>JACBWW010000018.1:7429573-7607528 GCA_020086605.1 Lanius collurio
GGCGCTCCGGTGGGGAGCGGGGGACGCGCTGCGCCGAGCGGCCGGGGAC
Source organism: Lanius collurio (assembly GCA_020086605.1). Classification (NCBI taxonomy): domain Eukaryota; kingdom Metazoa; phylum Chordata; class Aves; order Passeriformes; family Laniidae; genus Lanius; species Lanius collurio. Next base: position 7,429,623 of record JACBWW010000018.1, read on the forward strand.
GGCGAGCGGCCGCGGCCGGCGAGCGCCCCGAGAGGGGTCTGACCTTAACTGTGTCCCAACTCCGAAAACGGACGGACAAAGGTGAAAAAACAAAGTTAGGAGAGGAAGAGCGGCGTGGGAACCGCAGCCACGCCGCGCACACGAACCTGCCCCGCGCCGAGCCCGGGATGGTCTCGCGTCCCCGGAGAGTCCCGGGAGCTGCCGCCGCCCCGCCCGCCCCGGCCCGGCCGGGCCCGGCGCCATCGTTGAGCAACAGTGCCACCTGGCGGGGGCGGCGGCTCCCTCGGCAGTGGCTCCCCTGGGCCGGGCAGGGATGGACAGAGATGGGCAGGGATGGACACGGGCGGCCGCTCTCGGCAGCGCTTCTCCGGTGAGCGGCAGCGGACGCACCCCGCCGCTCACCGGGAAGGTGCCAATCGTTCACGCTTTCATGCACCGGGGCAGCGGCCAGACGGGGCGGGCTGGTGGGAGAGCAGGGCTCGGAGCGGTTCCCTCTGAACGCTAACACCCGTCGGGACGCACGAGCTCGTGCACACCTCCCTTGTCCACAGCTGTGCAGGGGACCCGAGCCGTGCCCAGGGACACCTGTGCTGGCTGATGCCTTTAGGCTGTCCCTGGGAACCTGCGCTGTGCAGCCACAGTCACGCTTTGCTTTGAACGCCCCGAATATCTGCCTTCCAAAAAGAATTACTCCCTAAATGCTCACTGATAACCAAATCGTACTTTTTAAAAGCCCGCTAAGCCTTGGGTAGGTAGGCAGCGCCAGGGGGCTGAGCAGTCTCCTTGAACCGTCCGTACTCAGAGCAGCCCCCGGACCAGACTGTCTGTCCGGCCGTCCCGGCCGCCTCCCGGGGCAGCGCTGCGGTACCAAGGGAAACCGAGCAGCCCTCCCGCTGCCCGCCCCCGATGCTCCGTCCCTCCTCCGCTCTCGGTACCGCTGTGTGAGCCTCGGGAAGCTCCAGAACCGGCGATTCCCGCAGCGCCTCCCTCTTCGGGCGCCGACCCCTCGGCGCTCCCACCCGCGGCTCTTGGCGGCGGCGCTGCCTCAGTTCCCCGCAGGTTCAGAGGCGGTAACACCTCCCCTTCTCCCGAGGGTGCAGCTCCCTCGCTCCCGCAGCGCCCTCTCGGCATCGCCGGCACTGCCCTCGCTCCGTGCGGGACACAGCTCCTTCCCCACGCTGCACCCCAGCACCCGGACTCGGGGAATTGCACCCAGACTCTCCCAAGATTTTTCCTCCGTCTGGGATAGAACGAATCCTTGCCAGCGTTAGCTGAGTTTCCACACAGAAGCCATGCACATGCTCGATTAGCTAAAAAAATACTTTGAAAGCGACTTAAAGTTTGACTAAGAATTCTATGCATCGGGAAACACCTCTGCCCAGAATCTGCTGTTTTCTCTTTAAATCACTCTACCTTTCCCCAGATTCAAATATCTGTGAAACATAATGCTTACAAGCACACCCTTACTGACACTTTTTGCTTAAAACATAGAGTGTCTTTCACCTGGTTTAATTTCAGGTCAAGATCTAGGGAGGATGCATTTTTGGCTCTTAAAACTGATGTTAAGAAGGTTTATTAACACAGTATTTACAATGAGGTTCCTATTTCTGAGGCTCAGATTGTTTTCCTTAGCTTTGAACATTTCTTTTGGAGCTCCCACTGGCAGAACCTTAAAGATAACCCTGCAAAGATAGCTGGTGTGCTTTTCTCTTTCTGTAGAAAATAAATCTTTAAAGCGGCTGCTTGGATAATGGGCGTTAGAAAACAGTGTAGCACAGTCAATGCAACTGTTAAAACTTGTACTTCCTGACTTTAATTATCTACAAGAATTCTTGGCCTAATGAGAAGGAAGAAAAGGTTTAGGGCCTTTTTTATTATTTACCCAGAAATATAGGCAGTCCTCAATTAAAACTATCTGAATGTTCTTCTTTTCACATCTTTGATGCCTCTGACAGATCTACTGCTAGTCAGGATAAACTTTATGGGAACTGTGGAGCATCAAAACGTCTTCTTTTTTTAATTGAAGTTATTTTTGTGGCAATGCCAGAAGAGTCAGTCGTCATTAAAAATATATAAAATGCTTTGAAACCTTAAATTTTTTTTCTGTAATTTAATGCAATTTTAATTTGTTTTTTAAAAATCACATAAAATAAGCACAGACAATGTAAAAAAGGCCTGCAAATGTCATAAAATCAAATGTTTGCAATCCTACCAAATCCACTATATTTTGGCTCCAGTATGTGGGGGTTTTTTTTTTAAGAAGTCTTGCCAAAATAATCACAATTTCCTTACTTTGTGTCATTTCAACGAATCGTAAAAGCCCAGCTTGGTTTTAACAGATGTCATTGATACTTGGACTAAATCCTGTTCTAGGCTTCAGCCAGTAACTCCACCCTTCAACAAAGTATCTGACATCAAAATTTATTCCTTAAAATTTTGTTACAGCTGTTGGAGCTGTTACATTTGTCTTAAACGCCTATTACCTGAGCAGCCTGAGCTGCTGCCAACCTGCCAACTTATGTTATTGTAACTCACTATCAGGAGTGATTTGGCTTTGATGGGAACTAATCATGTTTGCACCATCATCAAGTTTACACCACTTAAACGGTCAATTTAATGCAGCTCAATAAAGCACAGCCAGAGTCTCTGGTATTTGTCTCAGATCTTATATTTGTCTCAGCTCCCCAGTGAAACTGTATTCACTTGCAGCAGACACTGTAATAATTATGACAGTGTGTTAAATGTTTGATCCTGTCTGCTTCAGAGAGGTCAACCCTGGCTGATTATTTAGAGATCAGGACTCAAATGGAACAGACAAACAGGCACATGAGCACACAAACACAGAGACTCTGAGAAACTCATCTGAGTAAATCATTTGGAATGTAAGGACTGAAATATTGTCCTATTTCCTACTCACTTACAATTTGTTCTCCTCGTATTTTAAAGCACCAAGGGAATATATTAGTGTATAAATAATTGGGCATTGACACAAGGGTGTTGTCTTGGATGTATCTCTGTAGTTAATATAATTTCTAACAGAACACTGAATGGATATTAAATGTCTCTCACACATGTATGCTTACACACACACAGAGTTGCTTTACATTTTTTCCAATTACAAACACAACATTTATAAGTTAAATTACAGCCCCTGAAAGAGCTGTGATTTTGGATGAACATTTGGTTCTATTTTTACTTTATCCTTTCATTCTCCATTTTTCTATGTCCACCTACTCATGCTCGTCCATCTCCCCAGAAGCTTTTTGCTGTCAGTCAAGTGACAACCTCAGTAGGAACCTCTGTGTGTTCATGGGCCTCCTGAGGCCCAGCATTACATTTAGATGGGGGAAAAAAAAAAAAAAAAAAAAAAAGTGAAAATAAGAAAGCAGGGGGGAGGAAGCACAAGCTCTTCCTTTAGTATGCAATTCCACAGCCTGCAGGAAAAATTCACCCGTCTCCTCTGAAAAGCCTTTTCCTACAAAAATGTGATCCTATTTACTCCACTCCCACACAACTTCCACACTACTTGGCTATTTGCAAAAGAGTGTAAAATAACCCCAGGAAGTGTAAGACTCACACACAGAGTCTCATTGTCAAAGGGAATAATGCCCCAAAGGTGCACCTTTATCAGGCTTGGCACCAGAGAGTCACTGCGGCTCCTTCCCAGTACAAGTGCTCAGATGTGCCCAGCCTTTCCCTCCCTGGATTTACTGATTCTTTCGGATCTGTGAGTATTAAACGTTTGCCAGTAGATTACTTGACAAAATTTATTGCTAGCTATCTGAAAATAACACCTTTTTATTTGATATGAGTAAGATTTCATTCCTCAGGTCATGTTTGCTTTAGATGAAGTTGCAGGCTGTAATGCAAAAAGCCGTAGCGGGAGAACATCTGCATGAAGGTAATATGCATTTCTATAAACATCAAGCTGGCAGAATGATTTTGTTTCAGCTGGGATTAGCAGGAGTTTTGCTGCTGACCTCAATAAGAAAAGGATCAGGTTTATAGCTCACTTGCAAATCCACTCTGCAAAAAAAGTGAGCTTTAGGCACTGTGGATTATTTACACTTCCTTTTGTTAATCGTGATCATCATCACAAGATTTTCCTATTCATTATTGCCTTGGTGCTGATTACAGGACCTGTGACAGTGTCTTTATTCAGAGTAGGCACACGGCGTGACTTGACAATATGCAGACAGACAGATGCATAGATTTTCTGCCTTTTCTAACCAGCAGTGTTAAGGGAAATTAGAGAAGCATAAGTGAAATATAACAGGATTTTAATGGCAATTGATGTAGTATCTTTTATTACAATGGTCCTGACAACACAACTGTAATCTCATAGTTAGTCTAAAATTTATAATTACCAGGTCCTTGAAAGGAAATCCTATCAGCAAAGCTATTTACAAATCCAGGAGTCTTTACAATGCAGATTAAATTTCCTAAAATAAATAAACATAAAAGGACACTGGCAAAAGGTAAAATCTGAGAAGCAGTACAGATGGAGCAGACAAATACATGCACCATAATGGCAAAACAGGTATTACTGCTTTTCACTGAATAAGTAGATCAAATGTAACAAATCCAAGCACCCACCTCTGCAGCAGAGGTGTCAGCTTAGCTCAACCTTAGCTCTCACCTTCAGCAAGGCTAGGGGCAAGCAGAGACCTGCAGGCTTTTTCCTGTGAAAGTGTGACCAATAAACCAGAGCAAATAACTGTATAAGGCTGCAGGTTGTTTGCAGTGCACAGATGCTTGGCAACCCGGAGATGAATCTGCCTGCCCACATTTCACTGGAAGGTTATTTAAAGATGTGGAGGTTAACAGACACCTCAATTATTACAATTTGCTTTCGAGTATCTCAGTCTTTGTACTGCCTGTCCTCAGCAGGTGTGCTTCTTACTCAGTCAGGATCATTTGGGAGTAGTGTCAGCTCCCAGAAAATAAAAGTTTGTGGGATGAAGATGTCGGGCTGGCGCAGGAGTGGTGCTGGTGTAGGAGAGCTGCTGGCAGGGCCAGGGCCAGGAGCCAGAGGGATGTGCGCAGGCAGCCTCCTCCGAAGAGCTCCTTGGAGCCCGTGCGAGAGAGCGTGTGCCATCAACAACGAAACAAACGTCAGGGAGAGAGCCTCTGACAGAAACTGCAGGGAATCTGCCTGCAGCAGTTTCAGAGGAGCCTCAGCTGAATTGGAAAGGTAAAGCTAAAACTACAAACTGCATCCAGACTTCTTTAAAAGCACCACCCATTTTTCTGCACGGGGAACAACAATCAATCAGGCAGGATTTTCTCTGTCAGGAAAAAGATCGCAGTTTAAGACTGAACCAGATTCTGGCCTGTTCTAAGGTAAAGTTGAATTCTACCAGCAGCTTTGGTACTAAGCTTTAATAGCTACATAGAATTTATTCTGTGAAACAGAATAAATCTAAAATTAATATAAACGAAAACAAAGTGTTTCCTGGATTTTTTTTCATACTGGAGTTTTAGGTTTCCTGCCATAATTTACTGCAGGTATTAAAAAAAAAAAAAACAAAACCAAAAAAAAACCAAAAAAAACCCCCAAACAAGATTACTTTAATTGCACTACTAAAATTTCAATATAAATAAAGATAATTTTTGTGCAAAAATCTTTGATTTGTCTTTTTTATAAAACTGTCAAAAGGATAGAGTGTCAGAGCTCTAATTCATTTTTATTCTGTGTGTTCGGGGACAGCAATCTTTTCAGAGATTATTTATGCAATGATGGTACCAATCAAACTGCACCAGAGACAGGTTCCCTACAGAGCACTGAAGCTTTCTGGCACTTCTAATAGAGTGTAAATCCTAATTAACTCAGATTAAACCATCCTATCTGAGATAGTCCACATTATTATGAACAAAATATTAGCAACCATATAGGAGAAAATTGTGTAAAGTAAGAAAAAATACCAACTCTTCCTTCTTTTTTTATTACGTGCTATTAATAATACTAGGGCAGACTCTCTGTCTTTCTTTAGAATTAAATTAAAAAATCCTACCTTTTTGTTCCAAAAAGTGGAAAGAATTTGTGCATTTTTTTCTGTGCAGGCAGGCATGACTGATATATTCATAGGACAGGAGAAAGATTAATTTTATGAGTTTACCCCTGGGAGAAGGGCTCTGCTCCAAGTTCTGCACAGACCTCCTGAAACAGCCACAGCAGCAGCACTTTTGAAGCTGGATATAGGTGACTACCTCAAATTCCCACCTTAAAACAGTGATTCTAAATAAACATAAATAAAAAAGTCAGAGAGATCTGTGAGCATCTAGTGCCTGTCATGACATGGTTGCCAAGAACACAGAGATGTGCAGTTCCTTGTGGTAACATCTGTAATAAAGTGTGGAACTTGTGGTCTAGAGGTTGGCCAGCCTTAGAGCAATGATGAGCTTACCTCAGGATCTGAAGCACTGCCTGTGTTTCTGTGATTTCAGATTACTTGTAGATACAAAACAATGGCTGTTTATTATCCCAGAAACAACTTGTCCTATTTTAGGGAACCACTAACTGGAAGAACTATGTATATGTGTGTGCTCTAGTTCAGTATTTGCACTGATTTTATAGCAGAATACTGCAAATTCTGGATTAACTTCATGTAAGCAAAATCGTAGGTGCAGAAATGAAAAACTGCAAGGGCAATGGAAGAAAGAAACCCATTCCTTGCTTTTATGTTAGAAAAGTGGCAGCAGTTATTTTCCTCAGTGCTGTCACTGATATTGGAAGTGTTCAGAGAATAAGGTAGTTTGTTGTGCTGGGCAATGATGCCAGAGTATTGCCTTGTTCTCTTTTTATTTATACCCATCTGCTGAGTCTTGTCATGCACTGAGATATTCTTGCACAGCTTTTAGCACAACCAGACCTCAAATCCACTCTCAAGGAGCTGAACATCACTGTTGCATTACAACAAAAGACATGCACAGGTCTTATACCTGCTTTACACATTTCACAGGCATGAACCTCATTTTGAGGATTTTTAAATTTCTGGCATGCAAATTAGTTCCTCCTATTTCCTACACCAAGGGCACCAGGAACAATTTCTCTCCAGCTGCAAACACTCTTTGTGAGTCCCATTTCCTTCAGCAGTAACCATCTCATTCCTTTAAATGGAAGTCAGACTTCAACCCTGAGTACATTTTCTTGTACACAGATCTGTAACAACAATTAAGAGCAGGGATGTATCTCCCTGACTTCTACCTTAAGGCAAGATTTCCATTAGAAATTACTCATTGATGTAGCTTTACTGAGACAGTCGATTTTAAGGCTTTCCTAACATGAACGCAGTTGATATTTCCAGGGACTGTTTTTCCCAAACAAGTCATCTTGCAGTATTCTGAGGTAAACAGCAAAAATATTAAGTTTGGGGAGAAATGTGCAACCACCACAGCTTTTACAGGCACAAAAATGCCACCCCTACAGCTACCTCCTGTGCCCACTCACCATTACTAATCCTTATTCACATAACCACGCTGGCCACAGTTTCTAACGCAGACCAAAATTAGTAGTGGAAAACTTGCTTGCCTTACTTGAACAAAGGGTTCAATTCTGAGAAAGAGTGTGACTAACTATTTGCCTTGACCCATTGTGATCCCTTGTCCCCCATTTCCAGGGCTTGCACGGGACCAGGAAAACAGCAAGCAGTCGTTTGCAGTGTGTTGGAAACAAAAGAAAAGGATTCTTGGTCATTTTTTGTCCTCTCCCTTCTGCACAAAAGGAACACCCATAGCAAAATTTATGGGTTTTCTTCCCTTGATTACTATCTGAATTTTTTATCAAAATATATCTTCGGGAGAAATCAAGTAAAAGAAAATATAGATTTGTTTGAGTTTCACACACATGCACACCCCATTCCAAAATATCAAAAAATGCCAGTAAGATACTCAAACAAAGAGCTGTAAAAGTAAAACAGATTCCCAGTGGTGACATCTGTTAGTATAAGGATTATTCAAACGTTACTAGAGTTTTCCAAAGAAATGCCAGGATGGCTTCCTACCAAAAGGCAGTTCAGTCTAATAGCCTCCTTGGCTAATCTACATACAAACCACATCTTTATATTTTGTTGGCACTAGAAAACCCACATGCTTGTCTTGACATGGAAATAAAAAGCAATTAAAAGGAAATCGGAAAATGTATATACTGGAGAATCAGCTTAAACTGACTTTGGGATTAGAGAATTATCCTTTTGTGAAGCTGAACACAATTGTCAATGCATGGTTTGGTAAGAAATACATTTCCTCTGAAAGCAACTCTATCATCTAGTGCAAGAGGGTTTCAATTTAAGAGGACACCAGCGTGATGAGGTGGCTTGTAAAGAAATATTTTTGAGTCTATTTTGGATAAAATGGCTTGTTTTGCAAGGCATATTTGTAAAACCTGAATAAACACACTGCCAGGCACGTGGATGGAAGGAAAAACCAAAAGGACTCAAACTTTGAAACTGTGCTGTAAACAGAACCTCAGGCCATAAAGGTGCTCCAGAGTTGTCCCAGCCACAGTGCTCTCCATTCTCCTCACACTTCTCAGGTGGCAGATGCACCCCACCCACACACTGAGCCTCGTGGGGAGAGCTCTGAGCAAGCTGGGGTACCACTCCCTTTGTAGCAGGGTCAGATGTCCCACGCCAGTGGAATTGCACCAGGAATGACGTGAGGTTTGACATCAGCAGCTCCACACCCCTCCAGGAAATACCTGATGACTTCATCACACTGGGAATTTCCTAGAGCCCATAAACTGATGAATAAACTTTACCTGAGGATTGCAGCAATATTTGTAGCATTGAGAATGAATCCAATGGAACTTGGAGTTTCAAAAGCTTGAGCACAGAAACTTAATTTGGGAGACATTTACCAATACACCAATGAAATCAAATACAAGAAAATAGCATTTAGCCTGATTCCAATGCATGATGTTTGTGAGTGGTAATGATTTTTTTCTCCTTTAATTAAAATTCACTTTAAAGTGTTCTCTAAATAAAACATTGCTTAAAATACATCTGCTTCAGAGTCTATCACTCACACTAAGCTTTCAGAAAAAAATCATCACAACTTAAAAGGCACTATAGGATATTTAGACTAGAGTTATCTCACAACATGTTCTCTGGCTGCTCTGTTATTTGAGCTCTAAATGTTAAACACGTGAAAGCAACATAAAAGGATCTTCGCTTTAAAGCACAGTTTCCAAATTCTCTCTATCTGTTATTTGGAGCCCCATAAAGATCTCTGTGTGTCTATCCATCTGCAACCACATTTATTTTTGCATGTTTTTGAATGCATATCTCTCAGTGTCATAAGGTCTTCATAAATAAATCAGCCTACTTAGATCTGCATGCTTTGAATAACAAGTCAGCCACCAAACCAGCAGATGGATACATTTTTAATTAGGTAAGCAGTCAATGCCTGTTGGTTTGAAAACTCTCTTGTTTCTCTTAAAAAGACGGAAACTAACCAAATTAAATCCAAAATTGCAGTGGGACAGCATAGTGGTTTTAATCTGCATGTAGCTGCAAATCAGCTTAGATCCCAGCCTGTGAGACAGCTTGAACAAATGCAATATTTTATATCAAGCAAACCTCAAAGTGAAATATTTAAGGATCTTGCAAGAATACGTTGTAAACAATATGTATTTTTCAATAACACATGTGGTTACTTATGCAATCTTCTCACTTGAGCAAGACTCTCTGATCTTAATTCATTTACTGTGTTGCCTTTGCAATCTCTCAAGCAAAATATTTTTAAGCAGTAACTTTTAATTTACATAATCAGACATACTTTCCCAAATAACATGGAAGAAACTCAGCTTTAACAACATCTTGTACTGCTTAAATAATCCATGAAAAGAAGCTTCATCAGTTCCAGTTAACTTCTTCCCACAAAAAAAGTTTTCAGTTTTGGACTGGGAACAAAATTTAGCATGACAGATACACATCTTACCCGTTCGAAACTTTCCACACTCCTCTGAATTTCCCCAGCTCCTGAAAGTCCATGTAAATGCTCCAGAGAACACCAGGACAGGCGTGAGGGCTGGCCCATGCCAGAGAGTCCCAAAAGAGACCTCTGTGTACCAGGGACTTCCAGGGCACCTGGCTGCCTGCAGGCAATGGGTCAGCCCAGAGCCACCTCTCCCACTGTCCCCACCTCACCTACCCCTGATCTGCTCTCCCTATTGGCTCCCATTACCCAAAACAAGGCCTTTTGTGCCCATTTAGTTCTTTCTCCCATGAGAGTTTGGAAGTTTTCCTGTAGTTTCCCAAGCATCTTCCATCACTTTTCTGAACCAGTGAAATGAATCAGAGGGAATGATTCTCAGCCCAGGAAGGCAGCAGAGCTGGCAACAGGCTGTGGCCTCACGGGCTGTGAGGAGACACCACGGCACCTCTGCCTGCCCAGACAGCACTGGCACTCCCCCTCCTCCTTTCCAGACAGAGCAATGACCAAGAGACAGCGTGATCCCACACAAAATTGTGCCGGTCTCAATGTCACCAGGCAGGGCAGAAGATTGTCCTTGGAACAAAAAGGCTGCTCTGGCAGTAGGAGAGCCATGGTTCTCTGTGGGCAAACAACCTTCTCCCGCTTGTAAAAACCACCCTGCACCACGTTTGCTGTACACACTGACCCCAGTGTGCAGCTGCTCCGTACCCAACACCCAAAACTGTCAAAAGAATTTCAGGGACCAACATGAGGGTCTTATGTTTGTACTGAGGTGACAAAATTAATTCTTCTTGATCCTTATTCAGTTTTATGCTTGCAAAAAGGAATAAAATTCCCAGAGTAGAGAAAATCTCCAGACATAAAATCTGATACTTAAACAAAATAGCCTAAAAGTAAATCGGCCAGGTTTAATCTTTGATGTCACTTCCTTGGATTTCATGACACAACACCTGAGAAGAATTTTTTCTGTTTTACTGCAACACACTCTTTTTCCTGTGTAAGCTTATGGTAAAATAATAACCAAGTTTCCCATATGTGAAATAGTAAAATTTAGTTGTATCTTTTCTGTCTATACCTTTAGAGTCCCTTCAGTTGACTAAATGGAAAAATCTGTATCTCTAGAGCAGGCTGGAAAAGAAATAAAGGTCTGAATCTCATCCTAGTTTTATGGGGATTGTGCTGATGTAATTGTACTGATTTCTAGGAAATTGCTTCAGATTTGTGCCATTAGTTAGATCAGAATCTAGATGTCAGTGCACCCTGAAAATACCCAGCTCTGCAAAAAGGTTCAGGATTACTCTCAGTTTTACATCCTGACGTCTAATTGCACTGTGTAAAATAACATTTATTAAAGAGCAGATATGAAACATAAAGATGGCAATTATTTGAAACTTTAGGATGTAATATTTGCCCACTGATCTACATGGGCCATTATGTTAAAAAACTGTAGTAGTACAGGAAATAAAATTTCTCTTATATGTGGCATGACTTTATATTCTTAGTTGAAATGAAAATACTGCAAGATGGAGAATATTAGTAGGGCACACTGAGGCCAACTTGTATTGTTTAGAAAATCTTTTTAGCTGATAGCTCCTGTCCTATGCTGCAATTTTCCTCATGCCTAATCTGAGGTATATGTTGTAGCTCACAATTGAGAGGGAAGGAAAATGCTGTAATTTCACAGTTGCTGCTGATGAGAACTCACCACATTTATTTGAAAAAGCAGAAAATTACAATGGGCCATGCAGAGCCCTACTGCTCCCATGTACAGCACCAGTGCTGAAGAACTCAAGCAGAGGTCCTGGAGCTCTGTAGGCTGGGAGGCAGGTGAAAGAAAGGGGCAATGTGCCCATTGGTGATCTGGGGGGCTGAGGGCTGAATAAATGGGATGAAAATGTCCTTGCTGTATTTCAGCTCTAAATTAGCAAATTGAAGCTCAACAGGACAAGATGAAGGATCATCTGAGTCCTCTGCATTCAAGTATTTTTGTACTGGGGCCTGGACCCCGATGCTCAGACTGCCCTGTAGACCGTCCAAATGACATCACTCTAACGCAGAGGAATAGACCCCGTTAGACAACACCACAGTCTTTGTTTTACCACTTTGTACAGCTTCTTGAAATGAGTTAGGTAGTTAGTATGGGGTTTATTTTTTATGGGCAACAGTAGAAAGATGGAGCCTTTCTATTGAAATTAAGGGATTTCTGATTTACATTGATCTGATGATCAGTATCGGAACAAGTTAGAGGAGGATTATGCTTATTCCATTTAATAGGACTTCCAGACCAGTGTTTTAAACAATAAGAAGAGTTGGCATAAATTTCAAAACAATATTTTTTGTGCTTATGCTTCACTCCTATTCTGACCTCCTTTCCCAGATCCTCTTAAGTAAAAGTGTATAAAAGCCTAAAGGATACAACACTACTGCTTAATTCTGTCTGCCTTTCATTAACATTTATATGAGTTTATGCCATGCCTTTTGCTGTTTTCCAGCTGATAAATGTTTTTTTAATATTGTGCACGGATCATTTTACTTATAATCAAGGAAGAGAAATTCAGTTTAACATCTGAGAGCTTTAGGCAAAAATGTCAAGCGTGGACCAGATGACCACATGAGAGCTGCAGCCTCTCTTTGTGCCCCAGATTGGCTGGTATTGTTGATGCTGCTGCACTGGAGCAACAGCACTAACGTAATTATGAGATCAAGCAACATCTGGCGGGTTTGGCACCCAGCTCACAATCGATTGTTCCCTCGGGTCACGGGATGAATGCCCCCCGAGCACACGTTAGGGTGCGCAATCATAAAGCTGCATTAGCCAGCAAGGGGCAGCCCGGCATTCCTGGGTTTCATCACCCCACTAAATTGATGGCCCACAAAAGAGCAGTGGCACAACACACAAAAGTGATGATGCCAGAGAGACTGACGCGCTGCGGGCGGTGTTTGACATCTCCTGGCTCTGGGCTCTTGTGTGCTGTGATTTATGTCACCCTAATGATTGATTACTTTCAGATCATTCCCATTCTACCATATCTCTGAGAATTTCCCTCTGCTTCAAACATCTTTTTGTTCCACCAGCCCTAGGCTGCAGATGGCATCAACCCACGCATCTCCATTGTTTGACGCCTGCAAGAACTCCACCATTCTTTGGGGGAATGCTCATAGTTGAGTAGCTAGTGTCCAATTAAGTCCTGAAACTGTGGCTGCGGGCACTTTAACCTTTATATTCCCTTGCTCTTTTAGGAATTTCATTGCCTATGACAGCTGCAATTCAACAATACCTAAGAAAGTCATCAAGAAAGAAAATCAGAAGGCGACACATTTTTAAGGTTATGGAAAAGTGCTTCAAGTGATGGCTACAGCTGCATCTGTCACACCTCTATAAAGGTTCTTCTGATCATGTTTCACAAAGTGAATTATCATCTCTGGCATACAGCATTACAGCAGACTCTGTGTGAAGACAACAGGCTAAAGCTTCCGCATGCTGGGAAGCCAAAAATGCCTCTGGGATGCTTATGCAAATCATTAGTTTTCTCTGATATCTCAACCACTCTGTGTCACACATAAAATATCAATGACTCAATATTCATGTGATGGAGAAAACACAAGAATTCAGGGCTCACATCAAGAAAACATTGCATTTTAAAAAATCTTTTTAATTTTGGCAAATCTAATAGGGCACAATGTCAGGGGAATTAATATAGTGGATAGTGAATATCTTCTTCAAATCACAGCAAGCAGCTAAAACAGACTTTATTAGTTTGTATTTCCTCCTTCATGAGAAAGAAACACCACCAAAAAGAAAATATTTGTGACTACTTCAGTCACTGACAAGAAGATATACAAAAGAACTCCAAGTTTCCACAGAAGGCTTTTTCTGCCACTGTGTACATGTAGTACTGCTGCCCAGTGCTCTCTGGAGCTCTGTGTGCTCTCTTTCATTTCTGGAAGCCTTGGCAGATGGAAAGGGATATACCACAACTTCCAAGAAATCCTTCCAGCTTCCTGTTCCTCAAATAGCATCAAACACCATTACTCAGATACAATACTGAGAAGTAGCAGCAAGAGCTTTGCTTTTTTGTCCCTCAAAGCACAGACTGGTTTGAGGTTCAGGTAGGATGTAGCAAAGTCTGTAACACACTTTAGTTATGAACAGTATCGGTAGTGGGATGAGCTCCTGTATAAACCCAGTCAGGATTCAAGCCCCAGGGCACACTGAAGCCCATCAGTTTCAAAGGGATTTGGCTTCTGTTTGCAGCTGGACTGGGGAGGTCTGGTGATACCACATAAAATACTCTAAGGACTCACATAGTGCCAACAGGGAAACAAAATCACCAGAGAAAGAGGGTAAGAGCAATATGTCATCTTGTGCTGGCCAAAGTTACAATTGATTGTACTTTTCCTTAAAAACAAAATGATCCTACACTATGGCATTTAATAGTTCCATGGACAGAGTTAATTTCTCATATCCAGTGCTGCTCATCTCTTGCTTTGTTTAATTTTTGTACAGGTAACAAGGGATGCATGATATCTGTCAATGGCTCCAAGCCTGGATGTGTCCTCAGAGTGAAGATCAGAAGCACTGATCTGTGTTTTCCTTTCTTTTTTTTTTTTTTTTTTTTTTTTTTTTTAATTTTAATAAGTACCTGAGGAGTTCCTGTGAAAGCATTTAATGTAACTGGGTCACAAAGAATGAAAGCTGTCCTTGGGCAGCCTTTGAACAGGCACAAATATGTTTTCCTCTTTATTTCTTTTTCAGCAGAATAGAAAACATAAGCCCGTTTCCATAGGCTTTATTTCATCTTTAACAGGCTCTGCAGCTCCTGAGAACCCATAAACAGTCTGAATGTAATTCAAATAGTCCTCGATACACACACTCCAGGTCTGATTCCCATTTAAACTAGGGTTTACATTATCTTAACACCCACTGCTCTCATTGCTGGAACTACAAGGAAGGGTTTAATTTTAGGGAGAGGGAAGATCAAAATATTTTGACACTGCCAGCTCAAACAGGAGGTCCCGTGCTGCAGAGCCAGCACTGCCACCCATGAGACAAGGGCCTGACCTGTATCGATCTGTACTGAAACCCAGCTCCCATTGGTTCAATTTACTTAAATGCTGTGCATGTGTAGAACTTCTTAGATGGAAGAAAGGACAGCAAATGTGTCTCTGAAAGAGGGCAGATGAGCTCATGTGCCCTGACAATAGTGAGTGATCCCAGTCCTGGTTCCCTTTGCAGGGGTGGGACAAGCCCCCAGTGCCCCATAACATGCTTTTACTGACTTTGGGGAGCAGTAATCTTAATCTTACAATTTAGATATATTCAATATAACCTGGGGGCAATGAGTCAAAAAAATTAAAAAGGGATATACAGTTGGAGAGTTAAGAGTATATCTATGGCTTTCTTTTGCCATACTGCCTTTTAGCTGCCTTGTGATGCCCTGATGGCTGCTCACAGTTGCCAGGAGCTACAGCAGCTCTCAGGTAATAATAAATTATTTGAACTGGCTGAATACTTGCATAGCAGGGTGGGGTGATGTGGAGGAGAGCTTCTCTTCAGTTGATACTGGCCCAGAAAATAGGTTAGACATCTCAGTCAGGAAAAAAAAAACCCAAACCAAATTATTATTATTATTTGGTCATTGGGCAAGATGGTGTTTATATAAAATCCAGTTTACTTCATTGCTAAGGTGTGAGTTGTGTTTTGACAGACAACTCTGCATCAATACTTACAGGTAAGTATCCCAATTTCAAAGGCTGTGTTAAAAGTAGAGACTCACATGCACCCATCTCTCTACTGAAAAAAGTATGTGTTTTCCTCAGTGCTGTCTTAGTGAAAATCAGAAGGATGGCTTTTATTCAGTCAGGCACTTAGGATGAAGTATTGAGTATAGAAGCATCTCTCTTGACTTCCTCAAGATTATTCATGTACCTGCCTTTAGCACTTAAGCACTAAGTTGAACCAAAATCCATAACATTATAAAAAGAAAATTACTCTATAGTATTATCTAAAGAAAATAACTAAATATACTAGATTAAATCACTTACAGAGTTTGTGATCATCATAGCTGTGGAGCCCATTTTGTAGAATGGATAACACTTATAGAATAAAACAGGACTGAGGTTTCTACTGCTCTATCACCTGAATCCAAATGAAGAGACTGAGGAGTTACAAATAGAGAGTCACAGCCTGAATGAGACTGGCAGGGACCTGTGGAGGTCATTTTATCCAACCTCTTTCTCAAGCAGAGTCACCTACCGCAGGCTCCCCACAACTATGGGCATTTTTGTTATTTTGAAAACATCTGTGAATGCTAGAAATACCTCCAAGCTAAAAAAAAAAGTAGAAATTCATGTTATGAGTGAGTTTACAGATTCCTGAGAGAACTGAAGTTAAAGCAAAGGTTGGCAGGAGAATAGAAACAGTCGTGAACATCACAAAATAAACTTTCCTTAGTCTCCAATCTGACAGTAACTGATGATCTTAAGATAATACATCATACATCATTTTGGCCTAAAGACTGGAAAGAGCTCTTTTTGTGAAGTAACATCCCCTGCAAAAGGACAGAGCCTTCTCTCAATTCAATCTCTACATCTCTAGTCTGTATCCCTCTATTTCATAAAGATTGTGGGGACATGACTGAAGGCAGAATTGGGCCTGTTCTTCCAAAGAAAAAAAGAGAAGCTGTACATTTTTGCTAAGTAAACTAATTTTTTGCTTGGTGAAAACTATACATTTGACATTTATTGTCATGGCATATAAATTCTACAGTACCTGCAGAATGTACTTACAGCAGAATCATCCCACCTTTTTGTCATGGGACAAGGAAATGTACCTTGTGCAGAAATGACCCTTTGGAGGCATTATCTGGCACAGTACCACACCATGACTGCTGATGGGGATTTTGCAATGGAGACAGAGGGCCCACTGTCATGGAAAAGCAGGATTTCCACCACAGGTTGTACAGTTCACAGATCCACGTGAGATCTGACACAGACAATGTTTGTACTTCCAGCATCTGACTCAAAGCCATACACAGCAGAACCTATGGACTGCAGTGGACTCTTCCCAAAAACAAAGAAGGTAGAAGAATGGAGTGGAAATACTCATTTCTAGACTGCACATGTCTTCCAGGTTCCCTACAGGAGGTATTTCTGGACAAAGATGGACTAGCTTACTGTTAAAATAAAATCACCTGCATGATAAACACAGTTCTAGCAATGTTTCTGTGAAAATAAGCCTTGACAGTAAGCTCAGCATACATGATTTCCTTTTTGACCTCTCTCCCCAGTCAAAATGAGCCTGATATGTAGACCTCTGTCTGATTTTCTGTTTTATGCAAACAGAAAAAGAGAGGTAAACCAAGAATCACTCCTAAAATCACTGGGTTTCCATGCTCTCATCAGGTTTGAAATACTCATGGCAAAGGCACATCCCATCTGGAAACATAGAAAGGAGTGATCAGTGTCCAGATCTGTGTTCTCAGGAAAAGAAGAAAGATTTATTTTTTCTTTTCTACTTTTAGTGGCACTTATTTAGTAACTCTAATAAAAATCAAACAATGTTCTTGTATCTACGACCAGCATATAGCTCATAAAGAAGAATCAGACGTTTGCAATTTCAGCTCAGTCACTGTAACTTTTCTTACGCTCTCTTCTAGACTTCTCTTATTTATTTATTGCATTTCTAAGGATTTTCTGTTAGGGCCTGTGGACACGTGTACATAAGAGCCATAAAAACCAAAAATACAATCACAGTCCCTGACCAAACAGGGTTAGTGAAAAGAAATGATTTATGCTCTGCACAATTCCTCTATGTGTTAAGCTTAACAGAAGCAATTGTTTTTCTTCCAACTGCACTCGTAACACAATCACTACATTTGCCCTTGAAAATGTCTGCCTAAGAACTACGCACCTCCCAGGGTTAAAGAGCTGGGGTCTGGGGTTTTTTTTTGCCCCAGATCAGAATCTTTTAACAGAAAAGGTTCAGAGATTTCGTTTGAGCTACTTCGTTGGCTGCAGCCCTGCACAGGGTCAGACAATAAGCAACCCTGCTATGATGGTGGGTTTTCTGCTATTCCCCCTCCAGTGCAGAATAAATGTCCTTTCGTCACTCTATGGAGCGCTCGATTTCCCACAGAATGGCTTATTTCTGCAGAATTCTCCAGGCACACAAACCATTCTGTTCTGGTGAGCTCTGCACGTCTTATTCATGGTAATTACGTTCACATCTTTGATCTCAGATGAGATCTCTTGTGCATATTTTGCTCTATTTATGTCTTTGATCTTGTTACTTGTTTTTCCCCCTTTTTTTCCAGTCACCTGTCTTTATATTTGAAAGATATTCATCCTACATCACTTTAAAGACAAAAGGTGAAACAGTGCTGTATGTATCCTAAGTAACCTTGCAGAATATACAGGAGTACCAAGCAATTTTGTGAGCAGAGAACATCAGGGTTTTGTCTCCCAGTTTAAACAAGCAGTAGCACATCATGCTGCTGACACCAAGAGTGTATGCAGGCAGCTGAAAATGAGAGAGAAGACTATACGTGGTATATATGGTACAGAGAAGACTATATTAAAAATAAAGAAAAAGCCCAGTTGCTGTGATGACCACGGTGACAGCAGATTACCCTGGCAGAGAAGAGCCACACGAGACCCGTGAGTGTGCAGGACCAAATCTGCTCTCCATGGCAACAGGCAAGTGGCAGGGGATTTTGTGACAGGAACCCTGTGTGGAGCAGGGACACACTGTCCCACAGCCCCCACTGCCCCAACCAGGCTCTGCAGCCCTGTTAGTGCTGGAGGTTTCAGTCTCCAAAGCACCTTTAAGGTAGACTTGCCCCACAACAGGCATTTACAAATAAATCAAAGGAAAAAATAAATACTTGTATCTTTACAGGTGCTTGTACTGTTAATACCAAAATACTGGAAGCGTAGGAGTCCTGCTAGCATCCTGCATGGTGGTGGGTCTGGTGCTGAGCAAGGAGCTCCTCGGTGGGCACACAAGCATGTGACAGCTCTAGCACTTAGAGTCAACAGGATCTGGACTAATTGTTGAGAGTAAAAATGCAATATTTTTTCACAAAAGCTGACTCTTCACTAGTTATCAAAGCAGAACAAAGGAGTAACATTTCCAGAGTACTGAATTACCACAGTAAGATGGCCTGAATGTGTTGCAGCAGTTCATGAGGATTAAGCTGAAAGACTAGATGGATCTTCACTTATGAAAGAAAATGCATGGATAGGTCAGAGCTACTTAAACCACAGAGTCAGCCCAAACTTAAAACCACCTCTTTACTGTAAACAGTTGCATTTGTCATTCCCCTCCACTGTTCTGGCTTGGCTGAAACAGCAGAGCTGACAGCAGATCTATGCTGCAACACAGCCACGGAAGTATCCTCTGCTCTCCTTTATCACCTCACAGAAAACATTTCAGATCAGTAATATAAATACAGAGTCATCACAGAAGGCTACAGGGCTGGTTAAGGGTGAATGACAGTTTCTATCTGAGAATTTCTATGGATCAATCAACACTTTCATGCTAGAATTTCTCAAGCTATGGGAAACATGTAGATAAGGGGCAGAAAACTTCCTTGAGAAGGTTGTTTCTAAATGCCTAAGTTTATCTGCCAGATCTCAGTGGAATTCTCAAGCAGCCAATATGTTCATACTGTGTTGTAGCACTGAGAAGTTCATAAATACCTGTTTGTCTTCTTATGAAACACATGGAAGTTATGCAAAAGCTATTGTGTTATGGTAACATAAAGTTACCAGGGCCATAGTCACTGCCTGCAATGTGTGTGTAACTAATTTCTCTGAGATCTCAATTACCCCTCCACTCATCCTGTTGGGAAAGCGGAGTTATTACCTCGGCAGGGAATATTAGTGTCACACTGCTTACTTTGCACAGGCTCCTCTCCACATGACTAATCCTTCACCCATGGATATAAAGGCGCAGGAATTGGTCGTTAAAAGCTGTGTGAAAATAGCAGACAGAAACTGTAACTCCCAGGTCATCCCTAATCCAAGGGAGCTGTCACAGAAAGTATGAGTAAAATATGTTCTTCAGTTTTTTAAATTATGTGTAAACAAGAATTCATTAAACAATTGAGATGGTGAACAAACTTTTCATTAGGACAGGGCTAAGAGGACACAATATTATTATAATATTACTATTTTGAAAAAGAGAAGACAGAACCTTTAAATTATTTGGTCGCTATTTGCCTTAATTCCATCAACAGAGAACAAATTTCTTTGGAATTCATCCCAATCTCCTCAGAATCTATGCTCATATTTTCTCTTGCCTTCTGAAAACATAGCAGAATTCTCACTTCCTTATTGTGGATGAGCATTTCCCAAGCTGCTCTCATTTTAAAGCAGAACTAGTGAATACTTTGCAGCCAAAACCTCTCTGCTGGCAGGATCCCTGCCCCTGCAATTGAAGTGCCTTCTCAACCTGAGCCACAAATTGTGCAGCAATTATGTCACTTGCTGTCTTTGATGATGTGCAGACATCCCAGCCTTGTGCAACCCAACACAGTACTCCATGGGAAAGTCCTTTCTCTTAAAATTTAAGGTAAATGGAAAGAAACTTTCATGTGTGCAATGCCATTTTAAAAATAATTCTACAGCATGGGAGCCTGGAAATCTCTGTTTGATCTGAAATTAAAAAGCAAACAGAACCAAGACATTTTAAATCCTCCCATATGTGTTCTTCCGTGATCCCAGTAATATGGATTACACTACCGCATTTCAGAAACTTTAATTTTCTCATCCATTACTTATCAGGCTGGTTTCCCTAAATCCAAACATCTTGTGCCATTTTAATCACTGAATTGTTAAAAATAAATGAGAAAATCAAGAGTTCTCCACTGAGACCCCTGCCCAAAGCAGGATGCCATTCCCAACAGGCATTTGCTAACCTTTCCTCAGGAAGCTCTGCATCACTCCAGTGAAGGGCTGTTCTGACCCCACTACCTTTTCCTCTCCCCTCAGTCCTGATGCTGGCTCATCCTGCATGCTTCCTATTTGGCACCCAGCCTCTGTCCCACATCTCCTCTCCTGAGAAGATGGGCCAAAACATCCCTCAATTCCATGCAAGCTTCCCTCACTTTTCTGAGCTCTACTGCTTTGCTGGGCTTTGGTGGTAACCAGAGGCACCACAGAGAGATGCCCAGTTCAGGGGTGTGGCTGTACAGAGGGTCCCAGATCCCCCAGTCTGGCCAGGGCAGGGTGCCCCCTTTAGCCTGGGGTGATGAGCCTAAAACCTTCTTTGGTTGTCCCTTGGCAGCTCCACCAACCCCAGCAGGAGGGAGGGCTTGGACATGGCAATCAGGCCATCAGGCCGAGCCCTTCCTGCAGTCAGCAGCCTCAGGATGATGCAGTTTGTGTCCAGCTGTGGAAGCAGCACCCTGCTGCATCCATGCCTGGTTTGCAGTGAGCGAGAGGCCGTGCCACTGGAATTCCCAGCACGGGGAATGGTGGGTGGCTTTGGGAGGGGACAGAGTCTGGAGTGTGGCAGCAGAGATAAGTGTGACCAGCAGTGTGGAAAACTGCCAGGAACTCTCTTGACTTCATAGCATTTCTGTTATTTGGGGAAATTGCATAAAACACATTTTAATTTTTAGTTTTATTGTTACTTTTTTTGGCACGTGAAGAAAAATGTGGTATTCTAGTTGAAAGTATTTTAACTTTTAACTGTTTTTTGCATGTGTTTAAGGAATAGATAAATACTATTCTATTAAAATATATATTCCTGCAATATATAGATGAATCCATATTCTATATTCATATATATATTCTATATTTGCCTATAAAACAAAGGCTAAGATACTTCCATAACTAGCAGGTGTTTTAACATAATTTTAGACTTTTGCCATAATAGAATATTACCAAGAATATGAACTCTCATACAAATGAGAGGTAAAATTCAAGTCAAGCAGCTATATTTTTTTTCCTTCCCAAGAAAAGTTGTGGTCATTTTTGAGAAGATCAAAAAGTTCAATCCTCTCAACACCAAATTTTGTGATTTTTTTTTTTTTTCTCTTTTGCAGAGATATACAGTCAAAACATTTTGGCTGCAAGGAAAGGGGTTAACAACTGTTAATACCTTTCAACTGCAATGATTTCCATCAAGATCGTTTCTTGACTATGTGAATTTCATGTCTTAGAAATGTATCTTAATTTCAGATTGAATACAATGGTTCAGCACTATAATTACACCCCACTCCCCCCTTTTCCTTCTCTTATGGAAATAAAATTAATAATTCTTCCTGTCATTTTTACATATTATACTCATGTCACCAGGAGTTTTAAAGTTTCTCTTTTTTTAAGGTAGTTACTGGTGGTATAATAAAAGAGAGAAAATTAATTTCCTGCAGTTTGAATCAAAGTGCCCCAGTGTCTCAAGATGCGATGTTATAGTAAAACCGTAAAGTTAATGGAATATTAAAATCTGTCATTTGAGCTACACAGGGAAAAATAATTCATCATCTGTAGATTGAGAGCATGATAGTAAAAGGGGCTATGTATTTCACCAATTAACTGCTCAAAATTAAAATGAGAGAGGGCCTGTCCTTTCTGTTTACAGAAACAAGAGCTATGTTGCAACAATTAAAAGCTCCTTCACATTTTCAGGTAAATAATGATTACCTATTCTTTTTAAACATCATATGACTATAACAGTGCTCCAAACACAAACAGTTTTTCCATGCCTTTGCTGGAGTGATTAAAATGTTGAAGGCATCCCAGCAAGTCCCTGAGCTCCTTGACAGCTGTCATTGCTATTGAGCACAACTATAACAGCCAGAGAGAGCTTTATTGGTAAACTGCTCTGCTTTGCCACAAAGGCAATCTTACAGGCATCTGCTGCCATATTTAGGAGCTTTATTCCTTTCCTCTCAGATGGAGCCGGTGATTCGGTGCCATGTGCAATTTCTCCCTCTTTATCAATTCCATTTGGTGAGGTTTGTGCCACCAGAGCTCAGGAGATTTTGTTTCCAGGAAAATGAGCAAGAAAAATACATTTTTGCCGAGTATAATGGCCTCTTTCTGCGCTAGTCATGTGCAACAATGGAGCCGAGG
This sequence comes from Lanius collurio, assembly GCA_020086605.1. Taxonomy (NCBI): domain Eukaryota; kingdom Metazoa; phylum Chordata; class Aves; order Passeriformes; family Laniidae; genus Lanius; species Lanius collurio. Next base: position 7,452,642 of record JACBWW010000018.1, read on the forward strand.
GCTTTTCAATAGGGAGTGGTGTGACTTCAGTGTTTAAATATAAATGCACAGAGTTTTTATGAGAAGTGCTGTACCCTTCCAATTTACATCTTTTTTTTATGGTAGGCAGAGGAGAAAGCTTCACCACAATGAGCTGCAGGCTCAATAAGGACAGGTCAGACAGCCCCATGTCTGGCTGAGCACCGCACGCCGCCGCAGCCCCAGCGCTGCCAGAGCCCCCTGCCAAAGGCAGCCCCTCTTCCTTGGCTCCCCGAGCTGCCCTGCCCCTCACACCCCTGCGCCCCAAAGCTTTCATCCCCACAAAGCCCCTCAGGCAGTGGAAAGCACGTTTGCTCTACTTTCTGTACTCTACAGACAGCAAACCGAGGCACAGCGAAATAAGGTTACCTGCTCAAGGTCCCCCAGGCAGCCTATGGCAGGGCTGGGAGCTGAACCTCAGCTTCCCAAATCCCAAAATTGTTTAACAGAGGGGCCATTCCTGGCCTCTCTGATGGCCTGTCCCAGCATCTCACTTGCACCCTAGGCAGACCAAGTGTCCCAATTCCCTAGTGGTAAATAATGCTGTCCTACACCCTGTACCCAGATCAGCCACCCTCTGTAGGTCCCCACACCCCCAGAGTCCCTTACCAGCACATCCCAGTATGCAGCAGCACCTCCCTAGATTCTTACAGCACCTACCCCAGTTACATTCAACACCTCTTCCTTCCTCCCTTCCCCACACCTCCACAGCAGGATAGCCGTGTAGCTGCAGGAATGTACCTGCAGAAAATGGCTTAAGTATCAGGAAGGACACAATGTCTCAGAGAGCAGAGGGAGGGCAACTGGCACAAGACCTATGATTAAGGTGCACTGAATATTTCAGCCAGGAAAGGCCTGTTGGAGCCTGTATATGTCAAAAACTTTTGGATGTTTGTGCTGTGTGCTCCTAGAACAATAACCAGATTGGTAAGGGACAGGTTTCATCTGCTAACAGCTGAAGTACTTCTTGGCTTCTCCCCCTTAGTGGAAAATGGGAAATCAGGAAAGAGTAATGTCAATCACAAAGACAAAGACTGCAATATCTAAAATATGTGTACATCTCTGGGTGCTGAAAGCAGTTAATATCAAGCTATATTTATACAGTTCTAATAACCCAAAAAGAAATCTTAAGAACAGCATGATTCGAACAGACATAAAAGGAATTTTTATTCTCTCAGTCCAGATAGTGCAATTCTTCAAATCTCTTTGCATAAAGCAGTAAGCAATTCTCTTTTCTGAAGGAATCACTGTCTGAGCCACACTTTCAAGTTAGAGAATTATGACGACTTGCCTATGTTCTGCACCTTTAAATCTGTCAGACTACTGCTATCCATTTTAGACTATTGTGTTCATTCGTGTGTGCAGACACATACATTGTGTCATGGAGACTGCAGCATGCTCTTTCCTGTTTGGTGTTTTTAAATATAAAAGTTATTCTGACCACAATGATCTGTTTACTGTTCATTGAAATATATAAAGCTTTATCCAGCACTGAGATGCATTTGTGCTTAAGGTGCAGCGTGAGACCTGCTCAGCAGCACAAGGGAACAACAGAATTAGAGCTGGATAGAAAATAGATTTTATGTCCTGCAAAACAGTCCAAGATTTCTTCTTCTTTGTTGTTGCTGCTGTTCTGAGTCACGGCAAAAATCTGTATTTCTAAAAGTTTTCACTTGATTCAATTCTACAAGAGGGAAATTATTATTTGTTTGATATATCAATTCTCTTCACTTTTATGTAAAATTCTTATTTTAAATAAAAAGCATTTTATAGCTATGTATTTGCACTTAAAAAATGACAAAACCTGGTACAATTGGATTCCTATCAAGTTCCCACTCCCTTTTTCTTTGTCTAGTCCCCATTTTGTGAAGAAGGGCCATTTTGTCAAAGAACTGTTTTCTACATAGGATCTGTTTTTTTCAAAACAGAGATAAAAAGAGATCAGATTCAGGTAAACAGAAGAGTCTCTGAGCAGTTAAAATTGCCAATCCACACAGTTAGAATGCAAGCATGTGGCCTTAGAATTCATTCTTCCCTCATTGCCAAGTACAGCCAGTAACTTCTCTCAACCTGCAAGAGGTATCGAAATGTTTTTAGATGCTCCCCAGAGACCCCCTAACCCTTGCTTTAATATCTGGTCATTTCACCGTCATGAAGCCTCATCTTAAATTTCAGATTATCTCGAAAAGCTCCAGGAAATTCAACACTGTCCCAAAGAACCAGCCCCACAAAGGGTTAAAAAAAAGTGAACAGAAGTACTCTTGCATTAAAATAAATGGTTAGCAAGTGGTCTAAATAAAGCATTGCTATCTGATGCCTGAAAACAGATTTGACTGAAAAGGTATGCTTTCAGACTAAGAAAGCAGAAAAAACTAATTAGACAAGAAGCAACCGTGAACAAACATGTTAGCAGAATCAATAACTGGAACTGATCAGCTATTTCTTTAATTGTGCCAGCTGGGCTCTAGTGATGTGCTTAGAGGAGCATAATTACCCGTTTCGGTTGTACAGCAGAGTTCTTTTTCTTTCCCTATCCTTTTATTCACCCTCCTTTCTTTCTTTTTATTTTAGGAGCTGGTCATATGCCATTAAAGAAAGAAAAACAGAGTTGAGAAATTAGTGGAAAATGGGCCATCCTCACACATAAGACAATATTATATGAATAATTAGAAGTAGCCCTAAACAGTTATACCAAACGTAACTTAATAAGAAAGTGAGTCATCAAGGAAACGTAACTAATCTCTTAATGTGAAAGGACATTGTGTGTGCTGTGTGCAAAGCAGCGCTGCAAAATAAAATAAAATGAAATAGGGACCGTTCTCTGTCCTATTTGGACATGCGTACCAGGGATTGTTCTAATTTGTAAGGCTGTGACTGATCCAGGCACAGAGTTCTGCTGCTAAAGCGCTGAAGTCCACGCTGTACAGCTGCCTGCTACTATTAGAAAGAAACCAGGACAGATGAAAAATAAAGCACAGAAAGGAAAGGGAAAGCATAGAGGAAAGAGAGAAGGGGCTCACTGATTAATTAACAAGCAAAAAAAACAACCCAGCCTTCCTTGACTGATGTTTACCCATCTTTAATTGACAGCAAAACAAAGGATTTAATAACTACAAGGCTCTTATGGGCAGCTCCATGGAAAATCCATAGCGGCACAGAGCAAGCTTGGCTTTTTTGATCTATAGCAGTGGCTAAATGGGTCTCCATTAGAGCAATGGCTACCCCAAAAAGTGAAAATTAAAAAGTGAAATATACATTTAATCAGCAACAGGCTAATATATCAAAAGCGTCAGCCTATCTGAACCAGGGGCCTGATCCAAAACACATTGACGTGAGTAGAAAAAAGATTCATGACCCACAAAGGCTTGAGCTCAGAAACTTGTCCAAAGCTGATCTAAACCCTTTATGCAGCTGAAAGCCTCAGAAAACCACGACTGGTCCTATTTTCTGGTTTCAGGCAGGTCAGCCCCTCTTCCAGGAGCAGTCCTAATTGGTGGCATGACTAGAGGAGCTATGCTGGGAGGATGGGGTGGCTCAGCTCTCCCCATGCCCTGGCAGGACTCTGGGGCACTCTCCAGCACCAACCACTTCTGCCTCCTCTGAAAACAATGTGAGGGCAAGGTGAGAGGGTGACCACTGACCATGTCTGCTCTCTCCAGCCCTCCTGAAGCTGCGAACAGCCCATCAAAGGGGAAAAGCCCCTGGAGTGAGGTAGGAAGCTGAAGGGAAGTAAAAGTAGGAAAGAAGTGAGGTTCTTTGGGATTGAGATGTAAGAATAGGCACCAGTAGCAAATAGCAGCCCTCACCCACAACCTGAGGCTCAGGTATAACTTCCCAAGAAAGCCATGGAGGGATGCTGCTCACAGGGGTCCCTACAGCTGTAGATCATCCCCCAAACCCAGCAGAATGCATTCAACAGCAGCAGTCCAGGCTGGCTTGTGTGTGCCAAGAGCCTTGTGCAGGTTGGTATTTTATCTGAGACAAATATTTCTATGCTTATCATTTTCCTAGCTGAAGCCATTTAGCTTTATTGTGTGGCACATATGTCTCTTGATATGGGAAAGAAACTTTTGTGAGTCAATATTCAAAGGGGTCTGCATTTATGTGGGCAGTTACGTCTGGCAGACGTCAGTTCTTTACAGAGAGGAGTGCAGGATTCAGAGGTAATTAGGGGAACTATAAAACAAAAAGATATTCACTAACAATAAAAGATTCTTCAATCAGGATCAGTCAATCATCCTGACAAGGAAAATAATTTAAGATTACTTGCAGAAAGAATAAAAATGCATTACATGGGGTTAAATTGCAACAATGTTCATGTTATCTTTTAACATAAGTTGCTGTATAGGCACTTAGCATTATATAATACTCATAGAATATTATAACAGAAGATCTCAGTTTCATCTTTCAGCCTTTCAAAAAGTATCCAAGTTCCTGATCATTTAAATCTTTGCTGATTATTCATCACTACCACATTTTCAGAAAGGAGATGCTAAATTAGCTGCTTACTATGGATGATATTCACTATGCTGCTGAGTGCAGTCACAGAACAAGCCTCACAGAAGCAGTGGAAGATAATGCTTTCTGTGCTCATCCTAGCTATGATGAGCTCCATTTCAGCACCAAACAACCTGGCACAAAGGGTGGTCACAGGTCCAGGCAGAGGGAGAATGGAAGTATCAGCTGTTAGCAACATCTATCAGCACTGATACAGGTGATAGAGAGCACTGTTCCAAGGACTTCACCTTCAAACAGCCTGATCAGGACAAAACAAACTCTGAAGGGAGAAATTTGCCCCAAATTAAGGCATTGATTAGATTTCAGTGGAACCCATTTCTTACACTGACAACAGACCTGGTTTGGCCACCCATCATCGGGCCCAGTTAAAGCTCATTTCCACAAATATTGTAAGAGATGGAAAGACAGCAGAGCTCTGCCCAGGATTGCCCTAGCTCCAGGAAGAACTCATGCTTCCATTGCTAGCCTGTGCTGGTGCCTTGGTGAGGTGTCCCAGGCAAGGGAGTGCTTTGATGAGCTCAGAGCAGCCTGGAGAAGGATGCTTGGGAAAGAGAGGGATAAGAGATTTCCCACTCCTTCCTGTCAGCAGACTCCCCTTTACTCCTGTCCAGTGCAGGTGGCCTTCACAGGCAGGGAGGAGGTGTTTGGAAGGCTCAAGCAGAAGAGGAGTCCCTGGGAAGCCTCTCAGGAGGCAGCAGGCAGGAGGGACACTGGTCCCTGCATCCGGAGCTCGGGAGAGCAGGCTGGCTGTGCCACCACACTGCTGCTGAAAAGCAAACATGAAGACAATGGATTTTCCCCTATCTTCAAACAAGTCAATAATTCCTCTTTGCCTTTATATTACTGCTGTTGTCCTCAGAGGCTCCAGCTGGGATCAGGTTCCCCTGTGCCAGGCACTGCTCAACCTTAAGGTTACAGGCCCCTTCTCCCAGGGTTTGCAGCCTAACAGGACCAGACAGACCAAATTAACATCAGTCCTACTTTCCAAGTAGGAAGCTGTTTCATAGAGGGATTTCAATAGGAGATGGGAAATGTTTCTAAAGTATGGTTTTCAAACTTTCTGGGTCTCAGAAGCAGAATAAAACTCTACCTTCTCCTCCTATAAAAATACCGCCTGACTTTGGAGTGACTTCAGAGCCTGAGATACAAAGGGAGCATTTGGCTTCATCCAGAGCATAAAACCGGGCCCCAGTCACACAGTCTGCTCTAACACTGACAGGCTTTTACATCTCTAAATGCCAAGGTGAGCATTTAGTATGAAACGGAAAGTGTTCAAAAAACCAAAACAGCTCTGAGAACTGTTAAGCAAAGCTGTCATCAGTAAATTATTCCTTTCTGCTGTTATATTTTTTCCCCCCCTGTAGTATGATCGGAGAGCTAAGTGCAGCAGTCAATACGTGGTAATCAGGCTAATGATTGTCTAATAGCTAAATTAGAAGAGTGACTCTTAATCATGCAATTGATGCCAGTAGTCTAGCACTGAAATCCAGACATGAAAACTCTTTGATTACACTTCACTTTTTTAAAGACCTAATTAACTTTTATAAGACTTCTTGATTTTTAAAATATCTTGAGCAAACAGTAACAGGAAAGCTCCATAGAAAGCAGCAATTGTTTCACTGACATTCACTTGCATGGTCTACAAAGATGGTGGACCTTCACACAAAACTGTTAAAATTATGGAGCCCAGAATCATATATAATGTTACCAATATTTTGATATTTGTATTAATTTTCTATGAAATTCACCTCCCTAATAAATGCATTTTAAATGGTCTTGAAAAAATACAGTCTATTAAGCACTATTTAACCCACTCCTGGACCATTTTATAATGAACCCTAAGCGAATTTGTTCAGTTGAAGCTCAGAAAAAAAGGTAAAGGGGAAATGGAAAAAAATACTATAATATAGATAATATAAAACATGGACAAAAAGAAAAATGACCCTGTGCAATCTCCCTTCTGCGCACTAATATATTTGATTAGTCATGTACTGGTTCTATCATTCATATTATAAAGAGCTTCCATTAAATTAGGATGATTTCAAACCCTTTATTACAAATCTGTAATTCTTCTAATGAAATAGGAGTACAGAGATCCTAATTTTAAAAAACAGTACCTCACAATATACTTTGCTGAGATTACTGACAGTGGAACAGGGGACCTGTCTGGCTTCAAATAATATTATAGTTCTTGTTGCCACAAAGAAAAGAAAAAACAAATCCAAACACCTCAAAACTCAAAACAAACAAACAAACACATAACAAACTACAAATACCCTACCAGAGAGTTACTTGCAGTCTGGATGATCTTGCAGACTTCTTGCCAGAAAAACATCTCAGAAAACAGGAGGAATTTACTATAGTAAAAAAGAAATAAGCTATAAAACCTACATCTAATGCTCACTGAAATCAGTGGGCAGTCTACTGGATGAATATAGGAAAAAAAAAATGAGTGCAATTAGTGCAGCTAGAGACCACTCTTCTTAGTTAGAAAAATATTTCTGTTGGCTTCAAGCAAACTGACTGCATGGCTACAGCAAGCAGGACTTGGCCCATCACTGCTGGAGAGAAGCAGGGAACACCATGGCAACTCAGAAAATTCCTTCAAGGGTAGGGGCAGAAAAGACATTTAACATGCTTTTCACCTACCTACACATCGAAGTTCCTGAAGTTCTGACACTCTCTTCAATCACATCCAGCATGCTTTTCACCATGGGGAGACTGCAATGCACCCCTCTCACTTTAAATAAATTTGGATCACTATCCATCAGTCTAGATAATGAAAACAAGATCCTCAGGTACTACAGCATTTCAGAAATCAGATAATGAACTGAAATCATATGTTTCATGGATTAGTCTCCCCCTGAATCAATTTATATTGGGTATTTTGTTGGAAAACTGACCCAGATTCCATACATTTCTTTAATTACTGGACAATCACTTCACCCAATTCTCCTGTTATGGATGACATATTTCAACATTATTCAATATTAAATCATAAAGGAAAGAAGAAATTAATGGTGAGGTGTAGGAGTTTGCATTTCTCTTCCCTGCACTGACTGCAGGATTTTATATGTGATTAGTCTGATGGGTCACTGAATTACCTTCAGATTACTAGGTCTCCAATTCAAAAGCATTTCTTCTATTATTATTACTTTAAAATTCAGTCTCCTGTTTTTTTAACAAAGGTGCAAGTCAAAATAGAGTTTTATAATATGTTTTAATATGTTTTCCCTGGCCCCCTGCCTGCAGTTGTTTGGATAGCTGGCAGAGCGTGGTATCTGACAGTACAGGAACAGTGTGGATAGTTTGCCATTCCTATGGGGATCTATCTTTGGCAATAAATTTGGACTGGATGTCTGTTAGCAGAGTGTGTCAAAACTGTGCCAAAAGCACTTTTGGACATATAATAATAATAAATGAGTGTTGCACTGCATTAGTAGAGGAATTCTAATACAAGTTGTCCATCATTTTGCAGTAAGTTCTTTACCATGTTAGTGAATTTATGTCTCACAATAAATTAACCATATCAAGTACTTCATCCCTTAGGTTCAGTAAAGTAAACATACATAAGTCTTGGTAACTTCCATGCCAACAGAACAATGCCCATACCCCTGCACATTCCCTTAGCACACAACTCAAACAAACACAAATCTCAAGGCCAATCCATGGCTGGAGCAGGAGGGCACATTAGAGCACAACCCACAGAGCTGGGCAAGCTCAGAGCCACCTGCAAACCTGGGGTTCTGCAGAAATCCTCAGCTCATGGGCTAAAAGCTACCTCCTCATTCCACTATTCTAACTCTGGAACAGCCAGTCTGAAAGGGCTTATCTTTATATAGCTTTCCACTCTGATGCAGAAATGTAGACAATAAATCTCAGTGGGAAAAATATTACTAAATTGCCATGAGAAACATGCCAATCCTTCACAGTTTTACAGCCAGTGTCTAGAAAATAGGTACCTGTTCAAAGTAAACAAACATCAGAAATATTGGGTGTTTGTTGAAAAGCCTCATAAATGTAAGAATAGGTAAACACCCTAAAGGATTTTAGAATCTCCAAATTCTGAGAGCATTTGTGAGGATAGGTGATAGGAATCTGAAGATGCTGAGGTTTGGCACATAAGGGCACCAACAAATGATCATCACACACAAGCAGCAGCACAAAAAATTGTTACACTAATGAAAAATTTACACCATAATCTTCAGGTGGAAGAGTCAGAAAGGATTGAATTTGGAAAACGGAGGTCACCAAAATCCAGACTTGCAAAGGAAAACACACATTAGTTTTAGCTTCTTTTTTAAACCATAATTAAACAATTTGCTCTTTTACAAGGCAGGACAGTTATTCACAGGCTCAATAACATCCCTGAATAAAGCAGTACTTGGCTGGAAGTCCATGATTCAGCTTTCACCCCATAGCTTTCCTACTATATGGTCATGATATGACATGAGAAATGTTTTAAAATATTAGGCTTAAAATGCTGGCCAAAAGAATCACAGATTCATCCAACTTTAAGGAACATCATGAGTTCATCATTTCAAAGCCAACGGCAGTTACAGGTGAGCCTACTTGCCAAAAAGCCTGTTTTTTAAATCTGCTTAAATATGGATTGCAAAATGCTCATGTTTGAGCAGTGACTTGCATGCACTGACTCCCCAAGGATAGCCTGAGGGGTGCATGCAGGGAGGCAAATTGGCTGAATCAGGAACACAGCACGTCCTGCCTTTGCCAAGAGGCGTCTTCCAGAGGTATCACAGAGCCAGGAGCAGCATGGGAGGGTGAGTTTGAGATGGCAGAATTAGCAATGCATCTTGCACAGCAACATGGCCTACAAGGGACAGCAAGGCAAAGGGTACCTGGAATTTCTGCTGTGCTGCCTACAGAGAAGCACTTTTCCCAACCTGAAACACTGAGAATTCCTTTCCACTCTCAAAAAATTCTCTACATGTCTTCTCAGGAAGAGTCACTGCCAAGAGATCTATCTACATGGTGTATGAGACAGGCTGGAACTCTCCTCCACCCAGGTAGGAGCAGAAACCTTCTGAGAGAGACTGAGGAGTGCAGCTCCGAGTGGAGCAGCAGGCAGGCAGCGAGCCTGGGTGCAGCTGTGATTGATGTGCACTCTGTGTGCTTTGTGCCTCGCTCTGTGATATTTCTGAGGGAAACTCTTCGGAGCAGTGACTGGCACATCACTTGTGCAGCTTCCCTCACCAACAATGGGAGCTGCACTGCTCAGCTCTCTCAGCCCCACTGGAAGGCACAGAGCACAGGGAGCCCCAGACCTCTGTCTACATGTGGGCTGGGGTTGGCAAATGATACATTCAGGAATAACAGCTCAGCACCACGTAGTTTTTATTTGCATAGGTGCTTTTCTTTCTTAATTTATTGTGCCAAGGAGGTGATGGTGAGGGTTGTACTGTGGCAAATGGCACTAACATCAGCAAGAAAGGCAGAGCTGGGACTTTCCTCCACAGCTCAGGCAGCAAAGGGTCACTCACAGTGAGTCCAAGGGGGCTGACACAGAGCACAAGGAAACTACACCTGCCATTAACAGGCATCCAGTAGCAACCAGCAGCAGGAGCCCACCTGTTAAAACATCACTGCCACTGGGTAATGAAAATAGCCACAATTTTCACGTAGCCCTGATTTTACTCCAGCACTAGACACCTCTTAGGTCTGCTTTGGGGCAGCATAGTTGTGTGCTGCTTCCTACTACAACAAAATGGGGGGAAATTTAGTTTAACTCTACAGCGGTAATTTTTAAGGTGTTTTTTTAAGGTTATAAAATACCCTTCCTCGTGTAGCAGGCATAAATGTACTTCAACACTTAAGATGTTGGTTGAGCCAACTGAGATGGAGTAATTTTATTTCAATAAATGGTATTTTTCAATGGTCCCAGATGAATATTTGTATTTCTCATAATGGCTGAGGAAGGAAAAGTCAAAATGTTATACTGTAAGAGCACTCTCATTACCTTTTCTTTATAAACACTGTTATTTTAATTGAGACTCAAGTTCCTGCAGAAAAAGCTGCACATTTCTGAAATATACTTATTTTAGTGCTGAAGAACATATAGCAGATATCTGAGGGAAAGTCACATTTTTCCACTTTTTCATCTGAGCACAAATACTGGCTTACTGTGTTTCTTTGAGGAAAGATAGGAAGGATGGAGTGCTGTGGCTCAGATGGTCCCAAGGATTCCTCTGGACACCTGTTATAAAGCTCTTGGTGATACTGAAGGTCTGGTCCAGAGCACTCCACCTCAATTCCAAGGTTATTAGTATTTTCTAAGGTCACTGCCTAACCAACTCCTTTCTGTTGTTTTCTGACACTGATTTAAAGGACCTCTGGTGAAACCAACATCCACCCCAAGAGCAGGTTGTGGGGAAACCTGTATCCTGTGACAACAACACAGGCATGGCAAAATAAGATTCCCTCAGAAAATCCTGTACAAGCTACTTCAGGACAGCACAGTTTGGACAAAGCACCTGACTCTACCCCAGGACTTTTGCCAGTGAGAGTCTGAGCTCTCCTGACCCCTCTGTCTGTACTGAGAGGTCAACATCAGAGACCCAGCCCAAGCTCCATGGCTTCTCTCTACAAAAACCTGGGGGAAAATAAGTCTCTGAAAATGAAAATATTCCAAATCAACCAAACATTTTATGGAGGAAGAGAAGGTTGGAGGGTTCTCTGCAGCCCCTTCAGGGAGGATGCAGCACAAGCCCACTCACTGCTGCCAATGCTCCATCTCCCACTGAGATCAGAGCCAACCAAGTGCTTGCTTTGGGTGCAGAGCCATCCCTGAACAGGACATCTGGAGATCTAAACACCTACATGGCAGGTGTCTAATAAATTCTGGATACACAAACACAAGTACTTTTTCCTTCAAGCCCCTGGTAGTTCATTTTTCTAGCTCTGTGGTGAATTCTGCTCTTAGGCTCAGTTCATTTTGGTACTCTCCATTACAGCTCTCAGTGTGTCCATCTCTCCATTACAGCTCTCAGTGTGCCCACACACCACTGACAACTGGAAATTGGGAAGCCTAAACCCTGCTTCATAAATTTAAAGCCTGTAAAAGCCACCTAATAGCATTATAAAATTCTTAACATAATTTAATTTGTGTACATGCAACTCTTAAAAACTCTGATTTGCCTGACAAAGAGAGCTGATGTATTTTTATTCTGCTTTTGTTGTGTACACTAGCCCCTATTAGTACATCCTAATAATATACACAGAGCGATTAATTTGTGAAGTAAAAGCTTTTCTTCCTCTCTAAAAGCCGCTTAATGTAAACTGTAAACATCATGAACACTCTCATTCAGACTGATTCCGAGTCCTTAGCTGGGGCTGAGAGGCACAAGATGAAATGTCTGTGAATGCTGATGGATGGCTTCAAGCAGGGATTGCTCAAATTTGCACTGGAACCACTCCTAGCACCTTCCTGGAGTAAAGTAATCTGAAAACCAGCAGCAATCATTCCAGATAGGTTATAATGCCTTGAAAGAGAAGAATTTTTCTTGGAGCAGCACCTGGTGTTGATAGGAACATTAAAAATCACCTCTCCCCACAGCCACTATCCTTTGCACCATTTATGCATTCATAATAACCCTCAAACAATTCTTGTTATTGTTCATTAAGAGTCACAACATCTACTGTCACAATGCCTCTAATCATGGTAAAACTCAGCATATTTTAAGGAATATTCAATGGAACAAATATTGTGAACATAAGTGGATTTTTTACATGTAATCAGAGCTATGTTTTCCAGAGATACTTACTAAGCTTGACCACTTCAGCTACAGGTCAGCAAGGTACATAACATCTATCACTTCAAGCATATGTGTTTTACCCTTGATTACAGCTGGGCAAGTCATATATCTAAGTTAAGTACATACCTAAAGGTTTTATGGAAACATGAATTTAATACAACAGAATTTGATGTTTGTTTGGATTATTTTACTTCTCCTGTTTGAACTGATTTCTCCAGCACTTCTATAATTTTTGACTGATTATTAACCAATTTATTTTTAATTTAATTTCATACATGCCATATTTCCTCGCAGACAGAACACTTACTTTCTCTCAAATAGATTTCTGTCTTGAAATGCTGACCTATTTACCACTGGAAAGAAGTAAAATACATGCTCTGGTATAATGCCTACTGAAATGGGTCTGGAACAGGTGCAGGATCTGACACACAGAGAGGCCAGTAAAATGCAAATGGTATTTAGTTACTGAGGCAAATGGCAAGCTTTAAAGCACCACCTGTGTATATTTTGCAACATATCATGAAGGTGGTGAGAACCGTCCTCATTTATTCATGCATTAACTTGTGACATTTGGCTCAGAACAAAGAGCTGTAGGAAAGGGTAAGTTATGAGATGTCAGGGAAAAATGATATGTTCCACTGTAAGATGGGGCACTTTATATTTTACTGTTCGCTTCAGTGTTATTCCCAGCCCTGTAGCAAAGAAAGAGTCAGCTGGGGGGAAAGGATGGGTCATTTTCCTAACACACTGGAAAAGAGAGCCCAGAGTTTTGTTCATCCCAGTAGCTTGCCAGCCCCACTTTCCCCTCCACTTGACCAGAAAAACACAAAACTGCCTTTTTCCCTACTTATTTCTGCAATGCAAGGTTTCCATCTCCCTGAAACTTGGCAAGAGAAATCCACCACCTTTCAGGATGTCAGTGAAGGCAAATTCCACCCAAAATATTCCGAAGGTCTGTGAGCCAGCAGATCCCCCTGAGCTGGCAGATCCCCTGCCAGTGCATAACATGCCAGGGGAGGGTTAATCTCAGACCCACCAGTGGAGTGTCCCAAGCTCATGCTTCCATTAGAGCCACAAACTGCTGGAGAGGCAAACAAATCATGTCCCATGTCAGCATTTTATATAAAGTTGAGTTTTATTTATTTATTATACATTTAGACTGTTTTAATAGCTACAGAACCCTATTAACATAAGAAATTGCAATGCTGCTTCTCTATTTACTTCAATATACTTACCAGTAAAATCTGACAGCTGACAGCTTGTGAATGTGATGGTAATGTAATCATTACATTTACACTGGGTAGAACACAACTTTCTGAAATCGTGTGACAATATTTTCAGACTTAAATGATGGTTTAGGGATAAAGACATAAGTATTTGTTTATAAGTAATCTATCTTGAATATGTTCATTAGTAATATTCCTGAAGGCATCCAATAAAAGTTACTTGAGATTAATTAGAACAGAAACAGCTAATTTGTCTGCCTGAGTGGTTATCACATAAGCCTTGACTTGACATAGCACCTAAATAAAACAAATATAAACCTGCCACAAGGATGTGAACATGCTGTCCCAAAAGGCACAACCACTTAACTTGTGTAATTGTCAGTACAGTCAAGAAAAGCTGTTCTAAGATTTGGTTTTCAACACCGGATTAAACAGCATGTCCAAACAGAGAAAATTAAATTAGGCTGCATCTAAATTAGACTTCTTCCAATGGCAAGATTACTTTACATCAACAGAAACATTGATCTGCCTTAGCAGCATCTACTAAAGATCTCCACAGCCAAGAGGAGAATTTAGAAAGCCACTCTCAGATCTGATCCAATTTCCCCCATCCTTAAAATAAGACCACACGCAACTCACTCTTGTAGGGTTCAAAGGACACTGGCAAACCCCATTGTTCCTGTAATACCCCAATGTTTTTCATTAAGAAGTTGCCTATTATGGTCTATTCTGTTCAGTTCATCTCTTCTTGACATAAGCCAAATCTCTCTATTACTGCATTTATTTACTGAGCACTTGAGCAGAATTTTATCACTTAAAAACATCTCCAGCGTTGCAAGGCAATAAACCCTAATGTGAGGAGATCAGTGTCAGTTTATACACTTCTCATTAAAGCATTCTAACAAAAAGAAAAGCCTTTAAAAGTCTCTGCTACTGACTTGATTTTAGGATATAAAAAGATGACCCAGAAGGCTTCAGTTTGAAGATATCTCTGCTTCATCTTTTCAAGACCTCTTTGTACACCGTGTACAAGTGGTAGGAGCAGGGGAGGGAGAGGAGAAAGCTCTTTCCCCCGCTTGGAGGGACCCTCCAAGTCTCTTTTAAGGATGTGCTTCTGAAAGTTCCATCTGCAGCAACCATTGAATTCAGCAGGAATTTGAGGTTGGCAGCCAAGCAGAGGGTCTGATGCAGATCTGGTATGGAAACCAAGGTCTGACTGGGGGTAGGTGGGACTTTTCTGATTACTTTTTTTTTTTTTTCCACTTTGAGAACATCAGAATTCCCTTCTCTAAAACTTTCAGCACATGCTAAAATCCAGGCTGCCAATTATCGATCAGTTCTAATCAACAGCTCTGCAATCAATAGTATTGCAGAGGAAACCAAACTGTTAAAATGAGGGCAGAGTAAAGGATGGGAGATGCTTGGGGAATGTAAATTGCCCTGTCTGAGGGTTCTCCTGTTTTCAGCTGCTGCCAAAATTGTGAGGTGCACACAGCAGGCAGATGGCTGTGACCTGCCCTGCTGCATGTGGTTCACAGATCTGTGGCAAATATCCCTGAGCTCCTGATGATATATTTTTAATTTCTTTTCAATTTTGTAGACAATAATTAAGGAAAAGGTCGATTGCATGTTTTTATTGAAGCATGGAGTCTTTTTTTTCTCTTTTGGGGGGGGAAAACTGTTATTGTTGTCTTTTCAGAAATAATGTCATTAAATAGAACCATGATAACCATTTAGTCAATCTCCACATTATCAAAATAGATTGAACCTTTTGTCACAAATCCACATTTTAGAGGTGCAGAAAAAAGTTACAGAACTGGTTCCAGCCATGGTAACAAACTGGGACTGGAGCATATTTCTGAAATTTGCAGTATTCTGGGGGAAATAATAATAGACTAAGTAGCAATCAATCAAGAATGCCATGAAACTATTCTTCTAATTTTAAAAACGAGAAGAATGAAGTAAGAATAAAATCCAGCACAATCAATCACAGCTGATAATGAAACAGGTAGCTGAGTCCAAACTGGATGACTGAAAAGATTCCTTACTCTCTATAATTAATTTTTATGGAGGATTGTTACCTTCTTGGGGGAAAATTCTCCTGAACCTGCTTGTGTTTTGAGTAATTAACCACCAACATTCTAAAAAGTCCCTGAAACATTAGCTGCTGCCCATGGACAAACTGAACCCTGATCTGTTTTTTCCCCCTGACAGAACAGGGTATTTATAGGTGTTTTCCCAAGGAAAGCTCCACTATACCTAAAGTCAGTAAGGAAGCCTCAATCAATGACAGTAAATTTTTGCCTGGGTTAATTGATGCTGTACACAAAACAAGGCTTTCTCTGATTTTCTAGAAAGGTGCTGGAGGTGAACTGTGTGGCATGGACTTAATTCTTACCAGACAGGATACAAAAGCAATATAACAGGTAAATATGTCACAGGAATAATAGGGTTTATTGTTGATTAAATCCTCACCTGTCTTGTGTCCATCTTTCATAAAGAGTACAGATAACACAAAGTCACTGCTCACAGATAGTTAAACAGCCAGCTCACTGCTAGGTATTATTTAAACTGAGCTAATGCCCAATGGACAACCTCACAACATTGTTCTTTGCACCAACAAGTTCCTGGGAGAGGTAGATCCCTACCCAACAGCCACAGGTGAATGTAACCAGCAGATGAGTAGGGAACAACTGTGTTGTGTACCAAATATTACAGAATAACCACTGGGGATCAGCAGATTGGCGTAAACAGAAAAGGAATTCAAACCAAACCGAAAAATAAGTTTTCAGTAAATTATTTGCCTCACTCCCACTAGCAAAAAATCTCCTTCTTATTAAATATGGAGCTTCATTATGCAACTAGACAATTGCCTAGGTAAATCTGGGACAGGCAGAAAAGTTAAGAACCACTGGAAAGTTAATTTGAACATCTAGAGATCGCTCAGAAGTATTTTCTTCAGTTTTGAAACAGAGATCTTTCCTAGTAGACAAAAAAAATCCCTCTTCATCCAAAAATAGGTTAAAAATCATCCAGGAGAAGAACAGATGAACAAAAGGTCAATCATTCCTCAGTTCTGTCACCCCTGTTTTGTATCACAAAGAGGTGGCATAAGGTGTGGAAAGAGAAAAGGCATCAGAAAGCTTTAAGGGAATAGGGGGAGTACAGAGGGGGCTTTGCCAAAGAACAGCCCAGAAAGGAGGAGTCCCCATGCAGCCAGAGTGGGGCACGGCTGCACCAGGGATGTTCCAGACCACAGACGTCACACACTCCCCGTGTTCTCTCCTTTGCATGTTGCCAGTGGCCAAATCAATCACAGGAAAACAACACTGCACCATTCTGAGGCTTATGTGCAGGAAAATTTATACCATTTATTACTATGACTGTAAAAAGGTTTTCATTATATTAATAACCAGACAAAAAATTAACTTCTTAACATAGAAAGGTGACAATGAAGAGAAAAAGAAGGTAATGTTACTAATAATTAATTCTGCATTTTTGGGAGTTGATTATGAAAAAATCAGGAGGAGAGGAAGAGGACAAAAATCTAATTACAAACCCATCATCAGAAAGTGCAAACAGTACTGAGTTACAAACAAACAAAAAAGAAAACAAATCAAACATTCTTCTGTGCTATGGAAAGGGTGTTTAAAATTAACAAAAAAAATGTGTGGTCTCAAAAAATGACTGAAATCACATGAATTCTCTGCAGATTTCTTCTAAGAGAAAATACAGTACTCCCTGACTTAGAGGACAGTATTTGAAAGGATAATTAAAGCAGCTCACAATGAGAAGTCCTGTATAAATACTAAGAGATGGGACTGATAAATAATGTGCTCATTGAAATGTTTTTTATTTTCTGAGGAACCTATAAAATCTGCAGTCATTTGTCATCTCACTTTGTTTCAAGGATTTACATTTATAATAATAATTTTATTAAGAACATTCAAAAAAAGCTTTGCTACACAGGGACAATGCATCATATTGCATCTCACAGGCTACAGGAAAGTTATTTTCAGGTACAAATATATATCCTGTGAAACATCTTCCCATCAAGTTATTAGTGTAAGTACATTGGAAAGGGAAAGAAAATGTGAGCTGAAACATGGATCAGAAAAGGACTGAAGCACTGCCTTAACCATGTTTCTGAACCTGGACCCTCAGTTTAACTTTTTGTTGATGGAATTGCACATTGTTGTGGGACCTGTGTGAAGCATGCCAAGATTCAGTTTGGTTTTGCATCTGCAGACCTAAAGACAATTACTTACTGGTGACAAACCTCTCAATGGTTTAAGCTCTTCTGTAAGTGGGCAATGTCTCTTCTTTCAGAGAAATAGAGGAGGTCCTTGAGGCTGTGGTTGCTGCTGGTCAGAGCAGGATTTAGCAGAACAATGCTGAGTCCTGATACAGAAACTGTGCAAATGATGCTAAAGTGAGAAAACTGGTAAGAAAACGAGAGAACAGCTTGTTCCCCGTTCTGATAGTTGTGGAGAACAGCACAGGAGTCAGAGTTCCTCACATGCAAAGCCAGGACTGGAAAAAGTCCATTAAGGAAAGCAATTGAGAAAATTGCAAAAGAAGAAAGGGAGTGCATAAAAGATGAAGAAATCAGCCCAGAGCTCTTTGACAGAAGAGATACCATTTTCTCCAGCCCTGCTGGAAGAAATATTCTCCCACTGGTTTAAAATTAGGCTTCAAAGCCTTGATATTTGTAACACATAACCCCATTAAGATTGCTTAACTCTCACTCACAGAGATCCATGTTCCTGTAGTCTCTGCATATTCACATGGGCTTTTTGCCCTCTTTCCTAAAAGGGCTGAGTACCAGATGCACAGGCTGGCAGGCAGAGCCTAGTTCCAGCAGGGATACCCCCTAGATTACAACTGGGCTCCTTGAAGGCAGAGCTTTAGCTGCTAACTCAGCCTGCAGGGTTGGGCACTGACCAGACACTGGCACACGCTCAGTAATTTCGTGGAGGACTTTTACTTGACATTATCCTGGGTGTCCATGTCAGCACTGAGTGTTCTTCTGGCCACCCAAGTATCTAATGGTGCTTCATCAAGCTGTGGCTGCAATCTGAAAATACACACATGTTTTCTAAACACAACTGTGCTTTAATTCCTTTTAACTCCACAGACAGCATGCAGCTGCCTTGAGCTAATGGATGTTACTTGAGTTGTAAGATTGCTTGCAAACATAACAGATCATATAATGGCAAACGAACAAATACATTTTATCAACCTCTGAAATGAGTCATTTATCTTCTGGGCTATGTACTGAATCATGACACCAAATGATAAGTTTTATCTCTTCTACTGTCAAACTCAATCTCAGTCAAGCCCCAAATTGCTGAGAACACAAGAGAAGAGTAAGCTTTACTCCTGACTGAAAATGGAAGAAAAGCTGGCTAGTTGGCCTTTCCTTAAGTGGCTTTAATCTTTGTGGGGCTTGTCTTAAATGAAAGTGTATGGCAGCATCATCCCCCAACACCCCAGCATGAGACCCCAGCACAGCTCCACTGGCTGGGAAGGTTATCAGCAAGCAGAGTGCCTGTCTGCCCTCTCTGCCTTCACCTCCTTACTTTTCCTAGGAAAAACATTATGCATTCTCTAGTCACCCAACCCCACTGTGATATTCAGTTAAAGACATAAATTTCCTTTTATTACCTCTTTTAAACAAATCCAACTTTCCGTCATACTGTACAATTAAAACTTAATTTTGTGTTAATCCTTGATAAATGATACCTAATATAAAGGTTGACCCTTGGAATAGGCTAACCTTTAAGGCTTTGATGAAAACCAAGCACTTACGACCTATAAAGCAACTGCTGTAATATCTTCATTTAACTCATGGATGACTGGCTCATTTAAAAGCCATTTTATTGTAAAACTCAATCATTTCCTTCTGAATTACTTCAGAAAGAACATCAAAATTTTATAGTGATGAAGGTACCCCATGCAGACATGCTAAAAATTACTATTCACAGCAAAAGAGGAGCAAGATGGCAAACATCTTTCTTGAGGGCAGAGCACAAATTCTGGTGCTACCCATACTAGGAAATTCTTCAAACAAGGAAATTTACACTCTTGTGATCATCAGCTTAAGATTTATCCTAAAATAAGTATATTTTAAAACATCTAAGACCACGGATACGGAAGCAAGAGCCTGTGGCAGAAAAGGAAGTGAAAGAAGATTTATGGCTGGCTAATTTAATTTTAAATAACGTGGTTTTGGCCAGCCAAAGAAAACAGAACACAAAGGAAATTTAGAGGAAATAACCCTTAGGTCAATTTGATATCTGTTACACTATGTGTGAAGAAACATCCTTCACAAAACCTGGACCCTCCAGTCACAGGAGAACTGATAATCAAAAGTAATGTGGGGGAGAAAATGTTGTCATCATCAACAACCACAGGCAGCCACTTCTGTCATGTAAACTTGCAGGCAGGGCACTCCCAGACCCCACTTCTCCCACCTAAACCTGCAGGCAGGGCACTCCCAGACCCCACTTCTCTCACTTAAACCTGCAGGCAGGGCACTCCCAGACCAGTTCCTGCACGTGGCCTTTGGGGAAATATTGTGGGAATGGGGGAAGTGTCCAGAGGCCATGAAGATGGGGAGGTGACTGTGCAGACAGCTCTTCCCAGCAGCATCCCAACGCCCCTCCTCACCCAGGGCTGGCTTTGCCTTTCCCCACTCTCTCTTTGCCCAGTCAAGGAAAGCCTGTCCCAGCCCTCACCCCGGGGACAGGGATGCTGCAATGCCAGCTCAGACTGCTCCCCTGTGGGAAGCCACAGGTTCCATATTGCACGATGCCAGCTGGCGCGTGGGGCAGGGATTTGCATTTAAGGGACAAGGTCTGTGACCTTTCCGTCTTTGATCAGCACTATACTCCACATATAGGCCTGCTTTGGAGAGATGAGGGCTCTTTAAACATGCTGCTCAGCACAAGAAGCATGGAAGAATCCAGGCATGAATGTTTTATTTTAATAAGTCACAACTTTAAATTGACAGTATTGCTGCTTGTTTTCCTCCTAGGATGATAGAAGTGCCTGGACATGATCTAGAGTACAAAATATTTCCTAATGACATTTTCTCTATGTTCCTCTATTTGTAAGACAACAAGTAAATAACTTATCTGAGCCTTCTAACAATATCAGAAAAGAAGCATTGTTACACTAATTTTTTTGGTTTTATCTGCCAATAGTTTCTACAGAAACCAATGTCACCTGTGATCTATCTCTGTTATAACGTCCTGTGGCAGTGTGTTTTGCATTTTCTTACAATAACCTTCCTTACAGAATAGATCTGTCATGAATAATAGAAGTGCCACCA
Organism: Lanius collurio; assembly: GCA_020086605.1. Classification (NCBI taxonomy): domain Eukaryota; kingdom Metazoa; phylum Chordata; class Aves; order Passeriformes; family Laniidae; genus Lanius; species Lanius collurio. The sequence continues at coordinate 7,473,512 of JACBWW010000018.1, forward strand.
CATTATGTATCTCTATTTCATAACATGTGATTCAATATCAAGAATGCTGGCTTTTTAAAAAAACCTATATCATTTTAAAATGACAAACCCTTGAAAATATTTCCCACTATGATTCTGAGAGCTGCATAAGTCATTGCAAAAATTCTGATCAACTAAATAGACAAGAAATGGGAATCCACATCAATGGGGAAATGGCAGAACACACAAAAATAATTATCTCAACAGTTCTGTGCAGAAACACTGAGAAACAGGTAACATTAAGCAAAAGAAAGTAAGAGCATTCCACAAACTTCTAACAAGAAATACCTAACAGTTGTGCACTTAGACTGAGATAAGTAAAGTAGCTCTAATTATTGATCTCAGTTACACTCTAGGTAATGTTCAATTTTACCTACTTTGTAAGTACTGCTTCGTAAAGCAGAAGTAGTATAAGCTGTCCAGCTACTTGAGGGAGAAAGAGAGAGAGCATGAACATCTGAATTAAAGTACCAACTTCTGCATGCAAAAAAATAACTTTGGGTCAAATCCTCCACTCAGCACCTGCAGCAGAACCCTCTTTCTAAAGATCCAGTTTTAGTAGCAAGACACGCCAACTCTGCACTGATCACAAGCCAGCTCCTGAATGAAGGACTTTGGGCTCAGATACCAAAGTTCTATTTCAGGTGATGCCAAAATTTCTGTCCTGAAAGTCTGTGGTCAAATAAATATACTGTAATCTGGAAGGCAGTTACATTGAGGACAGGTGTGAAGAGGAAGTGCCTCTACCACAGCCTTACCTCAGCTGCAGAGCTTCTTTAGAGTGAGGCAACTCCAAGCCATCCCTGCCTTCTGCTGGGAAATTCCTAACCCCATGTAAGTGTCCTTCTTCCAGGGCCAGGATAATACTTCTGGATGTGTCCCAAACACATATGATTGAGGCAGGAAATGGGAGTGCTCACTCTTCCCCGTAAAAGTGAATTTAAGAGAAAAATAATTGAGTTCGCTGCATCAGAGTGACTGGGAAAATCCAGAGAGAGGGGATCACTCTCTGCATCACCTGCACCAGATCACAGCTGCAGTTCCTTGTCTAGCCTGACTCCCTGATCTCAATTTCTCGTCTTCATGATACCACACCTTTCTCCACAACTGTCTACAGAGTATCCTTCCAGAGGACGTGTGGCTGAATTTATTCTGGTGGAAGACAGAAATGTTTGTGGTTAACTGGCTGAAGAGTAAGCAGCATCATTCTTCTTCTTCTGATAATTCTGTAGAAGCAAGGAGAGAGAACAGGGGAGAGAAAGCCCTGCTTGGCTTTTTGAGAAGTCTCTACCTTCAGGAGACTTTTGCAAGCTCTGGATAATTTGTTGCACAGAGTGTCTCTACAGCTGAAGAAAATGACTGAAAATTACTGTCTCTCTCCCATTTTCCTGCTGCCTTGTTTAAACAACCATGCTCAACATCTTGCATGGTTTAGCACACTCTGAAACTGCCCTATGCTTTCCCCATGCACTGTCAGGAAGCCCGAGGCACTGTAGCCATTTTGAGGCATTTTTGTAGACCTGTTCCTGAGCTGAGCGATGCTACAGCAGTGTTTGTGACAATCAACCTGACCACTGCAAGCATAAACGCTTGGCTCTGCAGGTCCTAGTTAGCACAGATGTGATAGAAAGAGTTCAGAGTAGCAAGGTAGGAGATGAACATTCAGCTTAAAATGAAAAGATTTTCTTCTACTGTGTCTCTGGCATTTACTTTATATCATCAACAACCCTACTCCAAATTAAGCACAAGTTTTACTTCTCCTGTCTGATACAGAAGCAGGTGGACTGTGTTTCTTTGATAAGCTCTCACCACCCCTAGACCTCTAACCCTTCCTGCCTATTTCCCTTCTCCTGAAACAAGCAGAGGAAGATGGATTTTAGCAGCCTCTCTGCTCCACCCCAGAGCTCCCCTCCTGCCTTCTCTCACTGCACTATCTCCCACCCAAGTATTTCCACACATGGCTGGAATCTGATTTCACCATCCACCTACCACACCTGCTCTTTCAGGCCAGGCATAGAAAAATGACCGACCTCCCTGCCCCCAGTACTGTGTTCAGTACTGGGAACTGCACGTGTGAATTATGCAAAACAATGGGCATATATTTTGTGACAGCATCTAAAAAAAATGAATTGTGTAGAACCTAAAGACATTGCTGCTGCAAAGCCAGCTCCAGAGGCACCCATCACAAGTCACAGAATAAACAGCAATGGAACTTGTCCTGCCTAAAGAAAAATGGAGGAACAATGATTAATATGTTGTAATGGACCTTTTCATCCTTATCACTTCCAGACTGTGGAATGTTATTTCTGGCACAGAGATTCTTGGTCAAGTATGAAGAGTCATTGATTGGATAAAGTGCTTGATTTAGCCCATTTTTATTCTATTACAGAATGACAGAAAGAGGTTTTAGACAGGAATAAAATCAATAGAGGGGAAAAGTAGAACTTAGCAAAATAACTATAGCTTGAAATGAAAATGATATATTTGTAATGTTGAATATGAATATTAATTTAAAAAAGAGGCAGAAATCTACTGTCAGAAATCTAGTAAGTATGAACACAAATATTTTATTTTTAAAAAGTGTTCTTTGCCCTCATTCTCCCCCCCGTAAAAACCTGTACTTTGCATTCTTTGACTTGAGCTGTCATACAACGGTTCTTCCATGGAATCAACAAAGCAGGAGGCAGCCTCTCTGCTGCTCACCTGTTCCCTTCTCTTCAGGAGACTTGGGTGCCAGGAGACCCAGGAGCCTGGCATGTCCAGGAGGACCCTTCCCAAACAACGGGACATGGTACAGGCTACTCCACATATGATCCAAGGGGAGGAGATTGTCTTGACCACAGAACTGGTACAGAAGAGGGCCAGGGGGAGTTAGTTTCCCATTATTAATGCAAAATCACAGTAACTCCTGACAGGCTGACACCAGACTTTTAGTCATACATCTGAGGCTTAGGATGTTCTCCAAAGGTTATTAATTGTTATTTATCTGAAATAATATTACACTGTCCATGTTGAACTCATACACTTCACATACCTGCATTCATCAGGCACTTTCAGTGCCTTAAAATGTTCAAAATTTACTTTTTAAGAAAATTAAATTAGGGCAGTGGCAGAGGAAGAGCAAGGTTAGCAGTTACAACACTCCAGGACACTCTTCACTATCATTTATTAAACAAAAACTCTCTATGAAACATGTTCTTTCCTAAGTGCCACTAATCTACAGAGTTGGCCAGCTGAACTGTGCACAGCACAATACAGGGGTTTCTTGAGGCAGATTTAAAAGATGGAGAGGGTTTGGACTTTTCATATTACCCAAGGAAGAACATTCCTTTTGGCATGGACAGATTGGCAAGAAGCAAGCTAACTGGATATTCCTCACACAGAAATACATGGCGGGAGGATATAATCTCACCTGGAGCATCAGAAAGCAGTCTGGCTTTAGGGAAAAACAAGAACAGCAAAAGTAACATATTTCAGTTACTGAAAACACATAGCCTGGCTATGGTGGCTAAATTGACATGGTCCCTGTGGCAGGCAGGGCTCACTGCCTTTGGAACAACCCTACTTTGCCTGTGGAAGTTCTCTCAGCTAAATCTGGGTAACAAGACTGCAGTGTGACCTCTGCAGGTTTTTCTCCCAGCACGCCCTAAGAGGGGCTTTCTCCTCCTTGTCTTCCCCCACCTTTGAACAGTCAATGGGGCCTGTAATGCTTTGGCACAGAACCAGCAAGGCAAACACTCTGCCAAACGTCAAGATCCTCAGCAAGAATAAACACAGGCTTATTCTTCCTTCAGTTCTGTGATCAAAACTTCCACAGGGAGACTGATAAGACAAGGGGACTGTTATTGTTAAATACTGCAAGTACACATGGGGTAGATTAATCTCCCCTTTACTCCAGGGTAACTGATAGCTTGAGTCAAGTTAGAGAGATAGGGAAATGAGTTTCTTTCTTTGCTTAATATTACATTAAGTTTCTTGTTCACCAGAACAGGAATGCAGCTCATAGGAGAAAAAACTACTCATTTGTAACTTAAGGAAGGGGATATATGACAAGTGGTAAAATCACAGGAAAGAGTGGAGAGCACAAGTATCCCATCACTGGAGAGGAATGTTTCTGATGAATGCAAAGAAAATTGCTCAAAACTGGCACCATTATGAAACAGTGACATATATAAGGTCAGAAGGGACTGCTTTCATCCTTCTAGATTGTCCCTTGAAACACTGAGAGCATTCCTTTTTCCTCCCTCCAGCTGTCTTCATTGACTGAATTTCCCCATTTGCACACACCTCTGTCCCGAGAGCTTTTCTCTAGGTGAAAGAGGAGAGCTCAGAGACAGCCTGCCGGTTTTCATACCCACAGGAGAGTCCAGTCCCTGCTCTTGGCATGACAAAACCTTTGCCCTGGGATGCCATGGCTTTGTCTCTTTCTTAAATATTTGCTAGCTATTTTCTACCATCCTCCTCCTCCCTACACTTCTTCCACTCTCTTCCAGCCCCTGTCCTCCATTTATCCTTTACTGGAAGCCAGGAAGACTTGAAGGAGTGACATTGTGCCCTGCCCAGCAGAGGTAAACATCACCAGTCTTCCCTCAGAACACATAAGAGTCTGCCCAGCACAGGTAAACATCACCAGTCTTCCCTCAGAACACATAAGAGTCTGTATCACAGGCCCTTTCCATTGTGCACCAAGGCCAGGGCCAAGGACAAACTTCTTTGTAAAATGGAGAACCAAGAGAGAGGGGGGAGAGGGTAAGTCAAGCACTTGTTGAAGTCAATGAGCAGGATCAAACCTCCAACCTGGGTAAACAAAATACAGAAAATGACATTGATTGCAGATTGACTTTAACAATGAATAATTGTGCCTTAATGTGCACATAAATGTGATAAAAATCAAAGCAATATATTCGAAACAAAATAGAAGAAAAAATACAAAGGGATATTTTACAACTAGGCTCCATTACCATCTATCTTAACGAGATTAACTAGTAATTGCTCTGTCAAGAAAAAATATAGTGGTCTCAGTGAATGAAAGATCATGATAGGATCCTGCTGTATTATAGGCTCAAGTCTAGCTTGAGAGCAATGAAGGGATTTTTCCAGCACTGCACAGCCAATTCTTTTTTAGTTTGTTAGTATTAAAGGCCTTTCCCTGGAAATGCAATTCTTAACCACAAAAGCATTCCTCTTCAGCCATACCTGTAAGCCTTGTTGAAGTGACCATCAGGTTCTTCATGCCTTCACTTTAGTACAAAAGTATCCTGAAATCAGCAGTGCTTTAAAGCAAGATTTTCTGTTTTCTCACTGCGGATTGGTTTGTCATGGGATTTTAGGTATTGCACTCAATCATCAAAGTGAAAATTTCAGCATCATCTAACATTAACAAATAGTGGAGAAATACAGTAGTTTTCTGAAGTTACCTGAACTTGCATTGCTCTGATGGTAACATAAGTTTGTTTAGCCTCATAGGTTACACAGAGTCTTCAAGAACTAGACACTAATATCACATTAGAGTTCAATGAAAATTAAGTCATTTAAAGGTATCTTTGAAAGTTTCTTCCTTAATTATTCTTTGAACCTACACACAGAATATGAGGTGAACAAAGGACAACAGTTGAATTCACACATTTTCTATAGGCAGAGAGTGCTGGACTTCTTTGGTATAACATTAAGTTTCACTAAGATAAAAATAACAAGTCTAGAATTAAGTAGTAGGTAGAAAAAAACATTTCCTTTTTTTTCTTTTGCTATGGAAATCCTCTAGACAGTTAAGAAAATAAATTTTGACTTTCTGAAACACATCCATGTAGAATAACCTACTCCACAGAAGGCTTGGGTTACTCACATCACTAAAGTGAATGTAATCTGACTACAATGGAATGATCTCTCCTGGAAATGGTGATAGACACCAGTTGTAAAGCTCACCTTAAGACATGAGCTCCCAGACCACCTGTTTGAATCCTACATGTTGATACAGTGTCAGTGCAATGTAGATGGAACACGTTTCTACAGGCAGTTGGCTTCAGAAAGAGAAGCTTGGGACAGAAAGGCCTGAGGAAAACAAAGAGTGTTGAACTGGTGCAAAAGATAAAAATGGAATTTAGGTTTGGTCCTCCTTATTTAAGGAATCAAAGCAAGTGAGTTTCACTGATAAAATAAGTCAGGGAAGGAGCGAAGACTTCTTTTGTTCCATTAACTCATCTGTAACCGATGAACTCACTCTCTCCCATTTTCCTGCTGGCTGCCTCCAAACAACTGTACTTGACAAATTACATCAGCAAGTCCAATCTCATGCCTTGTGCATGAGGCTCCATCATTTGATCCAGTACAGCTGCTGCAGGTTTTGTTCCCATCTGCTCTCTGCTAAGGTCCCTAAGACAACAATAGCCTCTCCACTGGCACAAGCAGTGAGTGCCAAGAACCACCACACTGCGCGGTGCTGAAACCCAGTGCTTCTGGGCTATGAAATGTCATATCAAAGAAAAACAGTCTCCTAATTCCCCCCTCCTTATCGTGTGACCATACTGGTTCTGTTGTGGGAACCCACCTGTGGAATGTCACCTCTAGGAAGGGCAAGCATGAGTGTCCTGTGTCCTGTGAGGGGATCTCCCTCACTGCACCAACACCCCTTTCAGGTGGTGCTGCATGTGCCATCCTCACTCTTTTAAAACCAGACTTACAAACTGCAGAAGTCGCTCATCACAGACCATACAGGAACAATAACTGGCAAGCTAAATACTCAGATTATAAGAGTGGTCTAACAGCAATTGAAAACATCACAAATGAAAACATTTTTTTGCCTCTTTGTTTAAAGCTATCAAAATACCATAAAGAGCCAACACACCTTCAGTCAGCTGTATGGGACCATGCAGGTGAAAGATAGCTCACTACCACAGCTGAACCAAACAAGACTGAAAATAAAAACCAAACAAAAATACCCTAAAGATTCAGGGTAATCACAACAACTGTAACAAAATTGTACAAATTTTGGTTATCCTAAATGTTCATAGTTGCTCAAACACCTTTCCCTAAGACATTTATATGAATTTCTATTTTTATACACTGGTAATTGAAGTTTATAATTTACATATTACAGTGCAGTAGAATCCAATTATAGCAAATCTACAGAGAGGCTGTATTTATGTCAGGAGGAAGATACCGAGGAACCATGTCAACACGTAGCAACATAATGACTTGCTCACTTTCTGGCTTTCATGCAAAACATTGTAATGATTAGGTTTCAGACACTGCACGAGGATACTTAAGGATGAGCTGTAAAACCATTACACATCTGTGCTTGTTTTATTAGCAGAACCATTTCTGGGAAAAAACAGGAAAGCAAATGCTGCTCCTGCTGCTAATTCTGGATAACTCTTTTATGTCACTAACCTCATTACCAAACAGTACTACTTGTAATCCTTTCTCCATATCTTCCTTTCTCTGTTAAATATAAATTTCTTATTATTTCTCCCATCAGTATTGAAACATAATTATAATAAATGCTAATTGCATAGGTTTTACATTCCATGTAAACTCAGTTATGGAGATGGTTTGTCTATGGTAAATCAACAGAGAATAAATAATAAGAGAAGGAATGAAAAATGGAGAATTCATATCAATTCTGAGATTGGCCAGGTTGGAAGACTAAATATTTTTTTTCCAGATAATCATTGAGATTATTGTTAAAGTGATCACAAGTGACAAGTACCTTGATCTGAGTGGGGCTACTCACATGCATTTGCTGCTCAAGACAAGGGCTATTACTAGTGCCCATCAAATCCCAGACTAAAGAGTTCTGTTTCTCACTGGATCAGCAACTGCAAGTCACCCTGCATGCATAATTTTATGCAGGTAAATTCAACAGGACTATTAAGCCTCTTGTGAATTCAGATATGCTTAGCTGATTTTCTGATAGACTTTGCATGAGCCGAGATTACCAAAGCTGCTGAGGAAACGTGGGAATCCAACATCCCTATTCATTTTGAAAACTTCAGGCTAATGACCTGAATATTTGCAATCTTTCCTTCCCTGTGAATCTGCTGTCTTCAGGAAAATATTGTCACATGCTACTGTTATATCTTTTATATCTCTCTCATCTCTCCTCCACAAAACTTTAAAAAAAAAAAAGTGCTGGTATGATTGTTCATGAGTCATTCTTCAGTCATTGTAATGAGCTTGTGCTTGATTAATTAATAACATCAGTCGAGGGTAATCAGGGAAGCATGCTACTCCCACTTCCCTACTGGTAAACGGGCTCAGCACTGGCTGGCTGCAAAGCCAGCTTGAACAATGACACTTTGAAGTTGATAACTCTCTGTGCTTTCTTCCAGAGTAGCAAAATCAATCACGTTACTCCTAAAAGCTCTGTTGTACCTTTAAAGTCTCAGAAAGCATTCAGCATTATGAGAAAACCAAGTGTTGTTTCTCTGTCTCTGCCAGTAGCTTCCCTTTCAGTGCCTTGATAAAATGATGGTCCTGTCACAAAGAAGGGAAGGGAGCATCTGCGGCAGGATTTGCCAGCATCCTGAACAGCTGCATGCACTCCAACTTCATCTACTTTTCCCACTAAAATTGTGCATAACTGAAAGTGATGCAAATAGCAATAAAGCTTGCATTCAGGGAGACTGTAATATCTTTGTAGACAAATATATTTTTCTCCCAGAGACTGATGAGAAAGGACTATAAAATAAAAACCTGCTTCATTCCTATTACAAAAAAAAATTCAAAGCCAATGCTGCCAGCTAACCATTAACTGAAAAATAATGAGGGCTAATGAAATAGCAGGAGTCCAGATCTTTCAGTGCTCAGACAGGGTCTCTTAAGGGAACTGAAAATGAATTAGCCTGAGTTTGACAGCAGAAAAAAAGGCACCCAAGACACTGGAAGGTGGGGACGAGCTGTCAGAGGAGTAAAGAACAGATTGACAGACAGCCTCATATGAAAATGAGTAATTTAGGGGTTAGAGAATAACTCAGAAAAATGTTATAATAGTTGGAAACCATTATAGAAAAGTAGTGCTAAGCAGACTCTTATATCAGCATTAGGACTATTCAGTGGCTCTGCATCATCAAGAAGAGGGTCAGAACAGAGCACTGTAATGGTCCCCTTGGGCTTCAAAACCTATGACTGTATTAAAACCATCCCGACTCTGCTGCTGCAATTCTGTGTTCCCAAGTAACTCAGTCAGGACTTTTCATTTTCTGTGTTATATAAAGCTCATCCTCCAGAGCTGTGAATTCCCCACTTCCACCCATTTGCTTGTACACAGGAAACAGGATGGTCCTGACAGCTGGGCTTGGCAAAAGTCCAGCAAAGACTGTGGAAACTGGTTCTGTGATATGTGGGTTATAAGCACTCTAGCTCAGGACCTTCTGACCGTCCTGCCTTGTGCAAGGGACTAAACTAGATGAATTCCAAAAGTCCCTTCCACCTCCATTTTTCTAAATATTTCAACAAACACTTTAGCACATGAGAAGGTAAATGTAATTTTTTTTTTTTTATTTCACCTGCAAGTGATATCTCTCTCTGCATTTTACTTTGCATTTATTAAAACTGACCCAACCTGAACATGGATGAAGATCTGCAGGCAGAGAGAGCAGAATGCCAGTCCTTTGGAAGGTGCCCCTTCCACTCGCCCCATTCAGAGCAGGTCTAAGGAAGGAAGCCCTTACAAAACATATCTGTAGTGCCTTTGTTTTTTAGAACAAGCATGGTCAGAGCAGAGGTAGTATCACTGCCACCTCTGGTTTACACAGCAGCCGAGTAGTCAGAGCACGTGCAGGACTCAAAAGTCTTGTGTCTCGTGGGAGCACAGTGCAATCCCAGATTGACAGGCTCAGAAAGCTTCATTCCCTCCCACAGACTGTGGCACTGCACAGAAGGACATGCTGCTGTTAGAGGACATGCAGGTTGGGGCAGGGTCCTGTACTCAGGGGGTAGAATCACATATTTTGATCCTTGAAACTGATGGTTGGTACAAAGAGGAATCAGGAACCAGGGCCAGGACACATGAAAAAACAGCCCTGGTTGTGCTGCACACAAGGACATTAATAAATCTATGTCACTGAAGTCTGTCATTTCTAAGACATCTGGCTCTGGCCAAGACCATAAGAATCCAAAAACCAGGAATGTATGAGTCTAAATCTACCTCACATTAAAACACCAGTCAGCAGCAGGTATTCTGATTAGAGTAGGCTCTTTTGGATGGAAGGGCATGGAAGTAGGCCTACACATTCAAATTAACAGACCCTTACAAGGACAGAGTAGCTGTTTGAGAGCAGGCTGAGGCTCTAGAAGGATCAGCTCAACACCTACCAAAAATAAATGGAGCACCAAACAATGCGGTGCATGCAATTTTCTTGGATAAGACCCAAAAAGACTAAGAAAGGGAGATCCCTCTTCTTGACTTCTTGTACTTTTGATTACAGAAGAAATTTACAGTGATGTCTTTGCTTAATATCTCTCTGATATATCATTTACTGATTGTTTAGTGCCTGCAAAGCTCTGCATTTCAATGATGTGCACAGTATGTACCCATATAATGCCTTACAGTCAGCTTGATTAAGAAAAGACACAGATACATAGAGCTACTCCTTGTTTATGTTACATTTCTCAGTTCAAGCCTATCTGCATCAGAGTTCCTTGGGAACAGCTGGGATCATTAACCAAAGCTCACAAACCCTTTTGCAGCATACAGGGAACAAAAAAAGAAAACTGAGTAGGTATAACCTCCTTTCAGAATTACTGCCCCACATTATGGCTGGTTCAGGGACTCCTCTACCCACAGCAGTTTCATGCTTGTTAGAAAGGTCACAACAATAAGCTCATCACCTTTTATTCAGATTCATAGGTCAAGATGTCTCAGCTAATTGAGAGCTTGCCTGGATAATCTGCTCAAGTACTTCATTATGATTTTGTGTAAAGCTATCAGATGCTGCTGCTGAAGAAGATTATTGCATGAAAAAACTGAAATAAACCCTGAAGTATTCTGTTTAAGCACTTAGACACATGCAGGAGATTGTTATTTCCAGTACTTCTTGGAATGAGCTGAGACTGTCATATCCCCTGCTCAGAAGGCTCCAGCTAAGAGATGGTGGGTACCCCATCCTGGCAAGGACAGTCTTCCCAAGGTCCAGATGTGCAAGTGGAGAGAGTTCTCATGTCTGCCTGTGTTCCAATAAACCAGCAGGGTGATTTCAGTCTTTGGTCCCTTCTCACCTGAAAACCTCAAGGATTTCTACAGGAGGAAACACAGCAGAAGACAGGACACACACCATTTTTCTTGCCCACACTGTATTTGCAAGAAAGGTGCAGAAGGAAAGTGCAAGCATTGCAGTGATCCACATGTGGTGCTGTGAGAACCAGCATGGTTTCTAGAAACCATCACTAGCCAGTTCTACATGGCACTCAGAGCCTTCTCTACAAGGCTTGCAATAATTTCTGGAGCTGAAATTATTGCTGGGGTTCATGGTGTGTTAAAAAAAAAAAAAAAACAAAACAGGGGAAAAAGGGAAGATTAGATGGAAAAAGCTTAGTCTATCCCTGGTTCAAAGATAAGATGGAAATTTCAATGATATCTTGCATTTTCAATCCCTGAAATTGAGGCCTCTCATTTTACCTGGCAGCATCTGAGAGAGAGCAACATCCTCAGGTGTCCAAAGTTCCTCTGAAGAAAGGATCTGGAATATGAGCCAACTCCTGCAGATAAAATGGACCCTGAAGTGCTCTCTGCAGGGAATTTCTGCACACACAGGGTACAGAACATACAATCCCAGAGTGATTATATCTCTTCCTCCCTGCTCCCCTATTTTTGGAGCACAGCCATGCCTTGCCCTTTCCAAGAGAATTTGCAGGGTGCCAGTACAGCCTCAGAAAAGCATTTCAGCTGAATGGCAGATTCAAAATTTAGTGCCAGAAGAAGGAAAAAGATTAGAAGGCCAGGATTATTCAACATTATTAATTTTACCTCATGAGTACAATTACTAGTTAATCATGGAGGGAGAAGACTGTAAGAAAACCAGTCATTATCAGCCTGCAACATGTGGGTAGTTTCCACCCTCACAGAGTGGCAATACCACTACCTGGTCTGGCACTGGGTCAGCTGATACCCAGTTTGGGGTTAAAAGATGTCAGCATCTGTACTGGCATAAGCAGCTTTCCTTCTCATCCTTCCCCAGGCATTCCAGCCATTCTCTCAGCTGCCCTAGCACCACTGGTTTGAGAGCCCTTTTAATGGGATTTTTAATCCAGATCATTCCCTGATCTGATTTGCAAGGCAACTCTGTAAATAATTGCATCAGTACAACCAAGGGGGAAAAATAAGACAGCAACTAAATTGTTATTTGTATGGGGGGGTGGGAACCAAACAAAATCTTACCAGGGAACAACCATGGATTTATATGAGGGAATTTCTGCCCAAAGTTTTTATTAAATATTTATGTTGAAATTTTTGGATTAATACTAAAGAAGTTCCATTTTAGCAATTGCAGGTCATTACATTTGTAATAATTGCTGAGAAGCACATCCAGCATATCCAGTATCTCCATAGCAAAAGTATTTTGAAGTCAGGGACTAGTTCTGAGACTTGTTTTCCCCTTTAAAAAGACATTTAATGGAAGATAAAAGATTATAAACAGTGCAGCACAAACCTTCAGTGCAGGAAAGAATCAATGCTAAATCTCAGATAAAGTCTGCAAATTGCAGTCATGTGCACCCTAGCCAAGTCCCACTATGCTTTTACACCACAGCCTTATTGACTAAAGCAGGATTTCTCCTGTGAGAAAAGAGATTCCAGAATTTGGTTTAGAATATCTATAATTAAGTTAGTAGCAAATTATATATAATTACAATTTTATTGTCTTTGGATGTAGTGTCATTGCATTTATCCCTGATGGACTCTTAGAGATTCCAGTATTCAGCAACCTCAGGCCCTTTTGGTGCTCTCAGTGATTTTTAATGAGGGCAGGACTGGCTTCATGTACAATTAAAGCTAACTATGTATAGGGCCATTCTAGAAGTGGGAACTGCATATTTGTTCCTTGACCAAACTCAGCAAGGAGAACCTGACATGCACATGGACAGAAAACTCTTTTTTTAAGGATACCAGGTGTTGCATATAATAAAAACTCAGGCAAACAACACAGAGGAAATTCTGGCCTTCGGATACTGTAAAATTAGTGGGCATCACATGTGCACACCTGTGGACAGAATTAGGTTTTTACAGAGCCACAATATTGAAATCATAGTATGATTTTTAACTTGAAAGGACTAGTTCTAAAAATTAAACATATATCTATAAATATGATTAAAAGTTTAAATATTTCAGAGCAAAAACCTTTTCATACAATATTAATGTTTAAAAGTCTCCTGTGGTTATTTCCAGTAAATAAAAATATCCAAAAAAATATCTCCAGCTGAAATATCATAAATAAAAAGGCATTCATGGTCCTTAATACTCTACTTTACCATAAAAAGAGGGGAAATGTTTATGAAGCAAACCCCAGTCCATGGATAGGAATATAGTATTGCTGAAATAGTCTTTATTTCTCTGTCAAAACTACTTGTGTCTCTGTGTTGATTCCTGTTCTCTCTGTTAAAGGGGCAAAAGGATGAGTATTGTTAGAATTTATTTCTAAATAAAGAGCTGGTAGAGATGCAGGATGTTCAGCAAACTGCATTTCAGAAAAGAATTCAAATTATTTTGGTTATATTGCCTACATCCCCCTCTCAAGTTAGCTGAGACTGACAAAACATTTCCCAAGACAGCACTGGAATTGCAGGTGATATTTAGTTAGATCTGCTCCTCAGAGCTGGTGTCTGCTTCCACTGACTTTGGTGAAAGTGCTAATGTGCAATTTAACCTTAGGTACAAAGCAAGCTGCTTGCATTGCACAAGTTCTGGAACAATGTTTAGCGACAGTGAGACTGATTTACAGTTTTTACCAAAGCTTTTTTTACCAAAGCGCCAGAGAACCCAAACTGGTCTCCCCCTGAGGCATTACTGGGAACCAGAGGTTTGACAACGTCTGTACCCACAGATTCACTGCTCCAGGATCTGGTCCCAGAGAGGTTTGTACAGCACACCTCAGACTATGCTATTTTTAAAATGTCTCTGTTTCCTGTGAGTGAAGCCTACAAGCCTTTGTCATTAGAATGAAGGGGCTCTTTTTTGTGCATTTGCAGTGTTCAATTAACTTTCTTCAATGTACTTGCCATTGCTCATGCTGAGATATATGGGAGGTAAATCAGTACAAGATGGCAGTTCTTTGTCTCTCCTGGAAAGGCAAATTGTTTCCCCCAATTACAGGTTTTCTTCCTTGTTGGACCAATACACACAACCCAGAATTAACTTACTGCAGATGTAAACACCTTTGTGCATCCCTGGTGGGTTCTTTGCCCAAGTCCCAAGATTCTGGGGTTTGTCACCACCCAGGTATGGAGGCAGAAGCCATTGTCTCTCACCATCTAATCAAGATAATAATTACAGGTAGTGGATCTGGAGTGAAGAAGAAGAAAAAGGCTTTTCAATCACTGCCTCTGCATTTCAATCGAAGTCCCATGCTGTACAACACTGGGGAACAAGGTGTAAATCAGCTTAAGAACATAGTTCTGCATTCAATGCATTGTGGTTTACAGCTCCCAAATGACCTTCATCTATCTTCCTTAGCTGTAGAGGTGTATAATTGAACTAAAGAGAGCCTTGAATAATGAGGTTGAGAGTGGCAGCTCCGCTGCTGTTTCTTAATAGTGTACCAGCCTTGCACTTTGTTTTCTGATATGTAACAAAATACTGTAGTGGATCCAATTCTTCAGGGTGACACTTGGTGATAGTCCCTCTTTTAAAATAGAAAGGAGCAGGGGTTTTGCAGGAAAAAAAAACTCCTATAAATCTTTGGCTGCAACTAGGCTCCCAAAAATACAATTATATGAGCCATTTTCTATTCAATATCTGCCCACAAAAGCTCAGAGAGACAAATAGCAATTATCTGCTCTTCTTTCAGTCATGGAATCTATTTTTTTAACTTTTCATCTTTCTTGTGAAAGATTCCCTGCTCAGCTCAGAGTACTATGTGATACCCTATAGCAACATTCCTGTACCAGGACCCTTCCAGAATGAGCAGAGGCGAAGTCTCTGAGAGCAGCCTTTCAAGCAACAGGACCTTGTTTTCAGATCATACTTCTCCTGTAAATATGTGTGCTGGAGTCATCCTTTCTCTCTGTGGTGAGATTAACACTAGAGAGCTGCAGTCTCTTCAGCCCTTCAGACACTCCTTACCACCAGTTCATTACTGACAACTGCACTGGAATAAATGTCTGGCAGTCCAACAGCCTGGGATCAATGAAAGACACCTCCCAGCCAAGTGGCTGTAAAAAACAAATGTTCCTCTCGTGGCATTTGAGTTGATTTCATGGACACTGAAAGACTTACTTGTGCATTTACAGCACCAATTAAGCAGTCACTGGTAACTGCCTCCCTGTGCCCCAACAGCAGCTCCAAGCCAATGTAGGATCTGAGAACCCCAAAGGAATCTGGGACAGGGCTCCCAGACCACACAGGCACAGCTCCAGAAGCACTCAAGTCCTCCATGGATCCACCCAGTGGGAGCAGGTTGGCAGAGGTGCCAACCCTTGAGCCAGTGAGGGAAGCTGGAGAGCAGGAGGAACCTGTGACGCACCAATTAACTTCTGGAGAGGCATGTCCCTGTCTGAGGAAGAGAGAAACAACCTACTTTGCTCACATTTCCAACTTGTGGGATGAAACACTACTCTTCATACCCAAAATCACCTCTACAAGACCCCAGGAAGCAGAGTAGCAGTGTTCCCTCCAAAACCTGTACCAGTCCCCCTCACATCTCACACACATAAGGAAAAAAAGACAAGTTGTACATCATACTGTCTTCAGGATTTTCACTTTCTAATTATTTTACTCTCCTCCCCCCACACTTTTGTTGCTTGTCTGGTTGACAGAGCAAGTTTATTCAGGACTGGCATGTTTCTTTTGCAGTGTTCAGTTTATGTTGGACTGGCATATTTCTTTTGCAGTGTTCACGTAGACCATGGGAGAGAAGTGCTGCCTTCAACAGCCCCATAGCTGCGCTCTTAAGCAATGTGATTTCTCACACTTTCATCAGAAGGGTGATGCAGGTGACAGTAGTGAACCAAAGAGTATCTTGGGAAACAGTAAAACTAAGTCCTGTTGCCCAGAAAAATGTCAGGAGATAAAACTCACTATGAGTTTATTAATGCAGCAACTTTTCCTAGAGTGAGAGGCATAAACACTTGAGATGTACAGAGTCAAAAGGAAAATAAACCACCATCCCTTTGGATATTTCACAGGAAAATCTGCCATGTAAAATTGCAGAAATATAAAATAGATTTCATATATAAATGACTCAGTCTGGGTTTGTACAAGTTACTATTGATTGCTAAAATACACGTCTCTGACAGGAAAAAAAAATTTGGCTTATCAAATTTATGTTTTTCCTGGCTCTAGTAGTTCAAGTTGCCATTCTATCCTGTGCTAAATGCCTCCAAAAATATTAAACAGTCACCATGCCCACATAACTTTATTGTCCTTCATAGAAGTAAGCTCAACTTGGCTTCACTTGACTCATGTTAAATCTTTTGTAAAGTAAAATAGTGGTACCAAAGGCTGCAGGTGTATGAAATTGTACTAAGCGAAGTTGTAAGTGAAGTGCAGTAATATATAAATGCTTGAGAGATTAAGTAATAGTGAATTAAAAGTCTTTAAGGGCAGTCTGATATAAGTACTGAGTTAAGAGAGTACATTTCCTTACTTTTTAATGGACTTCTATTTGCAAGAAAAGGGTGCCCAGTCTACTCCCAAGCCTGATACGAAACACAATTCTGAGCAATCTTCCTTCTTCCCAAAGCCTGACTGATATAACAGTTTTATCAAGGCTGAATTTTTCCCCTTCAGAAAGGACAGTATCCCTGTGTCAAGGTTTAAATACACTAAAGAAAGATGAGGAAATACAGACTGGCAAGAGCTACAGCTGCCCCTTCCCTGGAAGGCACATCGAGCAATGCAGCAAACACTGGTATCTCATTTGTGTCATGGGATGTGGCTTCGCTGCAAATCTGAAAAATCTCATTAGAGAGAAAGTAATAAAGGTGGTAACACTGTCCTTTGGGACTCCTGGCCTTTAAATAAGTACAAGAAAGCTGTCTAGAAAGAATAAGGCAGGAAGCATTCGTGACTTTTTCAATTTCACACCTCCGGTACCTGCCTACACTGGTTAAACTCAGCACTGTGCTCAGAGCCTGGTGGCCGACTCCTTTACAGGAAAGCACTGCTGGATATTATTTTCCAACATGATAACACTGACACACCAGTACATTTGCCCAGGAATAATGGAGAAACTGTCACTTTTCTGTCTGATGGCTTATGTTACTATAAAGAAGTGCAAAGGTAAACTTCACTTATCTTCAGATTCCTGCTTGTGAAAAAGGCTCTGCTCTCAGCTCTCCCATGTGAGTTTGCCACAACATCTTTGGCTCCAGCTCAGGGGAGTTGCTTTGGGTTGAGACTGGTTTACCTGAAGCACAGGTTGTACCTGTGGGCTGCTTCCCATCAGCCTACAGAGGATTTTAAAACTGAACAGAACGAGACCTCCCATCCCGTCCTTCATCAGCACAACCACTTGTGACAATGACACCAGACTCAGGCACTGTGAGTCTGCAGAGTTACTGGTAAGTTAGGTGTACAGAGGAAGAAACACATTTGGTTTTGTGGGACTGTGCCTTGTATACAAAAGAGAGAAAGACTTTGGTATCCCTCCTCTCCTGCATGCAGCAGGACTTCAGCTGTTTCCAGAATCCCAAGCTTTGTAGATATTGAAGTTACCCCAAATATGAGGATACCAGGGAAGTTTATGCTCTCTGAGATGACTAAATTACCACCACTACTTGATTACACATTAAGTTTTTGGGCAGACTCTTAATTGTTCCAATTTACTACAGTTCCCCTGAACTCTGGAAAAAAACAGAGCAGTTACAGAGGACATAATTCTTCCTTTCTCTGACAGAGGCAGAAGGATACCATGCATGGAGAACCTGAATCAGGACACAGGAAAACACTTTGAACTGGCAGAATCAAGGCAGGTATTTTATTGATCTGACTTTGGTCCTCGGGAAGTTGGTGCAGCTGGAGCAGGCTGAGAGGATGTGTTATATCCAGAATATTGGGGTTTCTATTTGCAACCTGGAAATAGTGATCTTTAGCCTCAATTAACAATACAGAACTCAGTGCTGCAACTGTGCAGGTCACTGTAGTAGGTAATATAGTAGAAAAGGGGCTTGAATTCTAGCAGGGAACCTCCACTGTCCACATAAAGTGATTTTGCAGCTGTTACAAGCCACACAGACCTGTGAAATCCCAATCAGCAGCCTCGCTCTGGATGGGAGATAGCTCAGTCACTGTCACAGACACACACATCTTGTTCAGCTGCACCTCACTTGAAGATTTTTCATTGCAGAACTGGCTACCAAAGACTTGAGAAAGCTTTCTGTACATACACATGCTTCTTGCTTGTGTGAGGACTAACAGGTAAAGATACACAGAAGAAGCCTTGTCATCTGTTTTGTCTGTAGCCAGAAACAGGAGGCACCTCCAAGCACACAGCTCTGTTCTCACCTCTCGTGCGACACATGAAGGAAATGTTCTCCTGAATGACTGGGCTGCTTTTACTCAGACACAGCCTGACAGTGGCACACAAGCAAATCCTGCCTGCTCCAGGCAGGGTCTGCCAAGGAGGTGATGCCCAGTGGGGTCTGTCACTGCCGCCTCCCCTCTCCCAGATTTCTATTAAAAAGCCCACACCTACACTTCACCTCTGCCTTCCCTCAGTATTTGCACTGAGGCACAGAAGAGAATATTTCTCTTCCAAACATCTCCCCCCCCAAATGGAAGAATCAATCAGGATCCAAATCCAAAGCTTTCCACCCTGCATTAACTGAACTCCCTTTGCCTTGGTGAGCAGTGGTATTCCTTTGAGAGGTGTCCTCTCCCAGAGCTGCAGCCAGGCACCAAGGATTCACTGGACACAGAGGAACTCCCCTCCTTTTTAAGAGTGGCCTCTCAGTCTGATAAGTGCACTTCAAACCTCAGTCATGTATTAAAACTTTATTATAAGCAGCCAACTTTAGTCAAAAACATCAAAATATGATCTCCATTTCCTGTGGAAAATCCTGTGATTTACTGCAAATACTTACTAACTGCAATGGATAATGTGCCCTAATCATCTGAAATAACTGAAAACCCATCCCTCCTGCTGGGTCATCCATGAAAAGAGGCACCAACATTTGGCAAACTGATCAAGCTTTGCCAAATGCCGAATGCAGGCAGCTCATCAGGCGATCTGTTTGTTTTTGTGGGATGAAACTCTGACCTGACTAAGGAAGAAAACACAGAATTGTTATATCTTTTCCTAGGAATGCTTTGAAAATAAGTGCCTTTTGGTGCCTTTTGGGCCCTTCCAAAGGCAAACAAGCTGCTCCTGAGAGGAAGTACCACAAGTGCTCTCTGACAAGAATGTTTCAGCTGACTGCAAAGGCAGCACAAGCTCCACCACAGGCAAAGGATGCACAGCTCTCTCCATCCCCTCTTCACAGCCATCCCAGAAATATTGGGCACCTGGAGGCCAAAGAGACACAGTCCCCATCACTACAGCCACCTGACAGACAGAGTGACCACCTGGGCTCAAAGCATGCCATGGGTTTATGTACATATGAGCAGACTCTGAACATCCCAGGCTGGTGGAAACAGGGAAAAGGCACATGACTAACTGACACTGTTAAAAGCATACTCTTTTCCTTACAATGGTAGATGTGGCACATCTGGCTAAATTGTTGTATGGAGACTTACTGCAAAATTATTTATTGGGAGATTACAAAAGCAAACTATAAAAACAAAAGCAGCTAGAACAGTGCTACATTAGGAAAGTCTGACTACCAAGCCAGCTCCTGAACTGCTGCTAAGTTCAGAAACCAATAGAAGCTCTACAGTTTTACTTAAAATCCTTACCTGTTTGAAAAACTCATTATATTTCTAGAAATAGAAAGGTCCTGTGTGCAAAGTTTTCAGTTTCTAAACTTTCAAATAATGCTTGATTACCTAATCACCTTCCCATCTTCACAACCAGCTTTCAACTCAGAACCAAGTCCATGGGATCCTCTTGGGAAGCACTACCATGACAGCTAAAGCTGCTCTCAGCACTTGGCAGTCTCTTAAGCTGTGCACTATAATTATAGAAGAAGGGAAAAAATGACTTTGCATAATGTAGGTGAGAGAGCCACATAGCTCTGTACTTCATTCTAATTATAGAAAAATGGGAGATCTGCAGAGCTTAATAGTCCTAATTGTGTTACTTGGCTATTAAGCTGGACTAATCTCATGCTAAATTGGCTATCTAAGGATCTGGTTTTTAGCTACCCTCCCTCTTTTCTCTTTCTGTAATTTGAAGACCTCAGCTATAACAGTGGAGAAACCACATAATGTTAAATATAATTTCTAAAGAGAGAAAGAACTGATAAGGTATTTAAACAATTATTGAGCCCATTTCTTCATTATATCTTTTAGACACACTGATCAATGAACTATTTTTGAATGTACACTTATAGTTCCATGGTAAAGACTTACAGAGCCCTCATAAGCATAATACTAAAATCACCAAAATATCCATAATCTTTAAATATTTTATTTTCTTTAATGCAGTTTTTATGCAGTCAGTAAATCAGTTAATCCCAGCAATGCACTAACAGGCCTTGTTGATCATAGTTTCCTCACAACCTGTTTTAAGAAAGAAGGTCCTCAAGAGCCAACAGTGACCTGTCTGAGTTCAGTGTAAATCAAGAGCAAGTCTACCAGATCTGTTGGTATAAATTTTTAATTTATACACAGGCATAAATTAGAAGAGTAAAGGTCAAAGATTAAGAAAAGGTGAAAGTTATCAATTAATGCTCAGTGAGTGATTATTTGTTTTACAGTAGTCCTGAGAGGCCAAGGGAGACAGACCATTCCTTGTGATAAAAATCACACATTAAGAAAACCTCTCATCTGGAGAGCTTAAATTAATTCACCACTATGCAGACTATCCTGTCTGCACTTCTAGAAAATTAAAACTGTGGGAGTTGTGTACTTTGTTTATATTTTCTGAATATTTTCTCCATTAAAAAAAAAAAAATAGAGGCAGTTGCCATGCAAGCTGCAGCAAGTCTGTGCTCCAGCACACCTAAGCTCCCAGCAGTGAGCAGACTAGTGCAGACCCCAAAACAAAGCCATTTTGTCACAGCTATTTAAGAGCTTTCCAGCTCACCTGGTGTTCACCCTGCCACAGAGGCAGCTGCTCTGACACAGTGGAAACGCGTTTGCATTGGTGTTTTTTTCCAAGAAATAGTTAAGATTCATAGAGCAATGTCATGCTGTTATGAAAAACAACACATAATATTAACATCATTGTGGGAAGCCAAAGAGGGACGCTCCTAACACAGACTGAATATAGCCTCTGTAGGCTGTTGTCCAGATTTTTGATTCTTATCCATGCCCCTGGTTAGACATCAGTAACATCTCTGAGGCAGTGTGCAGTGTACAGCATCAGGATTGGAAGTAACTGATCTGAGCCAATTGTTCTCTGGAGACTGAGCAAACAACTCCACAGACTGGGCTTTCAATACCAATGATAAAAAGTGCAAACATTTTATTCAGCAGACAAGTGTGTGAAGAGGCTGCCACATACATTTGTCAATTGTTAAAATTTCTCACTTAACAGTTCTGCTCTCTCAGGTTAATATTTTTCCAGAGAAGAGACTGAAAAAAATTTAATGATCACAGCATCCTTCAGATCTTCTGAGCAAACCAAAATTCTTGCCAGGTAACTGGCATTTGGCCTTGTTTACCAAATGCTCTTCAGCCTATAACCAATAAATGATTAACAAGGAACTTCTCAAGTGACTTTCCAGATGTTGTTTATTGAGACATCCTTGTACTGCTATGACAAATGGGGCAGAAATGAGCAATGCACAGCTTGGCAAGATCCTGCCACTCAGCAGAATATCCCCAAGGCTGAATAATTTGGGTGAAAACCACTGTGCAGAGGTTAAAGCTACTTTACTTTGCACAAACAGAGATGTGTGCCAGCTGGTACTTGTTAGGTTTGAAGTATCAAACATTGGTATTTTCTCAAAACAGGTAGGAATAACAAGGCTTTATCACAAGAGCAAAGGGTAACGCTTCAGGGTATCACTGTTTAATGTGCCTAATGCTTTATTCTCTTTTCGCTGAAGAGGAAATCTTAAGACAGCCACAAAATTTGCTAGAATGAGCTGTGAAAATCTACACTAATAACAAAGGGGGAGAAAGGTTCTTTTTTCCATTCTTTTGCACCTCATTACACTCCTGAAAAATAATAGTGTTGTTATAACAGTAATTCCAATGAAAAACCATTTATATGGGACAAAGCTGCACACACACTGCACTGACCTAAGGACAACTCTGTACTACCAGGATTTGGAAGGACCCAAGTGGCCACTAAAACCAGTAATACTTGGTGCAGTTAAAATGTCAAAAGTCATGGCAAGGGCTTTACAGGATCAGCATGTATACAAGTGGAGTGCAAATCTGTAAGTATTCCATATAAATGCAGGATGACAGAGCTCTGGTCTCAGAAATACTGTGATGAAAATCTTGAAATCCATAAAAAAATTTTACTCCATATGTATACACAAAATAAATTCCAGAATTAGAATAATAAAACTATCATTCAAAGAGTTCTAGGAGAAAAAAAAAAAAAAAAAAGTATATTTCAGTGACCAGATTTGCACTAAGATAGTGAAATCTACTAGCTGGTTTTGCAAAATTGGAATCTCAGAAGCCTGAAATTCTACAGAAATTTGCATATTTTCCGTGCCTTATGTTAAAATCTATAATGATTCAGGCACCTTCGAATAAGAGACAAAAAGAAGGATAATAGGGCCTGTCTGGTTTGGGATTCAATCAAAGCTTGGGACCCTCCCGTTGATTTGGTTGTGATTCTTTACTTTGCATCAGACAAATAACAGTAACAGCTCCTGAGATAATAAGTGTCTCAGCAGCCAGAAAACAGCACAGAACAGCAATGCAGCACAGCAAAAAAGATCCTTTTCCTTCCGCTCTCCCCCTCCTCAGTACTAATGCTGTGAAATGTAATGTATGACAACAGGATACCCTTTCCAACCGCTATAAGCGACCTGTGGTGATGTTCTAACAAACCTTGCCCTGATTTTCAAATCCCTGTGACCCTGTGATAACAAACAAGACCTGGGGATAAGAGAGGCTGAAGTGGATGCACCATTATTTGACTTCTATTCTCTGTGGTTTCAGCCACATACTGGCAGTTCCCCATCAATTTCACTGGCATTCTCTAGCCCCAGAGGATTTAGGATTTAGTTCTGCTAATCTCTGGATCCCATATAACATTAGGTATTTAGGCTGTGATCTCAGGCAAGGATTTGTCCCTAGAGTCATATTAGATTACTAAGCCACTGGGAAACCAAATAATTAAGGAAATGCATAATGAGTGGTATTAGCTAGAGATGTATTCCATACCACAAAAGAAACCAGCCAAAAGGCCCTGTATAAAAGGAAGAAGAGTTTCCTTCAAAGTGGAAAAATGACCACATCATAGGCAGCATCAGCTGGAGGCAGCTGGACACAGAGCTGGGCAGCAAGGCCACCATGAGGTCAGCTGGACTGCTCCGCCCGGGCAGAGCCTTGCTTTTGAGGCTCCATAGGGAGATGCCTGTAATACCTTTGCTGCCCATACTGGAACTGGGTAAACTTTATTCACCTGTATTCACTGTCAGCTACACCACTCTGCTGCTGCAGCAGCACTACCAGCACTACAGACAGTGAGCTGGAGGAGGTGGTACCCTCCCCAGGTTCAGGTAACTCGAACACTTGGCCCTCCTTTCTCATTTCACTCCTGCTCACAGGCCTCAGCACAGCCAAGCAGGTGATTTATCTGGTGACCTCTAGATGCTGGAGTTTGATAGGTGATGATTTCATTGCAAAGCAGTTAATCAATAAATAGGCTCAGTTTCTTTCTGATTCAGGTACTGACACAACTGCAGAAGGGCCTGGAAGAGCTGTGTGATAATGTATTGATTATAAGCAACCCAAGAGCCATTGTCAAAAGCAGTAGGCATTGTTTTTTCCAACAATCAAATCCATACTTTAACGATCTGTTTTCCCTCATTAAACACTTGAAAGTGTTTCTTAGCAGCACTTTTTACTACACAGATGTCCTATTTCATTTTGACACATACAACATGCTCCTGTCATTCTCTTCATTGTATAGTGGCTTGTTTTGCTTACTGCAACATGGAGATGTTAGTTTCTGTCATATCTTCTCCTTTGCAGTGCTCATTTACAAATGGAAAATCCATGCAGACCTTTGTCTCCTCTATCTTTAGCAATCAAATGAACCAATCAAAACCTCTGAGTAGGAAAAGTCACACCAGTACAAAAATGGGGAAAATAGCAGAATTTGGTTGAAAAATACTTGGAATAGTCTGGTCTGATTTTTCTTTTGAGGTTCCTATGACTCTGATCTTTGATGGAAAG
This sequence comes from Lanius collurio, assembly GCA_020086605.1. Lineage (NCBI taxonomy): Eukaryota > Metazoa > Chordata > Aves > Passeriformes > Laniidae > Lanius > Lanius collurio. The sequence goes on from JACBWW010000018.1 coordinate 7,498,146, forward strand.
GTAATGACTGCAGACAACCATGCAAACAGATGCATGGAAGCAGATCACCTTCCTTTACTGTATTCTCTTATGCTTATTTTTAGCAATCTCATGTGAAACGATGCTTTGGAAATGTTGACAAAGAAGATTTTGTTTTTTGCCTCACCTAGGACTAGCCATTTCACCCCCCAGAGGCATCATAACCTTTTGCAGGGACTTCAGTTTTACTTACTAATGCTCTGTCTCTACAACAAAAACCTATTTTCTCAGTAGAAACAGATCAGCAGGAATAAGGTTCTGGGTTCTGCCTAAGCAGATTCTGTATTAACAAAATATTCACTCCAGTAGGAGACAGGACACCTCCCTCTTTCCAACTACAGCTGTCTGGTGCTGAAATTCAGGAGTCATCATAAGCAAAAAAATCTTTTCTCCCTCAGATTAGCCCAAGTCATGCTGAGATGCAGAAGACAGAGGAGAACACATCTCAGCCATCTGGACCACTTTTCATTTCCACAAGAACCATGGCTGACTTCTGTAAAAAGCTGGGTTGTGAAGAGCTAAGACACCTACAGCAGACAACACAGACAAGAGAATTTGGTTGATACAGCTGCAGGATGTTTAATATAAACTTGAGCTTCTGCCATCTAATTACCCCTTGTGTATTTCTTGTTTAATGCTCTTAGGATCAAGGGCTATTCCCCAGAGCTCCTGCTGAGATGCAGCCTCCCAAATGTTTTTGAAGTATGCACATGTTGAAACTCACTACCCACAACCTTACAGATGAAACAGGCTGAAAAAGTACTTTCTCAGCATGAGACATTATTGACCCTTGTAACATATCATGCTATTTAATGGTGAAAAAAAAATATGCTAATTAGGAAATGCATGTAGTGCAGTCAATGAGTTGCAATAGAGTCACATCACAGTAACCAAGATCATCGCCTGGTCTATTATTATTAATTATTTACAATAACCTTGGTTTCCATGTATGAATACATCATCAAGCACAGCCTTCTCTTTGCCCTGACACTCTGTGCAGTGCACATCCTCAGATCTGGCTCAGAGCACAGATACAAACAGAAGGGCTGAAGGAGAGCCTGGGAGATGCTGGCTCTGCTGCCCGTTCATCACAGAGCCACATGGAAACAGCATATCAGGCTTTGTTCATGGACTCCAAGGCTTTTCCTCGCCATCTAGGAAGCACAGAGGCTTTGAATTATTTTCAGTCACTCCCACAGCTGTTTCAGAAGGGAATTAGACAATGTTTGTGCAGATCTTTGAGAACAAAGCCCTGCATAAGCACTAAGTGCTATCTTTATTAGTTTCATGGGCAGGTCTGCTGTAGAAGAACTGCAGTAATTTTAATGTGCATTCCCCCACGTTAGCTCCTCTCTCCTGTTTTTTCCTTGTTGTAACAGAGCTGCTCTCACTGCCCTTGTATTCACTGACTTCCCTCAAATAGCTGAACAAACAGAGTGGCAGTGTTTGCCAGAGTCCTGAGCCCCTCGGGTTTACAGCCTACGAGTGGGCTGGCAGCAGCGCCTTGGAACAGCTCGCCTGCCACAAGCGCCCCAGAGAACAGATTAGGTAGGAAGAAAGGAAAACTGAAAACCAACATCCGCTGGAGCTCTTTTTTTTTGTTTCAAAAGTGTTTGACAGAATGAGTGGAAGGAAGGAGTCTAAAGCTCCCAAACTACACTTTAAAGTATTTTACTTAAGTGTCAAGGACCAAAGCCCAAATGTCAGCTCTTCAGGGCTTTTTTTCATGAATCACTGCAAATAGAACATGAGACAAGAAGGGGAAGACAGTAAAAAGATGTCAGGAAAATTCTCATGAGGTTGCCCTGCCTTTCTCTCTTTTCAAGATTTATAGACATACCAGAGCATGCTTTTAAAACAGTTCTGATTTAGTGCACTGTTTTCAGTACTGTTCTTATTATTATAATTAACCAGTAACCTGTTCTGTTCGAATTTGCCTCGACTCTCCAATGTTAGGAATAAACTACACAGATATTTCCTAATAGCTTGCTGCTAACAGCTGGAAAGTCCTCTACCTGATGAGCTTTCCAATGTCTTTTGTGTTAAATAACTACTACTGGATTCATTTTACCCCCATACACACCAAACACTGGAAACACTCACCCCCTGCTGCCATTCTGATGTTAAACAGTACTCCCCCCAGGAAACAGGCCTATTCAAACCAACATAAAATCATCACTGCTGCTGGGATTCAGCTTTTTTGGGTCACAGAGGATGGAAAACTATGCCAGGAATGAAGTCCTGCTAACAATGGAGAATTCAAGACTCTTACCCCGAGGAGCATGGACAGCTCTTCCAAAGAGTTCCTACTGCCTAAAATACCAAGGACAGGGACTCTCAGCTCTGTGTCCAGGACAGAGCCATGAGATCAGATGGGAGCAGGGTTCAGTGTTGCCAGCTCCTACTCTCATAACTATGTGGGGCCACAGTCATTCAAACTGGCCTTACCACACAGGAGTAGGAGTTGATTGCCCTCCGGAGTCCACCCTCCAACCCTTCCAGAGGGCAAGGCCAGCTTCAGTGCCAGTCCACATGCCAGAAAACATGTAAAATTTTATGCATTTAAAAAGTTAGCTTTTGTCATGTTACTATTTAGAGAGGAAGCAGAGAGTGAGAAGGAGAGGGAGAAAGGAAACACCACACTTGAGAAATTAGGATTTCAATGTCAAATTGTAGAAGGTTTGTATAAAAGGACAAAACCCCATAAAATCAAAACATGATAAATTATCAAAAAAGTTAATCTAATTCCAGGCAGTGGGCTAGATCTGACTTGTAACAAGCTACAAAGGCTTCTTCTATTCAGTGAAAAAATAAAATCTCTGTTACTATTTCACTTTGTATCTGCCTTATTTTGGCACATGTTGCTGGAAACTCAAACAGAACTCTGTAACCTAGATAGTAAATAATCTCCAGACTTTTCCTCAGGTCATGCAAATAATCTGTGCAACAGAAGTCAAAGGTACTTTTGTGAGAAGAGCACTTGAAAAGATTTATTTAAACTGCATTTCCAGTTTCACATTCCTTTAAATTCTTCAAATTCAGTATTCTTTCAGTATTATCAGTTAGAGTTTCCCTGCTCCTTGAGATGTTATACAGCATTATTAGCATTTAGAGAGAAAGAGGAATTTCTGTATATTTATTACTGGTCAATTATCAATTACATCATGGTTCATTTTAAAAGATACATCTGTACAATATCTGTAGGCACAAAAGCAATAATGAATGCAGTTGTAATAGGCACCCTTCTCTCCTACCCATCTTCCTGATGACTTCCTCCTGAGGGAGACAGCAATAACTTTGCTGTAGCATCACCTTCAGCTGTTCGAGCGTCAGACTGAGTTCACACTCGAGGAGTTTCCTTCAAGATTTTCTAGCTCATTTGCCAGTTTTACTCTGAGTATAGGCATCCATTTCAGTGCTGAATCTCTCCTTGAAGACCTCTAACACTGCACAAAAGAAATGCCTGGCTGTAGCCTCTGGGACAGGGCTCTGCTCTCTGACTGCACAGCAGAGGAGACATCCGAGATCCTGACTAGGGGCTGCACTACTCAGGACCCACTTCTTGCTCCATCATTACTAAACAGGATCTAGCTGGGAATTACTGCAGCAGAATTTGTGGCTGAATTCCTGGCTCTCAGTTGGAGCTGCACCAGCACAAATACAGAGCTTTCATTCCCTCACTTGGACTTTTCCAGACTATCTCATCCCAGCAAAATTAAATTGCATAGAAAACAAAAGCCAGTAAAAACATTAAACACAGTAATTAGTCAATAGAACCAAGGGTAGGAAACCATTTATTATGAGAATTAAGGGAATGATTCACACTGAATAATTTATCTAGCAAATTTAGTTTGGTGTTTTGTTTTTTTTCCCTGCTGGGAGAGAATTCAGTAACAGTTTTGCTCACTTAACACTGGTTTGGTCCCCAGGAGTCAGTGGTTTAAACTAGCTGTGCCGCAGCAAAAAGCTCAGCTTATATAATGGGACAGATGAAATAAAGGTTCTTATGCACCTGAATTTAACTATTTATATTTATTTTGTAACATCTGCTTAGAACAGGTATTATTAAGGCCACCTTAAACATGACATGCCAGCACTCCTCCCTTCCTGTCTCTCATTCAGAAAATGACTGTGAAGCTCAGCAACCTTCATGCCAGATGAAAGACTGGGACCAAAGAAGAGTCATTATGATCTGCAATATTGAACACAAGGCACAAATAACTCCCACATAATAACACTATAGATTCCAACCCTTCCTTCATATTTCACTGCTCAAATGACAAATAAATGAACCTATCAGAGTTCCTCAGATGTATCATAAAGTGGAAATATTGCAGATAGAATAAATAAAACATTTTTATTGTAGTTAATAGCACCAGAGTGGATAGAGTTACATTTTAATAAAAGTCTCTATTATTTGAATCAGTATTGGACTCACTGTGACTAGTCCCACCTTTCTTTTGTGCAGATAGAGCAGTTTGAACTCCCATTCCCCATCTGAGGAGGCTGCAGCAGCTCTACCCTATACTCATCTTGAAAAGGGCCAATGACAAGACAAAGTCTTTTGCAGCACACAGAGGGCTTCCCAAGCTGTGGAGCCTGAACTACACCCCATGTGCAGGGCACTTCATGGTGTTTGCATATCAGCAGAGCCTGGAGCACAAGCCCCATGGCCAGAGCTGAGAACTGCCACCACTGCTGCTCCTGAGGGTAGAACCTGGCCTTCCCTCACTACTGACAGTGGCCAGGGTACCAGGGCTGTGTGACTGGCCACAGAGTACCCACAGAATTTATCCACATAAACACAATTGTCCTGGGAGATGAGATTGCAGAGAAAGGCAGAAAAGGATGAAGATTCCCTTTGCAGGTACTGACAACTCCCTTGCAGTTATACACAAAAAAATCCCTTACATACACAAATTTTTTAATAGTCACTGCTGCTCTTTAGTAAGCACTGCCTTTTGACTGGCATATCTGAAAGGCACATCAGCTTTCATATATGCTAAGCAGTCTTTATCCTGATTAGTCCTTTTTTTCTTTTTCTATTCATAGATCAGATAACATTGAAAATACCTGCACACAAACTGAAAAGATATTTGAAGGTTTAGCCCTGCTTGTCCTCCTCCAAAGGTGATAAGCTGTAATACAGCATTTCATTAAGAGGCTCAATACATGTCTTTCCACATCAACAAAAATTTCTGAAGTAGCAGAAACACAGCTTTTATACATTCTTACTTTTCTCCACAGAAATTTACTTCAGGTCAAAGCATTCTTGCTCTGAAGTCCTTGAACCCTGGTGTGTAATTTGCAACAGTGTCTGTGTGTCAGTGCTCCAATGCCACAGGGGTATGGTTTGGCCAGGAAAACTCAGCAAAATAAATTACTCCCCAAAAATGCTTACAAAGGTAAACACAGAGCAGCAGACACTGGAGTCCCAAGCAGCAGGTCAGGCTAGAGGCCCCCTCTTCACACGTGAGGCTTGCTGAGCTTTAAATAACAGATAAAGACAGTAATTCTGCAGCTGATGCTTGTGGTTTCTAAAGTAGTCTTTTTTCAAACTAGAGGGACTTCTTTTTGATTACTAGGAAAGCATGGATAAAATGCAACAAAACACAGCTGCAAATGAGTCCAGCAGACAGACCTGTGGGAAAGAATGTCATTTTCTACTTAGAACAAAAGTTTGAGAAAAAAAGATTGCATTAGTTTTGGGAACATCTTTTATCTTCTGAAATAGCACAGGATGACTTTGGACCTTTCTCTAGGAAGAATATTGTTAAAGGCAGAACAGAAACATTGTCAGACCCTGTATCCATCATGAGATATGTCAAAGATGGATTACACCAGACACCCTCTAACTCTGCCTGAGCTTGCAAGATCCCCTTGGAAAATGTTGGGAGAAGAATAAAAGGGAAAGAGAGTTGCAGACAGATCCTCTTTTCAAAGAAACTAGTCCCTGCAGATTCAGTGGGAGCACAAGGATCGCTGTTTGGAGAGCAGAGAAAGGGTAACCACTGCTGAAGAGAGAGAGATTTGCACTGCACTAGTTCAGTTAGGACAGCAGCCCCGCTGTGAGGTGCTGAGCGCTATCTCCACACACATGCCCAGCAGGCTGCTTCTAACTGCAGCGTGCCCAGTGCTCCTGGTCAGCTGGACAAAGCAGACACAAAAAGTGTCCCTTTGATTCCCTCATCTACTGTCGTAGTTCATAGCAGAAGAACATCAATGCTTTTACTACATTTAGAGTATTTTTAGCTGAGTTGATTAACTTAAAACAGGTATGTAGAGCATGATGCTTCTGTGGAGACAAAGCAAAATAGTAAGGTAATATCACTGGAGTGTTCTCTGCAGCCTTCTCTTTTTGCTAAAACGACAGAGCCTTGTTCTCACTTGGGTTCCAGCAGGAAGATTGCTCACACACACTGGTTATCCCACAATTAAATAAAGCAAGCACGGTCCCCATCACAAAAATGACACTGATACTTGGAACAAGAAAGCAAATTGTTTAATTTCTACTGCTTACTTTTAAAGTATTGAATGATTAATAAAAATACTTTAGAGTCACCACAGGAGAATGATACTCATGAGACCTGTGGTTTTTTCCCTTCAGTTCTGGAGGACAGGATTCCTTTTAGGTTCTTTTTCTCAAAAGAGAAGTTTCTTATTCCCTTTGTACCTCCAATTCTCATAAAACATAAATCAACCCTTGGTACAACCCTCAACACAATTAAGATTAGATACAAAACCAAAAAATGCTGATGCTTTAAGATAGTTCTTCAGCATGTTAATCACGGGTGTTGCCCCCACTGCCTGCTAGAGACAAACATAGATTTCACTTTATCGGTGCCCTGAGAGTTAGATTTGTGCCATGCTCAGAGCAGCACAATCACGGCCCTGCATTTTAGCTGCCTGCCGAACCATAGGCACTTTTTGCTCTTCCATCTCTCTTTATTGTCACGTCTGTTTTTCTGGTTTGGGCTTTCTAGTCGCGCCGTGTTTGCTGATCACACACCAGCTTGCGGTCTGGGGGGGGCATTGTTTGATTTAAGCATCTGTTGCTATTCAGAAGGGGCGAGCGGAGACACAAGGCTGGCAGGGCTCCTCCCCCAGGTGTGCGTGTGCCCGAGAAGGGCCAGCGCAGGAGGCGGCCCCGGCCCCGGCCCGGAGGAGGGGGCGTGGGGGGCCCGGGCTGCGGGCTCTCATCCCGGCCTCGCCAGCGGGATGCTGCAGACAAAGGGATTCCTTCCACCGCATTAAACTTGCAAATTTCCTACCTTGCCCGCCTGCCATTGTAATTCCAACTCTGCGCCACGGAAAGTTAATGATTTACCGCTCCCCACAACCCACACAAACTGACATCAGAGATTTGTGAGTAATTAATTGATAGCGCATTACAATCTGAGATAAGTAATAAGCACTTTTGCTCACAGAGCTGGCAGCATATGTTGAGAAGCTTCCTGATTTGGCCCAATCAGTGAAATATGCACCGAACTGCATTTTTAATAGCGTTATTCACCATCTAATTATCATTATTTGCATTTTTGATAGGTTAAATGTAGTGAATAGGATCAGACACACAGGAAACACTCAGCACTGGGGATACAGAAACAGTAAAAGAGAAATCTCCCTTCTTTGAATGTGATATTTCCAAACAGAACAGGACCAAAATTTGACCTAAAATGCAATGCTGAGGTCAATAAAACCAGAAAATAAAGTAATAAACCAGGGAATGTAATAGCAGCGGGATGTTATCATAACTCTGGGTTGAACCAAGAGATACAGATGGAAAAACAAAAAACAAGCAAGCAAATGTAGCATCAGCAAGCAAATGTAACATGCCACCCTCACCAGCAGCATCAACTCAAGGAGTTCCCACCTACACCTGTCTGGTACAAACATTGTTCTTCGGTCCCTGTAAAATTTGAGCAACAAGTACTATAAACTCCATATCATAAAACTCAAGCTGTTGTGAACTATCAGAGAAGTTAGAAAATTACAAAATATGCAGCTTGGGAATCCCCTCTCTAGGCCTGAAGGCTTGGCTGAGAAGCAGAGAAACAATAAAGAGATAGGGTGTCAAAGGTGTTCCAGTCATTCAATGTGTCTTATATAAAGCAGTTTTAAAGAAAACACAAAAAAACCCATGGAGCAGGGACCAGTGTGCCCCCTGCCAAAAAGAAAATCCCAGATTACTAGGGTACAGAGCAATTGCCATCCTTTGCCTAGCCCTGTGCTTTTCACAGTGTCTCCTGCACACTTTAGTTAAGGGCACACCAGCCGAAGCTGCACAGAAGGTGCTTCCTGGACTCCTGGCTCCCCACAACCCACACCAGACCTGCTGAAATGTGCTTCAGCTCCCTCACTGCACTCACCCTCGTCCATAGCACCCTGGATTCCCTCTGAAGGAAAGCAGGGCATGTGAAGGGGTGGATTTCATCCCCATGTGTGACTGAGAGGATGCCTGTGAGGCACAGCACAGAGCCCTGTTGCCCTGGGCTGGTCCAGGAAAGCATACAAACCCCTGAAACATGAGCTTCTGACTTTCCCTACCAAAAAGAGAGGACCATTCATCTTATCCTAGATTTCTAAGCACTGGGCTGTTGTCCAAAAGGTCCATTGCACCAACATGACTCTTTGAGAGAATCAAGGAGTGAGCCTGAGCAGTTTCTGCTAAAAAAGGCTACGGCAATTTCCTTCAGGGGCCATAAATCCCAAGTAGAGAGAGGCACCTCCTGGCAGCACTGAGAAAAGCATCTGTGTGTCCTGCTTCTCAAGAGCCCAATGCACCCTCTGCCCTCTTCCGTGTATTTCTTTGGAGTAACAATAATTCTGACCCGCTGAAATCCATCCTGAAATACCAGAGTCTGCCCCTCACTTCCCAGGACCTGACTGACTCAGAGCTAAGTCCATCACTAGACCCGACTGCTTCAGTCAGTGGCTGCCATCCTGACGAGTCTGAAATTCAACCCCCTTGGCTCACTTTCCAAGCAGAAAATAAGAGTGTGCCCACTGCCACCTCGGAGTGGCTTCATGGCACAGATGTGTGTCCAAAGACTACTCCCCATGCAGATACAGGACTCATGAGACCTCTGCAGACACCAAGGGTAGCTGACAAAACATCTTTGTAAAACACAGACAGAATTCTGCCCCAAACCTGTGGAAAGCCAAGCAAATGGGATGTTTCATCACAGGCTGGAATGGTTATGGGAAATACAGTTTTCCCCGGGAGAACTCAGGCAGGTAAGTGATGTGACACTGTATGGAGAGGACACACAAGCATCTTTCACCCACCAACAGTGAGACAAACAAGTGAGTCCACAGGGCTGACCCCAGTGCACTGGAGCAAATCACCTTTCTGATCATCTCCCTTTAAAAGTTTACTAAATCAAGCAGGATTGCTATGGCCACGAGAGCTGCAAACAGACTGCTTCTCATTTCTAGCTAGAGTCACAGCAATCTTCACAGTGCTAATGCATCAATTATGCTGTTTCATACTAATTTGCTTTGCAGGCATTCTGCACCAACCTGTGTGTGAAAACTGAGAAAAATAAATGCCTTTAAATACCTTCTGACCACAGACTCTGCTTTGGTGGTCAAACCTGCTGAGAAGTTGTGAAGAGAACTGTAGAAACCAGGGGTAAATACTACTGCAGTGCAAATTCATCCGGGGTACAGCCTCGAGCCTCCTTCAGCTCCAGCCAGTGATAAAGCAAATAATTCCACCAGCCATGGCAACATCAAACCAAGTATTTCAATGCATAATCAGCTTCAAGAGCTTTCCTGTGGATCTGGAGGCCAGGAAGCTGGACTACACCCGACAGTCAGGGGAGAAAGTATCATTACACATTTTCAGAGAGCAAATGTTACCAGTTATCATTAAAGAACATGTATTTAACTAATTTTGTATTTTTACTTACAAAGCCAGTAAGAAAAGAAATTCAAAACCCAAACCAAAATGCTTAATTTATTCCACTCTGTTTAAAACACATAATCAGCTGGTCAGTTCTCTTTCAGTCTTCACACTAAATTCCATCCTGTTCCTCCCAATAGCAGATATCAGGAAAAAGCCCAGAGAGAGCCTTCAGTACTGTACCAGGCCCCAAAAGAAATCACCACAAAAGAACAACTCTGGTTCACAGAATTAGCCACACATCTGCTCATGGCAGCATCTCATGGTGATGGACATCCTTGTTGTGCCAAGGTTTGGGCACTTAGTCCTAATAAAAATACCAATAAACAAAATCCACAAGATTTTGCTGCCTTTGACCTTTAGGACTCCCTTTAATTTAGATATTCTCTCTGACAGCTAATGGTGATGTGACTTTAGAAATCTGAGGTTGTCCATGCACCCCAATGTCCCCCATCTGACTGTCCTGCACTGTACTGGTGTGTAGTGAAGCACTGTCCCTGCCAGAGGGACACAGCTGCTGTCCCTTGGCCTCTTGACAACACACTCAGTTTATGGAATTAATGGGCCAACCTCTGAAACAGGAAAACCCCAGCTCTGGGAACTCTGTCATGGTTTTCAGCATGTTAATTATTTCACTTTCAGGGATAACTATGCACACATTGCAGTGTGTTTCTGTGCCAGAGCAGGCACTATCTCTCACATAAAAATGCTCATTGAGGCCAAGCTAGTAGGCTCTGTCCTTATCTTTTGGAAGGAAATTTATGTTCCTTCAGTGTGGATGTTCCTCTTGCCTTCCATGAAATCCCTGACTGATGAAAAGCCAAAGGGAAAAGGAAGAAACATCATCATTCTAATTTTTTTGTTACACAAGAAGCCAGTTCTCCAGGATTACAGACTAGCACTCAGCTCTGTAATGAATTATTTATCCTAGGAAAACAAAAATGTTTTATTTAAGATGACAGATAGCCTGTAAATTTGCTTCTCATATGTGTATTGACTAATTAGATTAATTAAACATGCATACACTTCTGAACAATCAGGCAGGTGGCAAATCATATTTAAGAGAACTTATAATATTCTTTCTCTCATCCTCACACTTGATAAATTACATCTATTCCATCAAGAAACCAGGGCAGAAAATAGCCTATTATTTGCAATGTGCTGTACCATTACTTTCACATTTTATTTACTTCTTTAAAGAAACTGCAAGACAAATAAACAGCTTCCAGCAGCTAATCATCTTTCATATGAGACCCCAGAAATATAATTCACTGTGCTGCATTAAAACAACAAAACCTGGTAAAGCTATTAACACCATGACTGAAACTGAAATCTGTGAGATAAAGGAATTCCATAGCAAGGCTGAAAAACTGTGCTGAAGCTCTTGCAGAGAGTTCTGTGAAACTTTGCTATTTCAACCTGTGAAGATTCACACAACCTTTCATTTTCTCTTCAAGCAGCAAAACAAAAGAAGGGAATAGCGGGAGATTTCTCTCTACAGCTTTGCAGCTTTCGACAGCTGCGAGCACACTCGGAGCCCCCCAGGATGCTGCAGCCTGGAATGGCAGCCAGCCTAGGGAAGGGAAATTGCAGCCAAGCACACAAGCACTGAGCCCTGGACGCAGCTCAAGCCCTCAGAGATGCGAGCCCTGCGTGGTGTCCCTGCGCATCCTGTGCCAGGAGGAGATGGAGCAGAGGTTGTGTGGCAGCTCTCAGCCAGCAGTGCTGCCCTGGAACCTGCCCTGTCTGCATTGAGAGATGCTCCAGGCTGCCACACGCACAAGCCAAGTGACAAAGCCCATCTCCAGCTCCAGCCAGCCCCAGCCCCCACGATGTCACCACCAATGGGGTGAAACCAGAGCAGCACTACCGGAGCACAGAGGTAACTGAAACTCAGCAAGAACAGGAGCATAAGCAACACTTCAACTGGTTATTTCCACAAAACCAAGGCAGGCGCCTAAAAAAAACCCCAAACCAGCCAAATCTGAATGGAAAGGATTTAACAGAGTCTTTCCTCATCTTTATGAAGTTAAATGCTGAGGCTTTCACTATGAGTTAATGACTGGTTTGCACTACTCCTTTCTTTGTGCGCGCTGTCACTAATCAGGAGCAGCGAGCTACCTCAAAGCCTCATTACTAGCCAACAAAAAAAGCCAATGAATCCTCAAACAGAAGTTTTGCTGCAGTGGCATATTGCCATTTAGCTGGAGGGAGGCAGGAGAAAGCAAGTCAGCAGTGACATATTCTGTGCATCCAGCTGGGAGAAAAAGAAAACCCAAGTATAATACGGCATCTTATCGGAAGTAGTTAATCTGACATAACTTACTTAACAAAAATTACAGTCTATTAAAAAGGCATGTAAGCAATGCAGCTGAAAACAAGCCTACACGGGAATCAGCTAGCATAATTACGGCTGGCTAAAAAATAGCAGAGCCAGAAGAAAACTGTGCATAATTTACCAGCTGACAAATGTTAATGACAAATAGAAGAAAACAGGTCCTTGACAAAGAAGAAATAATAGCTGCTCACTTTGGAGTTCCAATTCAGAACTCAAATATTTTTATCAGGGGAAAAAAAATTAAAAAAAAAAAAAAGTCCATCTTGTATCTTTGTGAAACAAAAAATCAGCACAAGATAAGGTCTCCAGGGGAGGGATTCAAACTGGCTTTGGTCCAGTGCTGGTTACATGCAGGTTGTACATGAAGAAAATACATTTGGGTCTGCAATCTTACAAGATTATTATTTTTCTCCTCCTCTTAACAAGGTAATCACATACTTTGCATAACACTGAGCATATGAGCAGCCCTTCTGGAGGCACACTTTAAATTCAGGACACACTGAGCTACTTTGCTGAGCTGGAGCTAGGGGACAGGCACAGGGACTGTTCTGTATGTTTTCTGCAGACAGATGAGAGAGCTGTGAAGACATAACCACCACATCCTACTACCCGGAAATATCTCTCATTACAGTATGGAAAAAGAGCCATTGTCATTTCCAGGTGTTACATTTCTGTTGTTTAGTTTTAGGATAATTTCACATATTGGAACCACAACAGTGCAATTCTCACAGAGCAGCCTTCAGTTGAGCAGTTCTAGGATGGGCTGCATAGAGGTGGGAGGTCCCATGCTCCTTATTAAACTTTTTTTTCCCCTCTCACATTAAATGCAGCCAACATCATTCACCTGTAATGATGTATCTGCCATGTGAAAACTAATCCTGAATGGGGGTCCAGGCCATCCATCTGGAAAGGAAAAACTGTCCTGCAGCAGAAAGCACTCTGGCACAAGGCACAGTACAAGAGCTGGGGTGACACAGAGGCATTGAAGTAAGAGAGCAACTGCTTTTGTGGTATTGAAAATATGCAGAGTTATCTTGGGAAGGAGACAGGCTAAAATCCAATCTCAGGCCAGGACTAAACAGCAGCTTGATTTTTAAAGGTATATTGGTGTCTGATAAGCATCTAGTAGAATCTCCTGCTTCATTAGGCCTCCAAATACCATGGCCTGAGGAAGTAAGCATGCTCATTCTGCTCTTGAATTGTCCATGTGTGCCACAGTCAGAGTGTTACCTAGAAAAGCACATGCTTGGGATAAATTTCCATTACATTTTCACGGATGCAAATGATTTGATCATACTTAAAAAAAAAAAAAAAAAAAAAGAGAAGGGGGTAATGACATCATTGCCAAGATGTCAGTGATCAAGATCTAATTACTAGAACCTAATTTACTATCTGCAAAAAGGAACCCAGTATGACAAGTAATTATTTTACACACTCACATATTCACATGGTCTTTCAGGAGGCAAATTTTCCATAGCAGAAGACAATCATTAACAATATTCAAAACACATAAGTAGGATTTTTTGAAAGTGCCTCATTAGACATCTAAATGCACAGTTCTGTTTATAGGAGATGTATTTTCAGGTAAGGGAAATCTTGATTAGGAAAGAAAGGGGCAAAATAAATAGGGCTAAAAGCAATATGAAACAAGAGAAAGTCCAGAAATGAGTAATAATCAGAAAAGTTTTCTGATATGTAATTTGTAAGACGACAGAAAACTATCAATGAAACTTCATAACCAGAAAGGGGAAAAAAATAAAATAAAAATAGCTGGGAAATTGTCCAGATTAGGTACAAAAGGCAGTAATCTGTAGGGTGAGAATGGCAAGGGTTGTGGGCATGGCAAACACCCGACCCAGCATCAGGGTACAGCTGTGCCTCCCCAAGCCCCCAAACTGGCAAAGCAGCTCCTATGCAGCTGTGGGCTCTCAGCCTCTGACCTCGTGCACAGGGCTGTGATGGTGTGGGTTGAACCACTCAGCCTCATCCTTCAGAAAACCCACACCATTTCACACCGCTAAAACAGAGGTTACAGGAAGCTCTGAGGATTCCCAGGGGCACTTCAGGCATCTCTGCAGGAAAGAAATACACTGTCCAGTGTGATTTTACAGCATGATTCCCATCTACCCTGGCTGAAGAGCTGACCCTTTACTTTATATTTTCAAGAAAACACAGCATTATATTATTTAGTGTATATACCTTATAAAAGGTATTGTGGAGGAACGAAATAACTCGTGACCACAATAAGATTTTTCTTGAACAAATGCTCCTCCTGCACTGATTTTCTGAGCAAAGAATGGGAAGAAGAGACCCTAGATAGCACCTTCAAAATCTTTACCAAATGCTGTAAAATACCATTTGGTAAAATACAAAATCTTTACCAAATACTGTTCTTTGACAACTCTGATAAACATGAGGAATGGAATTCAAACATTGCAAATATATGTTGGCACAGAATATGGAACACCATGCATGTAATAACCTTAGCAATTTTTGCTTCATGTACTCTAGTTTTCAATGTTGCTTCTCTGACTCCAGCATGAGCACTGCACATTTCATGTCTGGGGTCTTTTTTCATTCCTCCCCCACTCTCCTTTAGAGGTCAGTCTCAAGTAATAGCTTCTGCATTTTAGCTGTCAGCAATATTTCCTCTTCTTTTCTCCTGCTGCTCAGGTCAATCATCTTTTCCCACTGAGGTTGGAAAACCTGCCTGCTCCTTTGCTTTCTAATTATAATCTCCAATTCATCTTCCTTCACTTTCGTTCAATTCTTGAACCCCATTTGTCTTTTTCTTTCTCTCTCTGCACTAAAATATGCTTTTTCCCTTCTCTCAGGATTTTTTTACGGTTAACTAGGATAATACATAACTAGTAACTAGCATTTAGTTCAATTCACTTGATACCTGTCCCTTCCTAAGTGTCACTGTGCAGTTTAAGCATACACAGCTGCACGTTTATTATGTGGAAAGAGCTGCTAGAAATTTCAGCCTGCAGCAGAAGACCACACGTGTTGTGCCTTCCAAGTACCAATCTTTCTTTTTTAGCCTCCTACAGCAGCCACAAGTCCCACTCCCAGTACCCCACTCATCCCCCATGCTGAGTGGGCAGAGAAGAACCTGCCATTCCTGTCAGGAATGCTGCCTGCTTCCACCGAGGGGCTGCCAAAAAAACAGACCAAGAGGCTACCAGAGAAGCCACGTGATGGTGCACACAGCATGTCTTGGGTCCTACGAGCCCAGGAAACATCCCACCTTTTGATCCCTGACAGTGGTATAAGCAGTCTTGCAAGTGGGGTTGAAAAAGACAGAAGATCCAAGAAACTTCAATATACTGCAGCCATCAGATTTAGTAGTCTGATTTTTTTAATAACTTTATCAGTATAGATATGTATTAAAGCTTTCCTGGGTATATACATTTCCATCTCATGAAGCAAAATTAGCCTTGGGAATTGCCAATAGACAAATAATTCCTTTTAATCCTTGTCTTTTCAAGTTCTCATTAGTTTTTTATAAGTAGCACAACCAAAATTGGTGTTATTTAATAGAATTTAATCTCTGTGTAGTTCTGAAAGACATGTTACATTTAATTGACTTCATGCATCACATTCAGAGCTTTCCAATGTTACCAGCAGGCTGGCCAGAGAACATTTACTAGAAATGTAAATGTACTGTCAGAAACAGTAACCCCACCATCCCTCTGGCTGTCTGGTCAGGATGAGTGCCACACTGTCACAAAGTGCTTCAAAACTCTTCAGCAACTAGGTTTTCCAGCAGCTGGGTCAATTCGGACAGCATGTGAAGGAGCTCTATTTTCAACACATTGCTGGAAAGCCCAGTGGGAAGGAAGGTGGCTCTCGGGATCACAGATCCCACTGGGGCACCCTTCAGGCACACGGCAGAAACTTTCACTGCTTCCTTTTACAAACCCCCAGTACCCACCCCAGGGCACCTTCCCCAGAGCTCTGGGGAGGAACAGCCTCCCCACACCATGGTTCTGCTCCTCTTCCCAGCCAGCCTGAACGACCTGGCCCCACCAGGCTGGGATGAAAGGGAGATGCCAGCACTTGCCTGAGAGGACAGTCGAGACACGCAGAGTCTCTATTCACAGCCCTCTTGCTGGAGCCAGCTGTACCAAGGCAGAATCCACTTCTCAGCCTGTTAGGGCCATTTTTCCCCCTCTTGACTATTAAAGCTAATATAAAGACTTTTATTAGACCTTTGGAGCCAACAAGTCCAGCGATCTCAGTGTTCTGACAAATACAAGATGCATTAGTGTGTCTATATGGATTGAAAGCAAAGAGGTCTCGTGACTATCAAGAATCAGGAAACACAGCCATAAGGGTTTCTTTAACCCTTTTTATAAAAGCCCACATTCTTTCCATGCTGTATTTTCCAGTAAAGCAAGTAGAATATTGCCACAAAATGTGGCCATAAAACAGAAAATAGTGAAAATAAATTACATCTCTTGTGGGTTCCCTTTCTGGGCTATGGTTTTGAACAAAGTCAAGTTCTCATTAACTCTCCAAAGGACTGGCAGTAACACCAGCTCACACAGAGAGGAGAAAGCAGAATTCATTCCATCGATAGTACGAAATATTCAGTAACTAGACCCACAACAAACAGGGAGTAGAAACTTGCAATAAGAACGACGTTCTTTGGGTAAGGCCTGAGACAAAAATAAAAGTTCAGGGTACCACAGATCAGAAACTCCAGAGAAGGTAATGGAACACGCATTTAAGTGAAAACTGGTGCACTGTATGGGGACACTGAAATAAAACATTGAAGAAAGATAATGATCCTTGTCCCAGTCAAACTAGCAGAATCACAGAATGGTTTGGGTTGGAAGGTCACCCTGTTCCAAGCCCCCTGCCATGGGCAGGGACACCTTTCACTAGACCAGGTTACTCCGAGCTCCATCCAGCCTGGCCTGTATTATCATTCCTGATCAGTTCAGTGGGAACATATTTCTACTCAAATTCTAAGTGTGCCACATGCTACAAAGGAATATACATGGAAATCTGGAGTCTATTTTTGTCTGCCATCATTAAATAGTATCTTAATTAATCAAAAACTTGCAGAAGCTCCCTCATCACAGAACAGAAAAATAAGTATCAAAATATGTGATAAACTGGTCATCATAAGTCACAGAAAAGAGGCAAGGAACAAGTTCCAAGGCTGTTTCAAAGACCTGCTCACATAATAAAGGAAACAGAGAAAACTACATCAAATCTCTGCTGAGTTTCTCTAGTATGTTAATTCTGAACGATAATAGAGTTTCCAAGATGGGCTGTGCAGGCAGGTATAATCATTACAAAGACTGATAGACTGCACAGCACCAGTGTTCAAACTTTAATTTAAATCTCTGGTAGAATTCATATTAAGAGATATATTAGCTGGTTTCTGTTAGACTGCTGTGAACTTTCCATTATATAAATTAGTCTATAAAATATTTTCCAGTAGACTGTTTGCTGTCCTAATTATACAGTGGGATATATAATCTATATCATTTGTAGCTCATTCTCTCCTTGGCAGTTTTCCAGCAGTAAAATGGCAAACCTGTTGTATATTTTTAAGTCAATAAATAGTTCAAAAATAAAATAAATTTATTTTTAAATATCTATTTCTCCTCTTTTGTTTGTTTTTCTTAAAGAGGAAGCTTTTTAGTCTGATAGAGATCAAATAAGGATCAAAACTGACAGTTTTAATACTACCAAATCTAGAAGAGAAGGCTGACAGAGATTATAAAATATGAGTCTGAGGGATTGTGCTTAAAACTGGAATTGTTTAGGTTCAAAGGACAGTGAATTCATTAAGAAGCTACTAATAAAAATCGTTGTGGCCTTTTATTTAGTTTTCAATACAAAAATTATTTGACATTTGCATTACAAGCTCTGCCCTCCCTAAGGGAACAGTCCTTTCTCTGTACACAGCGTTTGCTCTCTGGAGCACAGAGAGGTTACTGCAAGGTAATCAATCATTCCAACCACCCAGCAGTCCTGTAAACAGCCAGCCAAACTCTTCACTCTAGGTTGCCTTGCAGCTGTTTTTTGATTTGTGCAGGGTATAAATACATATGCATAATCAATATTGTAATTTAATTCCCACCTTCTAATGCTACTGTAATTCCTGGCAGATTGATTCTTAAAGCACTGCACCTGGAAAGAGTATGAGATGGTAACGACAGCTCAGTACTTTTTAGAGCCATCAGGAAAATGCTCTCAGTCACAACAGGCTGCTCGTGCCACAGTGATGACTGGTTAGTGGCTCCATTTCAGCTGCCAGGTGCTTACAGTTACTTTAATTTCACATGAATCCTGGGGCTGATCAGAATAAAATTTCAACAGTGATAGTATTAATAACAGTAGGGAAACAGGAAACATCTATCTGTCTCAAGCCATGTCCCTGCCATCACCCTTGCTGCTGCTGCAGCCCTGAACCCTGGTAATGTCAATGGCTGAGAAGGAGGGAGAGGGAGGAGAGGGAGGAAGAAGAGGAAGGAAGATAGATTGGTTCCAGGTGCTCCACTCCAGATGAAAAGCTTGCAGAAGTGTCAGTTCACCCTGAGTTTCAGGCAGTTTCTCAGGCAGTTCACGGTCCCAGCTTTACTTCAGCAGGGCTGTGTCAGGACATGCCTCTCCGAAATGTCAGGCTGCCTGCCAGGGTCAGGGTGTGCAGAAGGCAGCACAATTTGCTATCACGCTATCCCTGCAAAGACAGAACAGCCTGCTCCTGCCAGCAGTGGGTTTGTGAACACAAATGTATACACAGAACACACAAACAGAACTACTTGAGAACAAAAATATTTGTGATACTATTATGGGGTGTCACAGTAAAGAAGAGTAAAATCAAGAAACATTTGTTCTTCATGGAGGCAGTTGTTTTTGTTTAAGAAAAAGCTTATTTTAAAATCCCAGGACGACAACTCCTCAAAGGTTTTTCAATCCTAGATCTCAAAGTATCTGATAAAAAGCAAAACCACCATTCCTCCTTTTACAGGCAAGTCAAGAGGTATAATGGACTTATCAAGGGTCAACACAGAAATGGAGAAGAGCTGGGAATAGAACCCATTTCCCAAGCCTAGCAAAATGGCTTTCCAAACCATAGAACTCTTGGAATTAGAATGAATATGACTGTATATATATGTATACACACACAGAATACGGTTAGGATCAAGTAAGGCTACCATAATTCCATGCCTTGTCTTTTAGAGCCTATTCATAGGCAATAATATTTAAGGTCCAACTTCAGCAGATGAAACGTGCTGAACCTAGTAATTTCTGACAACTTTAGTAACTGCATTCTGATTTCACAGGGTGTGAACAATTTAAAAGAACTGAGGATATCCCTCATGTTACATGAATTATTTACTACAGTACTGCCACTCAGTGCTTGAAGAGAAACTCCAACCTCTTTAGGTCACTGTCCTCAAATTACTTTCCTAAAAAAAAAAAAAAAAAAACAAAACAAAACAAAAAAACAACAACAGAAAACCCACAAAAATGCTAGACTATTTATATAAGTTTATTTCACTGTAAGTCCCCTTAAAGCCAAAGGGGTCATTGGGAAAATGCTGCAAGTTTTCCAAAGCAGTGCACAGATCATTGGACTCAATGCAGCTCGGAGATGCACCTGCAGCTCTAGGAATTAAGAGGGTAATAAAGCCCCCAGTTACTAAAGATATGTAATATACTGGCACAGGTAAAAGCATGCACTGGTTTAAGCTTCACAAACAGAATTTCCTCTCTCCCTCCTTCCTACACGGAGCTCACCTTTCTAATTCAACTCACAAGCAACTTCCTCAGCTAAAAAACCAAAGAGCAGCACCACCACAGGTAATCTCCACTGGGATATTTAGAAAAGCAGCTTGTGAATCAGAAAAACTTGTGTCTCTACTCCCTGCTCCTGTTTGTACAGCTACCCCCTCCCATACACAGAGATATTTTCAATCCAGCATTGCCACAAGCATTATTTTAGGAATTGCCTTTGAGCTGAGCCATGCAATACATTTAGACAATGGAAGTGGGGAAGATGACTGTCCAAAGAGGCAGGAGTAAAGCAGGCCATCTCTGCATCCCTGTGCTTAACAGCTCCTGCATTGCACTGGCAGTGCCACAGTAAAGGGTACAGGTGGCTGGCTCCCAGCTTTGGTCCATGTTGAATGGGTTAGAACCATCTCAGCTGGAAAACCCAGCTTCTCTCTCCTGTTTTCTCATGAAATATCTCAGATGATGCACAGTGCTTATGGGGTCATTACTAACAGACTTTCTCACTGGTCAAAAGCGAGCCTGTACAAAACCCACAGAATACCTCATGTGGGCAAACATGTTAAAAATCTTATTATCTCCATAGTTTTTGTCAGTTGGCTAGAAGCAAACCATCCCTAGAGTACCACCAGAAAAGAAACAATAAGGTTCATCAAATGAAGGGCTATCACCATTTTTTTTTCACATTCATGTTCAAACTGTATTAATTCAGTGGGGATCAGCATTCCCCAAAACAAAACTGCTCTGGAGCAAAGGATCTGTCTCCTGCCACCTGTATTTATTAGCAGGGAGATCATGTTTCTCCCAATAAAATCAACACTCTCACAGGCACTAACAAAAGAGTAGATTCTTCTAAAGGCATCCAAAAGAGCAGAGGAGCAGAGTGAACCCACCTTCCATTTCAGATGAGGCAAATAAAAAACATTCTTGTCTGTACCAACATCCTAACTCTCATCTCACCCGTGGCAATTGCTGCCCAGAATAGCTCAATTCCCTTCAGAGATATTGCTATAACACATGTCAGTATAAATGAGATCAGAAACAGTGTGGCATTGAACAGCAAAACAGACTGGTGCCAATAACCACTTGGAATTTTTTTTTCTTACATCTGGTATTGCATCTTATATAATCATTAGCAGTTTACATATTCTCTATATTTTTAAAGATTGTTATATAGCTTTAAATGAAATAAAAAACATATGAAGAGAAAGGATATCAAGACTGAAAATGCCTCTGGAATTACTTTGAAAAGTCATCTTTTAATCTTTTTTCTATCACAAAAAAATACTTTATTTTAAAGGGAGTGCATTCAGGTGATGAATCACGGCCTCAGCAGAGATTTTACAGTCTGTGATTGAGTCATAAAGGAGAATAAAGCTGAGAACTCAGTCAGGGTAGCTGGCAGTTGAGAGGACAGGGACACAGGCAGCAGGCTGTGGGTGAAAACACACCAACACTGCACAAAGGATAAAAGAACAATTATCAAGGCCAAATAGAAGCATTCAACTCTCACAGTCCAACCCCATGAGACTGAATATAAGCTCTTCTTTTTTTTAATGTTTCATTCTCATCTGATATTGACAAAGATTTTTAGATCTTCTGATGTTTCCCCTGGAAAAAACCTAATGCTCTTTCAAACTTAATGTTTCACATTACATACCTCTCTATTTTTCAGGAAATGCAAAAATTATACTTTTTCAAAAGCTTCATACAGGTTTTGTATTGTCCCAGATTTCAACTTTCCCATCAGTGGAGCAAAGATCACGTATAACAGATTTTTTCCTGTTTGTTTAATGATGTTTTAAGAATTGAAGGTCTGATGCCTTCTTTGGGGGTAGGGATAGGGGAGTGTAAATTTTATATTTATGTCTTCTCAGCCCTAGGCCTTTGCATCGACTAATTTATTTTTCCACTTACTTCAAGCCATCAACCTATCTCTGCCATTTGCTCTGATTTATAATGCCTAGGAACATAATCCGACCACGAAACTTCCTTGGAAATGCTGTAGTGGCATGAAAAAAGATCCCCATTTAGTACTCTTCCTAGGGTAGGAAACATGAAGTTTCCAGGTCTATCAAAAACATGAGAGGCTCTTTTGTCTGACATTCCCATTCCAACCTTCACAACGTATCTGCTCAGCACAGAGCAAGCACATCAGGCACTTACAGGTAGGGAAGAAAGGGACTGCAAAACACTCCCTTCTCACAACCAGATTTAACAGAGTCCTTTCAAATGTTTTCCCCAACTGGAAAGAGAAAGACCAGTTGATCAAATTAACCAAAAGCCAGAAAGAGGGAGATCCAGAGCTCAGACTCACAGCCTGAACTGGGCAGAGCAGTCTCAGCTTCTACAAGAGCATCTCATTTGGGTCATTCAGAGGTCTTTGTGCAGCCAACCCCTCTCAGATTTCCAGTTCCAAATTAACAAATCTTATTGTTTCCTGTATCTTACTGAGAGTAAGTAATTTTAACAAATCTCAAATTTTTCCATCTAAACAATTCTTCTTAAAATTCCACATCTAATTTGTTGTCAGCCCATGCTTTTGTCACATTTTTCATGGGATAGGTATGGGGTGGGATATTCTATTTTAAAACAATGCAGAGGAAGGCTGGAATGTGTTGCCTCACTAAACCTCAAAGCTTGCAAAATGAGGATTGCAAACAAAGAGAGCAGGATTTATTTATTCAGTCAATTTCACGATCTCGCTGATGTTATTCCTTACTTTTTCCTGTCTTTATCGCTTGGCCACTTCTGCTGTAAATTGTCTACACAGAGTGGAGGAGGGCTGTAAAGTGATCTTAGGATTTATTACACTGCTTTTGCAGGATAAGGTTCTGTGAAGCAGAATACAGAAGATTCCTATGGAAACCTGAGATCTCTTTGGTCATTTTGATCTTTTCAGCTAAAACTTTCTGAAGTCACATAAGTGACATAGGAGCCTAACCCCTGAGCTTTCAGTGCAACTTGTGCCTCACGGTTAATGTGGCTTTTCAAAGGGAATTTAGAATAAAGTTATAGTCAATACTACATAAAAATATCAAATACAGTTCACTTAAATGTTGTTAGAAGAGTTTTGCAATGTAGTTTTATAGCCAGGAGTCACAATTTCAGTCTGAACTATTTGGCAATTTTATATAGGAAGTGCCCTATATTCCTGTGCAGTATCACATCGTGTTCTCCTGAATACCAATGAAGATTCATCTTGGACACTGCAGTGCAATGAAGAGCAAATTAATATCCACTGATCTGCCACTTGTCATAAAATGTCTTGCCAACAGTTCTCACACACCTCTTCTCTATTGTTTTGTCCAATCAATAAAAATACTTATCACTGACTTTGACATGAAAATGGAGAGGAGTGAGCGCTTACTCATCTTGTAAAGCAATGTGCTCTTCTGAGAAATGTTTGGCAGGTTCTGCTTCTTACAGTAACACTTTGCTTTAATGGCACTTTAATGCTGACTTGACAGTGGAAGTCCCATAGAAATGTTCAAGGCATCCACATTAATGCTAAATAAAAGTCGTTATGATTTCAGAGATATGCCAGGACAGAAATATCTAATCCAGCAGGCTCCCTGGGAGCATGAGTGGGAGATGCTTGCTAACCTTTGGAAAGGGCTGCCAGCCTGTAGAGGCAGCAGCCTCCTGCACGACACAGCCCCTTCCTCACCAGGGTACCCAACCCTGCTTACGGCTCCTTCACATTCACTCTTCAAATCAAAGTTGCTCTCAGGTCGCTCCGGGGGTGAAGGGGCAGCAGACAGGCAGGCAACAGGAACCTGAGACACAAACAGCACTGGCAGTAACAGAGATGTTTTGCCAAGGATGAGCTCTCTGAAAGCTCCTGCAGAAGCTTGGAGCAGACAGAAGAGATCTTGCTGTGGCAGACTGATAGTTTATCTTAAATGTGCAAGAGAGAAATGCAGCATAAAATTTGCTGAGATTTGGATTGAAATTCAAAACTAAATGAGTGTAAATCATTCATGGTTTGAATGTCTTACTAGAACACAGAAACCCTGAGTCAGTCCCTGGATTTATTCCCTGTTCCTGCCTGCCTCTGCTTCCTCCTCACAATGAGAGCAGAGTTAGTCCCTGAGATTCCCAGGTTACTACTCCAGAGAGGGGACACGTATCTTCCCCCGCTGAGTATAGAAAGAGATGCTTTAACACACGGGTATGCTTACTATAGCTGGAAAAAATATAAAGACCTTTTTTCAGATGGTAAATGGAGTTACAAAGGCCAAGACCAGAGCCACTGACTTTGTATTTTATATTTACACATATTTTTCTTTCCCTTCCCTCCACACACACCTGAACAAGCACAGAAAGAACCAGACAAGCAGGTGGTTCTCCAGTTTTCTATTTTTTTCTACCAAAGTCAAAGGCAGATTTTCAAGAAGAGAGAGTGTAAGTCAGGCAAAAGTAAGATCATGCAGCTACTCAGGGGAGTCCCACATTTGGAACAAAACATAGGTTGGATCCTGAAGCAGGAAAGTTAATTTTCCTTCCAAAACTTGTCCTTTAAATGCTAAACATTGCTGACCCTGACACCCATATCTATACCAAATAACACTTTTAATCTTACTCATCTCTAGCTCTTTATTTAAACTGCTTTGTCTTAAGCCAGCCCTAAACAAGCCATCAGTTTTTAAGTAAGTCATGTGTAAAAATCACCAGCTGAAAGCCGAAACACTCCAGCTGTTTGGAGCATATCAGCCTCATGTTTCAGCATGACTTGATGGGCAGAGAGTAGGCTGGTGTGCAATTTCCCATCATTTGTCTGCCCCACAAACTTTCTCCACTGAGGCTGCTGGACATTTAGAGCTCAAATAAATCTGAAAAATTAATCCTTACTTTTCTTCAAAGCAAATTTCTGTGTTGAGAGAGAAAATTACTCATAAAGAGTGGACACACACAGCCCTCACTGCAGTACTATTTCTGAGCATTGGCTACTATGACAGTGGTAGGAAAACACTGCCAATTAAAAAAAATTGAGCAGCTTAATTAAACGACCTTCATTTCAAATAATACAGATCAAAAAATAATTAATAAAAGGGATGCTGCAATCTCTGCAATAATATTTCATATTTACTGTTGGAGAAATAATCCTTTAAAAAGGTCAAATGGTCTCCAAAGGTGCAATTGAAAAGGATAAATTCTCATGCAAGTTTAAATTCAGTTATGGGCTACAGAGCAGGTTCCAGGCAACGTCTGTATGGCGAGACAGCTTCCCTGTTTGCAGTAACTACAGAGACAGTTTTTCCATCTACAAAAGAGATAATGGTGTTGACCTTCTTTGTGCATTCCTCTGACATCCACTGATGAAAAAGATGTCATAATAAATACACTTTCTCCTCAGAATGTAATCCTGTGAAGTTTCTGTGCAACAAAGCAAGAGTTATACCATCTTCTTCTGCCCCAGCCTACAGAGACTGCCCTTGAGAACAGGGCAAGAAAAAGAAAGAAAACACCCTGCTAGGGAATAGAGATATTCTTTGTTAAACCACAACTGGCAGCTAGGAACCAAGCAATAGGGTAGCTGCCACCAGTGCTAAGCCACCTCCTATTCCATGAGCAAACCTGAAGTGAACAGCAGCTCATGATTTATAGCTCTCTCTATATAGTTAGAAAACACTTAAATTTTAAAAATTCCAGAAGCTGGGTGCTGTCTTCTGCAACCATGGCAGACTCCAGCAGGTAACACAAGAGCTGTGCCTTTTATTGTACAGATAGAAGAGCAGAGGCCAGAATATCATTAGGCTTCATTTAACAATGAAAAAGCAGGACAAATATTATTAGAAACATCTCCCCAGAGCAGAACATGCAGCCCTGGGACATGTCCACTGCAGGGCAGGGCCTCAGATTTGCCTGCAGCAGCACAGGTCCAGAACTGGAAAATTCCTCATGGACATAGGACACACTCTCAGCTCTTTCATAACCTCTCTCTTTATATCCATTTAAAGAGATATGTAGTTCTGTGCTGAAAGGCACAAAGTGTTTTGCATCAGGGATAGCCCATTAAAATCCCGAGTGCTTTACAGATGTCAACAACTGATTCAGTTTTTCCAAGCAGCCCACAGATATGTTTTAAAGACTATGAAACCTTCACTGAGATTCAAAAGTTGAAGTCACTAAGCAAGTTCAGAGCCTAAGAAATAAATCACAGGGCTCATTTAAAATATACATGAAACAGTTCTAACTTATTTGCAAACACACAGAGATGTGTCAGGTCATCTTGCTGACAGCACAATCTTCCTTTACCTCACTAGTTGGGTGAAAAGCTGAAGCACCCAGTGGAGGGACTAAACCACTGGTTTTTTGCCCCCAGAATGGGCACAGCACTGACAGCAGTGGGGCACAGCTCCCACACGGCCCTGCCAGCATTTGCTTCAGCTGGGAACTGTAGGGATCAGCACTTCTACAGCAGGGAAACAAACCCATTCTTCATGCCTCTCCCAAGCCACAGTATCCTCTTTCTGAGGCTGCCAGGAGCACAGACTCACAGGCCACTTCTCATTAAATCCACCTAATGCAGCTGCAGTATGGATGCATTCCCATTAGAAATGTAGGGCGTTTGGGGGCTGTCAGCCCAGCTAAATTTACCCACTGAAAGTTGCAGTATTTATTTAATAGGAGACAGTAAAACAATCCACTCTATTTTTGCTGTGTCTTATTCCAGTCTATAAGATTTCTTTCCTCAGTTTCATATAGAGGGAGTGAAAGCTCCTAAAGAGAAAGTTTATTTGACAAGAACACAGTTTCTATAGCTTTTCAGGACTTGAGAGAAAAAATGCAATAGCATAGAAAATGAAAAGGCAGGAGAGTTAGTATATTTGGAATAGTATTATCCCAAACTGCAGTTCTTAATGTTGCATGACTCTTGTCCAGCCTCAGTGGATTATTAGGCCTGAATTTTATAGTTTAATAGCAGAGATTACAAAAACTCACACACATAAAACCAGCAGTTGGGGAGTGCAGAAATTGACTTCTAGCATTAGCTACATTCTTGAGTGGGGTAATGCTAAATCTGCCTGGAGAAGGTCAAGACCACACAAAGAAAATAAATCAAGGCATTGCTATGTGGACCTGTCTAAAGGTTAAGGATCTAAAGGATATACAGATACTCTAACATATAAACAGCTCCTGGGGGATAATTGCTGAACCAAGTCCACTTGAGCAGTTCTGAACAGATGGTTTAGTAAGTATATTGACTATTGCTGTGCTTTGTGACACTATTTATTACCTGCTGAGACTGGGAACAAGTGATACTGTGGACAGGTAGTTGGTTTCCTCTCTTATCATGTGTATCCTTGCAATATCCTGTGACCCAGAAATACATTCCCACAGGTACCATCTCCCACTGCAGTAAGTACATAAAGCAACATCTGATAACTTCCTAGAGGAATAAAGCCTGAATAGATTAAGCACAAAACAGGTTGTTTGGCTGAATTTTCTCCTCACTGTAAATTACAGCTGTACTGTTAAATGCACCTGAGATAATACTGAAGCTGCTGGAAGTATATAAAAGACGCATCAGCTTTGTTCTTGGCTCTGAACACAAGGCCTATGGCTGCTCAGCTTGTTGGCCCAAGTTTCTTCAACCACAAATACTTTTCCACTTCTTCCAGGCATCACACATACCAATGCTGTATATTTTACCTGAACTTCTTCCAGTTCAGTCCGGGAATAGGCTCACACCAGTTTATTCAGGTCAAGCATGACCACAGTGGAAATGCAACAGGAAGAAGCCTAAGCTCTCCCTGCTGATCCCATCAGGGGACTAGGGAGACGAAAAACCACTCCTGCCTGCACAGGTGGCCAAAGCCAGTTTTATGCATCACTAACTCCCCTGCTACAACAAAGGTGAGTAGTAAATTGGGTTACACTCCTGTTGCCTCCAGTGTAACAAGCAATGATACTTGAAATAAATCAGCAATTTGAACAGGACATGTAGTAGCTGTGCTGGGCACAAGCTCAGAAGCTGTCAGCTCAGAGAACTCTTACCAGGACAGTGACTTTTACCAGGACAGTATTGACCTTAAAAGCCCCCACCTTTGTAATAATGTCCTGCAATTCAGCCCTAAACTACTTTTCTAGGATCCACTCTTTAGAATCATTAATTCATATCAAACTCCTGCAATTTGCAGTTTTGCTCTTCTTTATCTGTGCTTCAGGTTTGCAAAACAAGTGCACCAAAGATCCTCCCTCCCCAGTACAGTCATGAGAAATACTTCATCTCCTTTCTGTCACAGAGCCAGCTTTCCCAAGGGATAATTTTGATCCAATAAAGCCCGAATTTGACATTTGGTTGGGACTTTTGGACATCTGGCATACACAAGGGTCTGCTGGAAAGCTCAGCCATGTCTGCAGTGCACAGAGAGATCCACTACACACAGCCCACACCTGAGCCTGTCCAGGAGCAGTGGATTTATTGTCCAGCCTGTGCTGGACAGATTATTCATGGAAATGGGCTGAGCTGACATGTCCCAAAAGCACTGCATTCATGGTACACATGTTGACCATATGTGGAGTGTGTGGCAGTGAGACCTGGTCCTTTCCCTTAATATTTAATGAGTGACTTTGCTTAATCAAGATGAATTTTACACCTTGGCACAGCCCTGCTTCACTGCACTGCAGGGGACAGGGGGGCAACAATCAGAACAATGATGAAAACAGAAACTGAACAGATATTAATTTGGAATACCAAGAGAGAGAAAGCAATTTACAGCAGGAGTACAAAATAAGGAGTCTCTGATGGAAGACAAAGAGATACTTAGTATATTTTATCAAAGCTAGAGCAGGCAGCCCTGTGAAAGATACACTCAATATTGAGGTTCCCTGATTTCAGGCTCGGGGTAAGCACAAAATGCTCAAAGTTCATGCTTTAGGTCTCAGTGGGCTGTGGCAGACACATGGAATTGAGAAACAGGGCTGCACATGGGCTGTGATCAGTGCCTTAAGCAGAGGGAATGTCACCATTCCTGCTCACTCACTACCTTCGCCTCCATAAACAGGCTTTTTCTTTTCTAAGCCAATGCAAGAAAATGGTTGCTAAAAAAGAATTCAGAACCTTGACAATTTGGACAATCCTCCACTAATCTTCCCTTCAGGGTGCCCACAATCCTTTAAAGCATGACAAACTGACTGAGGGAGCTCCTTTACAGTCACTGGGCTCTATATCTTTATAAACTGGCTTTTCTGTATGCAGCAGAAAACTTGGGAAGGCAGACACTGTACAAAGGAAGGGGGAAACAGGCACATTTAAGAGCTCTTAAGGGGCCACCAGATGAAAGGAAAAGATCTGTGCACAATAATATGACTCTTCAGGTACAGAGGGGGAAAAATCTACTACAGCCTTGTTGAAGAATCCCTCATGCCAGCTAATCTACCCACCAAAAGTTAACTTACACTTAAAAAGAAAATATTTGGAAGGCTCTCAAAGCCAAAAAAACAGCTTGCCAGAGAGCAAAATCCTCCCCCATCTCCATTCTGCTGGTTTAGATGTTATTTGTACCAGAGACAAACTGTTGCACCCCTGACACGTGCAGAACATTACAGCTCCAGGCAGCTTTTGGTTCAGTGGGGTTGGGAAAGTTGTGTGCAATGACAATTGAGTCCATTCTCCCCTTCCATATTTTATTTTCTTCTTAGGATTATCTCTGTTTTGATTACGCCACCCTGATGCTTCCAAACTGGTGGGGGGAGCACACTGAAACACATCAGCTGCTAACAAGCTCGTTCTGAGCTGTACACAGGCTAGAGAAATTCTTCTATAGATTGGAAAGGCACATGTCAAACACAGTTTTTAAGAAGCCAATTCTGACACATTTCCAACTGCAAATTTCACACCAGTTTTTTTTTTACTGGCTATCTGATATTGAATTCAAAAACATTGCAGTGATAAACTAGTCAGCTGCCATATGGCATTCCAATTGCTGAAGATGACCAAGCCTGAGTTCATAAATTATTTTTCATTTAGACACCAGAAATAGCATTATAACAATGTGGGCAGAAAGGATATCATGCTGTTGGGTAACAACATTCTGTGATGCAGACAGCCCATTCTGTTATACATAAACACACACACACATATATATATTCTTTTTTTATATATATATATATAAAAGCTTTCCTCTCAGTCTTGATTTAGAGATTAGAACTGTCATGAATAAACTTGGAAGATGAGAAACTAGGTCTCTCAGATATCCATGTGAAACTTAAAAATTGAATTGTATTACCAAAGACAGCTTTTTCATATATTACTGCATATAGTAAAAAGTAGTACAGAAATTGGACAACTTAATACTAAGATTGTTTCCAAATGAACTATTACATGAACTCTAATACCATTCCAAATTTTCAGGATTATATATGTTATTACAAGATACTTAAACAAAAACAGGATATGGATGTCTGAAAATAAGACTCTCAGTTAATAACCCAATTTCCAAACCTATTCATTTACTTGTCTTTTTTTTTTTTATTATTATGGCAATAAATTTAGAAGTGTGTCAGCAAACACACGTGCTGCACCTGTGGGAAAGCAGAATTAAGGTTAACACCTATGCTTAAAGAAGAAAAAAAATATGGCTTTTAAAGTTTATAATTCACACGCTGTGCATACTAATGCTACTTCATCCTTCTCAGCAATTAACAAAGATGAAAAGAGAGACTGACTAAACAAATAGACTTTGAAGCATCCTTTCATCTATTTAAGCAACTGGTGGGATCTTCTTGACATCGCTTTGCTGTGTTTTATAGCTTCCTGAGAATCTTAAAGAAAAAAAAAAATCAATCTGCTTGGAGCAAGTCCTACAGGTATTTTTCAAATTAGAAATACCTGAAAGTTTATCATCCCTCTCTCATTCATAGAGCTCTTGACAAATATGATTGGAAAAGATTGATATTCTGTCTCCTCATTTCCTGTACTTGAAAGATATTTTCTCCATGAGTCACTATTTCAGCTTGTCATTCTTCCATTCTGGGGCAAGCAGCAACAGCTCCTGCCAAGAACCAGCCTCTCACCTTGAGAGGCCAGGAGGGACACCCACAGCAGAGATCACCTGGGTGGAACACGGGGGAAAGTCACTTGGGAAGTGATATTGTGAGATGAATAAGCCCTGTGAGAAAATTTGCTACTGGAGCAAATTAAAAAAAAAAAAAAAAAAAAAAAAAGTCCGAGCCCTCTGTTTCATGTTCCAGGACAATTTAAATTAACACCAATTACACCAGCAGTAACAAGAGTACCTGCACACATGCAAGGATACAAACAGACTACTCACACAGCAAGATAAATATATCCTTCTCAATAGAGCTGCTGCACCTCATCTGAGAAAGAAATTAAAAAACCTAAAATTCATTTCTCCTTTTTGCCTCTGTCCAGGAAAATTTCTGGCCAGGATTTAGGAAAAATGAGCATTGCAATACATATAAGGAATTGATAGTAGAAAAATGGGAAATAAATTCCATACGTTTTGATATATAAAATAAAATTAATAAATTAAGAAAGTAAAATATCTTGCTTAACCTCTTCCTTGTCCTCACAAAATGGAGGAAGACTTGAAATGAATCTTGAAGTTCACACTGTATGTGAGAGAAGAAGGGGGGAAAAAAAATAAAGAGAGAAAGGAAAGAAAACTCTCAGTGGACTCTGACACTCTTCAGAAATTCAAAATCTCAGCAGTCAACTCAGGGATGCCAAATGCATGTTCTCATTATGGCAGGTGACCCCCGAGCAGAGGGCAAAGCCCAGGTGAGGCCAGGACAAGGCTGGCACAGGGATTCAAAGCAGGCACTGAAGAGCTCTTCCAACAGAGCTCTTAAGACTGTGCACAATTTAAGCAGTCCCATATTTAAATGCTCTGCTGAAAGAAGGCTTTTGTTTCGAAAGTTCCTGACAGTGCTCTCTTTTAATAGGAAATCAATATATCATTTGTTTTCTAGAAAGTAGACACCCGTCCTTCAGGACTTGTGCAACCAAGTTTAGCTCTGGGTGGAAAATTGAGTAGTTTTGACCTAACTTTTCTTTTTTCATGAATGTCACTTTCCTTACCCTGGGGATAGGAGGGAAGTGAAAAGCAAAGGGAATGAACATTATGGTATAAGTTATACCTAGTACTAACCATGGCTGAATTACCTGCTCTTAATTATTTTCAATGCTGGCAAAGCAGAAATCCAATGTGAGCTAGAAAGCGATCAAAAGATAAGAAAAACGTGATCTGTTTCCATTATGTTTGGCTCCTACACCAGCAGCAGGAGGAAGAAGTTGATAGGGCTGGTTGCCAAGAACTCTGCCCTGCAAGTAGACACAGATGAGGCTTGGCAAAGACCTGACAACAGGAGGGCCTCGGAATAATCGTCTCCTTTAATATCAATTTAGGTTACAGAGAACCTTGGTTCAAAAAGGAGTGAAGTGTCTCACTCCTTCCCAGAATAAAGTGAGGGGTTTTTGGGCTTTCTGGAAGGAACTGGAGGGGCAAGAAACAAGGAGCTTTGGTAGGTTCCCTGGCACATGTGGCAGTTCACCACCTTAGGCAGACTGGAATATCAAAGTAGCCTGAAGAAAACAGCTTGAATCCCCCCTTCTTTTCCTTCCTGAATTGCAGACAAAACCATAGCCTTGTTGAAAGATGTTTATTTACAGCTGCTTAGAGTAGAATGCAAACAAACATCTTGTAACAAGCTGCTTGATGGCTTCCCATTACACACACAGAGCTCAGCAGTGCTTCAGCAGGTACTCAGCAGTGCTGCTCAAAGACTTAGTCACTGTGAGAATATGCAGAATTAAATCTGATGTCATCTGCCCACCTTCATCATTCTTCCCATGGAAGGCTAACATTCAAAGACAGAACTTTTGATCTGCAATCTTAGTAAGAAATAAATCACTGAACAGGCAATGATAAAAAGGGAACCATTTCAAAAGCAGCAGTTCATATTCACAAGGTACTAGAGTTGAAGGAACAAAAATATGATAAATGGCAGTTCCATAGTCACACATAGGAAATCCACACTTAAAAGGAAGACATTGAAAATTAGATTCAAACACTGGATAAGTAATACTGAATTGTGTATACAGAGTACTGGCTCACTCTTCAGTCACAAGTTAGCTGACTTACCTGACTTTTGGGGGCTTTTTAAAATATTGACACTATTAAAATTTGTAAGCTGGGATAACCAGCTTACAAATGTTTTGGTATGTCTTCTCCTTTTATATAAAAGCAAGCTTGCTTATCTGTGCCAAAAAAAATGCTTTGAAGGGAGAAAATTCAGCCCTTTGATCCAGAATGACAATCCTTGCAGATGGGCACAGACTGTGCAAACAGAATTTCCCCCTTTGGCTCCCTGACCACACCGTGCCCCTTCCATGGCAGATATAAATATCTGCTCCAGTGTTAAGGATCTGCGCTGCTGTTCACAGCACGAAGTTCCAGGGTGCTGGACACTGCACAGCTGATGACACACCTGGTGTGAAGTGCTAGCAGTCCACATTCCTCACAATTTACACTGCAAACCTCCCTCCAAACCTCCCAAGCCTTGACAATCTGAGGTTTTGATACAAAGCCACTAATTAAATTGTTTCTTCTGAAGAAACCTACTTTTCTTACAACTAGAAGATGCTTAAAGGGAAGACAATCAGAGTATGGCACCGACGATGCCAAAGTCATGGATTCAATCCTGTATGGGCCATTCACCCAGGAACTGGACTTGATGAACCTTGTGGGTTCCTTCCAAATCAGGACATTCTGTAAACTCTGCAAACAAAGTTTTATTCTTACTATTCTGAATACACGATTCATCCAAGACAAGAAAATGGGACCTTGATGAAGTTCTGCTGCTGGAGAAGGCTAGAGCATTTCCTGGTACTGCTGGTACCTTGTTAGGCTGGTGGTAGGTCTGTGTGGGTCTGAAACAAGAGCCAGGGAAGCAGTTGATCTCTACATAACTCAGGGCAGGAGCAGACAAATTGAACATCTTTCAATATCACACTCCTGAGGAAGCCCAGCATGTTAACATGGGCACATTCGAGTATCAGGTAAAGGAGAAGTTTAAGTTATCAAGGTTATTTTCTAGAGCTGAAGTTGGCAGATGTGCAGTTTTTTCACAGCACAGCTTTACTAGCAGGATTGCATCCATTCAGCCCAGCAATTTAAGAATCTCAGTAATTAAAGTTGTTAACTTGTGTAAATGCTGAGGTACCTAAACAGGATTGAAACAGGCTTGGACTTGTTTGTCAGAACAAGCTAAGGTATTTAAACACACTGATATTAGGGATCCACACAAATTAAATGGGACCAGTTTTTAAATGAATTGTGAAACTAGTTTGTTGTTTGAGGGTTTTCTTTGTGTATATAGTATAAAATATAAATTTCTATACCATTCCTGTACAAGCACTTAAGCACTTCCATCCCTCCTGGCAAAAACCTGATTAACATGCCAGGACTGCCATGTTTCTACAAGTCCTTTTTGTATGGTCTGACTGCAGCTCTTAAGTATTTAGCCTGCTTTCACCTCACTACTGCTTTGCTGCTCTCGGCTATTAATCCCCAAAGTAATAATCCCTGACCTGAACTTGTTCCGATTTCTTTCTTGTTTCGCCTCAGGTTATTCACTTTCCACTGCTACACAACTTCTCATGGAATAATTTCCCCTCCCAAATGTCTTCAGTAACATTGTCATGCAATAGTTTCAATGGAGAAGAAAAAAAAGTATCCTAAATTCACATTTACATTCCAAATAATAAAGAATATTATATTTTCAGTACTCCAAAAAGCTGCCATTCAAGACACTGACCCAATTTCCTTTTCAAGTGGACAAATCAGATTTCCTTTAATCCTCAGAAGGCAGTATGGATTCAACATTTCCTTGAGAATTTTGATGATAGCAGGCCTTTCCACAGAATGAGTTTGGTTTTTATATTGTGCAAAGTTTATTTTTAATGTCTACAAAGACTGTTGCAATTAAGGCTCAGGGGATTCAGAACAGATGCCCAAAAACCTGCAAAGAATATCTGTGGGAAAAGGTCTTTATTTAAAAGAAATTCCTTATAGATATAGAAGAGTTAAAAAAAAGAGAAAAAAAAACTTTTGACTGTTCAGCTTGAAAATCATTTAAAAAATTTAAATTCTGTCAAGAGAAAATCGTTTAGATTTATAAATATCTTATTCTATCAGTTGATTCAATTAGAATCACACTGCTTCAGTGACTTCTATGAAAGTCAGTAATTCCATTTCCCCAATTATTTGAAGAGTCCATTTTATTTTTGCCTTATTTAAATAACTACTTCAAACAGAAATTAAAAGCAAGAACCTAAGAACTCTCCCCCCAATCTATTATATACTCAAAAAGTAATCAAGTATTGTAAATGGACAAGCATATCATTGAATCATGAAAACAGAAGTCCCCACTGTATGTGAAGGACCATGGAGAGAAAATAAAACTTCCAACTGCTGGCTATAAAAACAGACAAAAAAGCCTTCCAGAATCTACTAAGAGAATAACAAAAGGAAATAGGCTATTGTTTCCTACTGTGTGGAGGGGCCTGGGGGGGGGGGGGGGAACAGCAATGAAACAATTCTCAAGTCTTACTTTTTGTGTACAAAGCTAAGAAAATCTCAGAGGAAATGACTTCCAGAGTTGGTGATAAATGCTGAAATGTTTCCAGTGGAGAGCAGGGTACAAATCCTTATTTTTCCTTTGTGGGTGAAGAGGTCGCTAATGTAAGCCCAAACAGACCCTTCTCGAGCAGCAGAAGGCTACAGAGAGACACCAAGATCTCAGGAGTGGTGCTTCCCTTTCATGGTTAAATGAAAGTCACTCGTGGAAGCAAGCCTCTTGTTAGGTGCAGGCTCAGATCTCTCTGTGCATAGCAACCACATTCAGTCTGCTGCATCCATCTACTGGGGAAGGATGAAAAAAAAAATAAAGCTAAGAGTTCTTTTCCCAGAAAAACATGAAATAGAAAGAAAAACTACTTTTAAGGACCAATTTGTTGTTGCAGCTACAACTTGTGAAGCCACAGCCTCTGATCAACCTTGCCGGCAACCTCCTGGTGGGAAACTGAGAATCAGTAATGGAGAGGTGAGAGTGGGAGAGCACCAAGATTAAAGAACTTCCTTTGCTGTCCAAAATGCCAGAAAACAAAACAACAACACAAACTGTTCCAAATACTTTCTTATTTGTTCCAAACATTTAGCTGTGTACTCAGCACACTTCGGCCTTGCAAGAAATTCAGGAAAGCTTTGGGATTTGTGATGTTACACTCAGTCTGAGCAACACTGAAGGAAAGACCCATTTCCTGTGCCTGAACAAGGAGGCAAGAAAGCATTCAGAGCCCCACAGCTCCCTACAGAGCTGCTCCTCACTGCACAGCAAAACAAACTCATCTCACTGGGCTACCTGAAAATGGGTTGAGCCTTTGATGATGTTTTCTTCCAGTCTTAATCCAACAGAGTATGGGAAACCAACCATGCCCCCAGCTGCTATGCTCAGGCTGATATGGCTAAAGGAAAAGAGATGCTGAAGGCTAGTTGAGGATATAAAACCCGGGAAAAAAAAAAAAAAATATATATATATATCCTAATTCTTTGAGGAACTTTTCAACTTGGATCAGAGCTCTGATACAGTGGGGCTGAATCAAGAAAATACTCTTTGGGGGTGGAGTCCTCCTTGAAGACAGCAGCACAAATAATGAGAAAATAAATGATCCCAAGTTGATTAACTGAATAACCTGCAGCTTTTAACAGGACCTTAAAAAGGTGCAACAGCGTTGCCTGGTCATCTTTCAAGAGTTGCATCATCAGTGTAGCTGGAACCACAGCTGCCCTGGCTGCTGACTCAGACTTTCTGGCTATAGTGGGAAGCAGAGGGCAGGGAACACCCTTGGGACCATCACAGTTCTGTCTTTGCCCCATCCTTCACTGGGCACATCAGGTCTTTAGGATGCCCATTAGCATCTCCGGCCTCTTCATTGAGCCAGAAATATTTCCAACCCCTCAGCTCCTGAGAACAAACTGTATTTCTGTTTAACATTCCCCATGGAGTCAGGAGCTTAAGACAAGAACAGACAGGAACCACCACCATCCTTCACAAGAACAGTTTGACCCATTTCTCTTCTAGATATTGCTGCATTCCAAACAGGTCTTTCCAGGCAAATGCTGTTCCATTCCAGACCTCC
This sequence comes from Lanius collurio, assembly GCA_020086605.1. NCBI lineage: Eukaryota > Metazoa > Chordata > Aves > Passeriformes > Laniidae > Lanius > Lanius collurio. The sequence continues at coordinate 7,535,343 of JACBWW010000018.1, forward strand.
TTGAGTCTACTGTCTGTGGCACTTAATATAAACTTTGATTTATAAAAGTAGAGCCAAAATCACAAACCCTTGAAATCGTCCAAGAGACCAGTTCAAAACTAACATGAGCAGAGGAACAGATCCCTTGCAGCTTGCAAAGCTTCTGTACTTACCCAAGAATCTTGGGAATAAAAAAAATGCCCTCTACACATTTGCTCTGCTATGGTCCCAAATAGTTGCCTCATCTCTAGAATTTCAAGAGAATTGCCTTTTCCCTGCCCTCACCACCCCACTGCCTTTTTCTTCTTCCTTGTAAAATCATCATCTGTTCTGCACATCTTTCATCAGTTTTGCAGGAACAAATTATTACCAAACACACAAAGCACAAGAAAAAAATGAACGAATTTCAAGAGCTTCTATATGCAATAAAGGAAAAAATTAAGTAACTGTGCCAAAATGCAAACTAAATCCCACCAGTTAATCACAACCAGTTTTCATGATGTAATCAAAATAAAAGGATCAAATAAAAAAAATCATAAGAAATGCAAAATTTGAAACTGAAATATCCAGAGAACTTAGAATTCAGTTCTGTCGTTCACTCATGCAGCCTGAATTTTTATTTATTTCACATTTTCTGGGAAACTTCAATGTTTACTTGAAGGATATAGATACAGGTAGAATCAGACCTAAGCCTTCCAGTTTGCTCTGACATTGCCCCCTTAACAAACATGACTCAACTGTGGATCCCTAAAACCTGAGGTCATAGAAGAGAGTTCTGGGCAGAAATTCAAGTGGACTGCCAGTCAATAGCTGTGGTTTTTTACTACAGGATCAATTATTCCACCATCATTCTTGGTGAGCGTGCAAGAACTGGTTTGGTGGGAACTCCACAATTTTTCAAAGTACTCAGTTCCAGCCCTGCAGATGCTATGCTGAAACCAATGTCACTGCTACCAAATGGCACAAGTGCCAGAATAAAGTGCTGTTTGACAGATGGAAGTGCAGTTTTTGTTAAAAAGGCTCTTCATCTTACTATTTTAAAAGCAGACTTTCTTTGTTACTCATTTACAGCAAGCCAGTTACATTTTATCTGAACAATTCATCTGGTTCTTAAGTCAGATTTATAGTGTAAACTTGCAGCAGCAATAAAAAATGTGAGGAAGATGTCACTCTTGCAGTTTTCCTATAAAGCCAACACCTTAAACACCATACCAAACCAATTCTGGAGCTTCCTCCTGTGTAAGCAGTCCCAGTGAAAAAAACTGAGTCAGGAATGTTCATGTTATGAACACAGCAGAGGACATATTAACTGTGATCTACACCATCAAGAAGATCATACAAAATACAACTTTAAGCAGCTTTATAACATACATGAGAATAAAAAGTGTGTGTGTGGGGGGGAATCACTGTCAGAAAGTTGCACTTCAGTGTAACAGACTTCCTTTTTTTTTTCTTTAAGAAAACAGATATAGCTGCTTTGTTCTTTTTATAACTCCTGTATTTATTTCCAACTGCTATAAAATAAGCTCACTCCTTCATTAGTTTGCTTATTATTGTTCTTTCACCCTTTCTTTTTAGTGCAGATTATTCAGAACATTTTAGCTTCAGAGAAACTGTTCTTATCTTTCTTGTCACATGGAACTGGTAGAAAAATATTAATGGAAGATTCACTAGGGTAAATTTTCTATAAGTATAAGCAACATCAATATTTCAATGTCTGAAAAAATGTGGCTATTCTCTTGCCTTGAGTATGTTGTTAGAAATCATTGGACTTTAATGGATTCAAAATTTCTTGCCAGATTCAGTCATATCTATCTTATGAAAATTCATAGGGGGAAAAGATATTTTTCTTTCTAAACAATATTTGGGGACTAAGAACCCGCTCATGTTTTACGATATACTGGTGGTAGTGTAGGTGGAAATATGACTGCTGCTCTTTTCATCATGGTCCTTGTAGACTGCTGGTTTCCCAGGCAGTTTCAGCTGTCACAGTCGCTTAGAGTCCACTGAGCTGTTTTTAGTTACTCATTCAAATATTCATAAGAACTGAGGGCTGCAGTTTGCTGTCTGGTAACAACTTCATTTTCTGCTCTCACTGAGCTCATCCTTGTGGGCTGCCTCTTCCCACTCAGGCTGGCTTTTCCCAGCCACGCGACCCTTGAAGGATAATGGAGCTTCCCTGGGAGCAGGCGAGAGAGGCATGTTCTACCTTTTATCTTTGCTTGGCTGCATGATGAAAATAATTGCAGAAGACAGTTATGGATTACCAAAGAGACATGTGAAATGATCAAACCTCTATCAAGCACTGGTTTCTGCTACTAGAGAGAGCACATGCTTTAATTATTTACCTTGCAGGACAGCTCACACCTTAGGATGGCCATTTTTGTGCAAATATTTACTTAACAATATTGTACTTGAGCAGAGTAATGAAAATAGGTGTAATCTCATGTAATGTTCCTGGGAAAGACCAATGGACTGTGACATTCCCCTGCATGGGGGAAATCACTAGAGTGCAACATTTCTATTATTTCATTAAAACTCTCGCTAAATAACCCTTCAGGGCAGCATAGTTTTGCATTTTTAGCTAAAGGAAATAGCTGAAGAAAAGGAATCCACAACTGCTGACAGTTAATAATAGTGTGTGGTAGGATTTCTAAGAGAAAATACTACTTAGCACACATGAAAACGCAGACACACTTCAATTAACACAGTATTTACAGGAAGCTGAACAACATCCTGCAGTTACGAGGGCGGCTTCCACCCCGTCGGGTATTTCCACAGCCAGGAGAAGGCACAAAGGAGGAAGCCCAGGCACCACCCTTGGCTGTCTGCACATCATTGCTGCTGTCTCACCTCTGTCCTCTCACTGCTTTGTACCAGCAATTTTCCTGCAGGAGCCTGTGGGCAGCCCCAACATTATCACTCACATGGAAGAGGACGAGCTCCTTCCACTTTCATCTCTCCATGAAATTGCAGCCCAAAATATGGGTTTTCCAGTGAGAATTTTAAATTAATGTAACAGCTAAGCCTGTCCCTGGGTATCAGTTAAACAAGTTGCAGAGGGGGTTTTTGTGCTTTATGGAAAAAGGTTTCATTTCTGTCAATACAACATACTAGAAATACAGCATCTTAAAATGATCATCCTCTTAATTACACTGTCATGACACTTTCTTTAAAGATTGTCTCCTTCAAGGCTTAGATTGAAAGTGTTTATTTACACACTTACTGCACATAAGTACATAATAGCATCAGACAGCAGGGATGTCTTCTGGATAAGCTACAACCTAAATTTACCCTGTCTGTCCTGTTCCACTCCAGATTCAATGGGGAAAACAAAACAAAACAAACAAACCCTTTGCAAGTTAAGCAAAAAAGATGATGGCTTTGAAGCTAATGAATGATAAAAACACCTTTGAAAGAAAGCAGAGGGAGTGGGGGAAAAAAAGAGTCCAATAACAGCTTTTGTTTATATTAGAGAAACGCCCACTACTGCAGACACTGTTAAGATACTGTCAGTGTTTCTATTATGATCCTATATTTCAAAGGTTTATAACCTGGCCATGAGAAGTCACTTTTAAAATTGAATCCAGAATATAGAGTGAGCTTAGCTACATTTAGTATATTATTGTCACCATGTGGACACCAAAAATAGGTAATAGAAATAAATAAAAGAAAAAATAGCTACAGCTAAATTAAAAACAGGTATATTGAAGAGCTATCAATGCCAGAGGCATCTCAGGCCCAAGTCACTCAGGTAACCCCTTGTTCTGTTGTCTTTAAGACAAAAGAGTGGTCAAAAAAGTATATTTTTGTCTGGATTTTTGGTTTGTATTGTTTCTTTTTTGGTTGTTACCATAGCTTCCAACAAGAAAAAACCTAAATAAAAAAAATCATACAAGAGAATTATAAAATACATTAAAACCACAAACAAGGAATAAGCACCAAATTAATCTCTGCTTCTGCGGCACCTGCAAGACTTATTTGTTTCTTTGTGGAGACAGAAGGAGCAGAAGCTGTTTAGTCTAAGGAGGGGGAGGGAGAGCCAACTTGCTGGATTTTGACCTTTGATGAAATCCCTTCAGCCTGCTCTCCCAATCTATTCTTCCTTCACGTTTTTTTTTTCTTCCCAAGGCTTCTGAAGAGCAAAGGTTAATGAAGTAATCTATGAGTGAATGCTAACATATGCAACGTATGTACAGAAAAATGCACATCCCATTTTTAACATTTCTCTGGAAACAACTATGGCCTCTTATAGCTGCAATTTTGAAAGAATGCAATTATGGTATAGAATTTCAGCTACCTTTGGGCTGAGGCCTCTGGAGACACACAAAGAATTAGTGCATTGTTGTGCAGTACATTTGTGAAATCATGTTCCCCTAATATTCTCCTCGAAAAATACAGTGCAATTCCTCCCAGCTAAAAATCATGTCTGTCTTTCCTTTTGTTTGTAAAAATGTCTCTTAACAGCCTAAAGGCTTATTTTCAGTTTCCAAAAACCAAAAATCCATGTCAGCTAAATTAGTGTTAACTAACGCAGCTAAAGAACTGCTTTGCTGATGACAAGAAGCACTCACTGGGAATCAAGCACCGAAGGTAACAGATGTGGTGGTGCAGGTGTCCTAGAGAAGAGGGAATCTCACAGATGAGGGCTCTCCCCCAAACTGGCTTGTGCACACTGGTCAGCTCTGCCAGACTTTTCTAAGTTTAGGTGTGAGCAGAGATAAAACGTGAGGGAAGAGGTTGGACCAAAGCTGCTTGTACAAGACTAAGTGACAGGCAAATCTAACATGTAAAACTGCTCCTTCCATCACTATCAGACCTGACTCCCAGAGTGTTAAAACCAATGACCTTTTGCTGTTTTCCTTCATGCAAATAGCAGTGTACCCAGGGATTAAGTTCACTGGCAGAAAGAAGAGCCTGGTATTCCTCTCTTTGTGCAACTGGCTTGATGATTCTGCATCAGGAAGACAGTTGTCCCAGAGAGCTCCAAGTCTAACATGGCTTAGGTTTATCTTACTGACAGGGCAAAAGGAAGGTGTGCAGGAACTTACAGACCAGATATATTGTTCAGACTAGCCTAAACCTCAACCATGAAAGCTGGAAATCCACTTTACACACAAATTGTTCCTAATATCTATTTTACTTCAGCTAAGCTTCTGCTCCAGGTGTTTGATCAAAATTTATTGACAGCACTGATATTAATGATATCTAATGAAAGAAAAAGTCATTTACTATCATCAAGTCAGTTACTTAATACCATTTTGAGCTCATTGGATTGCAAAATGACTTCAGAAATTTTGTTTTACCTGACAGGAAAGCCTGACTATTACAGGCATCTGGTCAACTTCTGAGAACAACTGATTGCTAAAGACACCACTCACATTCATAAAGATCCAGAAGAACAAAATCAGCACTTAATTAAGAAAAACAAAATTACATTTTCACCAAGCAGTATCACTGGTCACTAAGTGTGGCACACCTGATGTGCTTAGGTGCACACCAGGGATTTGCAAGGCACATGAGTGATGGGGTGACCCTTCATTTTGCAACACTCCCTGCACATCAAGCCATCAAATTTTCACCAAGTCTGTTCCCAGTTCTTCCAGACTATCAAGTGGTTGCAGGTTAGGTACTGAAGTGCATAATTATTGACCTAGATACTGCCTACCAGTTTTAGCCAGATCCTGCTTTGGTCAGAGCTCCTCTTTACATTGAAAGAGCAAGGAAAGTCTTACTTAAACATGTTTAAGCCTGAAGATTTGTGGCTAAAGTCTGTTGTGGGTCTTCTATACTGTGTGAGTCCATAGGATCACTTGAAATTTCAGCTTTCTGAGCAGCAAGAGCTCAGAAAATATACATACACACTCTCTCAGACCCTCTGCCCAAAACACCACACCAGCAAGACTACATTGCTTTTTCTCCACTTTTGCCTTCTAAGCACTCCTGCTTTTTCTCCACTTTTGCCTACTAAGCACTCCTGTAGTCTGAGTACAGTCTGATTCATGCAGAACTCGAGGCTCTTCCCTCCTTTAAGTCTGTATTTTCCCATATAGATAAAAGAATTCCCCTTACACCAACTTTTCAGGATGTAACACCTTGTCGTGGTTTGACACGGAAGTGTTTTTTTGCACAAAAGTCCTTCTAGTTCTGATCAGAACCAATCAATTGTCTGGCTTGATTATTTGCAAGTTTTAAGTCACTTAGGAGTTTGACACGCCTCTGTAAATCATATTTTAAGATAGACAGAGCCCGGGAAAGCTCTCTGGACTTCCGGCCATCAAAGACACAACTTGGGCCTCCGGGCCCTGCGGCCCGACCCGCGAGGGAGCCGCCCCGTCCTTGGCCCTGTCCCATCTGGGCCCCCCAGCCCTGCCCCATGCAGGTAGAGCTGGGCTGGCAGCGGCCCCCCTTCACCGCCACGGCAGAGCTCAGCTCCGACTGCCCCAGCCTAGCTGGGTGAGATTAACCCTGTTAGTGCTGTTAAGATTTCTTCAGAACAGATGGGCCTGAAAATGCTGATCCTCTCCCAGAGAGAAAGCAGAAAGAGCATGAAGAGACACCCTAAGGTGTAAGTCAGTAAAGATGGAAGGGCTGAAACCCTGAGAGAAAAGAAAGAGGAGATGCTTCAAACCTGGAAGCTGAAATTCTGTTGCAGAAACCCTTTGGGGATGAACTGGACTATTGGAGTCCCTGCTGTAATTTCATAGAGCATTGGAGGGGGGTAGAGCAATTGGGAGCTAAATTGCCTCTGCATTTTTCTCTTTTATTCCTTTNTAGAGCAATTGGGAGCTAAATTGCCTCTGCATTTTTCTCTTTTATTCTTTTGGCTCCAGAGTGTTTGGACTCAGTTTACCATCACATGGAGAGGTGTGCAGTACACCTGAAGCTGATTCTGCCTAGTGCGTGGGGGGCATGGTCCCACCCTTGGATGTGGACTGATCCACTGATTGAACCAACCGTAGAAAGGCTCAATACTTGCATGAGGTCTCACAAACTCTGAGCAGCCTAGTCAAACAACAAAGTGCTTCATGTTTTACACAGTAAACCAGATTTTCCGTGTTTTCAAAACACTTACCTGTGAGAGACTTGCTATACTAATAAACAGCAAAGCCATTTCCTTTCAATCCCCCACACAGGGCATGCACAACATATGCATTACATCAGAGTTTCTTCCTGCAGCATCTTCCTTCATTTCTAACAGAATTTACTCACAGCAGCTATAACCTATCTCCTTATTCTTTAATAATGGCTAAAAAAAAAAAGAAACTCAAAACCATGCACTGGCAGAATCCCTAAAAAATAACTATCTGTATGTAAATGCAAGAGTCCTGGAAATTTTCATTAATCAAAATCTCTATGTTGTTACATACAAAGGCCAGAACCACTATAATATATTTTCTTCACTTACCTTGTCAAAAGTAAGAAGGGGAGGAAATTTAACCATGGTAAGCAAAAGAAAAGAGTGTGGGTTGACTTTTTTCTTAAATGATAGGTATGTAGGTAGAATGATTATCAAAATTTCCTGGTTGGTAAAGATTACACTTTAGCAAGTCAATCACAATAGCTACATTTGCTTTTTCTTTACACTTGGTCCTGAACCACAACACTGAATCATGGTAGTGTTGCCCAGCTTATTAAAAAAAAACAAAAAAAAAACACCACAGTTGCAATGTAAAGAATACTCCCAGGAACACTGCAAGGGTCAGAGTGCAATCCTCCTGTTTGCATTTAGCAGTTGTATCCTCGCTAAGAGCAGCACCGGCAGAACACAGCCCCAGCCAACATGGCCCGTGCTGGATTGCGCCGAGCCCTGGCAGAGCCGTGACTGACATCCCACGGCTGTGGGAAGGATGCTCAGGGACCAAAGCCGAGTTTACACCTGGCAGTCCCTCAGGAGATGGGAATTACACCCGTAAATTGTGTTAGATCCCAATCCCTGCACACCCCGGCTGCGCAGAGCGCAGGGACACAACCGAGGGCCGCCTCCAGCCGTCCCTGAAAATGACCAAACAAACAAAACTTAGCCAAAAGCACAACCCAAACCCCACCGGCCAGCAAACCCATATTCACAATAAACACAGAAGAACCCATGCTTGGGAACAAAGCTGCCTGGGTAGAAACAAGGCATTTTCCAGCACCAACAGTAAATCCTACAGTAAATCCTAAACCCAGAGCTCCTACCAGACATTTAATATCTCCTCTTTTACAAAATTTTCGAAAAAGAGCCCATGGCGTTTCGGCCGCCCAGCGCTTTGAGCGGTGCTTCTCTGCTCCCTCTCGGGTGTCCCTTATGTCCCTTATCCCAGGTTTTCCCGGGAGCGGCTCCGGGGAGCTGCCGCAGCCCGGCCCGACGCTGCCCCCTGCCCGCGCTCCGCGGCCGCGCAGCCCCGCCCGCCCGGCCCCGCACACCAACAGCTCCCGAGGGGCCCTTCCCGGGCATCCTTTCCTTGAAAACACCTGAAGGGTTTCAGGCTTTTCCCCTAAACAAGGGAGGAATAGGAAGAGCAACTCAAAAGCTCGCTCCTCCCCTCCTTCTCCCCTTCCCCGCCAGCTCTCTCCCCTGTACTTGCTCATTTAGAGACTGACTTTCAAAATTATGTGGGAAAATAAAGCTTTAGAGAAGCTTACTTTCCCCACCATACAACAATTCCAAATATTTCCAACCTCAACCAGAAAACATCGCTGCTGCTGTGCACCCTGCCATGCCAAAAACATCTCCAAAATCCACATCAATTGGCCTCTTCTCCCATTTCCCCATTAATAATTGCTAATGTCCTAAAAGATTTGATTAGCATATATTGGATTTTGTAGTACTTTGATTAAGACTTTTTTTTAACGGAGAAAATCAGTAGTCAGAGCACTGACTGAAACACAAAGCAGCACTGACTGAAACACAAATGACACCTCCTCCAGCAGGAAGGACAAGGAACCCTTTGAGACTTTTATCTGTGCTTTCTCCAGAGCAGCCTCTCTGCAACAGTGTCACAATAGGCAGCACATGCTGCTCTCCTCATCTGCTGCACTCCCCAAATACACAGTTTATGAAATCCAGTGCCATCACCACCTCATAGACTTGCACAAAATAAACTCTTGAATAAATGATTACACAAATGACTGCTTTGCTTCCAAACCAAGTACAAACAGCTCCTGATCCTGATAAAGTTTGCTAAATCTACCTGCTGAAGCTGCTAATCAGCCTGTCCCTGCCATTCATCAGCTGCAGTTAATTTCTGCAACACGCAGCTGACATTCAAATTGATTTACTGATGGTCCTGCAGGTCCCTCCCTGCTGTCAGACCCAGTAGAGCCTCCTGTGTTGCCTGTGGGTGCACAGGCAGAGTTGGGCAGGGGCTGAGCTCCTGGGACACCAACTTGGCTCAGGAGACAGGAGGAGATAACTGGACATGAAGCAGCACCATCCCTGTGCTCCCAGCATTGTTCAGGACAAACCAAACCCTCACTAATATTCTGCAAAGAACTCCTCCTCTCCTGGAAAGAGGGTTTCAAGGAGTTCAATCTTACTGGTGATTTTCTTCCCAGTAACAACAAAGTCCACTCTTTCCCCCATTTTTGGAAGACTAAGTCATTTAAGTATTTTTTTAAAAATAACCAAGAGCAGGGGTGTTCCCCTCCTTTTTTTTCTTTTCTTTTTAAATAAAACCAATCAGCATCTAATAGAAGGCGCATCTTAACCTCAGCAAAAGAATCTCTTCCCCCATATTTAGTAGCAAAACTGAGTTTTTACCCCATTTCAAAGGATCAAAGTTATCAGAAGAAAATCTCAAATGATCTTTGAGATCAATATTATTTTTTCAAGGGACATTTTCAGTCACAAACCACTACAGGTCACTCAGCTCTGATTTTCTGAGAGGAAGATCAACTGTACAGATAAAGAGATGTTTGCTCCAAAACAGCAGTGATCTGAGTTTCCAGAACAGTCTCATTATCAGCACAAGGAGCAAAGAGGATTTCTTAAAATTACCTGACAATTTGTTCTTAGGTTTGATCTTTTGCACTTCACTTAAATTCTACTTATTTTACTCCCATTTTAAGCTGATTCCACACAATCGTAGAGGAGACTTTCATTCCCTTCATTTTACACATTTTTTGATTACTCTGTCCTTTTGTTTCTAAGTTGGGTGAACTGGGTCTCATCAAAACAGCTCAGAAACCTGACAATAAGAAAATCTGCCCTTAAATTGCTCTGAATGCACTCTTTAATGAGTTAGTCCTCATAGCAGAAATTCCCTTTAAGAAGGATACTGGGAGACATCAAGGTCTCCAGACTCAAGAGGTGCAACGTTTTCACTCTGCAGCATCAAAAGGCAACAGACCCTGCAGGCAAAATAGATAAACTCCTTCAAAACTCTTCTTTCCAACTCACAGCTACATTTGAGCAAACCCACAGGACTAGAGCACGAACTCAAGGACCCTTCTTGTTTTATTCCCATTACCTAGGGGCAAAGGGAATGGCAGGGGCATGGCTTGGGCAGGTGAAGCTCCACCCTGGGCTGAGCTCCACAGGGCAGCACAGCCCCCTCTGCCAGCAAAGCAGGGGCTCCTGCAGGGCTGCACGCCTCGGTGGGACCCAGCAGGGCTCTTACAGGGGCAGAGCACCCTCCTGCCCTTCCCTGGACACAGTCTCACCTGTGGCAAGGGGGAACATCATCACTGCAATCCCTTACTCCTGGAGCATTTGTCAAGTAAACCAGGTTATTCTGAACTACAGGGGCTTGTCCTGAGAATCAGACTTAGACCTGACACTGCCTTCCCCTGCACATGCTCCCTCCTCTATTGCACATTCAAATGTAAAAGAGAGAGGTCCAGTCCTCCTGGCTTTGTGCAGAAGTGGGAGCCCAGCTCATTTTGTTTAGGTCTCATTTCCTTTCCCCCTCATGTCCCCTTTCCCTGTATTTGAAAAGGAGAGAGCCGTGCTCCCTTCAAAGATGGCCTAAAGTTTGTAAAGTGGTTCACGAGGCTGAGACAGTAACAGTTGCAAAGGGCAAAATTTCATTTTCTTGTACTTGTATTGATTTGATCTCTGTGTGCATTTTTTATGCTTGAGGAGACAGAATACCTTCCATACACAAAGTTATTTGGAGAGGCCAAGATGATGCATGATTTTAATCAAAACATCTGGGAAAAAGTTCCACTCCAGGAAAAGTTTTGGTACATCAGCAACAGCAGAAAGAATGAATGGCTGGTTGAAGAACAGAGCTGTTCCAGGACATCTAATTAAAAACAAAAAAAATCTTTGAAAACAAGCTTATTATCGGTCCTCCTACCACAGAAGATGGGTTCTTTCCAGAAGCATTGCCCAGGCACACGAGGTTCTGTCTGTTTCTCACAAGATACTGCTCTGAAAAGGTAGTTAAAGACCTTCACTATTTGTTGCTAGTCACTGACTACTTCACCACCGTTGCCATCCTGGGGAGCCCTCTAAAGCCATTGCCAGGTCACAAATTCAGTTCTGAAAAAGATTGGCTCAGTCTTTATCATAAAATGTTTCATCAGCTGAATATTTCAACATGTTCATTTCCATCATAAGGAAGCATTAATGGTGATAAAATAATCAGTCAGCAAAAATTCTATTACTTCTCCCTTAGTAAATGTGATCATTACATCCTCACTCAAAAGTTTCTCATTTCCTGAGGGATCAGAGCAACTATCAGCTAAAAAGCACAGAGAAAGTGCAACTGACACCCATTAAATGCATATAATCCCATTGTCACAGAGAAACCCCACAGAAATCGCACCCTGAATATCTGTTTCAGGTAGGTGGCCTAAAGTATTCTTGCTTTTATTAGGATTAAGAACAAGAAATGTAGCAGGGAAAGATATAATTGTTTAACACAGCCCTTCTCTTCTGCTCCCTCTTGTATTTTGCCTTTCTATGCATTGAAAATGTATTCTTTTAACTGGATTAGTTAGTTAAAATGCACAGTATTCTTTTTAAATGGCTCTCCATATTTCTCTCTATGGATTACTTTGAAGCACAACATGCCTATTCTTTTGAAGAGATTCACTCTCTTCACAGGTGTTCATTAAAGTGTGCTCAACTCTAATCCCCTCAGCACTGAAGTATGCAGCTTTTAAAAAGGACCCAAGCTAAACCAGCATTGCTGAATTCTTCAGTGCTGAAAAATTGGGATTTTCAAAAGGAAAAACAGTGTCTTAAAGACCACACAGGCTCCTCCTGAAACAAATACTGACCTACTTAGTAAACCAACTTCTAAAAAGCCATTTTATCTTTGACATTCACGTAGGAGAAGAGCCACAGCAGAATACAGTCAATCTGTAAATCTCCCATTGTTGGTGAGAGCACACAGTGGAAAACCCACGACCCTATAAATAATAGAGGTGATTTTCTCTGCATCTTATTTACTGAAAAGCTGATGTCACGGAGGAGAAAGGTTGAATAAACAACCAGCTCCTCAGATGCTTCCCTCAGTACCCTTTGCAAACATTCACACAGCACTTACAAGAATGTAGTTCTTCACACATCACCCTTCCCAAACTGTCCTAGATTTTGTCCAGATTAAGTACCACTAGGACAGGTCCACATCAGCAAGTATCTTGGCACAGCAATGAACCAGTAGGTGAAAGTGGCTGGTGCTCCACAGCCCCTGACACCTCCACTCTCTGTATTTCAGATTTGCCTCCCTGTAGGTTCAGTTTGGCCCTGGAATAAACACCCTCAGTGCACATGTGGTTTGATGCTTTCACCTGTTGGGTCTCCTCCCAAGAGGCAACAAAGCAACACAAAAATTGCATTCTAGCAGTTTTCCTCATGGCTGTGCTGACAAGAGTCACCCAGAGATGCTGGGCTCGAGACACAAATTCAAGGGACTGTGCTACCCTTCAGATGCTGCTTTACCTATAAGGGCTTGAAAACTTTTGGGTGGGAGGAAACACTGCTCCCAGTCAGTGAATGTACCCTCCTAAGACAGTCATTACCAGCAGCACCCAAAATTAAAAAGCAAGAACCACCTCTTTCCAGTTTTTCACAGATATTGCAAGATTTTGCTGTACAGCATCTTCATTGACAGAAATGGATGGAAAGACAGACAAGTCTTCTGAAAGTTTCCCTCCTTTTTTAACTGTTCAGGTATCTCCTGCATGTGCCAGTTAGTTTAGACTGGCAACCTGAAAGGTGGCAGGAGGCATCTGCTCTATGTTCCAATGGAGTTTTGCACTGCAAATTCATTTTATAATTCAATAAACATTCATAGACCTCAGTGAAGTGCATTCCCTGTAGGCAGCAGCAGGAGTCATCCCCATCAGTTTTCAAAATAAGCCTTTGTAGTGCACAGAATATGCTGGATCTCTTTAAAACTGAATTTGTCTCATTTCAAGTTCTTCTCGTGTCCTTCTTTGAAGATTTCAAAGCCCTTAACAAATATTAAATATGTTTCTCTTATTTGGGGAGAATATTAAAATACCCTTTACCAATACAGAGACAAAGGCAGAGTCACTGCTAAATGCTGCATGCCATTAGCAGCAGAGAAAAAATACACGGGAAAAGAAAGGAAAAAAAATAGTAAGAATCCTCATTGATATCCCCTAACTTTATCAGACAATGCTGACCTCTCACACAGATTCAGGCAAAAAGAGAACTCAAGTGCCCATAGCCATCACCTAAATATTCCACACTGAAACAGGGTAACTGTCTGCCCAAAGGATATTTATGTAGCTTACATTAAACCACACTAATACGCCTGAACAATCCTTGCAGCACAATTGTCACCCGCCCTGCCCAGTCAGGGACCTGCTCCTACCCTGTGCAAAAGGCATCATACTTGTAACTCTCTCTTTCTGACTCAGCAAATAACCCAAAAGAACGACATCTGGAATTAACAGTGCTGCAACTGTTGGGCTGCCTTGCAGTAGAGATGTTGAGATCTTGGTCCCTCAAACATGGTGTGGTCACTGCTACAGGCGAGATAAACTCACGAAAGTAACGCTTGTGCAAATGTACTCTGACCAGGGTATTCAGACACATGGACAGTTCCTGCTGGAGTAACTTCACTGATGACACTGGTTCTTCCTTGTGATTTTGTGCAATTCCAGCCAACTTTTCCATGCAACTACTGAACTGGAATTGTGGCTTCTGTACTGCACTATCATCTTTTATTTATGTGTAAAGTATATATGGACAACTGTTGCATAATGCTACAAAATTCACACGTGAATTGGAATTTCCAATTCTATGGAAGTGTTAAAGATTTTATCTTGTTACATGCCCAAAATATGAGACCAAAAGGTCCATTTTCTCTATGTGTTGCATAATACTGCTTGTCAAGAAAGCATGAATACCTTGTTTTTGAAGCAGTGTTGTGCTCTGATATTTCATGAAAAACAAGCAATTGACATTTCTTAAATCCATGTATTTCATTGACATTTTGATGAACTGACTTAACCTTATACTGAGTCTTGACTCCTGAACTTCAAGTTCCATAAATAAACAGACCATTTTCTTCCCAACCATTAGGTTCCCAAAGCAAACTTCCCCTTTTGCAGTGCACCCTGCTAAGTTCCTCTAAAAAAAATCTTTGGAGAAATCAGTGCATTTCTTGTTACCAATCTCCATTTTCTTCCATGCACTGAAAAACTGCAATTTCCAGAAAGCAATGCCTGTAAGGTAGAAACCTAATTATAGATACAGTCAACAAAACCTTCTGAATAAGTCAGGTTAACGTGAAGAACTAACAAACTACCACAGCCTTTATGAAAACAATTCAAGGCAAATATTTTTTTTTTCCTGTTGTGAGAAATGCTTCCAAGGAACATATAGAGAAAATATTGATTTGTGCAAAAGACAGCTTTCCAGCATAAAGTGCTCACCTGGACCTGCCAGCCAACAGCTTACAAAACAACAGTGCAGCAGAGGCTTTTGTTGTGTTCAGAACTGTCCTAGCAAGGTCAGTCTCTGGTACTGCACCCCTCAATAGTATTCCTGCTTTTCTCTATTTAATCTGATTACTGAAATAAAAGTATGAAACCACCATTCCAGGGAAGAAGTACAAAATTGTCTGTTTCACAAAAGTGCTACTTCACAGACCTCACTCCTATGAATTTCCTTCCCAATTTTTCAGGCTGAAGAAGCACAGAAATGTATCATGATTCCTGATGTTAAGCCAACATCTCTGATCCAGCAGAAAATGTTTGAGCAGCTCTTTGCTGCATCAGTGCTCACATCTTTTCTAACTTAAAAATGTGCCTGTTGTTTTTGCTTCTCAAAAAAATATATTAACTCTAAATCCATTTAAAGTAATCCAAATTTTAATTGGAAAAGTAGGAAGGAAGATCTCTCCAAAATGACACAGGTTAAAAAAAAAATTTAAATCACCAGTATGGAGGAAAAATACCTCAGTTCATAAACATTGATAGGTCTTTAATTTCTAATAGAAATTGAGCCAAAAACTTGCCTGTCTAAAATAATAACCTTAGATTTATTATAAGTATGCCAATAAAACATTTTCCAGATAAATATGTTTCAAATTATAAGAAATATTTGAGTCACTGGAGAATTTAGTTCCCTTTTTTTGCTCCAATTAGTTAGAAAACCAAAATGCATCTACATTTTGCTTCTCATTAACACAACATTATTAATCATTGCAATATTTGCTGTGCATTTAAATATGTAAGCACTGGAATTAACTATAAGATTATCAAAATGAGCAATCTTAAGTAAGAAAAAATATCAAGACTATGTCCTTTCACCTGGAATTTTGTTGCTGTAGATACTCCTTGAAATGCTATCACATTTTAATATCTTACTGAACAGCAAATTAAACCATATCTCCACTGTCAACAGAAATTAAATCAACTGACCTTTATGCTTGATTTAAACAGAAAATATCAAATATAATAATAAAAATATCAGAGCAGAGCTCTAATGGCCTACATAACCACAGGCATTATATTTTGAACTGCAAGCAACAGAAAGAAATATTATTTGTACGTATTTGTTCAGTAGTTAAACGCTAAATTCTAATTATGGCAATTTGTTTCTTGTTTAAAGCTATGGAGGTGAAAAAACCAGTCTTTAGTAGGATCAGATTAAAATATTATATGTGCTTTTATCAGAGGCTGAATGCAAGTCTTTTACAGTGCTCAAATTCTGGATGTACCTTCAAATTAAGAGCTAAATTGGACTTCAGTGGGGTTTTGACTTCACAACACAAATTACTCTAATGACACTTAGGTATTATCTCAAGTCCATTCATCACAGACCACACCTGCAGAGGAATTTGATTAGATCTCAACATAAACCGAGATTTTACCCTATGGATTAATTTAGGGACACTTTTTGCTTGATAGAGAAAAAGCAGGTGTTTTGTGCATTCAGAAAACAGTAAACTGAGAGCAATCTCTCCTTCTCAATCTATATATAGGGTAAAAAAAGGACTACATACACATCATCATGGCTGTTGATTTATTTAGCTAAAACATTCTCTAAGGAAGGAATTGTTGGATTCCTTTTACAGTTCACTACAGTCAAGTGTCACCAGAGCCTGCACATTATAGAGAGCAGAGTTTAGAGAGTACATCTTTCTCAAATTCCATGCTGGTGTGGTGCTACTCACTGACCTCTGCTCACCAACACAGAGCCATACCCTGACTCTTGACTAAGTTTGCTTAGAACATCCTTCTAAGTTGTTTCATAACTTCTTACAGAGGAAATTCACCTTTTCACACCGGTGTAACAAAGTAAGACCAGTCAGCATTTGGCAGATGTGGTTAATATTTTGCCTACAGAACTCCCTGTAGCCCATCTTCACTCTGTGGGGTGCTCTTTTCATCCCCCCTGGCCCACACTTTTAACCATGGGCTGCAGAAGGTTCCTAGGTTACACTGACTGCAAGCCAAGGTATTCCTGATACACACTTCCCATGCTTTCTGTGTAGTTTTTTTCTTTTCCACACTTCTGACACGTGGTGAATCAAGTACAGTGCTTAGACTCTGTTCCATGGACAGATAATGGTTTCAAGAGGCAGAAAAAGAACCTGGAACTAATTTGAAGCCAGATATCTTCAAATTTTCTGCAGATTGCTTTTCTAATTACAGCAGAAGTAAACATTTTTCTCCTGGCACATTCCCATCAAACAGTCACTGAGACATAGAACTGCTAATTCTAATGGCACCATCCACTAATTCCACATACTCTCTCATCCTTGAAATGGAAAAGAAAATTACCACATATCCTACTTAGGATAAGCCAGGCTTTTGCTCCTTTTGATACAACATATCTTTGCTCAGTGGCTTCCCTGATTCTAAAGAATTATTTAAATTGTGTATGAAAACCCAGTTACTGCCAAAGCCAGCAATGACAGCAGCTTTGCCACCTGCCACACACAGCACCAGTAGGGTCAGCGTCCACTTTTTTCTCTGACTGAGCTGGAGTAGGCTGCTTGAGGAGCACCAGATTCACTCTCCACTTCCTGAAGACAAGTGAACAGAAAACTTATTTTCTCCAAGAGCAGAAAGAAGAAGAGTCAGCCCTGCTGATGGATGGCACCACATCAGCCAGGCCATGAAAACTCAGAGAGAAATCTGACTATGTGTGTGGGAAACCAGGACAGGGGAAAATTATTAGTTAATTCATTTTAGCAGAACGTTTTCTCTGTTTTGGTAAAGATACTCTACACTCCCTGCAGCTGCTCTGATGTGCTCTCCTAGAGCTCTGCTTCTGCATTACTTACCCAACAAGTCCAAACTCCTCAGGCTCCCTCGAGTAGGAGGCCCAGCCTTAGCAACCTTTGCTACCTTCTGCTTTTCCAGCTGTCAGGCAGCAGCAGGAATTCCCTCCCTACATAGCTCTGCAGACTGGGATTTTGCACCTGGCTGACTCCCAGGGACATCCATCGCCACTCCAAGCAGGGAGGAAAGCAGTGGGAAACAGCTTTTCCCTGCAAATTGTTCTCTCAAAGATACTGACATTTTTGAATTACATACATCTTGATGCCATCAGAGCCTGCAGGGCAACAACTGAAATGATCAGAAAGTGATTCCTCAATTCTCTGCGTGGCTGGGAGCCAGGAATACACTAGCTCCACATGAATCCTTTGCTTCACTTGAACCAAGCTGCAATTTGACCAGTTCTGTTTTCTCAAAAGGAGAGGTTTGCTGGTTTTAATCTGTTCCAGACAACAAATGAGCTGAAAGCAAACATATCTGTCTCTAGACCAATTTGCAGGTTTCTTTGGCTTGTCCTAAACATTAGCCCACTCTTCTATTCCCCTCTACAGACATAATCATACACATGTTTACAGTTTCCCCTCAGACCCCCGGTCTCTGTAATTTACCTGACCTTACACACTAATATGCCAGATAGAAGAGCATTACTCCTTCAGCTGACATCCTTTCAATAAGCACAGCTTTTGAAGTGCCAGATTTGGCACTAGGAACAGAGTTTCAGTGATCATTTTCAAAGCCACTTCCTTTACCATTTTGGTACGTATTATGAAAAAAAAAAAAAATTAAGACCAAAAAAAAAAGAAGAAAAACAAATTTAAAAGGGGAATAAAAGAAACACAACCAGTTACAAAAGATGTGTCTTTTCCACTAAAGCCATGAAAAATTTTCTCTATATGGAAAGTTTTAAACACTACTCTAATTGCATAAGTGGGACTCTAGTGAGGTACACAGACCTGGCTGTCTGACCTGATCAACTGTTCATCCCGGCTGTTTGGCTTGATAAAGTACACTTACACATGGGACAAGGTCTCAGATATTCTTTAATATATTCCTGCAAAGACTGCTGGTAAAAGGGAGAGAACAAATCTATCTTTACATCTGCAGGCAGTATTAGGCTTAATGTATAGCAAAGATGATTTCAGTCAGCCATTCGGAAAAGCTTTTCAGTGGTGGGGATAATTAATAGATCACCAAGAGACAAGAGATTGCAACGTTTCAGTCCTTAGAGAATTTTAATTACAGTTTAGGCAACATCAGACAGGGATGGGCTGCCATTACCAATCACACTTCCTACAATTCTGTGTACCTGTATTTGGATGCAGAAGCTCCAGCAATTACCTCCGTTTATCCAGTAGGCATTATGGAGCATCACTGAGTATGACATGGAACATTACTAGATTAGTTAATGCATGGTAATCCATTAGTAATGAGAAGCCATGGGAGAAGCAGACTGAGGCATTGGAATCAAGCACAAGGCAAATGCACCCTTGTGCACAATTTATCATTCCACTAAACTCAGCCTAATTTCTGTTAGAGCCTCTAAATGCCCGCTGGCCCTACAGCCAGGTAGGGAAAGAGTGATCCAAGACCTGTGCACCAGTTATGGGCTACTTTTAATAACTATTTCTCATTTTTATTGTCAACTTATTTATTCACATCAATTTATAGCCATCAACATAGCAGCAAACAGTAAAATGCTTGGACCAAGCTGAATCCTGTCCTGCAGAGGGCAATGCAGAAATGTAAGTGAAAATTTACTTGGGTCTTTGGATGTGACAAGTTTCCTTCTGCCAGAATTAGTTAACTTCTGATTCCCCTGGAGCTCTGCCTCTCTGCCTTGATGCAAGCAATTTCTCACCCACAGAATTTATAAACCCTGTCAACATTTCCAGGAATGATATTATATTTTTGCTTTTCTTTTTGCTTGCTCCTATATCCTTGGCATAGCCCACACCTACCAGTCACATTCCAGTAACCAGTTGAGACTGGCAGGAGGATTTGGTTTCTGCTAATCATTCAGAGATGGATTACCATCTCGTACATGGCAAAAAAAATCAAGAAGAAACAGCAAAGCATCTCAGATTCTCAGAAAATACATCCTCCGAATGTTCTTTATCAAATTGTTACTGCCTCTGCAAGTGAAACAAGCCTAACTCAAGCCCTAGCGCTGCCTGCCTGCTGCAACGTGCCGAATGCCTGACTCCGGCATTTCCCTGAATTACCCCATAACTGAACACTAGAGAGCAGCCTTTCTCCAGCGTTTTAATTGCACAGTGCTTTTCGCTCTGCTTTCTGGAAGAAAATTGACCCTTATTCTAATAATTCAATGCTCTCCACAGAGGAAAAAAAAATCAGATGTCTGATCATACCAGTCTGAACCATAAATCTTCTAGATAGCATAATCATGGCGTTTTTTATGGATACCAGCTGTTGATAGTTTGCACCCAGCCTTCAGAGAGTCACACGTTTTTACTGCAGACTTTATTTTCTCATATGGGTTATTTATATTACTGCTGCACTAAAAAAAAAATCCAAAACAATCAGACAAGGCTCCAAAAGGAAATTGAAATCGGTAAGGAAGTGTTCCTGTCTGTTTACAGCCTGCAACCTCAATTTAAAAGGGTTAAAGAATATAACGAATTTATAGCAACACTGAAAGCTAGACCAAAGACTCTTTAGTGCTAACTCTTCCCAGTACTGTCTGCATTGAGCCCACCAAGCTCAGGCGTTGCACTGAACTAGCAGCACTGGAATCTAAAATTCCTTTCCTACCGGCAGGTTATGTGTTCCTCAGCACTGGCAGATCCCTAAGGGTTCCTCTACAGCCGCCCCCTCTGTCTGGGCACATCTCTGACAAGGCCTTTTGTAGGACTGGAGGGAGAGTGCTGTATTGTACTTCTGCAGGGCTGGCAGAAAAGGATACCCATTAGTGCTGCTCATAACAGCAGTGTGTGACACAAAACCTGTCCCCTGAGCAATACAGCATGGCTTTCAGCTCATCTGTTGGAGCCCTGAATCACCAGAGTGAAACACCACCAGTTCTGCTTCTAAAAATCTGCTGGCAGCTTCATTGCATTTGGAATAACTTTAGTAAATATCATTCAGTTCAAGACATGCTTTAAAAGGCACAGGAGAGAAAGACATATCCCTCATTTATTGTAACAGAGAGGTGTTCTATCCCCAGATAATGATATTTTTACATATCTGATATGAGATCCCACTGAACTAAGGTGTATAAATGTTCACTACAGCTATATATACCTGTATTCAAAGCTGCATTTTCTATGCCTTACACTTTGGTACTAAAGGAAGTCCCAGTGTTGACAAGAATACTGACTGACTTTTAAACAATGATCATGGTTCACAATTCATCACCATGACCATGAGATAACCTATATTCAGGCAGCAGCAAAGACAGAAGCAAATATTTTCAATAGCAAAAACATAGGTGCCTATCACTTCTGTTCAAGGGGGGTTTATCAGATACAGACTCAGTAGGGCGGTTACTCTCTTCAGTGTTAGAGGGTAATAGGAATTCCTTGGACCTCTGTCCTCACATCACATTGTTATTTCTGTTTGTTCCCTTGTTCTGAATTGCAGTTTTCAGTCCATGGCACTGTATTTTTGCTGAGTTGCCCAGTGCAGGAGCCTCAGGGGACCCCACTTTCAGCTGCCCTACAAATCCTTAGATTAGATAGAAACAAATTGTTGGATTGGCCTGCTCCACAAGCTTCCTATGACACATTTCAGGTTAACTGATAATCAGCTGTATTTAAGCACAACATTTTACCCACATGAGCATCATGAGCACCTAAGTCCCACAGCAAGGCCAGATTTTGCCCATTGACAAAATAAACCACAGAGGATTCACTACCAACTGTGTCTGATGACCTTGTTGGCCAATAACAGCTCCGTTCAAATGAGAAATGCATTTATGAGCTTACCTCTTGGAAATAAATACACCAAATTTCTGCATTTTGTCATCCAGCTCCTTTCTTCCCCAGAAGAAAACTGAAGGAGAAATCACTAAACCAATCTCATCCTGGGGAAACACCAGATGGAAAGAAAGGGAAGAACCAGAACCAGCCCCAGGAAGGTCTCTACTCATGTGTTGTAGTGCGGTGGACAGCTAAAAACCCCAAGACCCGTGGCCAACCAACAGAACCCCTCACTATGTGTTAAGCACATATGAAGAGGAAAAAAAAAAAAAAAACAACTAAGAAACAAAACAACAAAACAAAACAAAAAAACTCTACGAGGAAAAAAATATAGGAGAATGAAATACAAGCAGTGAAAAATTGGGGGAAGCCAAGACTAGAACTAGAGAATTCTAAATGGCTTATAACCATACTTGTATCACATGACCTTGACCTCTTTGGTACTAATAAACCAATAATATTGGTAACATTTAAGACTCATTCTTTTCTTGTCTCAAATACATGAAAGAAAGAAAATACATTGCGTGTCCCAGTGAGCAGCATTCTTTAATTCAGAGTTCCCAGTACCTTCCTAGTAAAAAAACTAATGAAACTCAACTCATCTACATTTTTAATGCTCCACCACACAAAGAAACAGTAGACATTTCCTTCCTTCTAATTTGCATAATTTCAGTTCTACAGTAATTACTATGTGTGAGGAAACATTTACTACAGTGTAAATATGAAGAACTGTGGGTATTTGGTTTGAAATATGGAAACGGAAGATAAAAATGGGGTATAAGGAATAAATAAATAAAATGAGGTTTAATAAAATGAGTTTTGTCTCAAGTATTTGCTCATTGAAACAGGAATGTTAAACACTCCCAGATTAGTCAAGTTTCAAATCCAAATAAAAACTTTAAATTAATTCTTCAATTGTAAAACACAAAGCACCAAACAAAGCTGATAGGAAATTACCCTGTAAGGACTGTAACTACTCTGGGCAAATGAAGATAGCAAAAAATAGTTTCTTGTTGCTAAAGCATTCTGGAGTGAAGTTGTTGGGTTTGGGTTTTTTAATGTAAGCAAAATAACACACAAAGTTACTTTTGTCATTTTCTTTTTTTTCCTGCTCAGCACGTTTGGTGCTGGATAGCAGGAACTCTAAACCAGAACACCACTAATCCAAAGACTTATTTTCTTAAATTACAACAGAATTTTGAAATAACTCCGCTTACAATGATCAAAAAAGACCATACACAATAGGTTCTCCAATGAAAAATGCAGATTTGATTAAACTAAAATATCCCACAAGAGATGTCTTTTCACACTTACAAGATTCAACCATGTCCTTTTTAAAATTTATTTTAGAAGAAATAGCCATAATAATCTCATAAAACATTCTGATAAGGATGAAACAAAGTCTGATTACTTCTTTTGGTTAAAATTCCTTTTGCTTTCATTCAGGATGAAACCAATAGACAGAAATTCTGCTTTGCAGCCAGCTGCTAGAAACAACTTTGCTAAATCCTACCGTATTCATGAGGAGTCCTTCATTAGTTCAAGCAGCCCTAGGCCAGGCTAAAGCAGCACAGAAGAACTATGTCAGGTGTGTCTCAGACTTAAAGCTCTTCTCCAGAGCTAAATCCCCTCTGATATCTGTTCATATCCAGGACTATAAAGGTACAGGTCCCCTTCTCCAGTTCTGCTGTCAGTTCAGTTCTACAATCTGCACAGGGGCTGATCTTAGGTGGGGTTTGCACCAAAAATATTACAGGCCAAATAGCAACAAAAGATCATGATCTTTTGTTGACAGTACACTGAAATGGAAAACCATTCAAGACCCATCAGGCAATGTTTAAATTCATGTTCTGATTTTTTCTTGACCTTCTTTCACCCCTTTATATGTCATTCATTGCCCATGCTCCCTTTTTTCAATTTGATGTTGCTTTACTTCTTTGTAACACAGGTAGACATCTGTTAAGTATTTTCAGTAGTAGATACACATCAAGAAAGACTTTACTGAAGGTTGGCAACAACGATAAGATCTATCAAGCTGTGAAATCTGGCAAGACCATATGTGCTTAATGAAGACAACTTCTTCGCAGAGACAGCATGAAAAGTATTCCTCAGGTCTCTTCTATTTACAAACAGAAAAAGCCAAGACAGTGCAACTTTCAACCCAGGCTACCAGAAGGCAAGGAAGAACCCTGTCAGCTACAAGCATGTCCTGTATCCTGTGGTGCTTTTTTTCTTCATGACTTAATATGAGATTATCAAAATCATCAGGCAACAACGCATTAAACTACAAACTCTTCGTTTACTTTGCTGTACACAATGCTAAGGACATGTAAAATTGTTACAGGATCAAGGCCAAAATGTTAAATATTTCTGTTTAACATCCAGATTTGTTTCAGTTAGTCTTTAGGACTTTTGTAACTGTAGGTTCTTTCAGCAGACAGAAAAATGCTTATGTGCAGAAAGTTGTTCAGTCCTCCTTATGCCTGAATGGAGATCTTGTCTTGCTTCATCAAATGGGAAAATTCTGGAGAAACTTCCCCCATACTTTAGTGCTTCGTAGTGTCTAAATTCAGACGGGATCTCAAGCTAATGCCTTAATCTCAGTACAGTTAAGAGCATCAGTCACTGTTCTGCTGACAGCTTATGTTAATCCATCAATATCTGAAACCTGTACAGCATGCCAACAACACAGGAGTAAAAAAGATGTCATCTTATCAGATGAAAGGGAACATAGGCCAATCAGACACCATTTATAGAGAATAAGCACCAGAAGTGACAACTGAAGCCAAGACTCCTGGGGGAGGGAAGGTTGGTTTGTCCTATAATTAAATTCACCCTGTCTTTGCCAAGCTCCCTAATCCTGTTTTGAGTGGGAGTCATTTTCCAGCAGGGAAAATAATATATATGGAATCAAACAACTTGCTTCAGGCAGAGCAGAGCAGGAGGGAAGGGTGGGAAGCACACTCTTCAAATAGTTTCCACTCCAGCTTTCAGCTCACTGACCTCAAGCTGTTGCAACATGAATCTCACAACTGGCTGCAAGGACCTGCTCAACCAAACAGTCATCGTGCCATGGGCTCCTTGCTGCCAGCTGGCTTCCAGGGAGGAATACTTCAGGAGAGCAGGAAAAGATACAGCCTGATAGTACAGATGCTCTGGTTTTTCACTCAAAATAGCCTCATGCTTACAAGAGAGTCTTTGAAGTATATGTACAGCCAAGGCCCCTGAAGGTTTTCAGAAGTCTCAGGATTAGGCTTCAAGACCGGACACCTATTCCTAGTGTTTACCTTGCCACTTTTTTCCTTTGTGGTTTTGAAGAATATTGTCTCTGTCACTCAGATATATCACAGCATTGATGGAATTTCCCTATCCCAAAGGGCTGACACATAGCACAGATACTCCACATCCTGGGTGATTTATTCCCCAGGGAAACACACTGACACTTATGATATGCCAGATCACCTGCAAAGCCAAATCAAAACCTCAGTAGCTTGTAATAAATTTGGGTTGAGAACTTTTTCCTCTAAGTGTGAGCACATGAGCAGTCTTCGTTTTGGCCACTATCCCCAGAGAAATTGTCTTTGCTGGATAAATACAAAAATATAACGTAAGTCAGCTGTTTGTTAAGGTGGGGTCAGACAGCTCCCATGCTTTGCTCTAAAGGAAACTTGAACAGGGTTTCTAGTCTGACTCACATTCAGACACTGGTCATTAGCTGTTTCCTACCAATTTTATGAAAGTGTAACAACTTACACTGAAATTCTACTGCAGGAGCCCCTAATCTAACAGCGCCTTGGTGAGCTGAGGGCTGTTTGGAGTTTTCCCTTGTATCAAAATAGTTTGAGGGTCTTAGGTATGCCTGTCTACTGTTTCAGAGTTAAACATTTTCAAGCCTAGCAGATAACTTACTTGGACAATGAGGCAAAGGCAAAAAGACACGAGTCAGAACTTCTCTCCAATATTAACCATCCAACAAGAAAACAAGTTGGGTCCTTGTTTCATGCATGAGTTGCTTCCACTGATGTTCATTGGCTAATATTTGGTTGTTTAAGAGTTGTTTGGCACTTTTCCAACACAACTGACAGCTAAATAATACATAATCTGTTTTTCAGCAAAGCAATTACTAAGCAAACTTGAACACACTGAAGGAGTAAACGACAGGTTACAACACCTAGAACAAGATGCCACACCTGAAAAAGCTAATATTACCTGAATAACTATTATCTGTAATCACCAGAATATGCTGAAATTATTGCTTTATTTAGGGGAAGATTAAGCCACCTGCTCTTAAAAGTACATACTAGGTACTTGTTTACTACTCTTCCCCCCTTGCACACACTTAAGAATTCCGTAATTATTCTAGCAGCACATTACTGGAAATTATGTGTAAATTTCAAGTTTCAGGGTCAGATTGTTCCTAGAGACAAAGTCTTCTTAAGCCATTCATTCCTCCTGAAAAGCAATGGACAGAATCTGGTCTTATGCCAGAGAGCATTATTAGATCTGTGCAAATATTAGATTTTCAGAAAAATAAAATAAGATAGCCTTAACTGCCAAAATGTTCCATCTTTTCATTGAAATGAGCCCTTTCCTCACTCTCAGCAAAATGTTTTTGAGAGTCAAACAAAGTATTATATTTGAGACAAAAATCAAAACTTCATTTCCCATCCAGATAGATAAATAGGAGTTTAATGATTAAATTAAATCTTTTTTTTTCCTCCCACATGTTTGATTTAACAAAATGAATAGTTAAAATATTTCAATGAATCTATTCCACATATTTTGGACAAAATAGATTCTTAAAGTATTTTCTCATCACTAATCAGAAAGTTGTTATTTGTTGCCACTATCCTACATTAATTCTTTCTCACATTTATGGTAAGTATGATAAAGCCACCAAGACTTTCCTTTAAGATCTGCTCTGAATTTCACAGCAGCAGCATTGAAAACAAGTAACAATAATCACCATCAATGGGTCTCCCTAATCAAATGTGTTCATTTAGATCCAATTTGAGGTGATAATAACCACAGCAACAAGCTGCAGATGGAGAAGGCACAAATTACCACTGCCCTTAGTCTGCTCTCTCAGTTCAATACTTCTGATAATGCTCCATCATCATTAAGCCGTAGGAGAACCCAGAACACCCTAAGACAGTGATGATGATAAGAGAACTGTTTGAACAGCTGTATGGCCTTATTAAAAGACAGTCTATTTTCATTAAAGTATTATTATATACTGGAGGATTTTCCTGAAGTTATGTGTCTGCTCTGAAAATCACTACACCATAGTGGTAAATACATCTTAAAGCAATTAAAAGCATTTGTACAGTCTTCAAAAACAAGATACTCTATCATCTCATCCATAAAGTAAGTATCTGGAATAAATGTGCTATTTGAAGAGGAACTCAATCAAAGCCAGATCCTGTCATCTAACCAGTCTGGAAGAGTTTTGACCCAGTTTTGCACTTCCCAGCAGGCCTCTCTCTCTCTAGTAAGCCAGACTGAGGGTATGTGTACAAAGTTTTGCAGACAGATACAAACAAGCTTTGCCTTTGCTGCAGGCAGCTTCCACACTGCTTTTCTGACATAAGCAGGATGCAGTGCCAGTGGCAACACCTTGCCCTTGAGCAGCTCTCATGTGCACAGTGGGAGCACTGTAACAGCCGTGGCAGCCCAGTTTCTGCTCCAGGAATGGTGCACACACTGCTGCACCACTTAAGTGCCTGTTTACACGTTGCCTGCAGCCCTGCCTCAGCACTCCTCTGCCAAACACCCCTGTGCTTGCAAAACCTCCCATCTTCAATCCAGACTTGGCTCCCGGCTCCATCCCATTTCTGAGCCAAGTGCAGCACTCATGCAGGCTGCACCAGCATCCACCGGCCCTAAACCTGCCTCACTCCTACACTCTGCTCCCAGGGAAATTAGCTGTAATTCCTCGTCCCAGAAAGGAGGACAGGGCATGAGTCTTTTCTTTCAGTGCTGGGAATCTCACTTGTAGATTGTTATTGCTTCACTGCATGTCTTTAATTCCTACTCACTGCAAGCATGAGTAACAATGGAGTTTATGCAACTTCTTTTTTTTTAGTTATCTGCTCTTGTGGACAAGTTTTCTATTCTCATGTGCCATTTAATATTCCATTTTTATTTATACTCCCTCTAGGGGTGCACAAGCTGCTATTACTGGTGGCTGAAGGAATCCCTTCTCCCACAGACCTCTTATTAACCACTTCCTATTTACTTGAATGTATTTACCATGATTTAAAATGCTGGATATTACCAAAACTACAGGCAATAAGCCTCAGTGCAGACCATTTATTTCAGGCTGTGTAAACTGCCACAAGAAGACTGTAACCAGGTTTTATTGTATGTATTAATCACTGTATGCACTAATGTATATTTTATTGTATATGGTAATGTTCTGTTTTATATGTGTTAATGCTTTATTTTATGAACTAAAGCAAGAATTAATTTAAGCAGGCTTTAGAATATGTAAATAAGTCTATATTAACCCAAGTATATTTATCTGAAGGGAAATCTTTATCTTCCCCTGACCAAATTTCTGACTGCCATATACAAGCAGATATAATCAAAACTTTTCAGGCTCTGTTAAAGCAGAGTTTTGTCAAAACTACAAAAATCAAAATAGTGACATGCCTCCTTTTCTGCACAGCTCAGTAGGACTGCTAAGAGAGTTTTCATAAACTTCTAGCAGCATATATAAAACCACTTTTTGAGAAAGTTCCTTTTGGAACAAACGTTCCCCACCTTACTGTGGTCCTCGCAGTCCAAGCGGGAACAGCAGATGGTGCTGTTTGATGTTGTTGTCTCCCCTCACATTTTATTGTCACTGGAATTATCACGTTGTTCTTAATGCATTTTTTACAACATGTACTAGGGAAATTTCATGCAGGGACCTGTTACATCACCACATTTAGTAACTATTTAATATTTAGCTATAATGATATGTCTTTATTGCTTTCCAGACTTCATTTAAAGGGGTATTTCTTAGAATTTCTTACCTCCTAAGAAAGTGAGGGTGGTCCATTTGCCAGTCAGAAGTCATTATCAAAGGCATGGTAGAACCAATCTTTGTCACAACTTGTCATGAGAGGAGAAAATCCTCCCCAAACTAATTAACTGATGGGGTCAAAGCCATAGAAAGGGCCAGCAAACATAATTAACAATAATATTTTGATATTTATTTTAACTTCCATCAATTTTCAGAACTCTGAGTATGTGAGCCAAATAGAAAGTTAAATCAGTTATAAACCTGGTAACTTAATTGCTTATTCAACCAAAAAAACCCCAAACTTAAGCAGATTTTAACGACATCCATTTCAAGAAGCTAACAACTTTTAATCTACTGCCACAGTTTCTCTTCCTGTTGTTAAAAATACAGCTCCAATTTTTGGTAGCAGGACGCTGTGCTCCCTTCCTGTCACTCTCCCTTGATTGACTTGTTCAACATCACATTCAAACTTCTTGCCCTCACTCTGAAGTTATTCACAGAAATAACCTTCTCCTGCCACTTCTATTTATAACTAATTCCCTGACCTTAATGATTCTCCACTTATGTTAATGGACATGTCTGCCCCCTCTACTCTTCACTTGTCTCTGCAGGATCCAACACAGCCTAGAACACTCCAGCCTCTTACACATTTTCAGTTTTTCCTCCCTGAATGATAAGAGCTTGCAAACAAAGTGTAGCTGAAATAAACTGAGTGCATTGGTATTTATAGAATATTTACACAAAATTAGTGTGAATTCAAGACACAAATATGAAAATTATATACAAAGACATTCTAACACTTCAGTAGGACCATCACTTGCATGCTATGAAAATGAGAGTTTTGAAGTCTTTACAGGACCAACTGCATGGTTTCAACATTCCCTGCATGCTACCTGTGATTCTAAACAGCAGTTCAAGTCATCAATAGCAGCTGAAGGTTTAGGTACAAGATACTTTTGCACATCAGCACAGAAAACAAAAATCCCCAACAGAAAGTTTGTATGGTCAAATAAACAAATCAACCATCTTGCACCAGGCAACAAACAAACAGGAAACAAGACTCGCACGCAACTTGTTCCAAAACACAGCAAGGTTTTTCTTTTAAAATATGTATTTTTTCCACAAACAAAGATTTCATGTTTTATTTTCCTGACCAATAAAATGGACATTTTTCAGCCTCCCCACCACTGCTTTCCCTCTCTCTGTCACTACTCAGAACTTTTCAGCTGTGAAGACATTGGGAAGCAGTAGTGTCAGACCAAGGAAAATCCCATTTCTTTCCTTCAGTGCAGGGAAAGGAGACACTCAGAGGACAAGACCACCCCACTTCCCAGCTGCATTTAGAGACTGGCACATTTGCAAAAGCTGTTCTCAGGTTTTGCAAAAATCCTTCAAGCCTGGGAAAAGCAGGAGCAGCATTGCTGCTGGGGGCAGTGACCTTCCCACTCCTTCCAGTGCTGTCTCAAACAGGTACCAAACTCAGCAGCCGAGGTGGGGATCCCCTGAAGGGCAGCACACAGCCTGGGCAGCCTCAGCTGCCCCAGCCCACAAGGGGCACAAAGGGCCTGGCACAGCCTCAGCACTGTGAGAGGCATGCAGCAAAATCAGTGACAAGTTTTGGAGTGCTGATATAAGAGCTCGTCTAGGAAGGAAGAGCAGTGGCCTGCCAGCCAAGGAGAAGGACTGTCTTACTTGTCTCAGTTTGTGATGTGAAACAAGGCATGTTAATTCCTGCATTCATATGAGACATCTGGTTTCGGAGAAATTTTCTTATAGCACAGTCCTAAAAGAAACTTAATTGCATAAACAGAAACAGCAAGAAGAGCAGGAGGAGTTGCAGTGTTAGGAAAGGAGGGATAGAGGAAAACAGGATAATTGTGCCTGAAGGACTGGCGTGGCTACCACAGAGGTACAGCACAGCCACCAAGCCATGTCCCTGCAAGCCCTCCAGAACCTCAGCTGAGAATGGCTCCTGATCCTCCTGCACCATTGGCCAGGACACCACACATGCTGCACAGTGGTCGTACATGTTTAATACATTTAGTCTTTTTAAAACAAAACTTTTCCCCCCCGAGTTTTTTTATGCTTTATTTGTAAGAGGGGATATATTCTGTCTCTGAGGCAGGGACACACATTTTAACTCATATCAGCAACTGGGAGGGAGGTCAGGAAAACGGCTCTTCCCACACAAGGAAGACCAATTTAAAGTTAAGCCAGGACTCTGAAAGAGGAAGCAAGGCCTCAGACTACTCCTGTCTCCCCTCAGCAGCCCAACACATTTAGCATGGCAGGCATCCAGAATCAAGGCATGTTTTTTCTATAGTTGCCTGGGTTGTAGCCACCGAAACCAGCTGATATCTCTCTGGACAACTAAAGAAACATGGGGTGCTTTTTTAACTCAAACTTCTCATTTTCATATCATCATTTTAGACATATTCACGTTTTGCAATCACTTTCTTTGGCTCTCCATGCAAATGCCTCATGTACCCCTGCCTTGCAAAATTTCAACCCCTGAGCAAGTGCACACAGGTTAATTTTTTAACATTTATTTCTAAAATATATATATAATCCTATATTGACATTTTCTCACTGTGGAGAAGTTACTAGGATTTGGTTAGAGTTCTGTCAGGCATTTAGGACCTCCCAGGCACAGACCCAGCCAGACTCTCCTCCTTTCATCAAAGCCTGCTCCAGCAAGAACAATCCCTTCTTCCCCAAGTATGTGCCACTCCTTTTTTCTTCTCCCAAACTTCCTTGTTTTTCAAACCCCTTCTTCAAACTCCTCTGCTGCCAATTGCTTATCCCATTTGCCACTCTACTTCCCACTCTTCAGGGCAGGCTTTAACATATTTCCTTTGTTTTTGCCACCTTCACACACCCTTTAATGAGCTAGGCAGATTTCTTAAAGTTTTTGTGTGTCACACTTAGTCTGCCCACTCACCACCAGGCACGAACACGACTCCCACAGCTCCTGGGAAACCCAGGCTTGGGAAGCCGGACACGCAACCCTGCTACGTTTTTAACCCGATCACTTCCTCATTCTCACTTTCCGTGCAGGTGCCCGCAGGGCTGTGCCAGGGGAGGGAGGTCAGGGAGGTGACAACAAGAAGCTTCGTCCCTCTGGCAGTTGGATCTGTTGGTGCTGGCTGAAACTCTTTCAAACCCAAATGGACAAATGCAAGCAACCCAAAGGTACATTCATATACTACCAACTCACACTTAGTAAAATTCTTCTTTTGCTTCCTAGCCCTGCTGCACTTCCTGAGTGTTTTCCTACCTGTCTGTGATTCCTGCCCACCTCAGATTTTTGCTGTCTGATGGAAGAAGGTCATTGCTGGCTTATTCAAACTGGCCAGTATGACCAAAATAAAGCTCCGTAATTTTTTTAACCCAGTTAGTGAGAATTAACTTCTTTTACACCTAATTCTTATTAAGTGTAGTGTTCTCCCCAGAAAGCCATTGAATGAAGTTGCTGTGATAGTAGATTTTTACAAGGAAGATGGAAGATGAAGTGTAAAATTTGCCAACCTTTAATTTTCTGACAATTACGCCCCTTCTGTAGATAGGATAATGAAGGCCTTGAGCTCTCATCAGCCCCCTGTACTCCATCCCATTCAAGAACAGTACAGTTGCACAAACCATTTGGTGGTGTTCCCCTCAAACACACCAGGTATCAGTCCAGGGATTTCCTGTAAACTCACTGCCAGCTGTAGTGCTGGGGAATCCAAAGGGGAATTCTGCATCCCCTGGCTTTGCTCAGCACAGTTTGGGGACTGCCTGGGATATGGAGCACTTTGGACTGCATGTGGCACTCCAGCACCTGCAATGTGAGATGCCAGAGTGAAAACATGCTGATGGAATCTAGCAGCTGGCAGGATGGTAGCCAGCAAAGGAGAAGGGCAAACTTCTTACTAAGCAAAGCTTTAATCTGATTCTAGAAAGACATTTGAAGTGTCTAGGACATATTTAGGATATTAGGCTATTCTATGCTACACTGTCTTTACTAAGTCCTTCAGCAGGGCTAACTGTAAACTCTGTAGTCAGTAATCAATTTATTTCCAAAGCTTACTCTACCAGAGGACTATAGAGATGGCAATAAAGGAAGAATTTGTACTTCCATAAAGTATATAGGTATTTATAATGGATCCCCCACCTATACTATTCCCATCAATACCTTAGAGGATCTATCACAAAAAGAAATCACTTTAGGAGTAGCAGTCAGCAATTCTTTTGCCTTATTACAGAAAGAAGCACAAGACATTCATGTGGTTCTGGTGACAGCTGAACCTTGAGCTGTAAATTTAAAGCATTAATTGCCAGTGGCACAGTTTCTACTGCACCATGTTCATTATAACTGCTCATATTTTCATACTCCATCAGAATCCAGCAGAAGTCGGCTAGTAAGTTTTCACTTGTGGCAATTAAAGTGTCACATTCAGAAAGTATGAAGAAAAATAACTCGGAGGTTGCTATTTAGTTTACAAATCACACATGTAAAAAGCCAGGAAGAGTGGAGAATGTCAAATATTAGCTGAATACTATATTGCTACATTGTGAATTTCTGTATTCAGCTTCTGAGGAAGGAGGAGAAGATCACAGGTGAATATATACTTACAGACTGTCATTTTATGTAAATATACCCTGGGAAGTGAAGATAACAGCAAATTCTGTACACAAGCCATGTATGACCATCAGCAGCTTTTGAGTGTTACATTTTATCCAGAACCAGTTGCAGTAGTCAACACCAGGAAAAAACCACCCACAGTACTGTAGAAACAAAACTGTGCTGAGCTTCCTACACGCTGAATCTAGGATTTAATTCAATGAACCTGGGCAAGATCTCCTTTGTTTGATTTTTCTCCCAGCTCATCCTAAAAGATATCCTAAGCACATCCTAGGAAGCATAGGCAAATTTCAGATGCTGGAAGTACTCAGATATTCTCTCTCTGTAGCTACATTACCAATTTTCAAATACTGTTAGGCAGTGCCTGCTACTGACAGTACATTTGGGTAACTGTATCAGTCAGGATATTTGTAGTCTATTCATGAACAGGCAAGAAGCCAAAAGAAAAGTAAACAACCCACCTACCTCTAGAAACTAATACCACAAAGGAAGAAAAAACTGTCATCAACATTACACAGATACAGGAGTATTTCCCTTCTGTCAAATTTCAGTCCTGCTAAACAATTCAACAAGTTAAAACCAACATGAAACGAAGACTGAAGAATGGAAAATTTGGGTGGTTTTCACTACATCCTTGTATTACAGAGCTTTTCAGAGAAAAATATCTCAAGATTTTCTCCATCTTCATGCTTCTATACCTGCTGCCACTGTAGCTGTGTGAGGTGTAATCACCACACAGGACAGGCCAGACTAACAGTAAAGAACACTAACAGGATTTTCTACCTTGCTCTGAATGATTTAACAGCAAACAAAAGTTCAGCATTATTAAAGATCCATGAGTCACCTCCTAAATCACAGAGCTCTGTAGTCAGGTAGATAGAGACTTCTACAACACTGAAGAATAAAAAGTGACATATTTCAATTAAATACAACAAGCATTGACCCATACAACATTAAGAACAGAAAAAAAACCCTGTGATCTGAAAAATTAGTTTATGCATGACAAGTGTCTTCAGTGGCCACAAGGAGTCAGGACAGCCATTGGAAAAGCTGATGAAACTGCTCACAGCTACTGCAGAAAAGCACCTCGTGTGTCACTGCTTCACAGAACAGAGAAGTTACTTGTTGTACCCCAGCCTGAGAGTAAATGTACCTCACGACTCTTCCAAACAGCAATAAAACTGCGACCTCGTGCTCTTGTCACTCCAACAAGGGTTTACTGGGAAGCTGCATGGAAGGGTTTTCAGGGAAACATCTGTGATTACACAGTTGTATAGTAACTGTAGGCTTGTTTCAAGCTCCCCTTGGTGTGAGTAAAAGGCTACAGCTTTCACAGATATTGCTCATGGCCTGACTCAGCCACGGTACCGCTATCCTTGAGAAAAAAAAATCCCTGAACTTGCAAGTCCAAAGGAGATGACAGGGAAGAGGACAAAGAGATATTAAATATTGCTTTATAGTCAAGGGAATCTATATGTTAGCCCTTCTATTCTGCAGATGTACCATTTCTCTGGCAGCGTGAATAGATCTCACCATTTACCTAAGGAGATATTCATTACTACTCTAAATCTGTACCAATCACTCATCTGGGAGATGGGGCTGGGAAAGGCTGAAGTAAGGAGCTCTGCAGTAAAAGACACAGAACAACTGTAAACTACAGGCTACAGCAAGATAAATAAAACCTGCATTTATCTCTTGTTTTAGTACAATGTGACTGCTAGGATTTATGACCCTGGGCATATCTCATGTCATGTGAGAGTCTCTCTGCCTGGGAAGAGCGTGGTTGTATGGCACACCACAGAACTGCAACGGCTGATGAACTGATTAGTCAGAACACAGCTTTTTTTCTTTTCCCTGCTGTCTTTTTTCCACTTTTCCCAGACACTTAGCACTGTAATCCATGGCCACACTAGCTTATCTAAATTCATGATCATATGTTACAATCCCCTCAAATACACGGTTTATAAAGTTAAGATGTCTTAGCATACCTTTTACAGGGCTACTCAAATTTAAAACATTCAACATCTCTGTGCCTCAAAGTTTCTTTTTCCATCCCCAGAGGATCTAATTCCCCATCAGCCATGGAACTACACACAGAAGTTTTCTGTATAACAGGAGAGACAGGAGAGTGAGCCAATCAAAATACTCTGGAAGGTTCGGAGTTTTTATTTGTTTGGTGGGGGGGTTTTATGATACATGTTTTTGACCACTTAAAAAAAAATCTACCAAATATCTGGGTCTGGCAAAAATTAGATCATCTTGTCCAAATGGATATTTTCTGTGAAACAGATTTTTCCATTACCTGAATTGTAAAGCCTGATTGGTTTATATATTTTTCCTGTCCTTCCACAAGATCTTGCAGTACTCACCTCACTTCTTTGAGGTGCAACTGCTAATCATTTCCAGCAAGTAGCAAAGTGACCATGGGACACTTCCTTCGGAAAATTTAACAGAATTTCCAAACCACATTTCCAGTGGGATGTGATGTATTGATTTAAATTACATCTGTTTTTAAATCGGCACAAAAGCTTGCAACTATGTTGTAGCAGCTTCAAAGAGTCTTAATTAGATGAGAGCACACACTATAATCTAAAAGCAGCTCAGTTCTATGCCTTCACCAGCTCTCTTGCCAGAGAAGCAAATGTCTAAATTCCAACTGTGAAACAAAATGAACCTGTTCTACCTCGCCTCATACTTAAGGAAGCAGAGAACATAACAGACTGTTACAAGAGGGGGTTTAGTGGTGATGGTATTTTGTTAGTGACTATTACTACATCAGGTTTGGTTCTGTGTATAAGATACAGAGAAAATCCCAAACCCCCCAGGCTTACAAGAGAACAGCCTTTACCACAGCTTCATGGCATCACTGAAAACCATGGGCTATTTCATAGCCTGTCACACCCTGCAACTCGCTGGTGGAGATGGGCCACTGCCTTTCAGATCCTCTCTTCAGAAGACACAGTTGTACCATTCAGCACAAACAGTTAATTTAGAGAAAACAATTCTCTGTTGATAGACAAGTGAGGTACCTAAAATCCTACTGCTGGGTGGAAACAGGTTCAGTCTCTAAAAACAAGAAAGCTCTGAATCACCTATTACAAATAGAGAGGTTTATGAATTCTTTTCCCCCTTTCAGTTAACACTGCAGACTCAACACCTCTATAAGCCATTGAGACAAAGTTCAGTTTCTTGTTTTATTATTGAGATTGACAGAAAAAAACTTCCCAGCAGAGCTGCACAACTACAGCCAGGGTTTGGAACAAACCATTTCAAGCTGTGGTAAAACTACCAGAATGCCAGAAGAACTCACTCTTCTGCCTCCCAAGGCAGAGTCTCAGTGAACACAGAGCCACAGGACGATATTTGCAAGCTCATTTTTCAGCCTTGAAAAGCAATCCTGCCCATCTCTACAATTTGTCATCATACAAAATATCTGTCTGAAAACGCAACTAAATGCCTTTAGAGAGAAGAGTGTAAAACAGATATCAAATCCTTTCTCAGCCACATACCAGAACTTGTGTTTTGGGTTGTTTATGTATATTTTTAAGAGTACAGCCAGTCAGTTCAGCTGTTTGAGAACGATGCAACCATCCAACCCAACAAGCAGAATTAATAGCATCCACTCACATCTCAGAGTATTGTTAAGTATCATCATCTTGATCCTATTATCCACCCTTCAGTCTTCAAACTTTGCATTGAACAGTAGTGCAATTCTTCCAGGCTTTAGTAGGAATGAGGCTGGAGTGAAAAATTAATTAATTGCTGGACTTGACCCCTTTCCATCATTCAAAAATTACAATAATTTTCTGATTTTGCTACAAGGCAGGAAAGTGTGATACTAAGCAAAAGTAAATGTTATCTTGGTTGGATTTTTGTACAGGAAGATTTTCATTTTGTGAAAAGAG
This sequence comes from Lanius collurio, assembly GCA_020086605.1. NCBI lineage: Eukaryota > Metazoa > Chordata > Aves > Passeriformes > Laniidae > Lanius > Lanius collurio. Next base: position 7,572,498 of record JACBWW010000018.1, read on the forward strand.
CCATCCCAATATAACTTTTAGTGGAGACAACAGAAATGTTCTCATTGACTTCTCTCAACTTTGGACCTGATCCTAAGTCTGCAGTTTTCTTCTGCACTGTAAAAATACAGGGTCAGGATAAAGCTCTCTGCAGCTCTATTTATTCAGCTTGTGTCATGACAGCTTGAGAAAAAATTCCCAGTTACTCCTCCAGTGAGGAAACAGTTGAAAATAAACAGCTTACCAGAGCACCAAAGCAAAAGGAAACATGAGATTAAACTAGCATTTTACACTTCTATTTTGTCCACTAAAACCACAAAGACACTAAGATTTTCTGTCTCTGAAGCAACACTTTCAATAAAAAATCAATAGAAATATCACCATCAATCTTCAGGGGAACAGTTGGGCCTACATGGTTTTGTTTTTTTTTTTTTTTAAATCCCATCCTAAACTCCCAGAGAAGTGTTGACAGCTTGGGTCACTAGAAGCTTGAAGGCCATTTGTGGCAAAGCCAACCTCGCTATCTAAACACACTGCAACAGCAGTTGGTCTTGCTGGAAGAGGAAATGCAATTTCCAACTACTTCACTCCTTCCTCTGCTCTCTTCTGAAAACACCAGTGGAGCGTGCATCCTGCATCCAAGTGGAGTTAACCAAGGTTCAGGAAACCTCAGGATCCAAGGTGATCTCAGATTTCTCTGGCCAAAATGCTTGTAATTCTACTGCCTAACATGGGGTTTCAAAGCCAGGCTAAAATCTATGATATTGTTACTCTTACTCCTCTTTCATTTTATGATTTATCGAGTGCTAATACTTTCCTCTCTTCCTCAGACACAAAGGAGTTTATGACCAGTCAAGCAGCAGAGACAAGTTTGACCTGTGTGCTGTAATAAATCAGGTGCCAGGAGCAGATGGAGAAGGGTTAGGAAGCACACTAAAGTCATTCTTGAGTTACACCTGTGGTATGTGGGTTACCCAAAAGATTTTTGACCACATAGCTCAGGAATTTGTTTTCAAAGCCGGCAACAACAAAAGGGGGGTACAGGGGAGAGAATCTGAGCTGTTGTGGGTCCCATTTAACAAGAACTCACAGACTCCACAGATTTCCATGGCAAGGATTAGCAAATCTGCACTGGGGTTTTTTGTCAATGTCAAACATAACTGTAAATCTCATTTTTATTTTCTATATACTTTTTTCTGTTTCATGGAAAAATGCTGCTAGGACTAAAATCAACCTTTTGATACAAATACCACTGGAATTATATCAAAAGTTTTAATGCAGCTTTGCGGATGGTGGGACTGGTGTGATTGCTTGAACCTAAAATTTCCATTGTGGGCTAAATTTATACAACATATTTGGTCTCCAGACCACATTCCTTTTCCTGCTTTCATTTCCATCTGTCATATCATCTCTGTACTTGTCCTTGAATATTGTTGCAACTTTGTAATTCAGCGTTTCTGTGGCTTTTTCTTAGGCCACTACGTAAAAAATTTATTTTTTGTGGTCTCCAGACCAAGATGAGGCAGAACAGGCAAGATTCCATACTCGAAGGAACAAGGCAAACTAAACACTGAACACAGAAGCTCATGCAGAGGCTCCACTTAAGTCAACAGAAGCCACATGTGGTCATTCACCTATGACTTTGGAAGTGTTTACGTTAACCATTACTGGGGTCAAAGCAACACAAAGGGCTTGCATTTTTCACAGATGAGCTTCTAGCAGCACAAAGCAAAATGCAAATGTGTGACAATGACATCTACTCAAAAGTGCCTGTTCAGATATCACTGAACAGTTCCTGCACTGCCATTGCACTCAATTACTGCCCCTCCATCCTTGGTATGGTCTCTTACAATTCAATTTTGCAGTGTCTCAATTTCCACCAAACTCAGGACATTTAAACAAACAGGTTCGCTTGACTTCTGCCTCAGTACTGCTTTTGTTTCATGTAAGTCTTTGAAGAGAGTTAGAAATTGGGGGTTTTATAAGGGAAAGAACAAAAGGGAAAAATTATTCTCTTTCACATCTCTTCTTTTGATTTCTGGATAATTAGAAAAGCTGTATCGCTGAGTGTTACTTGTCTGCTGTTATTTTTCCTTAAATATTTTTAGCTCTTTTCCATCGTTTCCCATAAAATCCTAGGCCAAAATACCACTCAAAGCATCACAGAATTAGTATGCTGCTAAAAAAAGATGTTATTTTTCTCCTTGCAGGAAAAAAAAAGATTGTTCAGCTTCTCACATATGTGTATAGGCATAACAATTACAAATGACTACATTGGATGAGGAGATATTTCAGAGGAAATAGCATTTATGGTAGAAAATGTTTTGTTCACTCTCTTGATCTGGGTCTGTTTTCTGAAACCAGAAAAAGGGTAAGCCTATGTCTCCAATAGTAGAGTGGTTCTTACATAAATAAATGGATCAATAGTCAGGAAGATCTTGCTGCCTTTGGATGAATCCTTAGTGATACAAAGACAACTATGTTATAGCACACCAGCAGTGAGAGAGGATTGAAAATAAGTTAAAGGGAGCTTCCTAAATTGATTTATCAAAAATAGGCATCTTAACAAAAGTTTTAATTAGAAAAAAAAATTAACTTTCCTTTTAGTACAGCTTATGAGTTTCTTGAAGGCTTTGCTCTGGACAGGACTTTCTATACTCCCTCAGCTTTTCTGCCAAGGCTCACTAAAAGGTTTGCAAGTGTCAGCTGTAAAGTCAATGGCAACAATACAGAATAACCCTCCAGGGTTTGATCTGCCAACAGCAAAGCTTGATTGCCACTGGACAGCAACATGGGACACATCAAATTCAAACCAGTCATTCAACAGTGAAGACAGCTTCCTCATCTTACTGTATCCTGGACACCAGCCACGGTTTTCAGCACCAGGAGGAGGGGTATTCCTGCTAACATGGTGAATATTTGCACTGAATTTAAAGTAGCAATCCCTTTCCACATAAAAGATACATATATCTCTGCTGACTGACAGGCACTGAGTCTAGTGGTTGTTTTATCTCTGTTTCTTACTGATTTATATCCTAGCCCAATCACATTATTTTCTTACAAATGTAAAACATAGGAAGTGCCTAAAATCATGGACTTTTATTGTCTATCCTTTGTTGTCGAATTTATGAGAGATAAAATAAAAGAAGCAAACTCAGTCAAGCCATGAAGCAAAGAGAGACAGCAGTTACAAAGATTACATCACTGACTGATTTCATCTTCCCAAAACCAGAGTGTATTCTATTGAGTTTGATGTGCCAGGACCAGAAATTGGGAAATATATCAAAACAAATATTTAAAAAGCAAATACACATTGTTGCTCTGAGATAGGATTGTTTAAAATATACACAGCTATGCAAATAGGAAACACATTGCCTGGAATACACGAATTGCAGTGCACAGTAACCAGCAAAAGGAAAACTGGGGAGTTGGATCCTCACTTGCTGCTTTGGCATCTTGCAGCTGTACCCCTTCCACACGAACTAAAGGTTTGGCCCAGATGTGAGAACAGATAAAGTGTGACCATTCTTAGGCAGTATTGGAAAACTATGATGCCCGAGAAAACTGCTGGTCTACATTTACAGTCTCTTTCTTGCCCTTTTTCTTCTCATTAATTATGGCTTTTTTTCTCTCTTCCTAAAAAAATCCCTTGTCTCCAGCTGAAAGGCAAACTGTGATCCACAGCACATGCACACAGCCAGTCAGAACAAGCAGACCTGCCGTCTATCAATACATTTTCCCTGACTTTAGGCAAGGGACATTCCTGTTCTCCTGAAAAATGCGTCACATGAAAATTTTGCAGGGCTGTAAAATTTAAACCTACAAAACTCTTCTCTCTACTGTCTACCATTCCTTGGGATTTTACGCCCTCTAGTTTATTGTGTCGGTGAAAAATTCCTCCAAGTAAACATAGTTCCTTTTAGGCTCTTTAAATTAAGGAAGATGTTGAGCATTGTGGAATAAACAGGAGGAAACTAGGAAAAATTACAGGGTTTTTCCAACTGCAGCTTCCTTGGAACTGTGGCTGATGAGCTGAGCACAACACAGGTGACTGTCTCAGACAGAAATGTGAATGTTCAAGCCTGATTTGACTGGATTAGCACTGAGAGCCTGAGACAAGACCTGCTATAAAATCACTGTGCTCCTTTTCTGGGCTGCCTACCACTGTAGCTGCTCTCACTTGCCAGGCTCAAAGTGGATTCATGAGTGTGGTCAGCTAAGGGTAACTGGTGAGTTTTATATCTGCATACACCAAGAAATGAACACTGCTTCTCTGACTGTGTGAACAGCATGGTACATGTGTGTTAAAGGACAAGTTGATGTCACTAAGCTGTTTTAATTAAATTGGTGCCAAAAAGAAGGCACAAAGTTAAGCATGAGGCTGTAGCATGGATCAGACAAACTTTATCCACTCATCACAGAGCTGAGTTGAGCAACAAATGAACACACTCAGCAAGGAAAGTAAACAACAATGGTTAGTTCAAAGGAGACTTGGATCCATGTTTGTGGAAGAAAATAGAAGCTGCAGCCACCAATTGAACTTGTTAGTTCACAGTGGTGATGGATTGGTTGATTAGATTTTTTCCGGGTTAATAAGGGCAAGCCTCAATGGGTCAATAAGCTTCTCATCTTGTATATTCTACTGGTAAGTAAACTAACAACATTAGACAGTCAAAGCAGGGAAGAAAAAAAAAAAGTGATTAAGCTCTTTTGTTTCTCAATATCTGCTTTCCCTTGCCACAATATGCTAAACTGTGGATTCTGCAGCAAAACCTGAATGTAAAACAGTGAAAGGGTGAAGAATTTCATTTTGACCTAAGCACATTTGGGTGGTATAATGATGAAAGACAAGAAGCAAAAGTTAAAATGAAAAGCAAGGAGACAACTGAGAAGTGTAAAAGCCCAAGGTCTTCACCTTTCTCCCTTCTTTTCTGAGTAATGAAAAAACAAGTCACAAAGAACATGACACCATTCAAAAGAAACCTGTCCCACAGTGCACCAGGAGAATCCATTTATTTTACTGGAATCTTGCCTGACTGTAAATGGACAGAGTGTGAAATCAAAGCAGAACTGCAACAGAAGATTCTCAAGAGAGACCAAAAAGGGAGAATATGCAGAAATAATATACCCAAGAGTGATTAAACACCCCAAAATTCAGACCTCAACATATAAATCCTTGCATCTTCTTGGGAGGAAGGTCAACAGTAACTGAGGAAAGGAGGAGACCGAGGCAAGCAGCCTTCAGGTAGGTAAAAACCAGCAGAAGGTGCATTCTCTGGCATCATGAGCAAAGAGAAAACAGGCAGAAAAAGAGAAGGGCTAAAATTTCTTTCTGGTACAGAAAGAATAGCAGGTGGTAGACACTAGACAGAAATTCAGATGATGAAAAAGTAGGTCCAAGCTAATTTTCAGGAAGGGTGCTGTATATGGCTCTCCAGTGGCAGAGTCTACTCCTAAACTGAAGATTGAAGTCCAGTCAGGGTAAACAAAACTTGTAACTGAAACCAGCTGCAGTCCTGTGTAACACAAATGGACTAAACAGATTGCATGGCTCACAGCAAGTGTGAAACTGGAGGGATTTTCAGAGCTCCACCCAGAGCCAACACTTATCTGTTCTTAAATGATTCCAGAGAATCTTAAATTTTCCTCTGTTAGCAGAACTACCCCTCATATTGGGAAAGGCTTCAGAATATGTAAATCTATTAAAATCAGAGTAAAATAAAACCTTACATTCAAAGAAGTCTAAAATTTTACAGCTACAATCCAATCACCTAATCAAGTGTACTTAGAAGAATTTGTATTACAAGAGGAAGCTCCATCTTTAAAAAAATACTCTGTAAAAAGTAACTGGATTCAGTAACAGCACTTCCACAGTTGATTCCAATTTTCTGTGACAAGGAAAGTGTTCCTGGAAATATGATTCTTATTGTTACTTAATGTTGATGAGTTACTCAACCAAAACTAATTAGTTCTAGAATGGAAAAGTTGTATGTGTGAGTTAGGCACGGCCTCTGGAAAAAGCACTGTTGTAGATTAGCCCTCCTTTATGGAATAAATGCAGGAAAGGCAAACAGCCTGTTTCTGGAGTCTGCAAAATCCAGCCAGGTACTGCTGTGCCTTTACCTTTGTACTCCTCATTAATACGAGCAGAGCAGTATAATCACAATGATTTTTTAAAGGTCAGGCAGCAAGAACAAAAGAATTACTTCCCAATTTCAGAACAGCCTTCAAAAATATTATGAGACGTAGGTCACTCCAACTTGTCTTTATTTAGCCTAAGCACTCCAGGGCTGATCTATTCAAGGGGTTTATGCCAGCAGGTAACAACAGCCAGTTCAGACTGTTACCTGCTTTGGTCTTCTTGAGCACACCATTGACTCAGTTCCAGTTCAACAAAACAGGTAATAAGATATTCATTTGTCAAACTGTGGTGGAATGAACAAGAATGAAAACAGACAACAGCTACTACATATTTAGTAAACTATCCTCCTGTAGTAAAGATGCGTTTTCAGCCCTCAAGAACTGTGTACCTACAAACCAATGGATCCACATCTCAGAAGAGAAAATCAGACTAATTCCTCAGCTGCTGTATCTGTTCAGTTTAGTATTTAAAGCAATTATGATTATGAAGAAATCTTAGACAAAAATAATCTGCTCTTCTGAATGTTGCATACTACTGTTTGCTCTTTCATATGTAAAATTCCTTCCTATCAAGTTAATAAAGTGAGGTAAATAGATGTTAGCCTACTTGGTTAGTGGGCAGAGATACACAGAAGCTGGTATACCAATCTTAAAATAAACTTTTATATAAGTGAGTATAAGCGCTCTCAGAAAGGCTCCTATTTCAAGGTTCATTAACCCGCAAGGGTGCTTAACCTGAGTAGTTTTGACTGAACTACTAAGTACAGAGTAGAAGACTCATCCAAATTTACTGAAGTAGAAAAGAAAAATTAGGGAGAAAAAACCCCAAAGCACCATCAAAAAAACCACACTGACTTAGTGGCAAAATTTTATGGAAAACCCAAAACCTGGAGTTCAGTCAGGAGGAAAATTATGAGGTTAATTCCTGTGTAGTACCAGCAATGAAGAGATGTTTTAACTCAGAACAGTTTTTGCATGTAAAAACATCATGGGAACTGCAAGGAAGCATTTTATAAATTGCAAAATGTGCTACAGGCGAAGTCACCAATTGGCAGCCTGACCCCATCCAGGGACATCTAAACCCTAGAGGGAGATGTGACTCAATAAGTTCTGAGTCACCAAACTATTGTTACAGCTATTCTTTCTGGCCCTAAAATTTTTGAGTTGTGGGTTTTCCATGTTTCAGCAGGTTTGTAAGGTATTGTTTTCATAGCAACATTCTACAAGGGAGAAGGGGGCAAATACTCTTATCTGCTCTCACTACAAGGAAGGAGAGAAGAAAATTAAAAAAAAAAATAAAAATCCCAAAAGATCTGGACTGTTTTGAGCATGGTTAAATTATATTACATTACTGAATCTCTGAGAATTGTTAACCAAAGAACAGTTTCCCCCAACCAACCATGAGAGACAGCTGAAACCACAGTTGAGTCTCTTCAAACACCAATTCCAACACGAAGCACCAGCGCTGTTTGAGGTAGGAGTGAACACAAATTTAAAGTCCCCAAGATCAGCATTTCACCCAGCAGTAACACGTAACATAGGAACATCAGGTCTGAAACATGCAAACAAGGGCAATGTCCAAGTGGAGAAAACTGGTGATGAACAGAGGTTACAGAAATGAATCCCTTCGCATCAGAAACTAATGGGATACAGGCACAGAAAGAGGCTTGCACATCCAACTGGCATTGCACTTGGAACCTGGAGACTTTCGAAAATGCTGAGTGTCCAAACCCAAGCTTAAAACTAATTGAAGAAATTTAATTCAAGAAGTTCAAACAAACGAAGTGCAGATTCTCATATTTTTAATTTGTGCAAATGCAGAAAAACGCCGTGAAATTAATCTGTTCTGCACTGGGTGGTACCCAAGTCCCCAGAGCTTTAAGCACTTTATGACCAGTCTTTCTGTAAATTATAGAAATTCGGCTCACAGTTGGCTGACAGGTGTACCATTTTCTGACTGAAAAATGAATTAGGTATGAAGGAAAAAAGGAATAGTTGAGATTGAGATAAAAATGAAATAAGTAAAGAAGCAAGTTGCTTTTGGAGGAATTTATGGAAAAATAGAAGTCAATAACAAAAACAATATCCAATGTTTTGCTTTTCTTTCCACAAAGGCCACATGCAGTTTGGAGTACTCAACCATGTACAAAATAATTAACTCAATGGAAGAGAAGGAAATTTCTTACAAAAATAAGTAACACTGGACATATCCTCAGCTGGTGTGAATTGAGGATGCAATCCTAGTTTCAGGAAAAGGAGACTGACTTGCAATAGATGTGAGTGGGTGCAAGAGAGAGATCCCAACTAAACTGATAACAGATATGTGCCTCTAAAAATTTCGTTTTGACCAGCTCCTCTACTAGGTACTTATAAAGGATGACATTTTTGGTCTATGCTGATGCATAACTGATGGTCAGCATCAGAACTGATAGATACAAAACTAAAACTCAGAGATCAAATTCCTCCCTCAGTCACACCCCATTAGCTGAAATGACAAATGTTCTGGATTTGAAACCCTCATGCTGTCTGGCACACATATTCCTGCTTATTGTTCCTTTGAAAGGTACCAAGCATTTCAGAAAAAGGTACCCAAAAAAAATCAATATTTTGGCTAAATGCAACATACAAGAGTAAGGCATAGACAACCCTCTCCTGAGGTCACACTGTTAACTCCAGCAGAAATTTTGAAAGTTTAAATAAAAAGTGGGGGAGAAAAAAAAATCTGAGTGTTTTATCAGACCAAAAAAAAAAACTAAAGGCAAACTAAATGGGCCCAATTGCCTCTTGATTCCCATGTGGCTCTGTTATGTGCAGCTACATCTGACAAGCCATCAGGTGACAATAAGAAATCAGGATGGCCAGGCCCATTTAATTGGTTGAATAACCAGGATAACCAGTCCTAGCTTTGTGACCTGGTGAAGAGGTGGCAGTGAGGGCCCAGAGTGTTGCAGAGCAGCTGCAGTGCTGCTGTCCTGCCCAGGAGCTGCTCAGTGTTTGAGCAGAAGGGAGGACAGAGGTCTAAACATGCACAGTGTGAGGAATGAGACAACTCTTACAATTTATTAAAAATTAAAATAATTTATTGAAAAACAAAAAAAATTAAAAATTACAAAAATTAGCAAAAAGTAAAAATTTGGGATCCTTAGGCTCGTTGAAGGTATGCCCCGGAAGCGCAGGGATCAGGGATCTCAAGGTTGGGACAGCACCGGACCTGTGATGAAAAAGGGAACTGGTAGTGCTGGGTTGGCTCTTAGCTAGTAAAATAACTAAAGGCTCCTTAAAAGAGTAAGGCTCTATAAGCCCAGCACAGGCACCCACGGCAGCGAATCAGCACTGCCCCTGCCTACTGCTCTGAGACTCGCATCGGTATTTTATGCTGCCTTTGCTCCGCCCCAGTCCCCCCACAGCCCACCCACAGTCCGCCCCTTTGGCCCAAGGTGAGTGGTATTTTCCCTTGACAGATCATTTCTGTCTACCAATGGCTCGTCGTTTAGGGAGGGGTGGTATCAGCCGGAGCAAGGATGGTAACATGCCCTCATTAAAATTCAGGTTGCCATGGAGGTTACCTGCAGGATAAGGGCTATGGGGCTAAAAATAGCTGTTGGCTGTTAAAATCTGGGGGGTTAGAGTTGGTCCCTGAACTAAAGTGCCAAGTAAAAATACCTAAAACATCTTAAAATACATCTGACACATCTTAAAACAATTGTAAAAGTAGACAACGAACACAAGAAAAGTAACTCTCACAGGGTACAAATGGTTCGAGTCCTAAAAAGGGATTTTTCAACTGGGGAATTTTTAACCTGGGATTTTCAACTTGGGACAGTGCAAACAAACCACTAGAACAGTTAGGACAACAACAACAGAACCTGATTTTTGTACCTGGGCTGATGGATTAATTTTAGCATATTGATAAACATTTAAGTCAAAATTAACTCATTAAAGCACTTAATATGCAAAGACCAAGCATAATTAGGGATTTCATGTATGACAACAGGGACACCTTAACAGCAGCACAAGCAGCTCTAGCACAAATAACCAATGTTTCCCAGGATGTCTTCATTCCAGGAGAGGACTCAAAGCAACTCAAATCTGAGAAAAGAGAACTAACCAGCAGAACTGTGGAAGCACAAAACTGTGAAATCCCATGGTCACACACAAAGGGGCAAAGGTCCCATCCAGTCAAAACCCCTCTTCTCTACAGTGTGTGTAAATTTTAATCATAAGTCATGCCAGGACATAAAACAGAAGTGAAGGAGAAACCTGTTGTTTAAACAGCTCTTGAAAGTGGCTGAGAATATGATTAGAAGTGTTGGGATGATTATACTTTCTTCCAGTGCAGTTGTGCGGGCAGACACAAATCACACATACCTGTGTGATGCCTCCCATTCATCCTACCCACGTCACACTCTTCAGCTAAAGGAAATTTGTTTTCTGCATGGCACAATACAATTCAGTGTAATTCAGAGCTGGTACAACATTCTGACTACAATTTTGCTGATAAGCTTGAAACACCAAACACCCTCCAATTAACCTATCAGTGTTTCAATGAGTATGCACTACTGAGATGGGGAACATTTCATTTTGACTGCAGTCAGTTTCAAGAATGAACAGCTGGAAAACTTGTATTCCCCAAGACTCTTTTAGTGCAGAGTTGCTTTTTTGCCCTTTTTATTAATCCCATTGATTTACATCTCTCTATATAGCTGTATAACAACTGTGTATGACAAAGCAGCTAAAAGCGTGTCACACGATGAAGGACACAGATAATTTTTAAAGTATTATTTTAAATATAAATAATTATTAAAATGTTGATATAAATAAAGATTTATGAAGAAAAACAGCTTTACTTGTCTACCAGGAAGGATATATCTAAGTTTAGGCCCCACCTAGAAATGTGAATTTGGATTTAGTGTGCTTATCCTATAAGGTCGTTAACAAAGAAGAGCAGATGAGAGCTGCAGCCTTGCCCCTCACCAGCCCACTCTGCTCAAGGCCTAAAGTTGGTTGCTATGAGTAACCTCCCTGTGCCACTTTTCAATGATTTTCGTCCTCCTCACAATGAGCTGTGCATCTGAGCTGACACCAATATAAAGCTAGAGAAAAAAGCTGGTTAATATCCTCCACATCTTGATTTTGCAGCAATGAAACAAATGTACACACAGAAGGATGAAGGATCAAAGCATACAGTTGAAAGTTAGAAAAACAATTGTTTCTTTTTCCCCTCCTTTCCTAAAAATAAACAAAAAAATCAATACTTAGTGACTTGAGAGAATTAGGGACAAACCATTTCCTGTATTGCTTACAATTCCAAGACCAAAACCAACTTCAGCATTCAGCAGGGGAGTTTTCTTCAAATGAGAAAATGAGAATTGTCATTTTCTAGAGAGCTCCTGCAGAATCCAGGAGCCCTGCCAGGCTGATAGTGCTCAGCACTGAGGACAGATTACACTCCCTCTCCTCCAGCCCATCAGGATCAGCCTGATAAGCAAACATGAGAGAGCCCATTCAAGGCTCTGACAGAACCACTGCACTGCAATTAACTCCTTCCCTCAATACACAGTAGTTTGGATGAATCAGCAAATACCACAGAGATAGAAGAAAGAGTAGACAGAAAACGTTTCGACAGAACTTCTGTATATAAGTAAAACCATATGACACTGCATGACCAAGCCATTTATGTGATTATCTAATGATCCTGTGCATCAAAAAGTTTCAAAGATTTCTTCAGTAAAAAGGCTCTGCTGAAAATAAAGCTAATACAGCTTTACTTAAAGCTATTTTATTTAAAGGGGGGGGGGAAGTTAGAGCATTATGTCATACAGATTTATTTTTCCCCTTGCTCTAAAACAATTACTGTGGAACTCCTTTGTTCATCAAGGTCACTGTGGACAGCACAGCACTCACAGGTTTTGCTGAAGCAAGGATCATGCTTAGTATTAGGAGATCAGGAGCACATCAATCCTCCCATGATGCCCTTTCTAAATCACAGATTTGTGTCTGTCTGTAAAACCCCTCAGTGTCCCATCACCTCACAGTGAGCCTGCATAGCCACATCATGAATTCAACACAGGTTTGACTCTGTTGCCACACTGAGAAACCTCAGGGACTCAAGGCAAGGGACAAAGTGATCACTGTAAGATTTTGACACCTGTGCCAACAAAACTGCATCCAAGTCTGGTCCTCTTCAGACACAGGAGATAAGAATTATATCATCAGCATGCAACTGCAAGATAAGGAGTACCTTGCCAGGGCAGAAAACAAGAACAGCTACCCCAGCAAACATCCTGGGCCTGACCACAGGCTTCTAAATCAGCCAGAAAAACGTATAATTTTCTTTTGGCTTATTGAACAACCATTGAGCATTTTCTTATGCACACAAGGATACCCAGCCATGTAAACTCAATTGGCAGAAACTTTTATCTTTGTGTTAATTTTATGACCCCTTTGGTTGTTCTTTGTCTTGGGGGATGAAAGCAAATATATAGCAGGGAGAAGACACTGCCAAAGGTCATCTATATTTAATGCAGCTTCATGTGCTAGGTCACATAGCATTCCCAGGCTGAAAAGAAAGCTCTGTTGCTGAGAATTTGAAAAACAAGTTGAAGGTAGTGTGTAGTTATACTACAAGAAGTTGTCAGTCAAGGCTTGCTGTGTCTTCCAATTTTTTTTTAGAACAGCCAAAAAAACTGGAAGGTCTCCAACTGTGTCATTCTGTTATGGAGGAAAGGAGTCTTTGCAGGGTTCACATCCATTTGATTCAAAACAAGCCCCCAGAATTCACTTATTCCCAGAAGTATGAGCTCTGTTAATTCACTAAGCTTACTTACAAGGCAAAGGATTTGCTATTACACATCCCACACACACACAAAAAAAAAAAAAAAAAAAAAAAAAAAAAAAAAAAAAATCAGCCTATTTCAGCTGCTTAAGTTTGTAGTACAGATTGCTGCTCTTATTGAGTTTCCAAGCTCAGAAAGCAGGCTTGCTCAGGAAAACATGGCAGCATATGTTTAATTTTAAGCGTGTGCTCTCCAAGTGCCCCTGCTCTCATACACATGACTACAGAAGACTTCAATGTAGACTTGTGTGCTCCTCTGAATTCAGGCCAGAGGTACTTGAATAATTCCATAAAGTCATTTCATGTGTTCCCCTGATGAGAAAAGTGTTTTCTTACTAAGTATCAGGCTCTTTTTGTCTATGCATACAAGTATGTCACAGATGTAGTGACAAAACTTTGCAGCATCTGCCATGCTAACTAAACAAGGTAGAGACATGTATGGTGCCAGGCTTGCTTTAATTCAGGCATACTTAATTTTTTCTGGAAGGCAACAGCAAGTACTACCACAAAGTTTTCTGTGCATTAAGAACCACAGTGAAAGAACGCACAATGTCTACAGCTGCCTACAGGCTGCAGGAACACTTGGTCACCCAATATGTATTTTAGGCTCCCCACGGGTGCAGAGAACTTCATTTGTAGAGTTCAGAGCTGAAAGTAGTGAAAATGAACCTACAATATAAATTTCAGGTCTAGAGGTAACTCGCATACCAGCAAACACCAGAATTTACGCAGCCAAATCAACTTACTCCAGATTTACACCAGTGTGAGGGCAGTACCAAATATCTGCCATTCTAGCTGATCCTGCTTATTTGTCATAATTTTGGCATTCAGAGGAAGACAAGCCCTAATACACTAAAACACATGTGCCACATGGGTACATACACAGGCAAATAAAATTAGAGAAGACCCTAATATTTCTCAGCAGAAGTTTAATCAGAAGTAGACCTTCATGCAAACCAGTCTGAGAGAGCTGCACTACTCATTCACAAAGGCTGAGTGGAAACTGCAACATGCCTGCATTTCAGTGAAGCCTTTCATAGAGTATCTCAAAATGCTCAAACTAAATTCAAAGTGGATGCCTCCCCAAAAACAGCCCACGCACATCAGCTGCAATGTGTTACAGAGGGCCACAAGAAATAGTAAAAAGTAGGGGAACTAAAGCAACACCTACGGTCTAATTTGTTTTAGCATGTTTCTTACTAGCAAGGAAGAAGGAACAAGAAGGTTCTTAGTAAGATTACCAGATGAGAGCTGTTAATTCAGAACACCAGTAAGCAGAGAGAACGAAAAAAAACCTACAAATCAAAGACAATTAATGAATCGCTCTCTTCTTGCATTGCTAAATTTTTTAAAGTTCAAGGCACTTATTAGCATGTAGAACTGAGTCTTGCTGCCACAAACAGCCTCTCCAACTCCATTTCCTACAGCATGACAGCCCCTTGCCTGGGCCTAGTCCTCATTATGGTGCCTAGTAACGCCCTCCTTCCTCCCAACCTCTTCCTTCTCCAGTGCTTATCCTGGAGCACTCTGGTTATCTCAGAGGTGTAAATCATGCTACACAGCCCAGGGCTCACCATGAATGGAGTTATTTTGGCTGTCCTATTCCTGTTTCACGCCCCACACACAGAAAACCAGAGGCGGCTGTGAAGGAGGCTGACAAGGTTACAGATGAGAGGCTTCCATGAGCTCTGGGAGCACTGCACAGACACTGGTTTCATACACAGAAGACAGAATGGGATGGATAATTCTCACATCATGATATGTGTGTCATTTATCCCTACCTTTGCCACCCTCGCAACCTTCTGTTTCCAGAGCAGGCAGTCAACACATTATTCTATGGAAGAACCAAAATTACAGTGCTTTATCATGTTTCCTTCTGCTCTGGAGGGAAGGAGATGTACCTTTTAACCTTCCTTCTCTCTGCACACCACTATTTCAGATAGGGCTCTTGCTTGTCCTACAAAGATGGCATTCAGCTCCCAAGGCTGCATACTGATCTTGTGCCACACTTCCAAACACAAAACTTCTACAGTTAATTCACTGGACTGTCAGAAGGGCAGAGGGATGTGAGCGCACTGAAGGTTCAGAAACACTGCCATGGCTTTTATCCTCACTCTTGTGCTGTTCAAAATATCTCCTGGGCAGGGATGAACAGGCTTTGACACAGAGAAGAAAAAGCCCATAATGCCACCAACATGTCTTGTGGATAATATTGACAGAGAGACATTTTTACTACTGCCTAGAAATAGGACAGGAAAAAGCCTCATCTTGTTGGCACGCACACACACAGAGGCACGCACTATATAAAACTTTTTGAAGAACTTTTGGTCTTCTTGAGTTGTGAATGTTTCCAAAAATCCTATATGCTAGACAATGGCAGCACATTGCTAAAGAATGTTTAAGGGATTTAGGCTGATCTGGTAATTGCTTGGTAAGACAAAAGCAGAAACTGCTCACAGAAATGAAGGACTTGAATGAAGATTCAAAGAATTATCTTTAATTTTTAAGATGGTATATCATACACTGCAAAGAATAAAAAAAAAAAACCTACAAGAAAAAACAGTAAAAGATCATCCGTCAGGAGAGACAATCCACATTTATACAGCCTTTCAGAGCACAAACAGCCAGAACTCTATGTTGGAAAGAGTCAGTCTTCCCATTTGCTCCAAGCCCTCACAAGCCACTCAACTTTGATTTCAATTTCGCATACTCCAAAGTCAGGAGCATGATGTCAACACAGATAACTTGAACTTTCATTTTTCCACTCCAAACTCTGTAGATGAAGCAGCCAGGACACGCATAACATAGACGAAACACTGATTTGTGCAAGAACTGTAGCTCTATTCTTCTTACTATAGTCAAAACCATTTAAATTAGAGTTGGATGAATCATGAAAAGTACACCTGTGGCCTATTGAAATGCTTGTGTTCATATCTTTCCTCATCAGTGCTCTGCACATATCCCACCCCCACATTTAGACAACAGGAGTGGCCTCTGCCTCAGATGGCCCCTGTCTGACCAGCAAATCCTTGAAGGCTGAGCAAGTACAACCGAGAAAGTATCACCTTATTCTTATTATCTGTCTTTGGCACAGCGACCAGAGACAGAACACTCTGAGCTGAGTCAGCACCTACTTGCACAAACATTCATGCTGGTAAGTGGGAAGCAAATTTTAGTTTTATGAGAAGTGGTTATGCATAGCAGCAACCTCCCTGCTTGCACATACACCAGAAACACTTCCCACCAGGAAACAGGAACAACATCTGATCACTCAGCCAAGGACAAATATTTATAGAATCTTTTTCTGACTATTAACAGAATTAAAAATCTACACATCCCTAAATCTGTCCATACATAATCATGAACACTACACACTTCAGAAAAATCAAATCCTTAACCTTATAATTCAATTAGCAGGAAAAGAAAAATGAATACATACATGGAAATTTATTTGCCCCACTTCAGCTTTGTCTGCATACTAACTAGGAAAACTCAGAGCCTACTTACCACCTGAAAATGATTACGGTGCTCAGAGAGCCCTCTGAGCAGCCACAGGCTCTGTAATGCAGCCCCATGTGTAATATATCCAAGCAGTTACACACAAGATACGAGACCATTAATGGGAGACCTTGGCTAAGGCAGGACACAAGTTAAAGGCTCAGAAGATGAGTACGAGTGCTATCAGAGCAGTGTGTCACAGCACATGCAGGATATCACTGAGCACTTAAGCACTGTTCTTTCATATTAAGTACAGCAATATGTTCTGTGAATCAGAACCCTGATTTTTTCAATACTTATTAAGCAGGAGAAAAAATGAATAAATCAGATGGCAGTCTAATGTGTTCAGTACAACTCTGAGAAAAGTTTGTGCAATATTTTAGCAAACATTTACTGCAGACTCCGAGAAACCCTTCCTCTGTTAGGTTTGTGATCAGCTGTAGTTATCATTCTCTACAAATGAAATGTACGCTTCAATTAGAAGCTGCTGAAGAATATATACATGCAAAACATGGACAAGGCAAGGACTCTAAACTCACTCTGAATACACAACCTGTTTTTCTGCTAGATGCATTTTAATTACATTTTGCAGATGTTTTTTTCAATCTTTTGCCATAGCATATGAAATTAATTTTTGAGGAGAGGGAATGCAAGAGGAGCTTTTCTACATTTACATGTTAAATAGTATTTGCTGGTCTAGGCAAAATGCATTCTGCTTTTCCAGGGAGGCACTTCCCAGGGATACCACACTCCAGTTCCCAGGTCTGAAGGACTCAGTAGCAACAGCGTTCCACTGGAATAGGTATGTGTATACACAAACTAGTCCTTTGTCTTAAATTCAAGGTCTCACTGCAGGATGGATTCCCATTCTTGTTGCACCGAACTGGAAGCAAAAGCCAAAAATGTCCACTTTCCACTCTCATTTTAAAGTTTATAAGATTTCTCCAAAATTTAGAAAATATATATTCCTGCAACAAATGGATTACAAGAAAACAAAAGAAAAAAACTTCTTCTTCGATTACCTATTTTAAGCAACACTCTGATTTACTGTGAGGGCAATGGTCGAATAAGATAAATGTGTAGATCTTTGCTTGAGATCTTGGCAGCAGAGACAGTCCGGTGTGTTTTGCGGAGTATTTTGGTTTAAGGAGTTCAAAGAATACTTTCTTCTTCAAAGTCAAATTTCACCACCACTGGCCGGGTCATGTTCCACTTCTTATTTCGATTCCTATCCTCGATGAACTCCTGGTAAGGATCTTGCTTTGAAACTGCTTTCTTTGAGCGTACATAACCAAAAAAGACAGTTAATGCCAGGAAAGAGTAAAAAAACATGACAAAGAGGATGAAAAAATAGGCGTTGTCATATGGTTTGTATTGTGGCTCTTTTTGTTCTGTAGCATTTTTCCTTGTGTCCAGGTTCCTTTCCAGAAGTTGCAGAACACATTGCGAGATGAGAGCAGCTAAAGCTGTTTGGTTCATTTTGGGGAATTAAAAAGCATGTCAGAAAATAGAGGGGAATGAGCATCAAGGGGCCCCAAGCGATGCTTCCTTGAAGTGGGGCTCTGTCCACCAGCTCTGGCAGAGTTGGATCTGGCCTGGGACCATTTCCTCTTTTGGTAAGGAATGCTGTTAAGCACTTACTGGGTCTCAGTCATTTGATAATGAGGCATTTGGCTGATAAGCCTGCCTTGACTGTGAAGTCTATTAATAATAACAATAATGGAACAAAAACAAATCCCTGAGACACACATCTCCCAGGCACTTTAAAATGCGTGATTTAATTTTTTATTCCCCTACCCTCACAATATTTGGGCAACAAATCTGCTCAGGTTACTAGGTGAAATGAGTTTAAAAGCACTACTCTGATGTGATGGGGGTTTAGGGTTGTGTTTCAGTCAGCTGCTATCTACTAGTTGAACATGAAAATTTCAATTTGAACTCAAATTTGACAGCCTTGGAGCTTAGGTGGAAAGTTGAAACTTTTAATGTGTCTGCATTAAGACTGGCTGGCTGTGGCTGTATGCTGCCAAAATATACGTGCCACACTGGAAATATGCAAGAGAGCAATATGCAAACAGAAAAGAACTGCTCATGAAGTTGTTCTGGAATATGAAACCGTTGACTGCCACTGACAAGTGGACTACACAGAATATTTTCAGACCAGGAGCAAAGAGGTTAAGTCTTCTCCAGTGTGGTTTGTCACAGGTCATGTCTACTTGCATGATAATAGCAGAGCAGTGCTCCGAGGATTCCTGCTTCCTATTGTGTTTTACAGGCTAGGTCACTCTAAAGTAAATTGTTGTTTTACAAAGTAGTGAAACCTTATCTTGCTACAAAAAAAAAAAAAGCCCTTACTGCCACAAACGACAATACCAGCTGTTTCTTTCTGTGATCTGAATTCTGGGGAATAAGCACCATGACTTTGAAGTGGAGAGCCCATCACCCGACTAGCAGTTTGCCAACTCTGCACTGTTTCTTTAGGGCTGACCCCCTGAACTGATTGTATGATGACTAATTCACATGCTAAGATTGCAGTATATCGGTATCACTAAACAGCCTGCATTTGTCATTAAGAGTTTCTTGTAAAAAGAAAGATGAAAGTGAAGTCTGTAATTTTATATGAGCAGCAGACTATGGTATAAGTGCATTTAGAATATGCAACTTCTTGAAGAAATGCTCAGCTCCACATTTTAACTATTTGTTTTAAAATCAGTCGGAAGAAAGGAAGAAGAAAAAAGATTTAAAATTCCAATAAAGAACAATGCAAAATCCCGTTCTTGGCTGCAGCCAAGTTATAGGAGAGATCTAATTTACCTATCCTTGTGGGTAAATGAGAGGACATTCAGGGGACCTAATCTTGTTTTGAGGCAACAGAAGAAAAGCTTATCAGCAGTTTAACTACAAATAAAATATATGCATTAAACTAGTATAAAATCTTCAGGGGAACTATGCCCAACTTATATTCAGGTAACTGGAAAAGGATTTTACTCAGACTTTGCAACTTTTCCAGAATTCTATAAACTCTTACTGTTTATTTTTTAAAGAATTTGCTTCAGTAAAAGAAGCCTGCAATTCTGCATTAAGTTGGACACATCCTAATCCCTGTAAACTTCTTGCCTGCTTGACAAACACATGACCTCTGTTGGCCAAGTTTCTGGGGCTTTTTGGTATTAACAAAAAAAAAAAAAATTAAAGGAAGGTTTTAGGCACCACAACTGAGTTGAGAATTGAGTGACAAAAATCACACCAGTGAATTCACAGTGACACTTTTGGGTATGCAATGAACAAGGAACTCTGTGCTTCACCTTGCCTCTTAAAACACAGCTTCAGCTCAATTCTTGCAATGCACACTCATTATTTCCTAGAAATAAGTGTTTTAACTCATGCTATGTTATGCAGTGTGCTGACATCCTCACATGTCTCAGCAGTTTTCTAATGCTCAATAAAAAGCACACAAAATTTTTTCCACCATTCAGCCAATTGGAGACACATCAGCCCAAGCCTGGAAGATAAATTACTGTGTTAACAGTGGGCCATGCTTGCCTACACGTGGGCTTCATCCCACAGGTATCTCACAAAGCCAGAATCCTGGCCCACCAAACTCAGTGTGACACATTCCCTTCCAAACAGACTGTGACACACCCAGGTCACCCAGAGGAGAGGCCACTCGAGGCCAGCACACACCATCCTTGGCATAACTGGTACTGCATTTCACCAGTTTCCACATGACTGCCCACAGAGTTGTCTCCACATCACCTGAGAAAAGATGATGTGCAAAGGAAAACTTACTTGGGGCTGCACCGGTGTCCTCTGCAGGAAAGGCATAAGGGCTCTGCATCAGCACAGCCCCTTCCTCCCTGCTCAGGGGGAGCTGCACCACAGAGCTCACCTGCACTGCCCTGCTTGGCCCCTCCTGAAATGCTCCTGCCCAAACACACCTGCACCAGGAGTCAGATGATGGGACTCTATCAAAGGCAGATGCTCATTCACCCTCCTGCTCATTTAAAGTAATCTGGTCTTATTTTAACTTGGGGTGTTCCGGCCACTGTTTCTGCATCTCATTGAATGATCAGTGTTCTGCTAGGTTACACAAACAAACACTGCTTTTAAAGTTGCTTTTTCTCTCCTTTTTTCGCCCTCCCCCAAACAGTTAAAAGTACATAATGGTGCTTTGAACAAGATCCTAAAGAGCTATTTCCATAAAGTGGTCCAATTCTTTTTAGAGATGTAAGTACATGAAATTCTTCAAATGCAGGGGGACAATGAGTGAAGATTAAAAAGAAAGTAAAAGATTAAAAGGAAAAGACCATAAGAAAAACTCAAAGGGGGGGAAAAGATCAAAAAAGAGGATTAACCATGTTACTTGTTGTTTTTCAGAAATTAAAGAAGTATGGAGGATAAGGAATTTGTTTCCTTTTGGCCCTAGAAAAATGCCAATTATGGTAGCTAAATTGCCAGGATCACATATCAGTATGCTTTGGAAATGTGAGAAATGGATGGGAAATATAAACACAGGGCAATAGCTTACAGTTATGTTATGAATTAAGCCACAAAAATATCAAGATTTAGTCACTGAACAAGCTGCCAAAGTTAATCTTTCCTGATGAACTTGAGCAGAATCAGAATAGAAGTAACGGAACTGTAGTTTCACAGATCAAAATTGCCTTGTTCACTCATCTTTGCTATCTCTGGGTCCTCACACACCTAAAATTTCCACTAAAAATCAAATGAAAGTACATGAGCATAAGATTGAGCTCCTTATCTATTCTCTGTATTCTTTTTGGGAGGCATTTTTTTAATATTTATCAGTAAAAAATTTAACTACTCCAGGTTTCTTTTTGGCAAGAGAGATTGTGGTACTATCCACACTAGCAGAGATTATATTTTCCTTTAGATGAGTAGTGGAGTAACTGCTTCCTTCTGGATCCTTCAAATATATGACATTTATGTAGCCCTTTATGAATAAGGATTACAAAAGGAGGTAGGCAAGGATTTCTGCCACAAGCTTGATGCATGTCTAAACCCCGTAAATTGTTCACCAGAATCTACAGGGTTATTTTAGCCAAACCACGTAT
Organism: Lanius collurio; assembly: GCA_020086605.1. Lineage (NCBI taxonomy): Eukaryota > Metazoa > Chordata > Aves > Passeriformes > Laniidae > Lanius > Lanius collurio. The sequence continues at coordinate 7,594,026 of JACBWW010000018.1, forward strand.
CTTTACTGAGTCTCACAGGTGGTTTTGCTGGGCTTGGTTCTCAGCAAGGCAGGGCAGGCCAGCCCTGCACTCAGTTCCTGCCCCTGGGGTCAGCACCTGGCTGGGACAGCCTGGGCATTGGCAGGACCGGCAGAGACCTCCCACCTGAGATTCCATCGTGGTCTCAGCACTGGCAGGCACAGTCTGGATCATGACTGGGTCTGACAAAATGCTCTGAAACCAAAGCTAGGCTAAGGCTGCGGTCTGCCCCAGGAAGTGCAGTTGCCAAGCGAATCCCCAGGAGACCCTATGATACCCCATTGCTGCTCACACATGGATCACCTGGGACCACAGCAGCACTGGCAAAGCCCTGCCATGTCCCAACAGCCCCTGCAAAAGGGAGTGGATTCAATTTTGCACAGTGCTCCATGCACTCCAGAAATGGCACGTGCTCTTCCCAACCATTCCCAAAGGACAGACTGAGCTCTACCCAATGGCAGCCCCTCTGCTGTGGCTAGGAACTCCTTTGCCCTGGCTGCTCCCTTCAGCCACCCCTTGCTGACCAAACACACTAAAGAAAAATGCACTTCTAGGGGTACTGAGGGGCCACAGCACCATCTCCCCTCCTACCCACTCTGCACCTTCCCCAGGACAACAACATCCATGTGGAAAATTGTATTTGGGCTTCACCCTCAGCAGAAAAAATCCCTCAGGTTTCTCAGAGGATTCCCAGCATGGTTCCGGCTGTCTCTCCACCCACCCACAGGGAAAGCTGTGCTGTTTCCACTGCACATGGCATCATGTGGGTTGACATCATGGCACCCAGATGGTTCACACACCGCTGAGCCCCGTCCCACCACCAGCAGCTCCCGGTCGAGTGCTGTCCCCTTGACATTCCCCAGTCCCAGCAGGTCAGAAGCTGCTCCTGGCAGTGGCTGCATGCTCTCCTCAGGACTGTGTCCTCTCTGCTGGTGAGGGCCATGTTTTGACTGCTCCCCAAGTACTCCACAGTGGCCCCCCTTGAGCCCCCACCATGCCCACCCCATGCTTGCTGTGGCCAAGCTGAACCACACTCAGGAACCCTTCTGGGGTCTAAAGAAAAAGCTGAATTCCACCTTGCCTTTTCACACACATTCATTGTCCCCTTTTCAGGTCAGGCAGCTCTGACTGCATAAACACTTTCCTCAGGTTTCAGCACCAGGTGAAACAATGATGTCCCATTCTGGGAGCACTGTGTTTGGTGCTGGTGCTGCTGGTCAGGATCTTTGAGAAGAGCAAGTGAGAGAGAAATTCTGTTGAGCTGATGCAGGCACTGGGATAAAGGTGCTGCTGGCGGGCACCTGCGGAGTGGCAGGACTCAAGTTTGTTGAGTAGCCACGAGGAAAGAGAGACAATCAGGAGAATCCATGACATTGAGTGCAAAGAGGGTGTTCCACCACCTGGAGACCTCAGATGGGAATGACTGAGAAAGGGAAGAGACAAACTCTGTGTCATGAACTCCATAGAAGGGCAAGACCCCAGTGAAGCTCCATGGCTCTTGTGGTGCAGAACCAGATGATCCCTGCAAGCCACACCATCCCCAGCCCCAAGAGACCCTTCCCCAGGATAAATGTGGCCAAAACAGAATTTCAAAAACCTCAGGAGATTAGTACCCTTCATTAATTATTCTGGTACTGACCGTGGGGACGCTTGCACAAGGGTGGCTCCAAAGACATTTTTTCTGTCTCTGAATTGCAGATGTGCAGAGTACCTGTAACAATCATTCTTTTAAAGCTAAATTTTTACAGGTATGTACACTTGAGATAATTATGAATAAATGCATAACTATAGGGAGAAAAATGTTTGTGTAAATAAAACTGAGCCTGTGAGAAAAAAAACATGGATAATTGTAGAGACATGAGAAGAACTGAGACCATAATTGTGTACAGCATAAGCAAAGATACCCGTGTGACTGCCGAAAGGAGGGGAGCGTGGGGAGAAACAAGTAGCTTAACATTTGGTTATGGCCTAAGGGACAAACTTTGCTGAAGATGAAGACACTGAATGGTTAATAAAGCTTCTGAACTGTTTCCAATTCCTGGACAAGGAAGCAATAGTTCCGGTCTTACCAGCAACTGCTCTTTCGTATTTGTGTATCAAGCTGACTTTATTAAATTATTCAGCAAAGGTCAAATGTGATGTGTCTTCCTAGCTTTATTATGATTTTTCATGACATTGCCTGAGTAGTTGAATAATAAACAGTGTATGTCAAAATGCTGTAGTGCCCAAGCTGTCCAAAGCCACTCTGGGTTAATCAGTCACTGGCTCTGAGGCGATGTAAATGCACCAAGTAAAGGTTTAAACTGTGTGTGAGCACTGCAAAGTGCTGCTTGTGCGAGCCGTGATGGCAAAACAGAGCTCCAGCACAGTGCACACATCCTGATTTTGAAGCCTGCTTGTATGATAAATACCTGTACATTTTTGAACCTGACTGAACCTCTAGCTACAGCATATTGCTCCCTGAGACTAAGGAGAATTTCCCAGCCTGTGATGAGCTGTCCAGAAGTGCTGGGAGAGAACAAGGAGTACAAAATCTGACATGTCAAATGGCCTCTTCCCTGCAATAACCAGAGAAGCAGATTGCAAGTTTTATTATTTTACAATAGACAAATATCTTGAACAGATTCAAATCAACTCATGGGATACTTTAAATTACCCTAGGATGTTCCAGTTACTCTAGGGAATATCTACATCTCATTGGAAAAGCCAAAATAAATTAAAAATGAGATCTTCTAATCAGGATTCAGATTTTCTCACAATTAAACAGAACATTGAAGTGAACAATACAAAGAGGTTTATAAATTCAAGCTGTTGTTTTTGATGGTCCCACTGATATTGTCTTAAATTAATTTCTTCTTATTTCATACAAATGTACTTCCTAGTAATCCACTTTACAGACTTTAAGGCCAGAAGACTTTATGGATAGCAAATGTTGAGAATGTTCATGGTTACCAACACAGCAAAAATGCATGCTTTACACATCAGCAGTAACCAGAAAGAATGAATTTCTTATATGTATGAGGATATATCAGAGAATTGAGGCATAACAAATAGTTTGCATGCAGTTTTCTGCCATACTTCTGAGAAAATACAAAGACATCCTTGCTACAAAAAATATTAGTAGCATGTGATAATTTGGGGTGGGGTTTGGAATTCCAAAGTTAAGTAACTTTGTATTTTTTCATTACATTTGGAGATACAAGTTACAGACCTGCAGCCAGACTTTTTGTATTTGAATTCGCACAAACCTTAACCTAGGGATTAAAAACCTAACTCCAATATCACATAGGTGCAGAAATGGATTTCTGAGGACATAGAACCTGTTTGACAATCAACTATTTTCAGTGAAGATTTGTAGACTTGGATAGGCATTTTGTGCCTTTCAAAATAACTCAGAAAGATACACTTCAACAACATTTGTTTTTTAGATAGAGACTTTTGAGCAATATTGAGTAGAAAACCCCATGTGATTATGTAAGAAAAATATTTATTTCTAGTTTTTTATTTAATTAAGAAACATTGAAATATCAAGGTAAAAGAAAAGGATAAATGTGTCATTAAAAATTATTCTTTTCCTAGTTCATTCATTAATGCCCAAATAACGGAATAGCAATACATACTAAAGTATGTATATATATGGCAAAATGCGTATACTGGGTATTGGGAGTAGAGATTATTTCTAGATAAAGGAGGACATAAAAGAAAATAATAAATTAACAATCATGGTTGTGACACAAAGAAAAAATATATTTTTATGAAAACCTGTCTCTCAAAAGTTTCCATTTCTAATGAGATGACGGTTAAGCAGCTGTGGTGATTTATTTCCATCTTGTAAAATATGTACACTCACACATGCAATAAAAAGGAATATAAGAGGAGGGACCCTGAGACCTGCCCTTTCTGCACTCATTGGTGAGTGGGGTTTGAACTGCATTGCTGTGAGCACATTCCTCCCAGCTATTGCATGGCTTTTCTGTCAAATGCAATATCCATGGCAGGCTCGTTCCCCTTTGACATTTTGAGCATTCAGGATTCGTATTCCAGAAACACATGTGGTTCCCAAGAACCTCATCAGTTGTGACAGCAATAACAAGAAGGGATCAACAGCGTCCCAAGTTATCCTTCTAGTTCTGTCAAAGATTTCTACAGCACATAATAAATCAAGGTACTGCTTAGTCCTTCTGCCCCAGGCTCCTCCCTTCCCATGAAAAGTTCATCCCAGTCCTCCACTGCATGGCTTGACTATGAGAAGAATGGATGATTTTCAAAGAATTGTGGAATAGTTTAAGCTGGAAGAGACCTTAAAGATCATCCAGTTCCAACTCCCTACCATGAGCAGGGACAGGGCCTTTTCTCCTTATCTGTGTTCTTTCCAGAGTCTCCTGCTCTGCATTAAGCTCTCACACAAGAGAGACCCTTGCAAAGTGGATGGAGCAGCCAAAACACCCATTCTCCAATGTGAGGTCAATAAAGCACCTCTGTGGGATTGAGGGGATGGGGAGAAATCACAGCTCTGTCCCACCCCTGAAGCTCCTGGAACAGAAAAGGGCATTTTTCAACCACCCTGTGACAAGGAAAAGGGGCACTCATTGACCAGGTCCAAACTATAAGCAAGCAGGATTCAATCCAGCAGTTTGCAGAAAGGCATTGTAAGTAGGAAATAGAGGTTTACTTGGCCTTTGAAGCAAGCTTAGCACATGAGACAATTACCAAGGGCCAAGTCCTTGGAAGCCACATTGAAAAAAATAAGAAAAAAATAGCAGTTTGGAGCAAGGAACAGGCATTAATAATGTAGTTTTAAATTTTAATTGTCACAGAACTTAAAAGGTGTATCGGAGAAACAGAAACTGGAAAGGGAAAAGAAATCTCCTTTTCCTATTTTTCAGCATTTTTAATATCCTCTTTTCAAGAAATATATTTCCTCCTTTTGTGATGGAAGAGGGCTAGACTTAAAAGAACAAAATAAAAATAAAATGCACATGGAAAAATAGCAGAAATAAATTCAAGGTGGTTACATCCCCTAAAAAAGAGTGAGGAAATTAAACATTCACCAATCCCAGGGTGAGGTAAAATTCCCTTGCACACTGATGTGCTATAAAATTTACTCCACTCATCTGAAGGCTCTTCCCAAAATTTCAATCAGCTTGTGTGTCGGCCTATTAAAAAATTCTTGAGATTTCTAAGGAAAAAAAAATATAATTCAGGACAGATACTGCCCATAACTGATTACAAAGTTCCTGCATTGTATGAAGCCATCCCAGTTGCCCTACTTGTGCCGGTTTTAAGCCTCTATAATTTTCTTTTGAATGCATGGCAAAGACTTTTCCTTTCTTGGGAAGATGTACTACTGGTTCCAACAGTACTTGGAAAATGCATAGTTCATCATCTCACACACACACACACACACACACAGAGTTCTACATGGCACACAGGCAGTACCCAGGCACAGAGGCTACCCAATGCTCCCATGACCCAGGATGTGTGCACAATGCACTCATTTAATGAATACAGTTTGCATTGAAGATAACATGGTTTATTTCTTCATGATATTCAGATTAAAATGTATCAATGTATTTAGCACAATACTACATCTTAGGACAAAATCATCAGTGCTTTGCAAGTCTTCATAATGTTTATTCATTATAAATAGTAAATATTTACTGAACTTTTTACATGAAAGACATTTGTTTTTTTGTTTTCTTTTTTTTTTTTTTTTTTTTTTTTTTTGGATTTTTCTTTTTTTACAACACATGTTGTTGTAGAGGCTGCAACACAAAGATAATATTTCATTTTTCCATCACCCTTAAGACCATTGTGTGAACTAACCTCTGTACTGAACCTAGTCTAACTCACTACTTCATAGTCCTTAACGCTAAAAGGAATGTATTTGTGTTCTGCCTCCCTCTTCGTTCCAAGAATAGAGAGAAATAAATAATCCCGCCTTCCATCATCCTCTTCCTCTCAACATCACAAAACACAAATTTATTGACATTCTAAAATGTCACAATGCAAACTTCTTGTAAACCTTGGTTCCTATAATTTTACTTTCTATATTGGATATCACTGTATAATTTAAACAAATGTGTCAAATACAGGTCCATCTCTGTCTATGTCCTGTACATCACTAAAAAAATGTAAACGTAATAATTTTTTTGTATTGTTTCCTGAAGATGACCTTAAAATCATGGTTAGCAAGCTGGATTTCAGTAACCCAGCAGACTGAAATAATTCTGTATTTTATCATCAGGAATTATGCACTGCAAAAATAAAAGTACCTGCAAAAATATAGTTCTGATTCTATATCTATGACTTTGGATGATCCCAAAGTTTGTGTGAGGTACACATTATTGCACATTGCTAGGCAGTTGTGAAAAATCAGTCGTGTTGTTGGTGGGGTTTTTGTCTCCCATGTTTGTTTAAAAAGGTAAAACACACTGGGAAAACACATACAAAAATGTAAAACTTGGGTTTCATGTTACACAAGATTTCCTCTCCTGGTAAAGCAAAACCTGTGAGAGACATTTATTGACAAAAGCATGGTAAGGTAACCAATGAGTTGCTCAGGAAGTCTTTTGCCCTTATCCAGCTTCCTATGGACTGTGATGTTTCCTCTTGATGACAATTTCCAGTGTGTACAGCGAGCAGTTCTCCCAACCTTGCTTCAGAAACTGAGCTGTTTTAGACTAAAGTCAGCACTGGATGTCAGATGAGTCAGAGTACACAGAGCTCAACTGCTCTAAGTTTAGTTTCAAAATGTTCCATTTGTCCCAATCAATGCACATTAATTTCAACAACAACAAAAAAAATGGAATGTTTGCCAGGCTGTGATGTTAAATAGTGCTCTGTTTTGTATACCCACTCATAATGAAGCATGTCACATTTATTCATTATTGCTTTTGGCCTTTGTCTTCTGTACAGCTTTGTCCAGCCTTCAAAAGTCTACTAAAAGCTATGACTGGAGAGAACATAACAAGCTTGTTTCTCTCAGTGGGACTGCCCCAGTTTAGGCTGCAGTGTGTTGAGAAGATCCCTCTTATCCAAGCCTTGGAGTGAGACCGGAAAACAAGACCAGCTTTAACTTGAAGTGGACAGTTCATTTATGCAATATCTGGCTTCAGATAATGAAAGGCACCTGCAAAAAACCAAAAGAAGCTTTTTAAGTCATGCTGTGACAACCTCACAGCATGGGGCCATGCCAACTACAGGTTGACATTGTCATATTTAATACTGATATATCAAAGGAAAGAGACTAATATTTTTATTCCTAGGACAAGTTTGACAAAACTCTATGTATCTGGGATTATATACTGTAATGATTCTTGAGCTGACCTCATTAAGAACATGTGTTTCTAATAGTGGAATGCCAGTGGTTATTTCATTTTGGACAACCCTTATGTTTTACCTAATGGCAATCAGGTTTCATGTCTCAACAATTAATAACATCAAGATGTTGTTGACATCACTTAAGAAAATAATTATGCAGCCGAAATCCTGCTTGAACAATCAGCTATCTCACCAGTGCTTTGGGCAGAAGTAGCAGTGAGCCATTAGGATCTGTGCTCAGAACTCCCTTCCTTGCAGACCGAAAGCACAGGCTGTTGGTACCTGGGTGTGGTGCTGCCCTTCCCACTGCAAATGTGCCAGTACTCACTTTGTCCGTACTGGCTGTACTGGTAGCCTGTGACAGGGTCCATGCTGTATCCCGTGGTGCTGTAGGTCGGTGGGCAGTAGGACTGGGATGTAGGCAGGCTGTCTAAGCTCTTCATGTGATCTAACCTCTGGCTGCAGCTGGCTGACACTGTGGTGGTCGGCTCCAGGCCCCCAGTTAGAGGGGACAGGGCATAATCGGTTTGGGGCTGGTGAGGCACACCACCGTGGTTAGTCAGGAGTCCCATTACCTAAGAGGCAGAATAACAGAAAGAGTTAAAATGTACAAAGAACTGCATTGCTTACAGAACCACAGAAGTTCTCAAATCTATAATTTGATTTCCTAAACCAGGTAGACTTGATACTTGACCTGTGCTTTGAGTAGCTAATCTCAAGAGGAAGTAGAATTTGGTTGCATCATCCTCCAAAATAAAATCTGGTGACTAACAAGCAATAAGAAGTGATACTGTGGTAAATAAGGAAAAATATTTTTTAAAACTTTTATGGCTTTAGAGTGCCTGATCCCAGCCCCAGCTGGGAGTTCTGCAGATGTTTATTCCTTGAGCACTAAATTATAAGAGAACAAACAGCAAGTAGTGGCTGTTTAACCATGTTGTTCTGCATGATCTACAAACATTAAAAAGCTGTGAAAAGCTCATACAATTTTCTTCTCCAAGATCAGCAATCATTACACTGAAGTTGGTTTGGAGCAGATCCCAGTAGCACTACTGATGGAACAAAGAACCCCACATAATCCTGAATGTTCTGGGTGCTGGGAAAGGGGCAGAGCAGCCATACCCCCTGCTGCTTCGTGCCCTGTGTGCTGTAAAGAAATGAATGTGCATGAGTAAAGTGGTGGTCGTAATACCAGTTATCGACGCCACCATCTGAGTTAAAGGACACAACAGAAAGGGTCAGGCACTCCAGAGTGATTTCAAGACAGCTGTGACTCCCTTGTTAAGCTGCTTCCACAGGGACAGTTACGAAATCAGTAGCTGAAAAAAGTTTACTGGAAAATACATGCTTGTCCCTATAAAAGCCCAGCCCTCTAGGCCACAATTTCCAGTAGAAGAGCAAGAAAAAATTTCAAAAGCATGCGTGTTTTCAAGCACAAAACTACAGTGGAAAGTCCTTGTTCAAATATCCCTCCCGCTACAGGTTGGTGAACATTTCCTTCCTGGCATAGTGCTATAACACAATTTGAAAATAAGTGTATGACTGAGATTTGCTTACTTTTCCTGGAATAAATTGCACTGCAGTTTTGCACTTCAGAGCCTGACAAACATTCTGCAGCTTCTAACAGATGGGTGACATACAGCTTCTGCCAACGCTGCATATTGTGATAGTTTACAGGCTGTTTTTGCTCCAAAAAGACATTACAATTAACTGACATGTGCTATTTGATAATCATTTTGTTTTGCAGAAATTCTTACCATAAACTAAAGAGAACGTTTAAAATTTTGAGTCCATTTTTTAAAGACTAAATTAAACCTCATCAGAACATTTCTGTTTCCTAAAGTTCTGATGTTCCTTCTGGAACTGTACTTATTTTCCATGACAAACTAAAAGGTATTATTATTGCAGGGAGCTTGTGTTCACAGTTCTGAGTTGTTTGGTTTTTTGTTGGTTTGGGGTTTTTTAATAAATACTTGAAACAAGATCCAGGACTCATGATCTAGGTGGGAAAGAAGACCTACCCAAATTTTACGTATCTGATTAGGAAAAGTGCAAGAGGTAGAAAGAGAGAAGATCAAAAAGAGAAATCCAGATACCTGTATTGAGAACATAAACTATGTTTGCATCAAATGCACCCAAGATAACTCACTGAAAAAAAATTACTAAGAAAGAAGTTCAGTTACTACATACAGCACTGGAATGTTCACTTCTGATTCACTAAGCTGAAAAACATGAGTTTTACTGGTGGGTGGTATTTGCTGAATGTTTCACAAACTGAAGCATTCATGCAAAAAGAGATTCCAAAATATAAGCAAAGACTTCATTCAGACACTGAAATCTTACAACTTTTAAGTTTTAAAAACAAGATGAATTTGGATTCAGGATGTAAGATACTTGCTGTTTAATTTGACAAACATATTCAATGCCTAAAACCTGTTAAAAGACCTTGGGGTTAATAATAAACAACTCTGAAATCACCATAGATCAAAAAATCATGTTATCTGCATAGCGTTTTGTGCCAAAACTCTCCCAAAAGTTGAAATCACTAGGCTCTCAAGTTTTTGTTCTAAAAATTGGTTTCTGAAAACTATTAAAATTTCTATTATTTTAGCAAGCTTTTCTGTTTCAGAAATTCCAAATACTTTTCTTATAACTTTGGAATTTGATGTGGTTCAAAAATGTAGCCTGCTGAATGACCTGACAGTGCATCAGCAGGACACAGTATTAGAACCTGTGTTCATTCAGGTTATATTAATCCATATCCTTTGAAATTAACACTAATAGAGTTAAAAGAAGAGAAAGAGCCCCCCCCAAAAAAAACAAAACAAAAAACAAAACAAAAAAACAAAACTAAAAAAAACCCAAAAAACAAAACAAAACAAAAAAAAAAAAACAAACAAACAAACAAAAAAAAACACCAAAAAAAAACATGGGATAGCTTAAACACTTATGCTGAAAATTACTACTTTGGGAAATATTTGTGTTGGCTGGAGTATCATGGTTTTGACTTGAGTTTAAAACGTGCAGGGGTTTATCAGAAATCTCAAGTGCACAACCCTTCACATTCCTGTGTAGGGCCAGTGTGGTACCAAGGTTTACAGGACTTCCCCATGTTCTATTCCAAGTTCAAGAGCAGGGAGAAGGGCTGGGCTCATGTCACAGGGTAACTCTTCTCTGCCTCAGGGCTCTCACACCCTGTCTCTGCCTGCACTTTTAGGACAAATTGTTAATTTGGGTAAATAACTATTTTACCAACCGTGTATTTCAACTAGAGGTTTGGGGTTTTTTTTCATTTAACATTTTCAATAGAATAAAATCCAAGAAAAAATTATTTGGACTTTGCCAGCAAAAACAATGAACTCAAAAACTTTTGGATTGGAAGATATTTTAAAATTAGAGATTTGTTTTGAAATTTAAACCTGGATCCAGACACTGAGACACCACTCAAGCATCAGTAGTAGCTCTATTTGGATGGAGATTTCTTTTCTTTGACAAAGTAAAACTAGCATTTGGTGAGATTTACTTTTATTTTTCTTTTAAATTAAAAAATAATACAAATCTTTAGGCATCATTTTATTAAGTGGATGTGCACTTAGTAGATATTCTGGAGCAGAACTGACTCAGCAGTCTGTCTCTGAGCTGGAGAAAACTGCAGTCTGAACAGTAACCAACTTCTCAGAAATACCTTCCTCAGAGGCCTTCAGAATCATCCTGCAGTTGATTAGTATCTAAATAATTAGATTTTTGGTCATGTCTGTTTAGAAAGCTCTAAGGGACGTAGCCTCAGGGCAGGAGTCTTTGCTACGGTATGTGCCATGACCTTCTCACCCATACAAGGAGTTACAGGAAGGGCATGGCTAACTTTCACCTAATCAATTAGAAATCCATTAATGGGCCATGGCTGCAAGATGCTCAGCACCCTCAGTTTAGTGGTGCACAGGAGACACAAGGATCTGCACTTTGCAGCTCAGATCTTCTGTGGGCATGAAGCAGTACAGTTCTAAGGAAGTAAACATATGATTGCTTTATAGTAATTAAGGTAGAAAATAAATTTATTTAATCTCTATACCATTCAAACTTCAAATCCCTGGAAAATATGTACTTCCTTCTAAATCACGTTGAGAAAGCTAAATTAGTAATTGTCAGTCTCACTGACCTGGAATCCAAGGGCTGAGCTAACACTTAGAACTAAAATGATGCAGTAACTACACAATTTATTTTAGAGTAGAATTCCTATAAATGCAAAAAAAAAAAAAAATCAGATTTAAGTTTTTTGGCTACATATATCTTGTTCTCACATTTTACAAAACACACAAGAATATTGTTGCACAGCCCTTATATAATAAAATACAACATATGTAATTAATAAAATTATTCTATTACAAAACAAAGGTGAAATTAAGAATACGTAAACAGAACACACTGGACTGCAACAACGAAATTCTACAGAAAAGTTTTCAGAGAACACATCTGAAGCAATCTAAAATATTCATTAGGACAAGTTCCTTGCTGGTAGAATCAGCACAGAATCACCAGCTGAGGATATGATACAGGAAGGGAACTTGAGTGATGTAAGCCTTAAAGGCACATGCACAATGTCTGATCCATTATCAGCTGTTAGAAAATACTTGTATTATCACCAAAATAAATGCCTTTAAACTATATAAACAAAGCTTATTTTATTGAAATGAAACATTCTGGTTGTTAATGTGGTTGTTATTTTAGGATGTAGGACCCTCCATAGGCACAATAAAATTCTCATATGTTTTAATTCATTTACGCATGCCTGTGTTTAATATGCTTTGCGACCATGCTGCAATTAATATGATTTATGAGAAAAGAACATGTGCAATATTTTTTGGGTACAGTGATACTATTTTTCCCCTCCTGTGAATGAAAGATTTAATGAAACAGCTCAAGGAAAATAGTTGGCAGTTAACATATTAAGTTGAACTGACAGAATCATGAGTAAACTTTAGCGCAGTTAATGATATCCTCTTATCTGACCCTGACACATTTGCAGCATGTAATTTACAGAAGCTCTGTCCAGGGAATCTTGACAAATGCTCCTAACGATGTCAGGGCAATGTTCCATTCTAATGTAAAACAGATGTGGGTCAGATACCCTCATTCATCACTAACACTGAAAATTTCAGACTCCTTCCGAGATGAATGGCATTACCTGCTGTTAACTCTCTTCACTGTAGAGAAATCGCTCAAAAAACAAAATATTGCACAAGAAAGAACACAAAAGGGATTGTTATCATGCACTATAAGGAGAGATTTTAGAGGATTAATTAAAGTTAGTTAGCTACATGGATCTATACCTATAGGATCCTAGAACCCTGTTGCTGATTCATGTTATAAATATGAATATCTCTATAGAATATAAGAAACCTATAAGAAAGCATTTTTTGCCAAATGTCAAGAGCTGGCAACCACATACTTGGTTGATGAAAATAAGAGCAAATGTACTGACTTTGGACATTGATGATCTGACCCTCTGCATGCTCGTATCAAATGAGACCTCATCCGGATTTCACACCACCAGGTGCCTATGCTGGAATTACAGAAGATGCACTGGTGCACGTTTAGGATAATTAAGAGGATGACTTGATTCTTTCATGAAATACATTTTTACCTACAGAGGATTACCAATTTTCAAAACATTATTACAGTCTGCCACAAAATTCATGTCTTTTTTAAAGTGTTGTTTCACAGAGTCCCAGAACTTGGTAACATCACCAAAATAATTCTAAGAGCAGCTAATTCCTGAGCCCACTGGTTGTATGAAAACCAACCAAAGATGACTGAAAAGGTAAATCAAAGCTCAAAAACAAGTGTATAATTTACATGAATATACATCTATAAAATTAAACAACTCACAACTTTTTCAGGCCTCAGAGATTGGAGTCTCACAACTTTAAATGCTCAGCTATGGCAATATTACTTAAAATAATTAATTAAAAGCCTAAATTTGGGATTAGGTTGCTCTTTGCCTGTGAACTCTCCTCCTCCCACTCTCTATTCAGCCCGAAACACAAAAGAAGGATTCTAGCCATTATGAACACCAGCCCAGCTGTCACTAGCTCAGCTCTCACACATCTTCCCTCAACAACTGGGATATATGAATTTGTTTTGCCTGAAAGCAAAACAAACCAA
>JACBWW010000018.1:7607908-7647908 GCA_020086605.1 Lanius collurio
ACTCAAATGAAATGTTTCGTTGGGCAACCAGTTCAAAGTAATCCAACAGAAGGTATAGGGAAAAGTATAATGAATTAATAGCTGCTTTTTTTCACTGCTCTTGTGCCTCTTAATGAGGGAATGTAAGTTTTTAGCCCCCAGTTCCCTTAAAAAGAGAGTTAACAAGACAGTATGAACATATCTAACTGATTTGACAGCTGCCATCAGTTCCATACTTCAGGTTAATGAAAACCAAGTCCTCTCAAAGACTTAAGAGAAGCCCATTGCCTAAGATCTATCTCACCAAAAGGAGTTATAGGGTAACTCTTAAACTCAGGCAGTGAAATGTTTTGACAGTAGAAGAAAGAAACCTTCAAACAGCTTGCATCTTTGCTACTGTTCATGGAAAAGTTTGGGATTTTCTTATCAAGATTATTCCTGAGCTCCAGGTAATGGCATGAAACTGAACTTTGTTAAAGATTGTTATGATCTCCTACACAGCCCATTCAATATTCAATCCACTTCCCATTTTAAAACTGCAGCCTTTAAAGCTATGGGTTTGATTCAATTAGAGGGGGAGAAGGCAAGGAAAAGGAAAGAGTAGATCTGAGAAGTTTTCTAGAGGGCATGGAGGAAAAAAAAAATGCCTCTCAGGAGACAGGTTACACACGTTAGCTCTTTTCCCATTAAAACCTTAACACTGCAGTACTGTTTAAGCCAGGATTATCCTACAGGTTAAATATCCTACAGGTTAAATATCCTACAGGTTAAATATCCTACAGGTTAAATACAGGAAGCACATGGCCTCGTGGGCAGCAAGCCAAGCAGAGTATTTCTGCTTCACCTGAATCCACAGCAGCCAGAGCAGCACTCTCCAAACCAGCAAACTGCCTGACCTGGTGTAGGGCAAACTCTGCTGCTCTGACAGTAATAAAAAGCACATGATGAGGTCAGGGGATGCCGATGTACACCGGAAAAGCCTTTTCCCTTATCTTAAATGAAGCAGTTCAAAATATTGATATCCTGTCTTTAAAACAATCTTCTCTTTACTAAGAGCACGCACCTGCAGCTGTGAAACAAGTGTTTCTGCAATCACTGTTCTGCTTCACATCAAAAAGCCAGCGATGGCCACTAATCATAAAGTGCCATGCCAATCCAAAAGAATGTCAAAATCCTGTATACATATATTAATATCCAGATATGCTACCCCCTCATAATTCTGAGTTAATAAACATTTGTTAAAAGAAGGTGCACTGAGCAACTAAAACCTAATTTGAAAAGGAAATACAATATTCCCATAAATGTATGCATGAGAGGCAAGAAGCTGCATAATAGGCATAGAAAACATAAAAATATGCAATTTACATATATTACACACTAATAATCTCTTTTCTGACATTATATTTAAAGAGCTCTGACTGAGACAGCATGCTTGCAGTTGAGTTGCTTTTTCATGATATACAAACAAGAACACTCCAGGCTTCCATCTCCCCAGGACATTAATCCTCAACTTTTTCCAGCAAAAGTCAACCCATTGCATATCTGCAAGATAGAAGTTCTCTTACCACAACCAGTAATGAATAAACCAGATGAGCAAGGAGAATAACCAGTCATCTGAAGGACATCTGCAGATTTTGTCTTGATGTTAAAAAGTGCCAAGTATTAAACAAGGTCAAACTCTTTCTGTCCTCTTCTCTTTTCAAACAACATCAACATTTTATTACTCAGCTTGCAAGACAGATATGCAATGGAGCATTCTACTTCCTAGAACTGAGAAATACCATCCCCTCTCACCCCCAAATTCAAGGCTAATGCAATAAAATAAAATTCCATCACCCTAGGTGTCTCTGATTGTCCTCCACCTTCACCAGTGCTTGCCTTAGATACCATATTTGTTCATCATATTGAAGAAAAAAGTTAGACGGGAACCATTCTACATAGAAAATAATGCTTCCCTGGCATCTGTGTCAGACCCTAATTTGCAATAAATTAATGTCAAAGGGGAGAAAGAGGTTTAAGTCTGCTATGAATATAATCCTGTGAATCTTAGTATCAGATTTTGTTCTGCATGTTCTAAGAGTTATCTCTTTTAAATCACAAAATATTATCTGGGCTTCAGACAAAGCCCCCCTTGCCCCTCCCCACTACAGTCACTGCAAATTCAGCTTTAGACTCAGTTTGTCAGGAGTGCTTGCCTTCAAGAGACACATGGATGGGTGGAAACATTATGTTAATTGCTCACACACCCAGATTTATTGTAGTTAAAAATGCACTGGCTAGTAAATAGACCCTCCTTCTTTCTCATCTAAATTCCATGCACACAGGCAGGGCAGTGCAACATGCCCACTCAGCAGGAAAACTCGTTTCCCTTTTTCATGAAACCCCAAATGCTGGCTTTTGACTTTCCCTTACCTCAGCCTCGCTTTCAGGACCTCAGGAAGAGCCTTGAGGAAGCATGGAGAGAGGATGCACAGTGATACACCCCACAAGTAAGGGACATTTTACACACTAAAATCATGCCCAGCAGCTGAGGCTCCTTCGGGCAAGCAGAGTTTCACTGGTTTGCTACACTCACACAATTTGTTGCACATAATTTACATATCTGAGCCTGTATCACTCCCTTATATAAACACAAAGTCTGAATGTGTCACTTTATACATATCTACATTTTATAGATGTCTCTAACTCATTGTTCAGGCACCAGAACTGATACAGAGGAGCTGTTGGTGAGACCACATGAATTTAGGTCTGGGTTGTTCGTTTGATGGGAAGATTTTTAACAGCTGTTAAAGGTAATCATTCAGTTGCCAAAAAGTTGTTTCAAATCTAAATGGTTGTAAGTAATCTCCTCTATGCACTGAGCAATGAAAGCACAATGTCAGCTTCAGAGGGATCAGCATCCTCCTAAACCTGTTGGTAGAGTTGCTGGACATGGCCAGAAGCGTTAAACATTGGGTTAGAGAAAGGTTTCAAAAGTCTAAGTGAAAAAAAAACCATAAAAACAACAAAAGTCTCATAGTGTAAAGACAGGGCTGGGTGTAAAAAAGCACAGAATCTCCTTTCAATTACATCAAATCTCAAATCAGGAAGAGTTTGGATAGAGGAAACCTGGCCTCACATTTTTGTCTCATTTTGTCCAGCCATCACAAGATTTCTTTACTGTTGTGCTCCACTTCTCTGTCACAGACAATAAAAGCTTTGTCAAAGGGGAAAAAAAAAAGATCACATTTTCCATAGCCAGAACCAACACACATTTAAACTGACACTAACAACTACTCTTTATGGATTAACATTCAAAACTAGGTAGATAATTATGTCAAAAATGTGGAAGCCTTGCACACTATGAAAATAGCCATTAAAAAAAAGAAGCAACTAATATAATGTCATGCATTTTGTTGCAGTTTGCATCTAGAAATCAGAATTCTTTCAAACAAAATCTATTCAAGTCTTGTTGGAAGTACATCCATTTGTTTTTCTGTTGGTATTTTTTTCCTGAGGTTTCAAGCCATAAAGTTTTGTACCCCACTTTATGCTATAGGAATCTGTGAATCTTAATTACATTTACCGTTACAAAAAAGGGTTTATGAACTTTTGCCTTTGGGCAAAAATGTTTATTTCATTGCCTTTGTTATTCATTCTTTTCAACTCCAGTGCCTTTGAACTTTTCAGCTGCACAGAGTTATCACCGTTGCACAGGAACCAGGAACTGCACTCCCGAGATGCAAACCACAAGTTGAAGAAAACGAAGCAGGAAAGATATACGAGTCGTTATTTTGGCCACCCTTTGTGCCATTAAAATCTCATTTTCTGCCTATTAGAATGCCCTCTCCCTGCTTAGGCAGTGGTGATAGTCAGTGATTAGTGTGTAATTGAGTATAATTGTCTTTTCACTTTTCATTTGTGTCATTCTGAGCTTCTCTCTGTTTTTCTAACCACTGAGAGGAAAAAAGGGTAGAAAGCAGATAAAGCCATTAAAACTCTCACTTTCAGCCCTGAAGAGATTCTTGATTGTAATTATAGATTGCATCCTCTTTGTGACTCCTCAGAATTTAGTGGACATCTCTTTCCAAGCACCTGGGCAAAGCTCTTGCTAATAAAATAAACTACCATCTATTCAAGCTTTAACTAATAATGTCAGCTTCAGACAGATGCCGTGTGTAGGAAAATTTAACCAATCTTTTGACACTCAATTATCAAGGCAATTTATTAACATGATTTCCTTAAAAGAGCTCACGCAAATTAGAAAAACAATTATAGTATTCATGCATTTATATATTGCCAAAGACCAGTAATACTCCTAATTTATGTATTTATAACTCGATTATAGCTCATCTCAACAGACACTTCTCAGTCCTTGGAATTCTCCTCATACAACTTGCCCATAATTTTCCTGGACCACTTGGTAAAACCTTGATGAGGCTATTTTTAAGAGATATTTTATTCACAGAAAAAGTACAAGATCTATTTTCTGTGCCTAGCCACAGATCTTCAGGAGAACAACAGTACATTACAAATGCTTCACAACTGAATGCAAACATGAAGTCTGCATGATTCCGTTATAAATCAGTTGAAATTAAATATAAGCTATGACTCTTGATTCAGCCAGTAGGAGGAGAAAAAAAATTTTAAAAAAAAGGAAACTAGCAAACTGAAATCATGTGGCTTATATAAAGAATACATTATGGTTTAAATTTGGCAATTCATTATACTGTGGCCTGAGGGAATAGACTCTTTGGTTCTGGTATACAGCAAATCCTCTGTCTGAAAACACAGGACTGACCTGAGGTGAGAGGCCATTGCCAATGGCAGGGTTCATGGGATTGGAGGGCCCGGACGGAGGCACAAAGCTGTCTGTATAGCTGGAAAATCCATGCCTGGTGCTGGGGAGGCAATAGGCAGAGCTGCTCTCTGGGTTTGAAGGGAGGCTGCTTTGGTGTACCGTGCTTGGAGGGAGAGGCTGAGGTCTATGGACGGTACTGCTTGGATCAGACACGGCTGGAAGTAGAAGAAACATGTTGATATGTTTTCCTCCTTTATTTCTGGCATAATAAGTTCATTATGTGAAGTTCAGCTTAAGAGAACTGCATCGGAACCTGCATCTAAATACTGGTTAAGTAGAAAAGCACATCTATAGTATTGCTGGCCACATCTATAATATTTAACCGGCCTGTGAATTTACACAAAAATAATTAAACAGACTGTAAATATTGTAACAACAGACATGTGGTTTTCAGACAACCCTCAGTGAGCACATGCTGTCAGCAGTATTTTTTATATATGTCTGAATATAAAAACAAAGGAAAATATTTATTTACTTGTAAGACTTATAAGGGCTTTCCTCTCCTGGCCATAGCTCATAAATCCCACCACAGTTTGTATCAAGCCTAGGAATGGATGGGAGAAGCCCTGGGCTTTGAAAAATTCCCTCAATTAGAACATCCACCAAGAGTTAGCATCCAAATCTCAGGAAGGAAATAATAAGAGCACATAACTTATTTTATAAAATCTCACTTATGTGTTTTTTATTTAACAGAAAAATCTTACAAAGCCTAGATTTGAGAGTCTGTTCCCTCCTATTCAAATCCATCAAAGTTCACAGAATTTCTGATAACATTAAGAAAAATTTTTACCGGACTAAGACTGGCTACTGTCTGATGTGAAACAAAGTGGTCTGAATAGCTGCTTTTTCCCACCACCAGATAAATATTCAGAGTATTTACAGAGGTTCCAATGCTCCATCACTGGTAGTCACAATGAGGACAGAGTGCACCTGCCTCCTTCTATACCACACCAGACACTTCCAGCAAAGCAGGCCAATGCAGGGGCAGGACAGGGATGAGTGTACAGCACTTTACCAAAGCTGAATGACTGCTGGGCAGGAGGGGATCATTTCTCTGGAGAGCACCCTTCACACGGAACCACACCACTTCTTGCAGCAAAACAAATCTGACTTTTTACGTGCTTAAAATGAGCAGGCTTGCAGGGTCATCCCTGAGTCAGACCCTAAATTAGCCAACACATTAGCAAAGAAAATATTTCTACAATGGAAGAGCATAGGAAACCCCCCAATAACACTGTTTTAACCAAGTACCTGTGGACTACTGTACCTTGGGGTATGGAGGTGGGTTGGTAGGAGGGCTCAGAGAGCTGGTACGTTGGCAAAGTTGGCATGGCACTGGGTGGGAATCCTCCAGGGATCAGATGGTTGAAAGCCATCAGTTGGTTGGCTCCTGCCTGTTTCCTCCATCTGGCACGACGATTACTAAACCAGACCTGCAAATGTTTAAATATGAACATTTGAGTTTTGCACATTTAATACAGATGTATCAGAAATAGTGGCGTTGTATTTCAAACACGCTCAGTGTCTGAGATGAGAGATGAAGAAGAGGCACACTGAACTCAGTGCTCCTGGACAAGAAAGGTGCCCTTGGCACACATTTCCATGGTCCAACAGATGCAACACAGGAGTTCTGATCCTTAGTTTCCTCCCAAATACAGGCTTACCTGAAAAGAAACTGGCTACTCTTTCAAGCTTTAGTGTTCTTAATCACCATAATTACTGTGCTGGATTTAACAAGAAAGGGGAAACCTTTCCACTTAATCTAAGTGCCAGCCAAAGCTATTTAGTCTATACTGTACTCTTTAAATTTAATTTGCTGAAAAGTTAGTGGCATCACTTAATGAATTGTTAGAAGGGGCGTGTACTTACATATTAGGACACTACATTGCCCTAATGACCAACAGAACTTTAAGCTTTTAATTTGAAAAATACAAGCTCCATGTACAAAATACACAAGCAAGTTTACCCTCTCAGCAAGTTTTCATGTATTCACATATGTACAAAACATCTCTTAATAAACTTACAACAGTAGGTCAGAATTTCAGTACTAGATTAGCATTTCAGAACCACTTTGAAATTTGTTCCCAGGACAGTGCATCAAACACATGGGGTTTGGATTTGTGGGACGTTTTAGCCATAAATCCACTTTTCTTCACCTCATTCTCAGTTCATGTTTTAAGTTTTCCAAGTCTTGGATGGTACTTACTACCTCCAAGACAGGAAGAGGCAAGACTTCCCAAATAGACATAATAGGATTTGCAAAACACATTTGTTAATTTTGGTACTACAGTGATTCCACACGTCACAAATTGGAAGGGCAAGGAGTCAGTGCAGGGGTGCCTGAAGCAGGGTGCAGGCACAGTACCTTGTTGCAGGGTCAGAGCAGGCTCTTGATTACAGCTCTCAGCTCCATGGTGGAGCACTGAGGGAAAGAATGGTTGTTTAAGGCAACAGAGACCTCACACGTTTGTGAATAAGCAGTCAGTTGCTCATAATCCTACACCCTGAAGCAGCTGCAGTGCTCATCTATAGATACCATCAATTAGATAAGACCTGAACTGAGTGTTAACATCTGATAAAGTAGATCTGCCCAGCTTTTGAGGCAACTTGGCCTGAAAGCCACTGAGGCATGTTAGCTGATGAGCCACATACAGATGCACAAGTAAGATGGGGATCAGATCTGTCACTCTTTCTGCAAGCAGCCCTTGCTGGCTTATGAATCAGGCATCACAGACTGGGATTCTAAGTGTAACACCATTTACAAACCATTAGTGGCCCTCATATAAGAGGGTAACAACATTTTGGGCTACACTGTGGGCTTCTCCTCTGCTTGCTATTTCATGACAGGGGTGGTGAGACTCACTGAGCCATCTGGTTTCTGACATAGGCCATCTGTCACCATATAGTTTGTTCTGACTTCATCCTCTTTTCAGAATGACATGCTCAGTTCACACAGCTGCTTCCTCCTTTGGCTGCAACATCTACTCCTCAGTTATACACTCCCACTCTGGTTTAGGATACAGGACAGAGGGATAGGTGCAGCCTCTCTTCTATGTCACAAATCCCTCTCTTGGTTTTTTTGCTGTACATACTAACCCCTGCTCTGTCTCCACATGAACTATTTCTGAAAGCAGCTGGCAGGGACAAGGAGCAGGGTGGAGGTGCAAAACCTGCAATGAGCAGTAGTTGAGGATGGGTCTAGATTCAGCCTGTAGAGGAAGAAAGAGACCTTGCTAGAGATCCAAAGAACACTTAGGAAGGATAATGGAGGTCAAAGAGTGATCAGGGAACAGCAAGCTTGTTGTAATTAGCTGACCCAGGTCATTAACAATGGCTTTTTTTCCTTGACACTCTCTCTTCTTCAGGTCAAGAGGGTTATCTGATGATCTCCAAATGCTTCAGGAACACGAACTGACTACACTATGTAACTGGATTTCACTCAGGAAAGTGAGGTAACAAGATTTTGTTTCTTCTACAGATAAGTGTTTGCCTTCAAATTGCAGATCTTTATTAAAATGAGTCAAATCCCAAACTTTAATTCAGTAGTAAGCGATTTACATAAATGCCAAGTTTTATACTTTTATTTACAGACAGATTTTTGGCTCATTTTATAGACTTTCATTTTTTCCAGAACTGCAGTTACATATTAGACATCCCTGAAAGGGAGACACTCAATGTTATCATAAAGCCTGCAGCAGCCACAAAATGAACATCCTTGCGCAGAGCTTTGTTGCCACCTGGAGCTCCATTATATAAAGTGGGACTCTGCAGGGGAGCAGAAACCTGCCTGGGTTGTGCAGAAACAAGGCTGTGTATTGCCACCTCAGTCCTATGTGATTGGGATGTTCTAAATGAGTGTTACTTGACAGGCACCCATGTCACATGGCACTGGCCTAGTCCTCTGGCACTGGCCTCTTGCTTTCCCCGGGTGGCAGGAAGGCAGATGGCACCTGAGTAGCACCAGAGTTAGTCCAAAATTAACTCACCAAAACCTCTTGAACAAATTCAAAACTGCAGAGGACATCTTATTGCCACTAATACCACACATTCTCACCACTACAGAATGGTAGAGGCACATAAGAAAACAAAAGTAAAAAAGCCACCAAATTTAGAAAAAGTTACTAAAAACTAAATAACTGAAACCTAAATAACTCAAACTTAAACATTTTTTTTACATTTTATGTAAATCTTATTAAAATTAGTCAAATCCCAAGCTTTATTCAGAAGCAATTATATGCTATGTTAACTGAAATTAGTGGGGTTTTCAATCATAGTATTTCCCTTAGACTACAGTCAGCTGCCTTGATCTATTCTCAAGAGGCTAGAATTTTTTTCATTTCTTAAATCCTCATGTATCATGAAAAATCCATGTACACTACTACCACTTAAAAAATCTTGAAAAACTTTGCTAATCTCAAGCCAAGACTTAAAAATAAATCCAGTCACCACAAAGTGTGTCTACTTAGAAACATATTGTAAACACCTGGGAAAATATTTTCTTTTGTTTGTACATTTCCAATATGATTTAAATATGATGTCGCCTTATGTGCAACAGATTTCAACTTCCACCAACACGACAAAATCCTCATCTTATGAGTGGCCTTTTCAAATCCAGCAGGCCCTCATAGGATGTTCCTGTTCTTCCACAACCTCCTTTTGAGAGGTACACAATCATCATTTGGATGCAGGGATGCTTCCAGTACAAAGCAGCCCCTGAAGGAGATCTCAAGTGTCATTCTGTGAGAAAGTTCCACCCTGCAGTGGGCATAACAGAAATCAAACTCTAAACTGTCTAAACATGGACAGAGGAAACATGGCTTGGCTGAGGGACCCAAGCATTCAAAAACTATGTCTGCACAGAAGCCAAGTCAAACTCATTTTAGTGAGGCTTGGACTCCTTGGTTCCTATGTCACTTTCAAAGATGGAATGTAAATTATCCAGATGATTTGGAAACAAACTTGAATCCTAGTGTCTGGCCAAAATTTATTATCTTGAAAATAGAACTGAAGAGGATGAAATATAGGACAAAAGTGGGGGGAAGTAGCCCTTTAGGTACTGGAGGCTCCAGTTTTTCAAGCACTTGGGACTGGACTGACCAAAAAAGAAATCACTCTGCAACAGAACAAAAAAAACTGTATTTTACACCAATATAGAATGGATAAGGAGAACTAATAGGTTTCTTTCATCTCTATTTCCTAATATTTAGATCCTGCCTCTTATTATCATTTTTTCTTGAATTAGTTTGCAAGTGATAGTGCCAATATCTTATTTTGTTGATCTCAACAGGATATTCTTTAGAAGATGCATTTATTCACTTGGGAACACACCAGTGTAATTAGCCTTGACATTTCGACAGTCTGATCGTAAACACAGAGTTTTCTATGTGCTTTTAAGGCAAAAAGATCTCTGATTCAAGAGGGCAAAACATTCAAGATGTGAATGTTGCAAAAAACCCGTGGATATTTTGTTATACAAAGTCCTGACCAGTGCAAGCATGAGTGCCAGAAACACACAAAGTCAAAAGACTGATGTATTGTTAACGGCACTTCTAATTTTAGATGGATTTTAGATGGGGGAAGGGAGGGGTTGGTTTGGTTTTTCCTCATGGTATTTTTCATGGTAACTGCCTCCCCCACCCTACTATTCCCCACCTCTCCCTTCCCACAAAATTCACATGTTCAAAACAAAGTCTGACCATCCTGGAAGCTGGAGTCCTTGGCAGATGTTCCACCAGGGAAAGAATGTGGGCTGTGCCAGAAGCAGCTGGGGTGCCTTGGGAAGACGGGGGGCTGAAGAAGTTAACTGCAAACAAAATTGAGCTGCACCAGCCTGGGCAGAGCCAACTCTGTTACCTTTGCAAAACACGTCAGTGTGACTTCTACAGACACCCTCAGGGTCCTGCAGTCCCTACAGATGGCCAGACCTCGCTTACTTCAGCATCCCTTCGAGGATGTGCACAGGAAAGAAGTTTTTTATCTTCCCTTTTCTGTTTTTTTTTTCCTTTTTTTTGCAGTAGGGTGAGTTTTCCATCCTGGCTCACCATCAGTATGATGATCTGCAGGGAGAGTGCTGCCAGGGACCAGACATAGGATGAAGAAAGAGTAGACAACTAGTTGAAAAATCAGCTAGGCTGTGACATCTGCACACTTCCAGCCTCATAGGAATAAGGTCCACTGTGTATATATGCACACCATGTTCCCTCACAGCATCCCAAAGCTGTGACCAAAGCCTGCTGAGAGCAACATGCCATGGCCACCAGTGGGAATGTCACAAAGCTGAAGGTTCCCTGCCTGCCAAAGACTTCTCTTTGTGGGGATGGGAAACGATACTGTCTAGGATACTATGAGTTATCAATGTGCTAGAAACTAAAGTTCTTTGAAAACATACTGGGGTGGGAGGGGGGAAAAAGGGGGAAAAACATACCAAACTAAACCCCAAAAGCAAAGAAAGTCAAAATGAAACCCAACATACCACACACAAAATAAAACAAACCAACACAGATCAAAAAGCCACTAGACTGTGCCAAAGTGATTAGGGACTTTCAGCCATCTCCCAGTGTGCTTCAGCATACTCAGATCTCCTAGGTTTCTTTGAGAAGACTTTGACTCAGTCTTACAATGATACTTCTAAAAAAACTGCAGCTGAAGAGTTCAGAAAATTATTGAGTAATAAGCAAATTGAACTGTGTATTTATAGGTTAAAGTGACACTAATTAGAGCCCTTAGGCAGCAGAGACCAGAAAGAGACAATCAAAATCACATCCTTCTTTTCCTTTATATTTAAAAATGTCCTCTTGGGCCTGCATATGAATGCAGTTGGTTAATTTCCCCATAAGAATTTCCCCTTTACAGGGGAGGGGGGACCTGCAATTACAGGGTTATCTACTGCAAAAATGCACACAGCATTTTCTTTCTTTCGCCTTTTTATGATGCAAGAGGTTCAGTGTCAAGAAAATGCATTAGAAATTCTCCATAAACCACTACAGGAATAACTGTAAAGATCTGCTGAAAGGTCTTAAATGTTCTTGAATCCATCCTATGTTCCTTTGTCCCATCTTCCCACAGGACTGGGCTGTTTAGTGTACAGGCTCAAACCATTTCAGAGGGGCTGAGAGCAAGTTAAGACTTTTTTTGGCACAGATTCCCTCTCCCCAGTGATTTTTCGGAGAGTGCTTTTCACTGTTTTCTACTGAGAAAAGACTATTAGAGCTGAGAAATTGGACTTCAGAGCCTTTAAACCTTACTACTAGCTCAAGAGTCATAACTTCTCTCACCTTTCCTCTCACTCCTCTCTGAACTTTCCCTCCCTGTACCACAGTGAAATGCAGAAAATAATATGCAAGCATAACACTTAAAATATATTTTTTAAATAATTTTTTTTCTAGCTACTCAAGACTTCTGAGCTCTTGGGACTTATTGGTTGAGGTCATAATAAGGTTTTTACAAAAGCTTACAAGCTGATTACAAGTTTGACATGGGAACATTCAATTCTATGCTAGTAGCCTGGAGAGATCTGCCTAAATTTCCAGACATGCTCTGTTGATAAACAATTTTTTGTTTTTGTTGTTTTCAAGGAAATCAATTTAAAACTGGGATTTGGCTGAAAAGAAACTCTTCAGGGTGGGAACAGTCACGATTCAGAATTCTTCCTGACTTGCCCTATTTTTCACCATTATTCATGGACGAAAAAGAATCCAACCAAATTTTTCCCACTGCATTTTGGAGTTAAACAGGAAGGCCATGTGCCAGCTGCTTCTCACAGCAGGGCCTCCTGCCCCAAGGATCTACACCGCTGGGGCACTCCTTAACGTGATCCAATACACAAGTCTCATGCACCATATTTCTGGCAATTTGGGATGCCTGCCATTAACACACACCCCCCAAAGATTTGCCTGCATGGCCAGCCTCCATTGGCCAAGGCAGGCTCCTGGCTGGCCACAGAACAAACCTGAAACTTATTTAAAAATCCTTTGCCAAAAGATTGACGTAAATGTTCCCCACCACCAATCTGAAACAGGCCCCATGCTGCTGCCAAAGCTTGCCCAGTTCATCTAGGTCTAAAAATAAGCCTGATGTGGGAATCAAAGGTGGCCAGAAAAGATACTGCCCACTTCATTCTTTATGCACCATTTGTTACAGAAACCAAAACTCCACAGATCTGAAGCTCAGAAAAAGACTTTGATCTACACTGGAGATAAATTCACTTTTTAAATTTGCCTTCAGATTGGCAGTAAAAACAAGCTACAGACCTCAAGGGCATGCACTGCAACATAATGATTTTAATGAGGTTTTAAACTGGAAAGGTAAAGCACTGCAAGGTTGTAATTTTACTCAAACTACGCAAATCTTTAACTTCATGCTCCTAGAGTATTACTATTTTCTTATTATTAAATGAAGTGTCCTCCTTTGGAATAGTGCTTATCTTTCTGAATTTTATCTGGCAAATGCATAAGACCAAAGAACTCTCCCCTTCCTTCTGCATCTAATGTGCAGAGAAGAGCAAGTGCCTTTGGAAGAGGCAGCAGAAGAGATTGTTCTGGCTCCACATCACATCTAGGTTCAAACAGTGGGGGGAAGGACTCAACAGTCCTTGAGTGCAAAGGCATTGCAGGAAGAATTTCAGGGAGCATTTTTACTCTTTATTACACCCAGCGCTGAAATATTTGCAACAATTATAGTTACACATCTCGTGAGTCTTACAACGTGGAGTTTGTTGGAACACTTCTTTCCCCAAAAGCCTTTCCTGTCCCCATGATTAGGTACACAAAAAACATTCACAGTGTAAAGCCTGTTTTCAGTTGCCTGTAACTCTCAAAAATTCCTCTTAAGGGCTGACGTGATTTAAGCTTGATCCTGGACCTGAGGGAAGTTTTTTTCCCCACCTCCAAGCAACCAGGTTAGAAACATGCATTTGGTTACCCTTCAGCAGTGGGAAAGTGAGAAAAAACATAGTTCAGTGGTTTAAGACTCTTACTTTCACAGGGAGCAGAAGGGAAAGGGGAAGCACAGGGGTGACAGGGCAGAGAAAACAAAACATGACATGCAAGTGCTACACAGAGGGACTGAGGGAATAGCAAGGTTGATCCAGTTGTAATCAACTAAAAAACTGCCTAGACAATATCAACAACTCTATAAAATTTGACCTTACAGCTCCAAAGGAAAAGAATAAGTAAATTTCTGGCTTAGTTGGATTCAGGGTGCAGGAGCCAGCTCTTTTAGATGATGCTTTATTGGGAAGCAGTCAAAGAGATCTTTGTGTATATATCCATATAAAATTTGCTATCTCTGATCTCTGTCATACTGTTACCAAAAAAAGAAGTGTGACTAAGAAAGCTTGAATGCTACTTCAGTATGGCTATCCAGCCCTCTCAGCCTCAAGTCTCTTAGGGTTATTTTCTTTTCACAGGTCGTCTTTTATTTCATGCCCATCATACGTGGCTATTTTAAGGGGCTATAGAGAGGTGCTGAATGCTGATAAGGCAAATCCTGTATCCCTTAATCCACTGCTAAATCACTCTGCCAGCCTTCAAGGGTACCAGACAGATGGAGTGCACTAAGAAACTGCCCACAGGCTGGTTACTTCAACCCCAGCTCATCTTTAATCCAGAAAGGTTTTGTTCTGGTATTTTAATCATTGATTGACTGGGAGCTCTCTTCCATGCTGGGTTAGGTAAAATATCCATGTAAGAGGTACTGGGGAATTCTTGAGGCTGTAGATCATACGAGCGGTGTGAGACAGGATGCGTCTCGAGGGAACCAAGGAAGCCATGAGGAATGTAAAAAGTCACAGGGTTAAAGCCACATTAAGACAGCTGTTATGTTAATGAGAGTTCTGCTTTTCTTCTAGCTGTGGGTCATTGATTTAGAAAAACATGAACAAGGTCTTTTTCATTTTATCGTATTTTTCCACTGAAGGTAACATAGACCAAAACATCATATCCTAGATCCTATTCGTCTTGCTAACAACACTTGTGAGGCAAGTTATCTTTATTATGTTTGTGTGCAAATGATTCCCAGGGCTTGATTTGGTCTTACCTGGCCCAAGTCTATATATGAAGCTGTTTTGCAAGCGTTACAATCAGTAAACATGTTAAGAAAAGAGTCATGCACCACTGAGTTTGCCTTCCAGACAAATTCATCCACACATCTGATTTTCTCCCACAGTCATAACAAACACTCACAAGAAATGTGGTGTGAAGTCTTCAGCAAAAACATTTAGCAGGTAAAACTCAAAAAGTCTGGACCTTTCAAGACAGATGCTCAATAATACAGCTAAGCTGCAATCGGCATGATTGTCATAAAAAATCAGAAGGGTATTTTGTATTGCTTGTTTCCATTTGCACAGTCTGAATGCCTCAGGCTGAGTTTTGAAGGTCAAAACATAGTAGAGTTTCACCAAAGAAACCAAATTCACCTGTATCCTTGGTTAGACCCACAAGCCACCATTCATTTCTCTTCCTTTGTTAGACCACAAGCTTCAACATTTTGCTTGTCACCCAACCACACATTCACTTACTAACACTTGCAACTCAGACTGATTTAAACAGGGCATACTTTTCCCAAAAATTTGTAGATGCCAAATGGTGAAAGAGCAGCAGAAGATCCTACTTGCAGTATTAAACTTTTCACAGGATGTGTTTCTTTGGTATGAAACAGAATAAGTCCTAATCGAAACTTTAACTCTGGGGTGTAGCTTACAGAATAATTTGGCTGCTGTTTTCCTGGGTTTAGACAGCTAAAAATCCAGGTTCATGTTTTTTTCAAAAAATTTAAATCAACTCCATGTTACAGCTCCAGTACATTAGCTTGTTTTAGACAATCCATATCTACATGAGTCTGTGGAAGCTTACAAGTTATTTGAGCATTTATTTTCTTTTGAATTAAACTGAGAGTGAGGATAAAAGAGATATTACAGAGTTTATACCAAGTCAACTCAAAATCTAACCTAAAAATGAACTGTAGATACTGTATCAGCCACCTTGCTCACCTGCATGGGTCTTTTGACACACAGTCCTTTAAAACATGTTTTTCTGTCCTTTGTTAATGCCTGGAAGTCCCAGACAACAACAGATGAAATAAGTTCAGTAACCATAAATGGGCACAACAGCTGACCTGATTACATGCAGTGTTCTGTCAAATACATGAAAGAAACAAAGGGGGATATCAGACCTTCTTCTTCTCCAAATATTCAGTATTATACTCATAGTAGGTATGGAAAAATTAATGGGGAAGACACAAAAGTTTTTTAAAGCACTTCTCTTAAATGGTTGCAAAACCAATGTCCATGTACAGACATAAAAACTCTACAGCTGTAAACAATGTACTTTCACATTTTCCTTCTACTCCGGAGCAGGATCATGTAAGAATATAAAAAGACTCACACACGAACAGAAAAGAAAACTCCTTTCATGAGGCAGTCTGTAAATACATACCTGAACACGAGCCTCTGTGAGTTTGGCTCTTTGTGCAAGTTCTTCCCTAGTGTAAATGTCAGGGTAGTGCGTCCTCTCAAAGGCTCTTTCCAGTTCTTCCAGTTGTTCTGCTGTGAATGTTGTCCTGCTGCGACGTTGCTTTCTTTTTAAAGGCAAATCCGGTTCAGAATCAATGTCAGAGCCTTCATCAGACTGAGGTGCTGATGCTCAAAAAAAGAAAAAAAAAAGGCAAAAATTAGCTTTAGTTAAGGAGAAAGAACAGCAAAATATTGAATCAGTCAATGACATCCTTTCATGTGGAGGCTGTCTCTGGCCAAAGGCCTCTCACAGACCCTGATGCAGAACTTGAGGAAACTCAACAAGAAACAAATCACATACAGCATGAACATGACCCAGGAAGGGGCTACCAGCTCTTGCAATCAGCATTTTATAGAGAAATCTGATATGAGAACTCATTCTGGACTTCACAGGCATGGAGATCGTGAGGCCACAGACAGGGCCAGCCAGATCCTGGCAGCATTGCTTGTTTCCCCAGCAATCAAGTGAACTCGAGCCACAGCCGAACCCAGAGATATAACTGTGAAGGCAGCAAAGCCTCTTCTGCTACCCAACCACATTCACTTTCTCCAGCAAACAGTAATGAACCAAAAAGTAGACTTTCAAAGCCAGTCTTCACTTGCATCAGCTGCTGTCCAGGCAACCAACCAGCATTCCTTCTTGCCTGAGTCTTCAGGGGAAACCACCTAAAGAGGGCAGACACTCCCCAGTGATGCTGAAACTGCTTGTTCAGTGGAAATACAAGCATTGCTGCTACTACCTCAACAATGCCAAAGAAATTATTGATATAGACATTGATTTAATATAATCCTTTTAATGTAATGTGTTTGGAAGCAAACTGTTTCTCAAGCTCCAGCTAAAATCCCCCACCATGTTCATTTCTAGCTATCTTATACTTCCAATTTCACTCAAGTTGTTTGAGCTAATAAATACACCTGTAAATAATCTGTTTACTTAGAGCATGAGAAACACAAAGTGCTTTTTCAGACAATTCAGCTGAAAATTTTGTTAATTTCTGCACACCAAAAAAAAAAAAAAAAAAAAAAAAAATAGAATAATTACTGCTAGGCCAGTGGCTCTTTTGTGAAAGGTGTCTTCATTTTCCAGACAGCATCAATATCTTGGACCCAGCACACACAGAAATAAGTAGAAGCTCCTATTGATCTTGGCATCAATATACTGAGAAAACATCAACTCCCAGAGTCTCTTCATTGCAGTGAAGGTTTGTCCCAAGTGAGACTGGACTAAGAGGTTCTCATTTTTGAGAATATTGTTCTCTAGAACAAAGGAGAATCAGCACAAACATCCTATCTTAACAAGTTCAAGTTCAGTCCTTATTAAACAGGCAATCTAGAGTACCCCAAAATTAACACAACACATTGTCAGAATAAGTGACAAATCCCAAATCTTCTCAGCCAGGGTCCCAAGTGAGACCAGCCTTCCTCAGCAACTGCCAAGTTACAACCCTCCAGGACAGCTTCATGCTGTCATTCAAGAACAAAAAGAAATAGGATATTATAAATATAGTTCCCTGATGTCACCGTCAAATACAAATCACCCACCTTAAACAGAACAGCTCTTACTGCCCAGCTAGGCTGGTGGAAAAGAGCACACCAGCCACATTACTAGGGTCACTTTGGCTACCACTGCACTCTGCCCTTACCTGGTGTGGTGAGATCTGAAACAGAGCTCAGAACCTTCCCATTTGGAGACAATTTCCCTGACAAAAGCTGCCTTTGATTGTGTACAATGAGTTTAAAAGAAAAGGAAGTCAAATCCCAAGTTGTCAGGAACTCTTTCACTACTCTTTCAGACTCCATATATATGTGTAGAACTTCTTCAAACATCTACATATCTGCCTATAAAATGACAGCTAAAACTGTGCAATTTAAAGGTAATATTTATTGCTAAAATTATGAAGTGAACTCCCTCTCCAACTGAGTGGGAAATACCAGGAGACATATCATCAATTTTTTTTAAAATGTTTTATAAAGACTTAGCAAAATCTTGGGATGTTTCCCTATGCTCTTATTCCTTTCTGCAAGAGAATGCAGAACTGAAACCCTGACTTAATTTCATTTTCACTTTATATTTCATTAAGCAGTATATGAAAGGCACAAAGGTAAATCAATTTTAAAAAACTCCCATAGGATCTGAGAGTCTGGAAAAATATGCATAATCAAGTGAAAGAATTCAAAGAGAAAGTAGTAAAATTAGATTAGGGGGAAAAGATATATCAAATGAAATGACTTTCATACCTATCTGCTTTCATTGGCATTACCTTTTGCAGGCCTGGCTGCTATGTGCAGCTTTATTTAAAACATTGGCTTCTTTTGTCTTATTTTACCTGTGATGTTAGTTAGACAAATGTAATCTCAAACGATAAATTATATGTCTGTACTACAAACTGTACTGGTTTTATTTCTTACAAAGTATTCTTAAACATTACTATCCTCAAGGAAGCTTTTATTCTTATTTTTTCCTATTAAAATACCATTATTAGACTTTTGTATAGGTGAGAAGCCAATCAGAGTACTGGCTAAGCACAAAAATTGGAAACACTTCAGCCTCTAGACAAGAAATACTTATTTTATATATGTTCAATAGTCACAGCACATTGCCTTCTCTCTAAGTAGTATCTCACTAACAGGACTGTTGGCTTCAATGATATACAAAGATATTATTCAGCACAGGCAAAGCTGGTGAGATTTTAGCTGGGTTGTTTCTACATCCATCACCTCTATAGACACAAAACATGCATATAACTAACCTTTATATGTGTTCTAATGATTCTAATTTTGCAACACCTCTAGTTATAAATAGAAGAAGGAGACTCAGTGCCCTGGGATATTCCCTGACTGGACTCCTTGAGATCACTGGAACCCCTCTTACTATACAGCTCAAAATGGGAGAGGCAGCCAACAGCCCTACAAGTTGCCGAGTCACAAAGAATAATTTAAAAAGGAATTACAGAATTAAAGAGAAATTATTTGTCCCTTAACTGTTCATGACCTATCTGGTGCCCTAAGGAAATGCTGCATGCTGATTATCACCACAAATGCAAAATCCCACTGCCCAATGTCACAGGCATTTGGTCACCTGGAGTTCTGTAATCGCCCCTTTTCCAAACACTGTAAATAGACACATGGGGCAAAAACCAAACAACAAAATGACACACAAGAGGTCATTCTGTGGGCTGTTCTTCCTCTCAGCAAGACATTTCATTTGAATAATTAAATAACAATAACATGACAGCCATTTAAAGCCCATGCATTAGGGCTGCAACACAGTGCACCTGACACAGGCAGGCAGAGAGGTTATCTTGGAGAGGTTATCATCCTGCAACCCAGGGAAGCACAATTTCTCTGGCAGCCCTTCACGCACTGTAACATTTTTTAATAACATATTACACAGCCTCTTCCACCTAGTGTAACAGCCAGAATGAATTGTCTAGTCATGGATCTCACTAAAATGAGGACAATGAAAAAGATTTAAAATAGCAAAGGCCAGGGAGGGTTCTGGTAGCTCTTTATTAGCTAGCTACCCTCCACACATCCATCTTCTCAGTTCTTTATTTAAGCAAGATTAATTTCACAGGATCTTGTCCCTTGTGCCACCCCAGCTCTGGGGCTCATTGGGATGTTCATTCTGCGGGCTGTGGGGCTCCCTGGGGTGTTCATTCTGTGGGCTGTGGGGCTCACTGGGGGTGTACATCCTGCCAACACTGGGGCTCACTGGGGTGCTCATTCTGCTGGCCCAAGGGCTCACCGGGGCTGCAGTGGCTGCCGGTGCCCGTCTGATCCCCGCAGCCATCCAGGCCGCGGCGAGGCGAGTGACCTCCTCGTGTTTGCTCGGGTGCAGGCGAGGGGAGTGCAGTGGGGCCGCCACCCTCACACAAACCCACAGCAAATGACAAATGACACTTTCTCTTTGTGATCTTTGGGATTTTTGTTGACTTATTTGGAGGCTTTTGTTGGGTCCTAAGAAATGGCCTGTGGCTGAGGCCTATTGGGCCGATTTCCACGCTCCATCTGTGGTATCCATCAGCGGGGCCTTTGCCCGCATTCAGGGCTCTGACACCTGCCTGGCAGGATGCGGGAGGCACAAAGGCGGCTGCCGTGGAGGCGGGGGCGGCGGGCTGGGGGGCTGGGGAGGGCAGCCCGGGTGAAGGGGATGCACAGCAGGGGTTAATCCAGCTCCCCCTCCCCAAACCTCCGCACCTGGAGGCGTCCCTCCAACCCTGCCTCTCCCCACCGGAGGTAGGGGGCTCAAACACAGCCCTCCGTCACACTGCAGGGGAAGTAAGGAGGAAAGGGAAGGAGAGCAGCAGAACTGCTCCAGGATGGGGGTGTCAGAGGCACCCAAGGTGCTCCCCAAACACACCGCTGGTGCTGGCTCCCTGTGATGGCTGGGAGCAGCAGTAGGTGGCCAGCAGGGCATTCCTGCCTGTATCCTTGTTTGTGTTGGGGTAGGCTTTCAGCAGCTGGCTTTTAACAGTCAACAGGATAGAAACACATCAAGCATCCTTTTCTTCCTCAAAATAAAGTCCACAGGAAGATAGAACAACATCCTTATTTCGTGGTAACAGCCCCCCTCTCTCCTTCCCTCTCAGCAGTCCTGTTTAGGGGCTGGCTCTTATATCCATACAAAATGTAATGAAGACTCTAGAGCACTTCTCTCCCTCCCAGCACATCAGCCTTTCATTTTTCTGTGTTTGCCTGGAGAAACATGATGCCAGGCTCCCCCTTTCCTCCTCCTCCTCCTCCCAAAACTTCACTGTCACAGCAAGGAGCCATTAAAAAGAAAATACGCCCTGCCAGGTCTGTGCTAATCAAACCAGGACAAATAAACTCTGACACTCAACAACTCCCCGAGTGCCTGCAGCCCGGGGAGGAGACTACAGATTAGTTATGAATATGGCAGGCAGCAGGGGATGAGCTATGGGGTCCCAAGTCACCCCGCAGCCACCTGTGAGCTCTTCAGACACCACAACTGAATGCCGTGTTTATCTGAGATAAAGCATGCTTCAAGCAACAGAAGAGCACCCCTAAACTTTAGGTTCTAGTGCTCCCACCAAAGCACTTTTCAGCAAGGTTACTGATACTCAGAGCTGCAATTTTACCCAATTCAGTGCTCATTTTCTGTGCTTCAACATCCATGGGGTAAGAAGATAGAAGGGAGATTTGGGCACCCCAGGTTTTACCCATTAAGTCACAGCCCAAAGCTTGTTATCAACTGGACTCCTTTTCTTTGAGAGTAAAAGCAAATTTCAAGAAACAAAGAAGGAAACAAGCAGCCACAAAAGATTTCTCAGATGAGTTATGATAAAACATGCTAATGCTGTTACATGCTTCTCTTTTCCTATTAAAAGTGAAAATATAGGATGGGCAAATACATAAAGAAATTCTCAACCTTGCTAGAAACAGCACAGTACTTAGTACAATGTGAAATACCCACAAGAAATAGAATTGCTTTTAACCAGTTCTACTGGTATTTTGACTACGATATTTCAAAGAAGGAGAAATAAAACCAAAAAGAAAGCCTCTGTTCCAGACAGGAATATCGCTCATCTAACAAGGATTAAGTCACACTTCAATTACTCCTTTGAAAACCACTGCTATTTGTAAAGGGCATACTTACAAAAAAAATTGTAAATGGCTTTTTTTAAACTCCACAGGCACTTAAAAAAAGTCTGCAGTGAGAGAATGAAAGAAATGTTGAGAAAATATGTTGCTATTTAAGTAAACTCATT
The DNA here is from genome assembly GCA_020086605.1 of Lanius collurio. Classification (NCBI taxonomy): domain Eukaryota; kingdom Metazoa; phylum Chordata; class Aves; order Passeriformes; family Laniidae; genus Lanius; species Lanius collurio. The sequence continues at coordinate 7,629,969 of JACBWW010000018.1, forward strand.
AATAAGTATAATCAATCCGTTGCTGGAATTAGAAAAGAGCAAACCCATATCCTGTGAGCTCTAAGCTGGAAAGTCAGCACAGAAAGGAAACAACCACCACAACAGTGATAAAAGTGATCTTCTTGAGAGAAATGGATGGTATTTTTATTTTGTTTGGGCTGATTCACATAGAGAAGTGTGCTTTGTACGGCAAAGTGAAAAGGAAAACAGTAGCTGCAGTAAAAGGAAATGGCCAACAGTGACTTTTATTTACAATTACCAAGAGACAGGCTATTATTGACCATATGTGCCACAATCGCCCTCCTTATCATGGGTTGGCCATCATGTCCACTGGGAGCTGTTAATGAACTGGGTAATTGAGCTGCTGACATGTGTTACCAAAACAAAACAATAGGAAGAAGAGACAAATGAACATTTTATTTGCCAATCAGAGTAGGTTCCGCTTTTCAGAGAACTGTGCCTAAGTAAGTGGCTGAATACATAAAACAGTGCATTGAAGGCAAGCAGATGCATGCACAATAATGGTTAACTGACAGCCTATGGCCCATCTGTGCTTAACATTTTGTTAAAGAAATTACTTGACTTGCTAAAGAGACAAATCATACAGCTGCCCCAAGTGCTGCATTATAAGAGATAAATCATTAGCTAAACTGTTTCATGCTTAAAATGACAATGCATATTAACAGTTATGCAGGGACATTTTGTCAGCACAGCTTGATGCAGTTATAAGTGACAAAAAATGTGACAGCTCATAGCTATTCAATGATTTCAACTTAGAAGAGAGTGACAACACTGTGAAAACAATTTCACTGCACAAACAATAGATAATTCACAGGCTCTTCTAAAAATGTATTTAATTTTTTTTTTGAATGATGAAATAATATGGAAAGGAAAAAAAAATGTCCAGTGTCTAACTGTTCTGCACCATTACTCTGCTAGCATGTACTTCATTCAAAACCACAGAGCATCAAAAAGGAACACATTCCATTTTAAATATCAAAGACTGCATCTCCAACACTAAGAATAAATGGCTAATTCTCAACTGTGCATGAAAGGATAAAGAATTTCTAGAGTGAAAGGAAGGGAAAAGGAAACTGCAAATACAACTACAAAAATCTCTTCTTATTCCCCCACCTCCTTTGCCAAAAAGAGATTTGCTTTGTTGATACAAGTAATGCTAAAGTACTTAACAGCTTTGCATATGGGTCTGATCCCAGCTTTCACCGCTGTAAATTTGCACTGAGAGATTACTATTATTATTGTCATTATTATAATTATTGTCATTATTAACATTATTATTATTATTTTACATTGAAAACTAAGTATAAAGGAACTGCAGTTAGCTCTTGCATCCTGTGGTCCAGGGAGTACACACATGTGAATGTGTAGAGTCCAGGGAGCACGCCCAAGGGAGGGCAAAAAGGGACACCAATCTCCTCAGCCAGATTTACCTGCACAGCTGAATTATTAAAAAAAAAAAAAAAAAAAAAAAAAAAAAGTGATCTGGTAAAAGTCATGTAGACTGTGGGAGATTTCCCTGCGGTTTCAGAAGTTGGTGTTCACATACGGGTTAGCTCAGGTTTAATGACTAAATAAAAACTAAATTGCTACAGTTTTCCCCACAAAGCCAAGACTGCCTCCCTGGCTGTGTAGAGTTTCCATTCACTGGCCTCAGAAGACTACTCTGCTGTTTCTAGTGGTATATGAGCAAAGCTGGATCCAGGCAAGCTTTGCTCAGTGTTTCCCACCTTTCCCAACAGATCCAGGGAGAGGCCAGCGAGAGGGAGCCGGCACCGCGCTGACTCGGGCGCGGCAGAGCGCTGGCACGGAGGGCACACGGCGCTGTCCCCGGGCTGCGAGTCACCCCGAGCCGCGAGTCACCCCGGGCGGCGCTCCGAGCAGCTCTGCAAAAAGCGGCCTGAGGAGGCAAAAGCACAGCTCCTTGTTTTTCACCGGGAGCTCACGAGTGCCCACGTCTGGGGATTTTTCCAGCCCTTCCCACAGGGAGCATCCCTGGTAACGCTGAGAACACGAGTACTGTATTTAAGTATTGCAACAGCTTGTCTGTTCACTTAGAAATACTAGGACATTTCAAGGAAAAACTTCCAGAGGATTAAAGAACTTTGTCTCCTAAATTTAAGAAAAGGTGAAGGAAACTAAATATGCAAATCCAGATGAAGTTTTCTCCCAAGAAACTTCAGGAATTTGATATTTTAGGTGATATTTTAATATAAGACAGGGAGACTTAGGAGGAAAGCTAGATCTCTCTTGCAGAAATCCCGGAAGATACTAGGAAAGGTTTGGCATCATGTCTTCAAGCCAGTATCAGCTGATTGGTAACGAATTAAGACTGAAAACATTGGGTATCCTGGGAGATGGAATTTGTCAGCTGAGAAATTAAATAAACCAAATGAAGGAGTCTCTGGATAAATAATGTATAAGTGAGTTAAAGCACTGCAAATAATTGAGTTGTCAGCAATCTCTCAATTGTGTAAGGCAGTGTGGATTTTTCAGAAGGAAAAAAAAACCTATAAATTATATTTGCCACAATCCTTTGCAACAATACCATACAAACAGGACTCCTAAACTTATATGAGCTGATCAAACTACTGGGTATACCAAGATGGGAAAAGCTAACAAGCATTTTTCAACAACAGCTCTGCATTGCTTCACTGATTCCACTTGTAGTATTGCTAAAATATTTTTGAAGAAAACAGAAACTGTACAGATGGCCAAAGTAAAAAAAAAAAAAAAAAAAGAAAAAATTGAAAATGTTTTAATAATCTTCCTATTTGTCTCAACTAGTTCTAGCACCTGAATTAAGAACATTCTTGATTCCGAACACTGGCAGAGCAAGCTGTTGTAGATAGCTTCATCTCCACGTCATGATTACAGTCCTCAAAGTCTCAGTGGGAAATCAAGTTTATCATCTCTTCTTAAACCCACAGCTGCAGCCAGACCACCCCTCAAGCCCCTTTTACCCACTACAGGGGTAAATATGACCATCTCTATTTATCACTTTGGAATGGCCAAAATATTTCCTGACTTTTTTTTTTTCTTAAACAGAATATTTGATTTTGTCGTTGAATACACTTGGTCTCCTCTAGAAATCACTTAACCCTGCAGGAGACTTTTGTAAGAGAAAACTAAAAGTGCTCACTTTTTTTGGTTCTGCTTTTCAGATTTCAGTCAATTAAAATAACTTATATTTTTCATCAAAAATTTTTTCTCTGATTTATTTTCCAAGACACTACTTACTCCTGCCAAATACTTATTTTCCAGCCAAAGCTGTTAGTAACTCTAGGTCACTTCCATCACAACTACATAAGAATTGGGGTGCTGACCTCAAAATCCATCATCTTCTGTCATGAAACCTGGTCCTACTGGGTATTGAGCCCTCCAGTCCCACTGGTCAAAGACAGCCCCTGCCTTTATGGTTGTTCCAGTGTTTGGGATAAAAGGACCCTACAACAGGGTAGCAGCAGGGTGCTCAGTACCTCTTTGTGTTACTTTCTGTGGGGTTTCTCATTCCAGTCCCTGCCTTGGGTGCCAGCATGGAGGGAGGTGCAGGACTCTGTGCTCAAGATTCCCTGAAGCACACAATGTAGTTTCATTCATTAAAGTGCCTGTGATGCTATTACAGTAATTACCTTGAGTCCATCCGAGAGCTGATCACCTGCAGATGCTCCTTGTTCCTCACCCTGTGAGGTTTGCACACCCATGAGCTCCTGGCGTCATCCTTTAATTACACTTCCTGAGGACTGTCTCCTACCAACATCACAAAAGCTATTGGAGCTCAGACATCACCTGATCATAGCACTGCCGAAATACAGACACTAAACAAGCACGAGAAAATAAAGCGCACACACAGTGCTCTGATGACATGGACCCTGGCTTGATAATAATGAAGCATGGTATATAGCTTACTATCTGTTCCAAAGAAACATGGGGAGCTTAATTTCCAAAGAAAACTCACAATTTTTCAGTCCAATGAAAAAAACAGAACAAAGCCCCGCACCAGCTGACCTCAGAGCCGTCAAGGAAAGGGAATGACGGGCTGTGCTGGTCTGCAGCCAGCCCCACAGCACCTTTATAGCCTGGAAAATGTGCCAGCTGGGAGTCACTCTGGATCCAGTCTCTACACCACAGACATATGTAATTCCCATACATTTGCTCTCATTTACTACTTGTTGACAGATGCTGATAAATGTTCGTGAAAACCTACAGGAACAATGTTTGCTGGTGAATGCCTAATGGTAGAGATGTCAAAAATTATTTGACTAAATATACGCACACTTAATATCACCAGCTCTGAAACTTTTACACATATTAATCTATTTATAACTGTCTCTCTGAATTATTAGCAGCCTCAAAAATTAAAAAAAAAGTAACTCTGCACCAAATTTAGTGAGATAAACACACTGGCTTCTCTTAACTATTCACTATACACATAGAGCAGAAGTGGCAGAATACCCGTTCATGAGTCCTGCAGGCTTTGCTTGGACACTAACATTACAAAATGTATTTTCACTGATTTCCATTTTTCCCCTTCCCACAGTGTCCCTACAACATAAGCACCCAGAATTGCAATGACTTAAAGTGAAGTGATTGTCTAAAGAGAATATTTAAGTGATATATAAGGTAAAAAGGCACACATACTATAACTCATTTGCCCCTTGCCATTTCCAAAGAAACAGACTCTGAGGAATCTAGTTCTACATTCCTAGTATTAAATGCCAATCACATTGTGTCAGTGATCTTTGAATCCAGACTCAGATGTAGCCCTCAATCACCCTCAGGCATCAGGAATGTCCACACTCAGAAGACAGGAGGTTTTAAATCTAGTTCCTTTCACCCAGGTAGGGAACCCAATGAAGCTGCCTGTGGGTTTTTTTGGAGCATGAAGAGCAGCTTATTTTTAGATGATCTCCCACATATTGAAAATCAATGGTTTCATTAAAACTGATGGTTTTACCCTCCAGAAATAGGGCAAATTCTCAAAGATAACAGTGAAATTGGTCCCAAATCAGATTTGCAATGTTTAAAATTAGGGGGAAAAATTGACAAAATGCAAACAGATGAATCCAGAAAAGTTAACATGCTTAGTTTCTTAGCTACAATCTTTCATCTCTGTAAGATCAGCTATCTTAAATTGTTAGGCTGTAGGGTTAACTGATAGCATCTATTTAAAGGTTCTCTCTGTTTCCCCAGAGGTCCTCAACATTTCAGGGGGAAGCAGGAGAAGATCTGGGAGAAGCATTATGTCAGTTATAAAAATCCTGGCTCCTGTTTTGTCTTTCCTTCCAGTGTTCTGGCACCACACAACGGAGTTCTTTTTTCTTCCACTTGTACACAACTTAGAACACTGCAGCCTGAAAAGATTCATACATGCATTGCTGGGTACCCAGGAACATCACAAGTGAGAGTCCTAATTGCTCCATCACAAAACATGCAACAAGAGAGCTTTCTTGAGTGGGAATAAAAGTTGTTCCCTTTGTTTCTAATTTTTCCTGAAAATATAATAATATTGTAGAATATCCAAAACAAGAGGGCTTCTTGAAAACAGACTCCAGAGTGCTTAGCATTTTCCTGCCACCATATGAAAATATAACAGGTCCTAAAATGGGAGCTTGAGTATCTCATCTTGTAAATCCAGTCTGAAAGAGAAAGACCTCCATGATGAGTACTGGAAGAACAGCAACCACTAACACAGAGCTTGCCTTCCCTGCCTATGCAAACAGGCAGCACATACTTTGCTGGGCTTTTCTAGCAAGCTTAGAAAAGACAAGCATTCAAACCCAACTGAATTTCTGAAAAAATCATGCTCTTTCTTTTTATTTGACAGCAAATTTTTAAAATGCTAATTTTTTTCTTCAATTCATACCCTGTGGATTGTGAGATGCAATTCTCTGTCTGCTTTAGGTCAAATCCTGCTGAGAGCCACATCAAAGTGGTTAATACAGATTAGGAAGTCAAAACTTGGCCTGCAACCCAGCCGGACAGAGCCCAACAGAGGGGCCTGACAGATGCCCCAGATGCGTCCAGGGGGAGCCTGCCAGAGTGAACTCTGCACAATAGCAGAGAAACAGAAAAGAATAAAAGCTGCACACTGCCAGCCATCCTCCTGTGTCCGCAAAGGAAAACTGAGATCAACGGAGAAACCAGCTCTTGGCAGCTTTTCTAAGTGGCTTCCTTTTTATTGTTAGACAAGCAGGACAGGGACACCCAGGGTCTCAGGTTTAACACTGCCCAAGGGGATCACAAACCCCCTGTGAATGTGAGAGGGCTACCCTGTGAGGGTAGTGGACTTTTTGCCTTCATCTACTGTTGGCAAAGTAATCAGTAACTCCAATACCTTTGTCCCTGGTAGCACAGAAATTTTGTGCTTTTGGGCTTCTAGCAGAAGCCTAGAACATACATTGTCTCAACAGACACCAAATGAGACAGGAATTCTAGAGGAGTTTCACTGCTGTGACAGCTTGCCAACATCTGCAGCAGTTTGGGTACCAGTGAGCTGAGACCACTGCTCATCATGGAGCTCAAGAGCCTCCATCTCTGCCTAAAAGTCTAAACGTCTGTGCACCTTCATGTGCTTACATCATTAGGTCCTTTTCAGAGAGAAGTCTCAAGATCTGTGTTGATGCAGCTCCCAGCACAGTGGCAGTCTGTGAGCAGGGCTCCTGTTTACCATAGCAATACAAATAACAACAAGTGGCTGAGTGACAGATGGCCTGGAAACATTTCTGATGTTTTCAGTGACAATTACCTATTCAGACACTCCAGTCAGACTTTCCAAATCACAGACTAAGGGCAGTTGCCATACAACATTTTACAAACAACTTTGACCCAGGCTATGTTCTAATGAACACTTACTTAATTCTAACATATATGATCACATATAAATGGATTAACAGATATGTGCAGCGGATAGCTTCACAGTGAATGGTCAGATTGGGATCTTCAAAGAAGAGCCTGCATCTGTCATTAAAATTAAATAACAGTCATGCTGTTCTGCTCGGGTATCAGAATTTGTATTACCAAAATCTTTGTACTTTCTGAAAGTCTCCTTCAACTCGAAAATTGTTTTGCCAAATTCAAACATCCAGAGGGTTTTTTTTTTTTCCAATTTGACTGCTCAAGAAAAGAGTTTGCAAAAAGTGTTTCAATCCAAACAATATCTCATCCAAGCTCCCATGCTTTGTTTGCATTTTTAATCCCATACTATTTGGAATTATTCCTATATTCTTCTAAATAAGACATAAAACCACTAGAAGTGCCACTAAGATTTTTTATGATCGGGATCTAACCCAAGAAACTTAATTAGAAGCAGGGTCTGTGTAAGGATGGGTCTAGACCATCTTCTGTCCAACTTGCAGCAAGTGGGACATCATTGCCTGCCTCAGAACACATTTAACAAGAAAGAAAAAAATCAAGCAACTTTGCCTCCAGGAATGTTGTTGCATTGGAGACTTCAATTTTCATTATAATCTGGGACCATCAAGGTTCAGTAGGAGGTTTGTGATCTTTCTAAGCAAACCTGGACTTCGTTTTGAATAAAAAATGGGCCTATTTATGGCTTTGCATCAAAGTCATGTGAAATGTCTGGTTTTGCATGGATTCAATTAGAGACAAGCCTAAGGCACAAAAAGTTCAGATCCTGATCAGGATCCAGACTCGCCCAAAGCTGAGGGACATTTAGATTGAGGGACTTGGTTCTTGTCCATCTCTGATTCCAGCATGAAAATCAGGTGGGACTCACTTTAAGCAAACCCCCGGTCCTCCCCAGATTTTTGCAGCTTTTCCAGCTTGGCATGTCAGCAGCAGCAGGAGGGTTCCTATGACTTCTGATGGGATCTGAAACCCATAAGACACTGTTTGAGTCCCTGCAAACCAAAACTGTGGCATCTTCCCAGCTCTCACAATTAAGCTTTAAGCCATAAGAAAAAAAGAAAAGCCAAATTAACAGTCCTATTGACAGTTTTATAGACCCCTGAGGGCTCTGCCTACATCCAAAGACAGTGGGGCTTTTCTAAATTAAAGTGAATTAGCAATCAAGTTCCTAAGAAGGATTCATTTAATAAATTAAAGGGCAGAATTCAAAACAATTTCAAAAGTAATCCTTTGGCCACAAATCATTCTCTGTACAGTGGAAAAATAGAACATTGTCATTCTGATGCTTGTCTTAATTGGCATTCTGTTGTTTCCCTCTTTAAAGTAATTGTTTATTATTTTAGTGGGCACCATCTTGTAGTAAACTAATGTTGCTATAAGCTTCTTTAGGAACATGATAAACTTCTAATTCTGTCTGATAAATACAAGTTCTTATTTGGTTAATTTTTGCATTTAGAATTAGGGAGAAAAATTAGAAGTAAATTTGACCCTACTGAGCTGCTGAAGGAACCAAGGTTCCCACAGTCCTCATTAGTCTTTGAGTCCACCAACACACTGAACAAAGTTTTGGCTTTCTAAATTGTGCACCGCACGTACAACATGGTTTCAGGAGTCTGTTCCCACGACGCAGCTCAGATTTTTTTAGCAGAACTGTGTCAGTACCAGGCTCTAGCACAAAGTATTTTACAGTGTTTGAACTCTCAAGTTTAGCAGTACAGATATTCTCACAAAGTTAAAGTCAACGCCACAAATTTCCTGAGCCCTTATACCAAACTCAGTGCAGCTACCATTAAAAGTGATGACTTACAGACTCCCAAAATGCTGTTCCTTTTAATATGATTTCCTATGGTAACACACAGTTCACAGGAAGGCCTTTGCAACTATTTAGGAACAGGCAGACTTTCAAACTAACTTTGGTGGAGCCTTGACAGATTATACCAGCAAAAGTTCAGCTGCTCTGCCATTTGAGTATGTTTCCAGTTGATGTCATTTCATGCTTTCAGACCACGGTTGCAACTTGGTGAGAAAGGGAATATTTGCCCTTCTCCTCATTTCACATTTCTCCTTCCAAGCTTTCTCCCCCACCTTCCTGATTCTGTGTTAGTGGGAAAAAAACCCAAAATCTAGTTAAAGTCTTTTGTAAAAAATGGAAAGAGAGAAGGAATCATTTGTTGTCTAGAGGAAGAGGCATGTGGTCATGGCACTCACTCAGGATGCTTTAGAGTGGAGACCAAATGAAGTCTGTCAGGCTAGTAGCTCCTTCTCTATTTCCACTCTTCAAAAGGTCCAGTGAGTGCTTGAAAAAAGACAGATCAAAATCCAAACAAAATAAAAACCCAACACACACCCCCAAACAAGCCCCAAACATTTGAGTTTGACTCTCCCGCACTCCAAATACCCAGAAGAGGTACACAAATGAAGTGGAGGAACTCAGAGGACCTAGGGAGTTTTGGTTACAGCTTTTACCTCAGTGCCACAGAAAAATATTTCTTCCCCAACGCAGGGCCATGCTCTGCTCACAGCAGACAGGACAGGCACTTTCTCCCCTACTCCCATCCAGGAATTCCATCTGGAGTCAGGAAACTTCTCCTAGCAAATATGACGTGCTCCCCCCAAAAAGTCAGTTTTGTCCAACTGCCAGGGTCCAACAGGAAAAACATTTTGTCTAGAAAACATCAAAGTCTTATTGTTACAGCTCAAGGGTTTTTCTTAAGGCTTTCCCTATATATTTTACCAACACAAAATTCAGAAAGATTTACTGAAAGACTTAATTAAGAGACTGGAACTCTCCTGTTATAACTGCACTGAAGAGCAGCAAACACGTGACTGCTTTCCCGAGCACGCCAAGGCTTTCCATTATGCTGATGTCTCTGGAGCTCAGTGTATGCACTAAATGTACAATTCAGGTCTACAATATTCACGCTATGCAAGCAAAAGTCCAACAGATAATCTCTTTTCTGTCACCTCTTGTCACACTGGTTCCCAGAAATACTCAGTTATCATTGCACGTTATATTTTAATCGCCATTCAATGCAAACATAATGGGCTTTAGTGAACAGTCATATTTATTATTCCTACTACTATGCCCTTCTCTTCCCCTCCAAAGCATAACCAAAGTTGCACCGTTCAAACACATCTCTTTAGAAAGTCAGGCAAAGTGCCTCCTAAAGGCATCAGAATAACAGTTTTTTAAGAGAACCATTCCATTTTTTCTTTTTTTTTTTTGGCTTGTTTCAATGGGGAGCATCTTAGCGTGGAACTAAAATAAGTCAACACCACGAAGCACAAAAGATTGCAAGGATTTTCTGCAGCATGGGCTTGTCAAAGCAAGTAGGCAGCCTTTGTGTGCTCCGGCACAGCAGGAGCATTCCTCCAGGTCTGAGTGGCGGAGCGCCCCCGGCCACGGCTGCCCTGGGCGCCAGGGTTCCCACACCCAAGGCGGTGGGAAGAGGAGAAAGCAGAGCTGCAGAAGTAGCGTTGTAAATGGGATGAACTGGTCAACACGCTTCTTAGGAAATCCATGGCTTCCAGGAAGAATCACGTGGAAAGATTTACAATACCTCCACATCAAAGGGTTTGACATTGGCTATACTGGTCCTTTCAAAAGAAAGACATGTCTGTCCCCTATAGCATCAACTCTGACTCAGGCAAGAGTGCAAAGACATTGCTGAGAATCCTGCATGTCCACACAAAAGTAAGTTTTAGCTTTGGATTTCAAAAAGAATTAAACAAAAAACACTATAAGAGTAACTGAAATAAAATTCCTATTTTCCTTTGCTCCATTAAGGACACTCAATTTAAGTCTTAATCTTGCAAACTGTTCTGATAAATTGCCACTTTTTCACGGTTAAAGCTTCACATTTCTATTTTCCCTTTACACCTTGCGCCAAGGCAGCTTTAAGGATAACGCCTGTGTTAGGAGCATGAATGGATGACCCTCCCATACACACTGACCCAAAGATAAACTTTGACCTGATGTTTGCTAATAACACTTCTTCTTAAGATGCCTTGTTTCTTTTATGAACTACTGCTTGACTCTAGGATCTAGAAGCTGACACGCATTAATATACATCTCTGGGTGCCCTTTGACTTGGCCATCAAGACCCTTTGACCCCAGACTTGATTCCTAAACCCTGTCAATTGTTTGCAAGTGGAAAAAACTTATTTTCTAGTCATAATTAATTTTAGACATGTTTTATCAAGCATTTCTCGCCTCTTTTTAAGTTGTTGTTATTTCAATTTGAGTATACTAGATATTTACTTCATTTAGTGGGCTCCCAGATTTAAAAAAAAGAAGAAACCTAAAGATACTCCTTAGAGTTTAATCTTTTGTTTCCAAGCTTTGTAAAACTCCCAGTAACACTCAAGCACTTCAACATTACAAAAAAACCTCCCCATGAATGATAATATATTCTAAAAAGCCTCCTTTCCTGCTTTTCAGATTCATCTGTGTACTTCTGCAGATTCGAAACATTTTTAGATAACTTTATGGCATTTTTCAGATGCAGTCCCAAAGCCATAAAAGCCAAAGGCAAAATTTAAATTGATTCCCATGCCAGCAGGATCCAGTCTTTCGACTGAGGCACTCAGAACCACTAGCTTGCTAACACTTGGCGTTTTCAGACCAAACATTTGGAAGAAGTTTTAGAGCCTACAGCAAAAAAGACAGACACATTTATATTTACATCTATTCCTACCCTGTGTACCCTCTGTTCTTGCAGCCATACCCACACACTATGCACTAAAAGGAGAGGATGAGGAGCCCAGTGCCAGCCCATCCCCGCCGGCACAGGCGTGCTGCTGCTTCCTGGTACATTCTGAGTTGGAAAGTTCTAATTCCTGGAATCATGTTACATAATGGCAGGAATTGCTGCACTTCTGCCTGTTTTACATCAGGCCTGAGAGATTGCACAAAGGGAATGAACACTTTCCAGTGCTTAGATGATGTATCGAGTGTGCACTGCACACACAGCACTGCAGCAATCAGCGTCTGGGGAGGAACGCCAGCAGATAAAAGGCCTCTAGTCTCAAGGAGAAGCACTGGGATACAGCAAATGAGGGGGTTTAGCAAAGCAAAGCAACTACCCCTTATTTTTGTTCAGAAAATGCAGTACAGGCTCAGCAATAATGATGCTCTGTTTTCTTACTAGGCAAAAATATTTCCCAAAAGCTCTGAGAAACAAGCAGCCTAAAATTAATATTTGCATTTAAAAAGCTAAATCCACATAACACAAACCAACACTCACCAAAAATAAAAGACTACGAACACACCAGACACTTGTACCAACAAGGATAAACAGGCACCAGTTTTATGGAAAAGATGCTCAGGTTCTGCCTCTTGCTGCACAGTTAAACTAGACTTCAGTTTAGTTGGGTGGTGGAATAGCCAGGTAAGAAATTTTGTGCTTTCAAGCATCCCACTACCTCCTGAGGGGTGCATCCCAAGCACCTACCCCACATCTCAGGTCCCCTGGCTGACAACCAGGAGTGGCCCAAGGCGGTGTCCAGCCTCAAAGCACACTCACCTCACAGACAGAGGGGACTCAGTCACGCACACAGTTCTAGGAAACTCTACCAGGCAAGTAGCAATAATCAAGGGTTGGGGGTTTTATTAAATCCTTATGCATGAGACCTAAAATGCTCTTTCCTGTTTCCAGAATCCCAAACACTGTGGGGTTTGGAGTAGTCTTTTCAGGGTTTGGGGCTTGATGGCTCCCTTGGATCAGGCAATTGGACTGATTTCTGTAGGACAAAGCCTACAAAGTAGAGACAACTGCAACAAAGAAAGAAAACCGGTTCCCAGCAAGGTCCTGGCTGCAGCATCTGTCCCACCAATACGCGGGACTCCAAAACTCATGCAAATGAGATTTGGTGAGATATCCCAACTCTCCAAGTTTCCACAGAACAGGGTGTTCAAACCCCAAGTGGTTTGCTGTATGTTCAGATAATAGATAACACACATCATGGGACTTCAGTGCTTTCTGTTTTCTTTTCTCAGCTCAGCTGACTCCATCCAGCCATCCTTCTTTTGCTCTGGTCACAACCTGAAGACTACAGCTTCTTTTTGCAGTCCTATGCTCCCAATTTTACCTTGGCAGAGGCTATTAAACTGGAATGCTATCCAGCAGGAGAGGGAACCACCTCTCTGGGACAAGCACTGACCTTCCTTGCTCCGGGCAAATACAGCTACCCCAGGGAGTGAGAACAGTGCACTTTTCATCTGCAGCGGAAGAAAGAAGTTTAGATAATATTTGAAACAGCTTGAAATCAAAGGAGAGAGATGATGAAAACAGCCCAGCTAGTCAACTACACCAAACAGGACTGCCACTGCCATGGATCCTGATCCAAGTCCAGCTGGAGACACAGGCAAGGCAGCTTGCACCAGTTAAGGCTCTACGCTCCTTGTAGAAATCCTCTCTATTTTCAGCTGATGAAATGGTACTTTGTCAGTCTTGATATATGCACAGGGATGCTTACAGAGCCTCATCCCTCCTGTAAGAGAAGAACCTTTTAAAACCAAACAAATTTAATTTATGGCTTTGACTCCAACAAGACTACAGATAAAACCCTATGGACATCAGGAGGGACCCATACAAAACAAAGGTCATTGGTTCTGTACAGTTATTCCAGCTGGAATTCTTAGACAGTGAAGTGTTCACACAGTGCCACTTCTTCTATTACTATGTAACTTCAAAACAGTGCTATGCCTAACATACACAAGAATTCCTCTTTTCTGCTCCTAAAAAAATAAAATACAGTGGCCACTATAAAAGAATAGATGATATTTCTTCTTGTATGATGGCAGAACCCTTCATACAAGCACAACCACACTGAATAGCCTTTTAGGTTATTTGTTAGACTGAAGTTCAAAGGAGGGTGCAGTGTAGCCAGGAAAAAAAAAATAGTCCCTCTGGTTAAAATTTAGCATGCAAGATCTCAACAAAAGTGATTTTTTTGACTGTGCCAATGCTTTTGTTTGCTCAACAACAGCAACAAAAAATTATTTCTTCCTTCTCTTCCACAGTAAACCATTACCAGCTGTTGATGCAGTATTTTTTTAACATGCGTTAAGTCATATTGTATATTGTCCATTTCATGTGTGTAGAGCATTTTTTGCTACAAATTCTTTACCATGTTAAACCAAGTGTACCACCCAATCTTGCTACACAGCTTAGGGCTTGTTGACACAAGTGGGACCCCACCAAACAGGATCATGCTGGAGACTCAAGTTACATTTACACAAAGGTGGGTGCAGCAGCCCCCACAAACTGTTGCAAACCTGTGCAGCAGATTTTACCAGTACAAAGCAACAGCCTCTCTTTCCAATTGAAATCCATTCACATTAAAAACAGAACAATAAAAAAGGAAAGGAAAAACACATCAAGACCAAAAAAGCACCTCCAAGATGCAAGTAGTTCAGTAACATTGCAAAACTTCAAAATGGTTCTTGCCACACACTTCTGCTCACATCTTATTATACAATCTTCTGCATCATCTGGATCAAGGCCAGAACACTTTTCTCACATTGCAAATTCATTATTATATCCTTGTTTCAATAATTTGACAATTTAATGCAACTATGAAGATAAGTTCAGGAATCTTTTCTTAAGCCAGGATTTTAAAATATGACTGTTTATGGGCACGTCCATTTGGGCAAATAAAATCATGTATTTGTTTTTCATGTGCAAATTTGGGCCAGTGGAAAATCAAGCCCCATGGGGATAATTTAACCAACAATACAAAAAAAACCCTTGAGGCAAATGTGAAACTTTGTCCTTAATTTACCCTGTTAGGGCAAAACAAGGCAGGAATCTCATACCATGTGTTCTACATCGCTTAGGTACAACAGCATATGCTAAGTAAGGAGAGTTGCAGTCTTGCCTCTTAATCTCCTTATTTATTGTGGGTTTAAGTCTGACCCTCAACATTATATGTGGTTTAAAACTATATTTGGAGGAAAGATAGAAAACGGCACTCCAAGACTTGTAAATGTGTTTGTCTTTAAGGTTTGTTCCAGAGGAAACCATGCGTGTCTTAGCTCGCTCCATATGCAAACCCTTACACGATTTTTAAACATGCTAATGCTCACATTCTCCATCTCAGGTTAATCGAGAAGGGTTTTTTGTTGGTTTTCTACTAGCAGCTTGCCTACAATCCACCAACCCACCACTCTTTATGTATATATGTTGAATAATTATGAAGCTGTGAGTATTTATCACCTTTTCTGAGCAGTAAGCAGAAAGAAATACAATACTATTACTTCCAGCTACTGGCTTTCCCAAGATAATTAGATAACACAGTGGACTGAAGCCTTGGTTAGCCCAATGCTGTTCAAGTTAAGTGATTGACATGCCTCTGTCTGGCTGCTCTATTAACTGTTTCATTTTGTTGCTATTTGCAGTTTGCTTGGCTAATACTTCGAACAAATACAGACTGTTTCTTTAGCCCCTTTTTTCTCTTTGACCTTCTCCTGCCCATTTTCTTTGAGTCACTTCAAACTGCCTTGAAAAGGCCTGTTGAATGTGCACAGTCCATCAGAGTCCCAGGTTCATCCCATTCCTTGCCCTGAATGCTTTACTTCAAAGATGGGCCGCATTCTTTAATTGCCCTTTGAATTAATATCAAAGGGTCACAATGCGAGTGCCAGAAGAGAAAGAGGCTTTAATGAAGCAAAGAGCTGCCATTCATTTGCAGATAAGCACGTTTTTATGCCTGACTGGTCACCATGGCTAAATGCTGAGTGAAGAGAAGGCAGGGCAGGCAGAGAAGCTTTCACTTAAGTGGTGATTAGTTCAAACAAACAAGAGTAAACAAATAAAAAAAACCCGCAAACATCCTCACAACAGAAAATAAGATAATATGGCTGAAAGTGTTAAAAAATATCAACAACCCATTGTGTTCATAATGCCCTTAACCCTTGGCAAAATACTGGGGTCTAGCTCAGCCTCTGCTCCAGCTCCCTCTCTCCCGTTACCTTCCACAAAAAACACTTTGGGCTTTAAACTTTCACCCTTAGACTCAGACCAAAGAAACAAATAGTTTTAACACAGTTCTTTCCAGGGTTTGAAAGAAAAGAAATCAGCAAGTTAACTTTGCTTATTTTTTCCTGAGACAAAGCACATTTGGTAATTTGCATTTTAGTGCCTAGGGAATAAAAACTCTATACTTAATTATTATTGATTTACATTTTCCTAATGAATCCAGTACTGTCTAAAAATGTGTGGGTGTTCAACTATCTTAATTGCCTAAAGGTCTCTAATATTTTGTTTTAAATTTCAATATTTGGGGATTTTGTTAGGTAGACTGGCTAGTTTTGGTTATTTGAGACATACGAAGGGTACTAGGAACGCTTACTCAACTTCTTGATCCTGCCTATGAAGCCTTCTATTTTCTCTTTAAAATAGCAAGAATATAAAACTGAAATGAGAAGCTTCAACATAAAATACAATGTAATAGAATTACAGCCACAATGCAAGTATACAGAAACAAGGAGTTCACAGGTGTCCTCTTTATAAATTTTGACTTATTATTTATAGACTCAGACTTCTCTTTACACAGAAATAATTTACTTAACAAATACAAGGTTGTTTTCTTGCAGAAGAATTCTCTCCCCATGAAAGAGGATGACCTATACTCATAACGGTGTAAAAGTGACTTATGAGTGCATTCTCACCAGGAATTGTGCTGGTATCTCCCATAACTAAGAAGGTTGTAGGAGTACAAACAACCTGGAAAAACACATAGCACATTTTTAGCCCCCCTTCTTCAAAAAAGTTTTCTCATTAATATTACATCCACTCAAGCCTAATTCTCTGTGCAACCTGTCACAAGACTTTCCCTCACCAACACTTCCTTGGATTTATTTTTTAACTTCTCCACTGCTACCCTACCCCTGCCTTGCTTATCAAGAGTGCTCATCCCCCCAGTCCTGGATCAGAATCTTTATTACACACCAGAACGTGAAGAACTTTGACCTTAAACATCTAGCTGGAAACTCAGTACTGACAAAGTCTGGAAAAGCATCTTGCATTTGTGAGGTGGAGAGAAGCAGCACAGTAATGAAAAACATGCAACAGAAGAAAAGGTCTCAGCTGCAGAAGAGGGACAGAAGATACTCCGAAGTTTCAGTGCCAGCACCAGCATGGTTAACTTGCTTGCTTTATTTTTTTTCAGAATATAAAGCCATATGTTGAGCAGTCCGTTAGAAAACTGCTCAACTGCACTGCATTAAATTAATAGTACTCCCAAAATTTGGGTGGGGTTTTTTGAGCTACCCTGGTTTGCAATCTTGATTTAACACTAGCCAAGACCCTCAAAACCCTGGATTAACTCTGAGAATTATTTCATTAAATGTCAAACACTACCTCTGCAGTGCTTCTCTAACACCTGATGCTCTTCTGCTTCAGAAGTGTTATATTTTCTAACACATTTTTCAAAAAATATTAGCTAATTTATTTTCCCTATATTTTCCATACTTCACATTATTAATTTCATTCTTCTCCAGATATTCACAGGCAGCTCTGTGCATTAGGCTAGATTACACTATCAGCTTTCATCATAAAACTTTCTGCTCCACTTGAATTCCTCTTCTAGAAATCACAACCTTGGAAGAGCACTGGATATAAAACTGCATCACAGTACATTTAGAAATAGTCATTTATATGCCACCTCCACTCATATAGCAGGAATGTTTCCCAGATGCAGAGCACTTCAGAGAAAGGCTGTGGGGACAGTGAGTTGAGCAGCAGCCTGACACATGGCACGAGCTTGGGGCTGAGGATGGAAAAGTCTCATTCTCACGGGCTTGCTGCAGGTTGAGGAACTGACTGCTTGGCCAGCTCCCAGCACTGAACCACACACCCTCCATGCCCCAGCCTCACAGGAGGCCAGAGAAGCGGGCCCAGCCAGGTGCCACCAGGTTTGTTTGCTTCACGAGGCAAAGGTGAGGCTCAGATACAGACAGCAGGGGCTCCAGAGGCTGGCACATCCCCAGCCTCACCCCTGGCAGGGATGTCACCCATAACAGATATTACAGTGCCATTACAGGAG
>JACBWW010000018.1:7652908-7675900 GCA_020086605.1 Lanius collurio
AACTCAAGGGTTGGAGGAGGTTGTCTGATGCTGTTTGTTTGTTTTATTTTTATTTTAATTTGGAGACTTTAATGGGTGCTGACAGCAAGCCCTCTGAGCAGTAAAAGAAATGTTTCTTAATATGCAAAAAGCCTTCATTTGCATTCTTTTACTAATAAAAAGAGGTACAGCTTTGCTTAAATAGTTACAAACTCATCTTTTGTACCAAGTACATTAATTTCTTCTGAGTGCAGAAGCAATGTGCCTGGTTAAACCTAGCTCTACGCCAGCTTCACAGTTCATGTGTATCTGCAGAATGTGTGTGAGATGTGACACACATAGAGAAAAAGTAGAAGTTACTGAACATCATTCCTTAAAATCTACTATATTCCTTAAAAATACATTCAGGAGACTGATATCAATAGGCACATACATCACACTAAAATGTGCTTTCCCATCTTATTACAGAAGCTGTACTAAAATCTTTCAAATTTTCCCCAAAAGATGGTATTGTTGATTCCATAACTTGTTTTATATTATTAAATAGAATGAGATTCTCTATAAACAGCAACTATTATCCCCAAAGAAAAATTAGAAAAATAACTTGACCTTATTACACAAATAATCCAATATCTGGCAATACATCCTACACGCTCTTGCTCAGGAAAAAGTCCTCAGTTATTCAAACCACAAAATGTTCAGAAAGCCAGGTTGAGGTCTCTCTTACATTCCTGGAAATCAAGGGACTTCCACAAAGGAACCACTCTGATTTGACAGCAGCAGGCATCAAATTTGATACCCGGTTCAAGATCTGATTTAAAAACATATTATATACTATAGCACTATTTCCTGACAGTTTATTGGAAAATCTATCTGAAAGTATAAGTTTGTACTGTCTCATTATTTCTTGTTCCACAGGAGTCTTTAAGTCAACATCTCAGATTATGTTGGTTTACTCCTTGTAACCTACCAAAACAAGCAAAAGTAAATTAAAAATAGTTCTTTTACTAGAATTCAAATCAAGGACACACAGCAACTACAGAAATATACAGGAAAAAGGAAATAATGGTGGCTGAATCTAAGTGTACTGAACCTGACACCGAGCTCTTTACCTATCTCTCTTCCTGATGCAATCAAGGGCAGAGACAGATAAATGCCCAAATGTCTCCTGAATATTTGTGTAACAGAAACTTGCCAGACAAATTTTCAGGTTTGTATTCTATTTTCATACCTGTAAAGACTCATTCTACAAGTGCCTGTGGCACTCCATAAGTGATAAGCATCTGATGGAAAGTGGCAGCAAAATAAGAATCGCTCCTAGTCCCCAACTTTCCCCTATCTCAATCTCTAGCAAACAGAGTGGTTTAAATTTGGAAATAAAATTGGGTAAAAATAATACTCTGAATTTATCTAGAGCTTTTCCAGCAGGCAAGTCAAAGGAGCCTAAATTGTTCCAGGAAAGTGAGAACCAAACACTTTCATTTCCCAAATGTATTTAAAGCTCTATACAGCAAAACAAGGACTATTATCAGATTCCCACTAAGTGTTTAATACTGTCAGCCCACAACAGAACCAAAATCCAAAATACTCCTCCTTCCTTTACTTTTGTAAAACTAAAATCCTGCTGGCAATACTACCAAATTCAAGTATATTGTCCCATTTTTGCTCTAAATCTTATTTATTTTTTCACCCTTTTCCCAAAATGAAAGATAAAATCCATTGTAAGTGATTGTTCATTGTAGTGTTGAGTTGTTCATTGTAGTGTTGAGTTGATAGATTTTTAGACCAATAGCACTTCTTACAATTTACACATTTAAACCGCACAGAAAGGCAGGAGTTCCTCTTGTTCCAGCCCACCTGAGGGAGGTGGGGGGGCCTCAGAGCCTCCAGGCCCCACTGGGCCGAGGCCCCGCTGGGCCGGGCCAAAGCCCCGGCCCCCTTCCCCTCTTCCTGATGCTGCAGCACAGACCCTGGGTCGCTGGGGAAGGAGCCATCCCAGAGCCCAGGTGGCTAAACCCAGCCATGGACTGGCCCACAGCTAAACCCAGCCATGGACTGCCAGACAGCTGGACACAGCTATGGACTGCTACACAGCTAAACCCAGCCATGGACTGCTACATGGCTGAAAATCTTTCCAGAGCGGCTTCTTGGGACCAGTGGGTCCCCCCTGTTCTCCACATGGAGCCGGCAGGAGCCTCCTTTCTGCAGCCAGCAGCACAAAAAGAGCGAGGCTTTCTTCACCATAAAGCCTGAACAAGAACATTCTTCACCATAGAGGTTTCGGAGTCAGAGAGAGCGAGCCCTGTGAGACAGAGCTGGAAATGGTGACGGAGAAAAGGGGCGGTGCCGCGTTCCTCGCGCGGAGCTTAAAAATACTTCTGGCATGCAGTGGTAAGAAACTGTAATATCTCAAACTGTTTGTCTCTTTAATCCATTTGAAGTGCATGAGGGGGATGGAAGACTCACGTGTGGCCTATGAAGATTGTGAAGCGTTGCCTATGCCAGGATATAGAAGCAGTGAGAAGCTTTTAAAGATTTGTAGCAGAAAAAGCCTTTGAGTTCAGGCCAAAATAACCCATCCTTAAAAAGATTGATAACCCCATGTGATGGCTCAGGTGTGGCAGTGTGAAAAAACTGATATTTTTTCATAGAAGAGATGTGTTACACCTCAGCAGATTGTTTCTTTCCAGGCAGGTCTGTTTTTGGGGGCAGTTTGAGGAACCACACGAAGGAAGAAGAAAACCCTTTTTTTCTTAAGCATGAGAAAGAGACTTTTAGAGAACTGTAACACTGACTAGAATCCTATGTTGTGTTATCTTTTGTGCTAGTTAAAAAAAAAAGGGTAAAGTGCTGAGAAGAAGGGAGCAGGGGGGAGGGTGTGTTTGTTTTAATTTCTTGTTATATCTTTTAACTTTTAATTCTGTTAGTAATAAAACTTTCTCCTTGTACTGCAACCGTTCAAGTTTGAAACTGTTTTTTTGCCTTGCAGCTATCTAGTTTTCCTCAATATTTTCTTATTTTGTTTTCCTTATAAAATAACTGATATTTTGGATGCTTGATGCTTAGTTGTGTCAAACCACAACATTCATAGACTTGATTTTCAGAGAGTTAGATGAAATTGAGTTATGCTGAAAGTAAAAAAAAAAGATCATCAGTTGCAGTATTGCACATTTGAAATTTATTATAAAGTATCATTGTTTCAAATGACCATTTCCCACAACTGCACATCTTTGTGCTGTGAATCACCCCTTTGCTTTGCTAAATAAAATTTTCTCAGCAGAGAAGCTGAATTCACCTGAAATCATTAATGCAGAGGGAACCCATCTTTTCTTCACTTAGAGAATTTTTTTCCTCAACATGTGTACAAACTCTTATAGAGGAAATTTAAGCCAGCCAACACTAAGCTGGCTATTCTGCTATCTTCCACTGATGGCTTCAGAGCATCCCATAGACTGTCTCTCGATAAATCATGCAATGCACCCCTAGCAAATATCACAACTGCTGCTTCTGTGGACTGATCATTTATTTTGAACCTAACCCCCAGAGAAACCCCATTTCCTTCAAGCAGCCTGACTGAAGCCAAGGATGCCTGAGCATGTACGGCAGGCTCGAGCCAAGAGACAGATCATGCAAAAATGATCTTCCACATCATCCCAAAGACTTATTTTCCATTCTTGCAGCCATCAACTCAACCACACCATGAAACAGTTACTGGAAGAGAGTATTGTCAGCTTGTTTCTAATTACTGGTTCTTCTTCCCTGCCTAATGCATAGCTAAATGAATGAGGGCTGTCATGGAAAGGGACTCAAATTTTAAGTCTGGTACAGCTGGATGATCAGGATAAAAACACAGAGAAAGCACACAAAACTCCCACAGCCTTGTCTTTGCAGCACTGAAGTCCAAATCCAGGCTTGCACCATGCACACTTTGAGAACAGCCAACCCAGCCCTCCCCTGAACCCCAGAAAAACTGCTACAAACCTCCTGAGAAAGCAGAGCCAGCACTCTGCTCCCACAGCTTTGCTTAGTCCCTGGGTCTGTGGCAGCACAAGTGGTTTTCACTGATGCTCACACACTGCTCATGGCCACAGGCTGGCAGAGGGGTTACCCACTCACCTGTACAAGCATTTCTCAGATATTAGAGACAAGACACTGCCGGATTTCTTTTATTCCACTGAAAGGTGCCTGGCCTTCCATACCCCATTCCCCTGTGGGAAAAGTGAACAGCCCTGTGTGCATCAGCAGGAGCAGGAGCATCAGCACTGTTTGGGGTTGCAGTACAGACTGCTCTGCTCTGTGCTCCTGGGAATTCAGAAGAACTGCTTTCTCCATCAGACATCCTCTGGTTTCTCTGTTGTGTCTCTTCCTTTAACAAAGACTGATATGACACACACACTCCTCTAAAGTAGTGGCTCCAGAGCACAGCCTCAAAGACAACACTAAAATTGCTCCTTGAACCCATTTTAAAATGAGATCATTAACTCTAGACTGCAGCATTTAACTGTAAATAAATTCCTAAGCAAAAAAAAAAAAAAAAAAAAAAGAAAAAAATTATAAAATGAAATTATGATGCAAGGTCATGTTAAAGAGATTTCTCCTGATGCTATTTGGAGTCTCTATTTCCTATCACAGAAGCATCTCCTTTACCAGTCCTGACAGTCTGCATACATAGTTGCAGACATGAAGTTAGGTTTCTGTTTTAATGCACAGCAATTATATCCTCGGACCACTTATATTAAAACACATTAGGGCTATTTCTCCACCTTAAAGGCAAATTACAGCATATGAATAATGAATATTTTTTGGAGGCAGAGAAATGGATAATCTTCCCACTCCATCTGGGGTGGTGCCTTTCCAGCAAGGCAGAAGTGGAATTTGAGGCCCCTTTATGAACAAGCAATAAAAGACTCACGAGATGGGATGGTTTAGTAACTTCCAAAAAGGCAAATCAACTGGAGACAGATATAGTCGAAGCAGGGTATCTCAGTTTGCACATGATTTATTATCTCCCTTGCTACAGAAGGACAACTCCAGTTCCCAGCACAAACAGCTCTCCCCATCTTACCTCAAGAAGAACCTGTCAGGAAAGAAAGAGCCTAGCAAGTGTTCACTTTGGCCTTTGAAGTTCTTCCTTGGCTGACTGATGCTCGCCCATACATAACTGGAAGAAAAGGCTTCCATTGTGTCTCTCTTTACACCAAGCGTATTATTCTCCAGACAAAAGCTTTCCAATCTTAACTTTTAAACACACCTCTCTTTAGGGTGCACTCTTTCTAACCCATAAAATCTTTTGTTCATAAAAACAAACAAACAAACAAATAGACAGCTTTCTCCCCCTCAGGCAATCTACTCAGCTTGTTAGTTTTTTGCATTATACTCTTTGCAAAGGGATACCACAGATGCCGAGCAGCCAGCACTCGTTCCCAGAAATACAGTATTTTTCCCCAACACTGTGTCCAATAGCTTACCCAGCCCAGCTTTAAACATGAAAACAGCCATTGTAGGAACCCCCTGGTTTTAGACGAGACCTGGTGAATAATCACCCTACTGAAAACATCTCCAACATCTGGCAACTTGCTGCTATTTGCAGGGTCTGTGCACTGGGTCAGGCAGGGATGCAGGAGCAGGGCAGGGGGTTAAGCAATGAACATGCTCAGCACCTGCTTGCTCTCTGCCTGATTCTAATCAGTATTCTCCTCTCATGCCCAGGAATGCTAGAATTCCTCGGTTTCTTCAAAAAAACTCAAAACTTTTTCTGCCTCAAGGAAAGGAGAGGAGGAAAAAAAAAAGGAAAAAAAAAAAAGGAGAGACAGAATAAAACCTTTCTGTTTATGCTCTGACCAAATTTCATTAAAGACAATGCAAGTCTTGCTATTAAATTCAATAGTCCTTTTTTCAGATTTATGAGGAATCTCGCATGCTTGACACTATTAATTAGAGGAATTAGTGGTGTTAAAAAAGTAGAAAAACACATAAAACTAAACCTATAAACTTACTGTTTAAGGAGTAGAATGTAAAAATATCATTTTCCTTGAAACTTAAGAAATCAGTAAAAAACTTGTTTCACCAACTCTAGAAATACAATCTTGCCTTATTGCAACTTCTACTGCAGTTTTACATTTCAAAACCTTCTTTTTTTTTTTTTTTTTTAAGACCTGTTGACAAGTTTAAGCCAGTCTCTCAATTGCAACGGGCTCCTCAGTTTTTTGGATAATAACTTCATGTCCAAGTTGCTGGACTATTTCTCTTTGTCAGGAAAAATGCTTATAAAATAAATTACAGATTTTGTTTAATAAAGTTTAAAATCAAAACAAAGTAGTTGATCTCTAGTTAGCCTGTGCAACACAAATTCCCACCACTAAGAAATGGATTCTCTTGCATATGGAGGGAAAGCTACAGTTTTAAACTGCATATAAGGGCAATGTACAACAAAAGAATAATTAAAGCATGATTTTTGTCTCCTTTTTCTGGTCAGGACATATTTCTGTTTTAACAAGTACAATAGTAAAAAATAAATATCATTTTAAAAGAGAAGAAAAAAAAAACCCACAAAATTTTAGGCAGCTATCCAGAAAATACATATTTTTAGTGAATGCAACAGCAGTGGTAGAAGAGAAACCAGTGCAAAACCTGTGTGCCCAGTCAAAACCACATAAATTTCAAGCATCAAATACTCTCTTAGAATGAATGATTTCTTGTATATATTATTGAATATATTTTTCACACCACATATTTGAGACAATTGCAGGGTATTCATGGGAGACTCAGCAAAACTAGCAAAAAATATGCATCAATTACTACTGTACTCCAGTAAATACATTGTGGCTCAGAGCCTCAGTGTAAATTGAGGCACCACCTCTGGATTCATCCCAGACCACACTAGCTATTGATCTACTTTAGTTTAAAAAATAGTAATAAAACTACTAAAAATAAAGGTGAAGAGTCTTTACGCCTTCACCAAAGCACACCTCTGGTTCTCTGCGCCAGGGCTCACAGCATGTGGTGAGTTAAGAGGTCCATACCATGGGCCACTGGACAAAAGAGTACCCACTGACCCCTCTACAAGCAACCCCTAGTATTCCCCAACTCTGCAAACCCAAAAGTTTAAAGCCCAAATACTCTTCCAAGGACGGGCTGCAATCCTATCTAGCCACAAAGCATTCATTCTAGAGGATCATTCCATTTGGATCTGCAGTTTCAGCAGATGAACTATGAGAGCTGAACCTACAGAACACTTTTGATTCCTGAACATCAGACATTTGGAAATACAATTGAGGAAGGAAAACATCACTGGACTCATTTATTTTTTTTTAAAGGCAAAATAAAAAAATAATTAAAAAAAAAAAAAAAACACACTACAAAAAGAAAAAGAACACCACAGACACAATGAGAAAATTTGACCAGGCAGGAGCAGCAGAGACCAGTAACAAGGAAGGAGGAGCAAACAGTCCTATCTCAGCTGGCTCCAGGCACAAGCAATGCAAAAATCACTGCAAGAAACACAGAGAAAATTGTGCCAACTCCAACCAGTTCCCCTTCAAACTAAAGCCAATTCTTCCAGCACCAATTTTGCCATAACCACTTTTTTCTTGTTTGTATTTAGGGGTATCACTTACTTATAAACATATTAGTCACCAAGATCACTCCTTCCTGCTCAAAAGGAGTATCAGAAAAGATCCCTTAGCCCAATTCAAAGTCACAGAGCCACACTCAACACAGCCCAATCAGAAGAAAGTTAAAGCCTATGGAAAGATGTCCTGGGCAGCCCCTTTTCCACAGCAGCAAACCAGCACCAGCTGTGCAAGGGTGGGAGAAAGCCCCAAATCACAGGGACCTGAGGCATCCCCTCTAAGAGCTGAATGTCACCAAGTGCAAAACACCACCTACAGAGCACAACTGTGACCACACCATCTCCACCTCGAGAACACAACGGTCCTGTGGAAGAATTAAACCTCACAATAAATATAAGGAAATCACTTGCAAGACTCATAGAAAAAAAGGGTAGAGCAAGGAGCTTTCTGGTTTGGAAACAGAGTAGCGCCAGCTCCCACCTGGGCTGGGAGCCAGCCACGCACCCAGCCCTGAATTGCAAGAACTCTGCTCACTGCTTCAAACTCGCGCTCAGAGGGGCACAATGGGTCTTTCAACTAAAGGATCCGGCCCTGAAAAGGGGGCCAAGGCACCCTAAGGGCACGGCACTCCACAAATACCCTGAGGCTAAAACAGGAGAAGTAACACAGAAGTGCATCCAAAGGGGTTCCTGCCTTGCCATCCTGGGAAGTCCACCATTCCATAGCCCCTCCCTCTGCTAACCAGTGGCCAAAAAATAAGCACCACGTGGCCTATTTCTTTAATAGAGTAGCACTTTTCTGCATGGTAGCACTCAAGATTAGAAACAGGTGAGTCCCTCCTACCCTCTTTGATCACCTGGAGGATCTTTTTTTTTCCTCTCTCTTAACGCTTTTCTAGGGGGTCTTATTTTTTATTTATAGCTATCATTACCAGGATTCAGATACTAGCTGTATTTAGGATTTTTAAAATAGCCACTTTAAAATTCTGTCTCTGACTTACTCTTCTGAGGCTGACAAGTCTCAATAATTTCTGTTAATCCTGATGTCAGATTAACAGAAATATTTATGTCATCAGTCATCGCTCCATCTTTCCGATTGCCAATACAGGAGAAGCACAGTAACTTTGAATTCTGATTTAAGTTCTTCCTTGGCCAAGTGACCTCTTACAGCCCAGGGACAAACCCTCTTTACACCCATGCTAGGGTAGGGTTTGAAAACTATTCGAATTTGAATTTCCAAAAATTTCATTGCTGTGTTGATTAGGTCCAAAAGTTGAGGGCAGGAATGTTGTTTAGGGGGATAGAGTGTGCCTCCCCTCCTGATACCATTCAGCCAGGGAGGAGCCAGAAATGAGAGGGAGTGAGCAGCACCGCCTCCCACCCTGCCAGGACTGATGGAGCAGATTGGTTACAGAGCTCCTTACAGCCAAGAGCCACGGGGGGTTTGTTTGCCCTGTTTTGCTAAATTGTATGTTAGAAAAATTAAGTGCCATTCTCTAAAGCAGCTTTTTTTAATTTGCTCTGCTTGTAGCATTTTAACTACGCTTACTGGCTGTGTCGGGTCTCTTCTTTACCAGCAACTATAAGCACTATAATGTCTTGCTAAGTCTGAGAAAGTGAAGATGTTCCCTCAAATCCCTCAAAACAGAACTTTCATACAGGGACAAATTCAGTGCTAAGTAACCTGCACAGTCCTGCTGAGAGCATAGGACTGCTCTGATGTAAATAACAATATTGTTTGGTCTCAAGAAACTTTTAAAACAGACAGAGATGGAAATAATAAAAATTAAAAATATGTCTGCTGTATGCAGCCATTTTGCATTTTCACCGGGACATGTGATCATCCTGAGACCCTGCAATGCTTCTGGCTGCTCCAGTCCCTGCCCCAGTGCACACAACATGCAGCTCACACCAGTCTCATGTTGTTCAGAAGAGGTAGACAAGCAGTTTGTTTTAAGGGGTTTTCAAAAGGCAATACTGTATTTGTTGGAAAACATGTTGTGGGTACTAAAGCAACAGGAGTTTGTGTGGTTTTCTGTGTAGCTGCCAAATATTCGCGCATTTTTGCTTGAGCCTGTTGATTTAAAAGAGAGCAGGTCAAATCAACTGTGCTAAACCAGGGATGAACCCACAGGGCTTTTTCCTAACTGTGACATCTATTGTACAATCTTCTAAATAGATTCCTAAATGTTTTCTTCTATTATTTTCCAGTTCCACAGACAAAGAGCACAGTGAAGTCAGATACCATACAGGGAATCGCCACCACACACAGCAAGGGAGGCACACATTATGCCTTTCTCTGCACCACATGTGTTAGAAATCCACAGAAAAAGTTTGTAGATTTCTGTGCATAGCATCACACCATAAAGATCTGATGACTGCTTACTTAAACCATCACTCCTTAGCTAGTTGTTCGGAAGTATCTCTTCTTCTATGTAAATACTGATAATGTAATTCAGTGTTCACACACACACCAGCATCAGTTCACCATCTGTGGAGTTAAACTTGATTCATCTCTTGGTAAACAGAATTCCAGAGATTTTTTTTTCCAAAATCTGTACTTTCAGGATGTCGTTGTGAAGCAGTGTATTTCACTTTCCATTTTCTTAAACTAAATATTTTCCACTTCCTTTTTTTCTCTGTTAAAACACCTTCTGAAAACAACTTATTTTCCTGTTAACGAAACCAGTCGAGTCCTGACTTCCAGATAGTTCTGTGCAAGTTTTTTCTCACCACTCAGCCTGACAGGAGGGGTTGGGTAGGTGTCAGAGTATTTACTGGGGCACAGATCCCCCCACCTCATGCTCTGACCCTTCAGCACTTCACACCAGATCAAACAGCCAGCCCTTAGGTCAAAACAAAAAGGAAGTCCTGCCACAACATCTTCAGTAGAAATGGATTTTCTGTGGAAGTATTCCCTGCTACTCCACTAGCCTGGTTTCTATAAAGCCTGTCTATATTCATCTCCATCCTCTGTGAGACAGTTAAAAACAGAGGTGGAAAGCAATTTTAAGTACAATTTGATTACACTGAGTACAGTTGGTGCTACTGCCTCTCAGGGGGTAGATGGGTTATGCACTGGTTACATTTTTAACAAAGTGCAGAGTAATTTTGCCAAAAGAGCTGTGGTTGCTATTGCTTTTCTGGGCTAGTACACGGAAGATATTCTGGTTATATTGGCATGAACAGTCCTACTCATTTAAGTAAGGTGAATAAGATTTGACAGGAGCTGAATAAGCTGTCTGCTTGCAGAAATGTCAGCCACAGATAGTTTATTCCTCATACTATTCAAACCACAGGGATCTATGTGACAATATATCTGATAAAGAAATTACTACATAGTCATTTTCAGATCAGACATCCAACATATCATAAATATAAAAATCCTTAGGACTGGTCCTTATATGGGCTTGTGCATGATATAAACATTGATCATGTTTGGCAGAAAGTCTACAACCAGGCAAATAGCCACTAAAAAAAAATCAAAAGGTAGCATGGATATCATTGTGCTCACACAGCCCTCCATGGAAACAAAAAAGTTGAGTTCATGGACTTTAAGGAAATTCATATCTAAAATGCTTTCGAAGAGTGTTAGCTCTTTCTCTGGGACAAAATGTTTCGTAGAGAAGCTGAGTACTTCCAAAGCATGCAACTGATATTTTAATCAGCAATAACCAGACAGAATGGAAACAGAGGGTATTTAAGTGAGAAAATGAGGATTAACAATTTTTTGTCTTATCCTTTACTGTTTTTCACAACAGTAGAGAATACCCACCCAGCAACCTAAAATCAGTGCAACACCAGGAGAGGCTTTCTGGATTTACCAGGCTTCTTACAGCTGTTTTTGAAGCTAAATTTCTGTATCTAATGTATGTACTGGGACCTGGATCTCACACTCCCATACCTCACAATTTAGATGATAATTCATGTCATAATGACAAGAAAACACTTCTAGATTACACAGCCTCTTCTACTGAGGATGTGGTGGGATGTATTTTACTATCTCTGAAATAAGTATAACTTTCTGCCATGCAGCAAGGAACTGATTGTTCTCAAAGGCCCTTGCTTGTTTTTCTGCACAGCCTCGGTGATCTAACTTTCCCCTTTTTTGGAGAAGGGACAGCACAACTGTCCTAGCTGGGAAAAGTAGGATCCATAAAATCCAAACTGAAGAAAATGACCAAACAAATGTTGCAAGCTTGTTTGTGTCCCCTTTATTCTGAGAGCCCAGTCTGGAG
Source organism: Lanius collurio (assembly GCA_020086605.1). Taxonomy (NCBI): domain Eukaryota; kingdom Metazoa; phylum Chordata; class Aves; order Passeriformes; family Laniidae; genus Lanius; species Lanius collurio. The sequence goes on from JACBWW010000018.1 coordinate 7,664,696, forward strand.
AATAGGCTGGCTTCTCAACCTCCCTTTCTTTTATTGGCAGTCCTGAACTATTTATCTCCTCTCTGATTTGGTATAAAAAGACAACTTTTTTTTCCCCTTTAGGCTACTCTTATCAAAAAGATTTCATGCAACAAAATTCGTTTTAGTAAAATTCAGTTAAATTATTTGTATTTTACCTGCTAGAGTAGTAACATTTCAATGCACTGTATACTAAAAGTAAAGCAATTAAAACAAAATCAAATCCAGTAATGCTAAAGAAAAAAAACCCACAAAACTGTAAGAGCATATATTCAACAAACCATGCAAAATAAGGATTCCATTCAAATTTCACATCTCATTAAAGACAATTTGGCCATTAATCCATACAGGTTTAGGAGCAAAGAATGATTTTCCAAGACAGATAAACTGAAATGATCCTCCTTTGATCTCGGAGGTTAAGAATCAGCAACAATGGAAGATGAACAAGGGGCAGAACCAGTGGCCTTTTTATGTGCCACAATGGCATCAGCAAACAACTACTTAATCAATATTTGGCCAGGGACACTGAAAACTTTCTTTTCAAATTTTAATTCCTAGTTGTAAAACAACTGTAGGGCAACCAGCAAGATAAGACATTAAACTGACTGCTTAATTGCCTTTTACTGTCTTACTAGTTATATATGCACATTCGTAATAGTTCGTGAATCTTTATTTACTAGGATGAATAAACGACCTGTCAACAATTACATCAAACTCCCCTAACTAAATAATCTCAGTACATGACACACTTTGCCTCTAATGTGCCCTCAGTGAGTTTTAATTTCATTACGCTTCACTTTTTTTCTAGGCAGAGTGATTTAAACTGAATTAGTTTAACAGCATGGGGCAGGAGTACTCCAGGGCAAGTAAAGTAAAATGCCACACTCACACTACTCTAAACAAGGTCTTGTGGTGAATTACATTACTGTACAACATTTTTATTAGCCAGAGAGCTCAGCGTTCGGGGACCATTTGGAAGTACCATGCATTTTTATTTCTATATTTTGTTCTTTCTTTGGCCATATGTGTTTGCTACCTAGGATTTAAAGTGACATTTACATGGAGAAATTCGCATTGACTGGCTTGCTCTGATTTATTGCTTTGTGTTTCACTCAATTTCTTCTTAAATTAACCAGAGAGCACTTTGTAGTTCTGCTTCATTTCCCAATGCAGTTTTATTACACAGCTCTGGGGACCCATGATAATTTATCACTATCAGCTTTATTGGCTTCCCTCTCCTAAACCCTGTTCTGACTGTCATCGATAAATAAACCAAACCAAACTAAACGTTCCCCAAATAACTGTTAGATAAAAGTGTTGTCTTTGACTTTGATTTGACCATTCAAAATCAGACATGGGAATCTTTTCTTTTTAAGGATTGTATCAGTATTGGCTTTTACTTACAGCATTAATTGCTAATTAGCTTTTTATCTAATTAAAACCTCTGTCTGCTGATTCCATTGCTACCTCTTTGTAAACACAGACACAAAGATCCTTGCCCTCAGTGAGAGTTTTGCCAAAGTTTCACTCGGGATTAGAGTCACCCTCTTGTACAGCGGGTATTTTCTTCTAACAGAATAGAACAAATTTGGGCCCCTTTCCTGCCTGCCCTGGCCCACGTGAGAAACGTTACACACATGAATAGGCCCTTTGAGTGGGACTCCTCACGACTCATCACCATTACCCGCATCTGCAGGACTGAAGGTCTGGTGGCCAATCGAGTAAACCCCTCTTACATCCTAAACCTGGGGATTTCTCCCAGAGCTGCAGTTGCTCAGCACATTACAGAGCTGGATTCAAGAAAAGCCTGATGTCTATTATGGTAAGTTCCTACTGACATCACAGATTCTGCAATCATAGGAGAATCTGGAAAGCCAAATATATAAAACACATTCTAAGAGGAAGTCCTAGCCACATCGAAGTCAACAGTTTCTTGCCTCAGCCTTTCCAGAATGACACCCTGTAAATCTAATGAAGATTTTCAAAGCCACCAAATAAGGTGCTAACTTGGATACATATTCAAGTTAATCAACTGCTGTGTGTGAAGCAATCCTGACATTTGCTAAAATAACATTCAGCTTTGTTCTGGATACATGTAATTAGAAAAACTGGAAAGGATGCCTACAGCAATTCTGCTTGAACAGGCTCTGACTCTTTTAAGTTGAAGAAAGTGTCCCTAAGATGGCAAAACATTCAAAGCCATTAATAAAGTCATGATTTCAAGCAAAGGATATGATGTATACAGTTATTACTTCAGAGAGTTGCTGCTAGATTAACACCCCTTCTTCCCACAGCTGGAAATATTACTGGTGCTTTTGTCAGACGATTAACCTGCAGTTAGTCTGACAATTAGCACTCTCCTCAAAATCTCCCACTTCAAGCCAAGAGGGGATGGGCTGCCCTGGCAGCTCTGGAAGAGCAAACTCCACTTTGAAGTCAACCTAAACTAAAACGTTTAGCACCTTTCTAAAAATGCTCAACACGCTGGGACATCACACTCTCACTTGATGGTGAGAGCATTATTCATTGCTCAGATTATCAGTTATTATTATTATTAGCTCAGAACAATGACTTGGAAACAGAAGCCTAGCCCAGAGCCCCACAGTGATGATGGATGGAGGCAGAAGGAACAAATCTATGCTGGGTTTGCTTGGGATCACGTGCACCAATTTGCACTTGTGCGACACCTGGCCTTTCTACCCAAGGCCTGGACTCTCACTATTAAGATATGAGGAAAGAGAAGGGGAAAAAGACAGAAAATATGGTTGACACTATCTGCCTTGAGCCAAATTCTAGACTAGGGAGTTTTTCTTAATTAAACACTATTATCTTGTCAGCTCTGAGAGCCTCAGAAACGACACTGTTGAAGTGACATGAGTTGATTTCTTAGACCTGCTAGTGACCAAAAATATAGAGTACTGCATGAGATTTCAGGCTTGAGAAGATAATTGCCTGCAGCCACAGCCATTACATTTCATTCAATAAGTGAATCTTTACCATGAACACTGAGCAGGGGAACAAACTGTGCTTCTCAGCCCACAACAAAATTTCACACAGCACGTAAGTCCTCCTACCACTGCGCCTTGGGACAGGAGCAAAACCAGGACAACCTCTGGAACCTAAAACTAACTCAGCATCTGCTTCATCCCATGCTCCAGCCACTAACCCAACAGTCTATGATGTAGAAATTAATGACTCAAACTGATCTCTGGCGGCTCCATGTTAATCTTCTCCCTTAATAAAGTGTCTTTATTAGTTTAGCAATCTAAAAATAACTGGCTGCATGATACTGACCAACCCTAATCAAAACATCTGCCATCCCATCTAGCTCAAGCTACCCTTTAGATCATGTGCCACCACTTCAAAGCCTCGTGCATCAAGTCAGTAATTGTAACATTGCATCTAAATATTTAAGCTAGGGGCTGGTAGTCGCGTGTCCCATTTACAGTCAGCATCTGTCCTCTAATTCCATTACAGTACAAAGCAAAAATGTTTCCCAAAACTCACAAACAGGAAAAGCATCACACAGCTAGAAAGGCAGCAGCAGCTTGAACTTTCGAGCTGCTGAGCAGGGCTTTTGTGCTAAGGTCCTTTTTTTTCCTACCCCTTCAAACTCCCCACATACACACACTAAAATAGGGGTGGTGCCGAAATTGTATTAATGTGAGCCTCAGGCACACAGAAAAAAAGAAAAGAGGAAGGGGAGGGAAGAGGGGGGAAGGGTTTGGTCCAAGATGAAAGTAAGAAGAAAATAAAGGAGGCAATTTAGTCTGCTGTAGCCTGAATTGCTCTCAGTACAGCCAAGGGTAGAGGCTTGGGATGAGTAGGACCCTTTTTGGACGGGTGCGCATGACTGGGGGAGGATCCGCCAGGACAGGGCCTGGGGGCCAATTCCGCTGGCTGGGAACAGAGGCCCCCTTTGAGGCCGAGGGGGGGGGGGGGGGTCCCGGCCACGGCCCCAACCCACTCGCAGCGGGCCCGGGGACCAGCTCTGCATCACTGCAGTGCTGAAAGCCACTGGCTCCTGCCAGAAAACAACAGCTATTTAATGAAGGGGGGAGTTATCAGATTAGTCAGCAAACCATGCTGCACATAACTCCCACCAAAGGTACAAGCAACATCCTCTTCTGCAGGGTTATGCTAAAAATAAGCCCTGATGTGCCACATAAAGGCACAAAACTTTCTCATGTTCTTTATTTATAGTTTGTGCCTTTAAGAAAAATTATCACGTGTGCAGAAGTACAGATATGCTACTATAGAGCTATCAGCCTCCTGATACACACTCTTACAATCAAGATTTCTTTAAATATATACCCAGAATCAGGGTTGAGGGAAACACCAGCAGAAGCACTGAAATACAGCACATACAGGGCTGCACATGCAGCATCTGTAAACAGTGTGAGAATCATATGTAAGTATCCAAGAAGAGAGGCTGAAACAGAATCACACCCGGCATACAAATGTTTACCTATACATATATATGTGGTGGGAGAAATCCCAGTGACACACTGTTTCTATCACACATTTTTTTAAAATATCATGTTTCCATTCTCTCAAATCCCACTCTGCTCTAAGTACTCCCTAAATCTCGAATTAGCTACCATTAAAATGACAACTGGTGTCCTTATCTTTGGAAAAAATGCCACTCTTTGAGCCACCCAAAGGCCCATGGCGAGAAGGGGATTTCAGGCAGCGCCAGCAAATGTCCAGCACTAATGGGTGCTCCTGAGCAGAAGAGCCATACTTTGCTTCATGCTCAGCCTTGGGAGTCACTTTCTGACCTATCCCAGAGTCTTCCCTGGTTCCCATGCTCTGGGATACCTCAAGCCCCCAAGAGCAGAGCTAAAAAAATTCCTCATACTGCAAAAGGCTTCCCTCTGTAACATGGAGCACTCAGCACTGAGCTACCACCTGAGGGTTTTGCTGCACAGCACACAGATACCCTTTGGACATTCCACAGGCATCCCGGGTGTCAGAAAGAGCATCTGAGACGTGCTGCCAGCAGGCACCCTCTGCCACACCAGAACTCATAGCCAAGCTGGTGGGTGCTGGCAAATATGATCCTGCATCATCAAAATCCTTAGGAGCTCTGCCAGTTATTTCAGTAAGAGAGCAGGAGGATTTTTATAGATGGAGTGAAATCAAAGCCCCTTGGCTGGCAAGGGGAGTTGAAGCAGAACTTTTTTTGTTGGTCAGACACAGAAAGTAGTGGTGGGCTTCCTTTACGGTTATTTTTTCCTTGTAATTGTCTCACTGCTATGCTGTCCCTATAGTATCACACTCCACGCAGGGCACAAGTATGGCAACAAATGTTTTCTGGAGCAGCAGCGTGCTCGCACTGCAGCATCACAGCCACTCCAGTAATGAGATTAAGCAGCAGCTTGCTAGTCAGGGAGGGGGAGCAGGCGTTGCTGTGGATAAGAGCACACTCTCCCTCACACTGCCAAACCTTCCCAGCCACTGTCACAGAACAGATGGGGTTACCAAAGCTGCCGTTTCCACGGAACCGTCCGGTCACATTCAGGCAGCAAAAACCTGCATACCCAGGGCAGGAAAGGGCTACACTACCCTATGTAATCAAGGGGAAAGTTGCTACTGATTGAACTCAAAACAAACAAAATAAGACACTCACATCCGCAGAAAGTGAAGGAGAGGGTACGTCAGGAGGTGGAATGCAGCCTCCTCAAACAACTGTGCTGGGAGGCACGGGTGTACCCCTGTTGCAGCAAGGCACCACCAGCCCCAGCAGCTTTCCTGCAAGAGTTTTGGGGCTCCCCTGGGCTGCTAGGAGGTAGCTATGCACACAGACACTGACTTATGATAAATCAGGAGCCCCACTTTAAAGGGCAGACAGTCAAAAAACAGGAAGACTGTTTCAAAGTGAAACAGAAGGATGAATTATATTGATAACAATATTTTTTCTCTTGCTGTCTCTATTAACCACTCTTTGTTCCATAAAGCAGTGATATTATCAAGGCTTACTATCTTCTGTTTCTAATCTCTGTCAAGAAATTCAGGAAGGCAGCAAAGCTACATATTTAACAACTAGGGCACTGAATTCAGCCATGTTTCCCTCGGTGCACATCCCTCTTGGAAAAATCCTCTGTTGAAGGAGATGCTGGAGTAAACTCCGGACCGATCATAAGGGAGCAACTACACCAAGCAATCAAACCGTTCTTTCTGGCCTTAAAATCTCTAATTTTGCTAGCATCTTCTGCATGTATGTATTATACACATCTTTGCAAACACAGACAAGCAGAAGATGAGGCTTCCCTGAAAGCTTTAATAACACTTGAAAACTAATTTTTAGGAGGGTTTAGGCGTTTGTTCCAACAAAACAAGGACATATCCTACTCTCAAAGAATGGATTTCAGTTGTCCTTGAACGGCACTGGCATCCCTTGATGCTTAGAATTGCTATAAACATTTTCTCTCTAAGAACAACTAATTTTTTTTCCACGATGGAGAGTCCATAAAACTTCGTGGAGCATCAGCTATTAGGGGCTCATTGAATAATTCATCCCTCATTGCAAGCCCATAATGTCTTTTCTCAGCCTTTTGTGGGGCTGTTTTCTCTTCTTTTCTCCTTGAATTATAAAAAGGTTGCCTTCTTTTGTTCACATCAAGCTGCTGCTAGCTGAAGCTTTGTCTGTGCAAAGCCAAAGTGTGAGTTTCAATGGACTCCCCCCTCTTTGTTTTCCAAGTTCATCTCCAAGTGTAGATTGTGTATAGAAGGCCTTCTTTGTAAAAGCTGGAAAAGTTGTACAAATGTTTGACCAGCTCATTTGGTACTTTTGTCTCGCCTTCTCCAGTGCCTGTGCATGTGCTGGGCAGCAACTTCCACATGCAGGCAGCCCGGTCGGGCCCTTGCCTGCCCCTGCACCCTGGCCCAGCCAGGAGCCAGGCATGGCTTCAGTGGGAGCAGCAGCTGTCCCCCCGCAGCAGCCCTTCACCTCCGCCTTGTTCAGGTTGCAACCTCCTCGCAGTCCCTGGCCAAACACCAACACATGCTCTTCCCAGCAGTTTTAAGAGCAGAAAAACAAAACATGTGGCTCCCTGCCCTGTTCAGACTGCAGAGACTCGAGGCTCCGCAGCCTTTTGCTACAACTGCCCATTCTATGCAGCTGCAGCCTTTTGCTTGGCTTGGGAAAGGAGCCCCTGCATGGCTGTGACGAGGGGCTCTGTGATGGCTCCAACCCTCCCTGCTCCCTTGGTTATTGAAAGCCAAACTAGCAGTGACTCCCATCTTTGTTCCAACTTCTGTGCCGTTCCTGCACACTGCAGGGTCGTTCCGATGGGGGAATGGGACACGATGGGTTGTGGCAGACAGGCTGTCAGGGCTCACTCCTTGCCCTACACACCTCCTGCTGCGCTGGCCCAAGGACAGCCTCTGGTAGAAGGAGAGTGATAGCCACCAGCCGCTGGGACTGGCGCTGGCCCTTTGCAGGGCTCCACAGAGAGCAGGGGCAAACAGGACTTTACCTCTTTCGCTGAGGATGCCATCAATGCTGTGCTTGGCCTTCTTGTCGCCCTCCTCCACCTCCTTTCTTTCCAGCTCAGCCTCCTCTTCCTCGCCTTTCCCAAACTTGCTCCGCAGGATGCGGCTGATGGAGCTCACTTCAGGGGGGAAGTGCAGAGCTGTGACCGGCTCGTCCCCTGCAGCTCCCCGCGGCTCTCGGGCCGGCCCGGGGAGCTGAGTTCCCCATCAGCGCCGCTGGCTCGTGTCCCTCGGCCACTGCCAGTCGGGACTTAGGGAAGGCAGCTGCCCACTCCCGTCCCCGCGGGGGTTTCACGGGGCATCGTCCCACACCGCACCCCAGCGCGGGCACAGCGGCTTTCCCGAGAAACTTTCTTTTCCCGAACCCACATGGCGGGTGATAAAAACCCGCAGACACCGCACAAACACTGGTCCGGCTCCGTGTGCCCCCCGCCCCATCCCGCAAACAACCGGCCGGCACAGGGAGCTGCTCCTCATCTCCTGCTTCCCAGCTCCGGGTCTCCGGCAAGCCCCGAGCCCTCCTGCTACAGCAGCCCGGAGGGGACGGCGGGGAAGCGTCGGGAGGAGGAGGGGAGGGGGATGCAGTTGCGATTTAATTGAAAACACCCCGCCGAGCACAGGAATCCTCCCAGGACGCGCCTGAGGCACCGCATGCTAACGCCGGCCGCTTCGTGGGCACCGGTCCGGCCCGGGGCTCCGATCCCGAGGGGATGGGGCTCACCCTGGTAGCGCGCTGCCCTTTCCGGGCCGCCCCCGACCCTCCGGGATCCTCCGAAACCCCCACTCCGTACCTGACGGCACCGTGTTGCGATCGCACACCCCGTCCTTCAGCAGCTTGTCCCGGATCTCCCAGCTGAACATGCCTGCGTTTTCCCGCTTGTATTCCTCGATTTTCTTCTCAACATCCGGCGTCGTCACCTGCTTCAGTAAAGACAAGGAGAGCGGGCACAGTCTGTAGGGCCGGAGCCCCGGGGCGGTCGGAGCCGCCCGTGCCGTCGTCAGCGAGAGCCGACACCGGCCCCGCTTAGAAACGCCGATATTAAACACCCGAATGCGGGCAGGGTGAAATAAGAGGGGACACAAAAGTTAATAACGGGCCCGCATTAGACGATAACTCTCCGCGTTAAATGAAACGTCCCAGAAAATCCTGGGGAGGCAACCGGGAAGGTGGGACAGAGCCCTCGGCAGGGAAAATCCTGAATTAGGCAGCCCCAGATGCCGTGCGGCCGAGAAAATCCCGAGTCGTGACCAGCGGAGGACTCCGGGCAACGAAGCTCCAGGTCAGTAAAGTTTCGGCTGAACAAAGTTTGCAGCTCCGAACAAAAAACAGCGTAATAAAAACGCGGAGAGGTTCGAGTACCGGTATTTTTATTCGGTAGCCTCGTGATTTTAAAATAAAGCAAAAAAAACAAACATAAAGAACGATCTTCCGGCTGACAATAGCCTTACGTTGGAGTAACATGCTTATAAAAAATTACCTCTACTCCTAACACCGAAAGGAAAAGTTCGGGTATCGCTTCACTACTTTAGAAGAATCGGGGGTGAGGGTGAGTGGGGGGGAAATCTAGCAACAACTTCCAATAAAAACTCAAGCCTTTACTTCGCTTTAGTGGGAAAGAAAAGCTAGAGGAGGAGGAGGAAGAGAAGCCTATTCTTGGGGGAAAAAATCGTCTCCATTATTGTTAGCGCAAACTTTTCCGTGGCGTAGCTATAAATACACGCAGCTCTAGAGCAGGGAGAAAAAGTAAACAGAGCAGGAGAAGGAGCAGTAAAGAGACAGAAATACAGATCGGTTTTTGCGCTTTCAACGAAACCGGGGAGGGCCCGATCCAGCCGCGCTGGGTCAGCTCCACCACCGGACCGATCGCGTCCCGGTCCGTCCCGCAGCCCTGAGCCCGCCGGCGGTCCTGTGGGAAGGAGCGTGGGGCACCCGGGGTTCTGGGAAGGCAAACGCTAAAAAAAACACGCTTTGCGCCCTATTTTCGTTTGAGATTTTTTTTAATAGCATTTCCTTAATTAAAAATGTATTATTGCCAAGAACTCCAACAATATTTTCTAAAGCCTCGGGAAGTTTAAGAGCAACAGGCAGGGGGGGAACACGACGAGGGTGCTGTGCCTCATGAATGTCTGCACCCACCCCCGCAAGTCCCCCCTGCCCTCCCGGGTGCCGCCGTCCAGACTGTAAACCCCGGTGCCGGCCAGCCTGGGCCATGTACCGGTCGGACCTCACTCCCCGCCACTGTGGCCGGGGTTTGCCCGGTTCCGGGCGGGCTGGAGGGGCTCACCTTGGGCTTGCTGCCGCCGATGGCCCCCGGCCGGATGGAGCCCGTCTCCTGGTACCTGCAGAGAATTTTGGAGACGCAGCCGTGGGACACTCGCAGCTGGCGGGAGATGACACAGGGCCTTATGCCATGGTGGGCCATCTCCACTATCTTGTGCCGGATATGGTTGGGTAAAGGCCTGCCATTGATAAACACTCCTCCGAGCTGATTGACTCTGCCCTGGCCTAGAGGGGTAGAGACTAGAAAAGGAGGGAAGGGAGGCAGGGGGGTAAATGGAGTTAACGTCTCTTTCGGATTCTACTGCGTCTTTGTTGTTGCTGTTTTTAATAGTTTTTTTGTCGTTGATTTTCTATAAGGCAACTCACCCCCACCCGCCCCGCCGTGCAGCTCCCCCGAAGACCCCTCCGCCGGCCCGGCCGGCAGGGGAGGGAAGCGGCCGTGGGCTTCACCTGTTGCACTCAGCCGGAGCCGGCTTTCAGAGCCCCCTCAATTCCGGAGGAGAAGGGGGAAGCGAAGCGGGAGGGCCGCAGTGTCCCCGGCGGAGTAAGGGCCGGCCCAGGCTCGGCCTCCCCGGGAGCGGCGGGGGGGAGCCGCCGCAGCCACCCGTCCTCCTTCGGACAGGGGCCTCGTAGTCGTCTGCACTGCAGGGCCCTCGCACCGGCGCTACCTCGGTTAAAAGCGGCCACTCGCAGTGGCCCGGTGCCACGGCTCTAAACTTCCTTTTGATTCGCATTTCTTCTATTTGAGTTTCATTTTTTTCCTAACTTTTACCGGAACTTTGATCTCCCCAAACCACCACCCTCCACTCCGCTAAATGAGCCGGGGTCGGCTGCGCTGCCGACCTCCTGGTCGGTTCCTCCCGCTCCTGGGACGGGCCGCTCGCAGAGTGCGAGGCCGGAGCCGCCGGCTGCAGCGGCCCGAGCCGTGTCCGTCCTGGGACAAACCCCTGCTCTGACAGCCCAGGCAGGAGCCGGGCGGCTGTCCTGGAGTCCTCCCTGCGCCAGTTCTGGCGGGCCGGGGGGGCCGCTTTGTTCCGGCGTCCGGAGTGATTATCCCTTTCCCGACCGGGAGCAGCATAGGCGCGGCCTTACCTTCCAGCGGGAACCCGCTGCGGGGATAGTTCTGCCCGGCCCCGGGGCGCATCATCCTTGGGACAGCTCCGGCCAGAGTTGTCATCGCGGCAGCAGCGGCCGGCAGGGTTATATCCAGGTGAGGGCTGATCTAGGCGAGACCTGCGCTGTCAGCGGGCCCCGCCGAATCAGGAGCGGTCCCGGAGGGGGTGGGGGATGCCGCCGAGGGGCGGGGAGGAGGCAGCTCTGCCGCTACCTCTTTGTCAGTGACCCGCGCTGCCCCGCACCGGGAGGGCAGGGGTCGGGCGGGAGCCCCGCCGGGCGGCGCGGCTGGGCAC
>JACBWW010000018.1:7690868-7705603 GCA_020086605.1 Lanius collurio
GGGGCCTGGGACAATCTAGATGTCCTTGGAGAGCAAACCTAGAGTGGCTTGTAATGTCTAACCAGCATAAGAGAATGGCAGCTAACAGGCCACAAGAAACTTCAGAGTTACACATTAGGCAGTACAAGATTTGAAAAATACGAAAGTTGAAAACTCAGGCATCACCCTTCCCTTTAATATTACTGCCACTTTCATAACCCTACAATTTCCAATAATTTTCAAAACACATGAAAGTCCTCAGAGCCACACAAATATGAATTAATATTTCCAGTACATTTTTTTGAGGCACTGTATCAAATGTTTTAATAAGGTCCAGATACATCAGCTGCATTTCTGATTCAAACTGCTTTGCCCCCTGCCTTCTGTGTTCTGAGTTTTCTTATCTGATGTGTATCTGCCTTGAGGTCAACTGAAACTCCATCTAATAAGTATATGAAAGTCAGCCTTGGGAAAGCTTCCTGTAATTCTGGCATGAAAACTACACAGAATAGATGGAGAAGTTGAGCATAACTGAAAAAATAATCATTAAAGAAAGCTAAATGCAAAATCAGGATTAAATTTACTCTTTTCTTTGCTAAAACTAAGAATGAGAAAAACTGGTGAGTAGTCACAAAAACTTCCTTGTTCACTATTACCCCAGTGAACACAGTGCTGGATAACTCAGTCCCACGCAAGCAAGGTTCTCCTGTGCTGTGCATTCCCTAGAGAACATTATTTAACACAAGATATAAGGGTCATGGGCTTCTCTGCTGGTGAGATGCTGCTTTGTTCTGGAACAGTGCCACTCCTCTTCACCTCTTTGTCTCTCTAGTGGCATTTGCATGTTCTGTCCTTACCCTTCTGCTAGCACAGGAACTCATGTGGTGACATGGCCAATCTGTTCTTGGAGACAATCCAACTGAACACTTCACTTTTTGGATGAGTTTTTCTGCTGCAACAGCTCAGGGAAGCAGGTTGTTGCCTGGGTGCATGAGGTCTGCAGCCAGTTTGAGGGAAAATGCCAGAGGCTATGTGGTCAGGAGAGGAAATGAGGCTGGGACCACAGCGTGGCTGATTTACGTACATTTACCTTGGTATGGAACAAAGCCATTAATGATTTCAGCCCTTCTGTCATAGTCCAGCATCCTGTCATGTGTATATTACAGCAGTGTCATGGGATGGGACAGTCCAGAGCCAGGCCTGAAAGCCTACTGTGACAGGCTGAGGGATAAGCTCTGCTCCTGTATCCCCTGGCAGCCTTATCTATGCAGGATAGTGTCCCAGTGTAGCTGTCACAGTGTGGCTGTGGTTCACCAGGCAGGGGGTTTGTGCCACATCTACTCCCTGTGATGTGGTGCTGCCCCAGCTCCTTGGTCACTTGGACAGGGAGGGTGGCCAGCCTGGAGTTAAAGGTGCCTTCTTACCTGGATCCTTCTGGTGGTTGAGCCTGTGATTCTTCACAAGCAGAGGAGCTGGACCATGCACACTGGAAAACATCTCTGTGATGAATTTAAAGGCTGCCTAGGCTGGGGTTGAAGAGATTAAATTTTTCTTCAGATTTTTTTTTGAAACATTACTTTATTTCAGGAAATCCAGCTGAATTCTCAATTTTAGTCACTTTAATGACAATGAGCATTTGTTATTTGAATTGTCAGCTTGTAGGGACTGTTCCTTAGTGGGAAACCTGTATTAGTTATTGTAAGAAAAACCCAGAATGTAGCTGAGTTGATTCTGAGGGCTGACTTTTGTCTGAACCACCATAGGAGACTTTGGATGTTATTTAGCAGAAGTCGTGTTACAAATGCAGAGCAAAAGTGGCAAACAACCTTTACAAAAGACACATTTTCCCACTTAATCATTCTGCAGCTGGTAAGAATTGATTTTTCGTGTGTTAAATATTGGGCCTGATTTATCCTGTGCAGTGGGCCAGTTTCATGCTGGTGCAGGACTTGGTCTAAGAGGAGCTGTAACAGTGTAAATTAACTCATCGATGAGTCAAGCCCAAAACCTCATAGAAGAATCCTGTTTTTCATAAGGGACACATTGACATACACCCCTGCAGCAATAATATCATGTTTAGCTAGTTTAATTCCCCAGAAAGTCTGTGTTCTTATACAATAGGTATATTTCTCATTTTTGGGGGGTGGCAAAATATGTGCCTTCATTTCATGGCCTCTCATTGCATAATAGGATGCTGCAACATCTTCTGCTTTCTTCACATTGACATTTTATTTCATATAAAGTATTTCTGAATAATTTATAATTAAAGTTCTTTTTTACCTTTTCTGTATTGGATCTTCTGTAAAAGCTATTGAATATGTGGTCTATTGCATTCCGTACTGAAAGGAATGTTCATTTTCAATATTTGCAGGCCATTTCAGGGAGCTGAAAAAGAGAAAATGGATTACAATTATGAGCAATTCTACATCAGTCACAGTGACATAAAAATATGTTAATCTCCTAATGTGTATAATAGGAATGATGCAGAAGTAGATGCAGGAATATGTTTTACACCACTTTCCCCGCAGAAAAACCTTTCTTCTGTTGTAGCTGCTAAATACAGTCCTATTTCAGTTGCCTCAGGAAATGAGAAATGTGTGAAGGACAGACCTTCACTGACCACTCACCTCTGCTTGTGAAGTCTCTGCTTTCGCTTTTCTTCTAGGTTAAGCTTCGAGCTTCTCCTCCTCACCCGGTGTTGACCTGCAGACCCAAGATCAGCCACACCCTCATTGGCATCAGTCTGATGCCAAATTGTGCAACAGGTTTATTGGCAATAAAAAGGGTGAGGGCTTAAAGCTGGGGGTGATGCATAATTTCTGATGGGAATAATTTCTCGTTGTTCCCATCCATTTCTTTTCCACAATGCCTTTTCATCACATCCCAAATAGGAACTGCATGACAAGCTTCTGTTAAGAAAGGATGAGGAACCATTTGAAATTGTGAGGGTATGTCCAGTAGGTGCGTATCCTTCTCAAATAGCTAAGCTTGAACAAGGAGATCCCCACAGACACGCTATCCGTAGGAAACTCAACTCAGAAATGTTGTTTAAGCTGATGGCAGACATGGGCTCACTGCAGTTTGGGCAGAGGTGACTCTGGCTTCCCTGTGCACACCTGGGTTTGATCCAGCCAGTGGGAATCTTGGGATGGATCCAGAGCTGTGCAGTGGGCTGCAGTGCAGTGACACACACCAAAGGAGCCCCCATCTCTTGTGGTGGGGCACTTTGTTAATGGCTCCTTGGAGCAGCAGCTGTTTTAGGGCAGATCTGCCCTGGGTTTTTGCAGGGATTTAAATAATCTTTTAGGAAACAGTGTTTAAATTGGTGCAGTCTTCCAGCTTGGCTGCAGTTTTAGGTACAAATGAATTTGTATAAAATTTACCTTCTCCTAAGTTAATGGCACTTCTTCAAACCCTTTGGTGATGATATAACTGAATCAAGAATCCAGGAATTTGATTCTTGGATTTAACTGTTGGATTTTTTTCAAAAAAGACCAAGCTAAAAAGAGAAAAAGAGGGAAAACCTCAGAGAAGTCCTTTGTTTTAGCCAGCACTGTATTTTCTGCACTCCAGAGTAATAGTGAAAATTTAGTCCAACCCTGGGTGCTGATTTAGGTGTTGGTGTGGGGCTGGCAGAGTCTGTTTGGGCTTGCTTGAAGCAGCAGCCTTTGAAAGGAGAGAGATTTCTGCGGAACAGGGCATTTTCAGATGCTCCACTGCTGTCTCTCAGTGGCACCTTGGAGCTCAAAATTACAGTTATGTTGGCCGCAGTAAAGCAGCTGGGTGGGAAAATATATAAAAAGAAAATGAATAATTATTATTAATGGTGATTAGAGTAATTAGTGAATGCCAGTGTGGCTATTAGCTCTTGGGCAGTTACTTTCAGCTACACAAATTGTCCTTGCATTGCACTGGCACAGTCTGTGGAATCACTTTAAAAGATTACTTAGTCCTTTGGGAGCTCTGTTTAGAAAACATGGTACACATTCCAGTCACTGCATTTGTTACAGGGTACCTTTGGTAACCTTGAGTTAAAACAAAGGTGGTTATCTCTGAAGTGAAATCCTAAGCCATTGAAGCTGGTTAAGATTTTTTGACATCAGCATCAAGGTGGCCAAGTTTTTGTCCTTGATAATGACAGGGACATATTTTTTTTTAAGACAGCTTGGAAACAACTACTATTGCTCAGACCACAATATTATGTATATGTGCTTGAATCAATTCAAAATGAGAAACAGATGAAGAATTTGGAAATTTTTGCAATCATACTATTGTATATATTCAGAGATTAAAAATATATTTTGTTTGTTTGTTCTGAGCTGAAGTGAGCACATGGAAGTTGGTTTGTTGGGGTTTTTTTTGTGTTTTTTAAATAAACTTTAACATCTTCTCACAACGAGCCTAAAACCTACTTGGAACTATGCAACCCTGGAGAAGCCCAGTCTCTGCTTTTAAAAAAGGTATTACTCAGAAAAGCAAAAACCAAGCATTAGGGGTGAATTAGGAATAACTCTAGATAACAATTGTTTTGTCTCAGTATCAACCACATGCCAAGGACTATGTGTGCTTTGGTGCCTTTCCTCTAGGAAGGAAAATGTTCAGGCAGGAGCAAAGAGGAGCAGGGATTGGGAAGATCTTCCTTATGAAGGAAACCTGACAGACCAGGACTCCACAGCCTCTGGAAGAGGCGGTTTAGAGGGGATCCAAGAGCAGTCTAACTGGCTCTGCTGAACAAGCCAAGTGGCTCAGACACAGGGAAGAGATCCCAGCACTACAGGGGGATGGAGACTGCCAAGGGGGATGCTGCCAACTTCTGAACTCGCCCTGCCAGGGGTGACCGTAACTCTAGGAGAGGGAGATCTGATTTGTTCCTTGGCATGCTCCTGCTGTATTGTCCCTGCTGCTGGCCCACTCATTTTCACAGTATTGGTAAGGAAGTTGAGAAGCTTGATTCTAATGGGTTGATTAGATATTAAATATTAGCAAAAACAACATCCAACTGGGATGTCTTTCTGATGGGGATGAGAACTCAGGATGTAACCTTTGGAGAGAAAACTCTTCAGTTTGCTAGAAATACAGCCTGAGCTGAGTCAAGAAAGAGATTCCTTCACCCTAATTTAAAATCTAAATTATATTAATTGAAGAGTGTATGGTTCCTGAGTTTTATGAGTAAGAATAACTGAAAATTGATTAAATTGCCTTTTTTTTTTGTTCACAATTGTTTTCCCCACAAAAATGTTGATTAGCTTTGTAAACCCAGTAGTAAATGCCAGTATGGAAGAATTCCACTGGATTCATTGCAGTTATTCCAGATGCACCTTCCTTAGCGAGTATAGAATCAGGCCCTGCATGCACTTTGTCTCAGTTTCACTTTTAAACCTGAGGGAATATTATCAGGATCCAGGATGAGGTTCCATTCCAGATCAAGCCTTTCATATGCAGATTATAAAATCAGTAAAAAACAAGCTTAGTTTGGCAGTGACTTCAAAAGAGAGCTTTGGATGATTTTATCAACAACAGAAGAGACAATTTGTTCTTCATGCTAGAAATCAACATATGTCTCATTTTAGGAGATGTGATCTATACTGACTAGGGGTTTTTGTGTAGAGAGAAAAATACCATATTTGAGTGAATTTTTCTTAGGGCCACTTCAGGTCTCTGTAAACACTTCTGCCCTCAAAAATTTTATCCCATAATCTCAGAGAAGTATTTTTACCCAATGTATTTAGATCAATATTTTTGGTTTATTTATTTATGTTGTCTTGTCTCTTTGACCGCCTGAGGCTTCAAATAAGATTTCAGAAGTTTATCCCAAGTTTCTGTAATAATTTTGCAGGAAGCTTGAACATTGAGTTAAGAGTTGTGGTTTAGATTTGTAGATGCTAATGCAAGAAAGCACCCAAGGAATGCAACTTCTCTAAACTCTTGCATTGCAAGAGACCTCATAACCACTAAGAAAGGGAGTTAAAACCTGATTTTCTCTTCAGCCATTGCCAGGAAAGCTGCCAGCCAGATGGATAATCCGTGGTGGATGGTCAACAGTCATAGTTAAAAATTCTCTGTATGCTGCTATTGCTTTCCAAAAGTGCATGTTCCCTAAATGAGCACAAATAAATAGAGACATAATGGGATGGGCATTGATGTCTTCTCTAAAACAATCACCGGATGTCTCAAGTCTTGTTGCCTTGTGCAGTGTGTGCAAGTGCCATGGTAAACGCTGCCCCAACATCCATCCTCCCAGTCAGAGGGTGCAGCAGCTACCCTCAGGTGGTTGAACACCTCTCAGATGACATCTGACATTCAAAAGCTTGATGCAGAGGGAATATTTTACTGAAATAATTAAAAATAATACTAAAATAACCATGCCTGTAGTTGTTTGCGTTTGCATTAAAGGGAGATAACAAAGTATGACCATATTTCTCTCCTGCAAAAAAAAAGAAACTCAAAAAACCCCTAGCCTGCCATTTGGTGATATTTAAATACATTTCAATATCAAAATGTTTGGTCTGGAACGAGGTATAGTAGAAAATCACTCCTACTATAAGTTATTAGAGGTGAAGGATCATTTCTGACTCTATTCTGAAGAGGGATGAGGGAGTTGCCCAGGTAAAGCCCCCGCTCAGTCTGCCTGCCCCCAATTCAGTGATGTCTCCACAAAAAAGTCGCTAAATGGAGCTTAGTCCTGTATTTCTGTCCTCCATATGGGCCCTGTTTCCTTTTTTTCTTCCAGTAGTCCAAAGATGGTCACATTTTTAAGGGTTTGCAAACTGCTTCAGAAAGGAAGGGCAGGACAGGCTGGGGCTCTGGAATCACACTGGTCACACCTGAAAGAAACAGTCAGCTTCATTTATCCACATGTAAGAACAGCAGTGTGCCTGCTTCATCAGAAACTGAGTAGTCATTGCTAGAATCAGGGCAAGTTCACAGAACATTAAAGGTTTCTCCCACTGCCCTGTACAATTAATTTCACAGCTTCCACTATTTCAAGTGGATAACTTGTATTATTTTTAATGAATCAAAGCAAATGCTTCCAGAACTCCTAATGATTGTTTCTATCTACTATACCTTAAAAAATGTACATATGTATCCTCCCTGGTTTACTGCCAGTCGATCAATGTTAAAGGGCTGACATATGGATGTGGGATTTTTTGCTGTCTTTAAAATAGAATCAATGACATTAAGTTTTGTCATGTAAATAGTAGAAATAAAGCAGAAAAACCCAAGAGCTATTTATGGTTTTAGGATGACATCTGTAATGTGGGTGGCATAGAATGAAAAGTAGAGAATTTCAAAGCTGTTCGTAGTTGAATGAATTGACTGAGCATATATTTAAAAGATATTAATTATGTGAAGTTCATGCATGCAAACAAAATTAATATATGAACTAAAGATAAAATAAATCTGTGAACTGGCTGCACAAATCTCAATCCATTTCTTTGCTCATTTTCCACTCCTACCCTTTTTTCACTCCTGAACAGAGTTTTTGCTGAATCCCACAAACAGCCTAAAAAACAATAACTTAAGAGGTCAGCAGCTCCCAGCAAAAGCCTCTGTTGCCCTTGACAGGATGCTCTTGGTTGGCTGAGTCTCTGCAGGGACCAAAAAATACTGATGGCCAGGTTGACCTGCCCTGGCAGTGCCCAGATCCATACTGCAAATAGATTTTAGAGGAAAGAAAAGAACCCTCCATCTGTTGCATTCCAGACAAGTGTTTGGCAGCAGTGACTCATGCTGCCATAATGCAGGGATAAACATTTGGAAGACATAAAGCTGCAGCTTTAGAGATGATGGCAGGAAGTTTGATGCATGTAAGGCACCACAAAGGAGAAGCCCTCAAGGGGCAGGGCAGAGAGCTACCTGGTTTTCAAATCCATCCTCTGCTCTAAACAGGAGAGAGAACCATGGTGAGCATGCTCTGTACAGAGGGCATTTGGAAGTGGTCTCTGACAGGGCAAGATAAACCACTGCTCCCCAGCCCTGGTGAGTATCAATTACTGTGCCCCAGAAAAGGTACAGGGTTAAAATCAGGAGCTCCTTTCCCACATTTTTTTTTCAGTTTTGTATGCAGCTGACTGCTCAAAGGCAGCACACGGTGCTCAGCCTTCCTGCTGTGCATGTGGGCTGGGAGCAAGCCTGACTTTCCCAGAATAATGGCTTTCCTGAAGGAAAAGACAGTTGTAACTGTAGGGTATTTCTCTGTATTTGGCAATAACTACTCGAGAACTGTAATCTTGTCTCAATTTTTACAGCTGCTGAATGAGGACTCATTGAAGAGCCCTTGCCAGGAGATGTCTCAGAATAAAGCAAGCAAAGGGAAAGGAGGTTTGCTCATCTGTGCCCTTCCAGCAGTGCTCTTGTCTCTTCAGCAAAGGTGTGCTACCAGCCTGACCATTTCCAGGGGAGCTGGTTGTAAGGATCTGGAGCTGGTCACCCTTAACACAGACCCACCCAGGCACTTTTACAGGAATGATTTACAGAACCTGCAGAATTTCCTTGTCTTTGTGCCACCCCTTCAGTGCAGGCATCGACTGCTTTAAGCAGAGATCACCAGATCATGGGAGCTGCTGCTGCAAAAAACACTCAAAACCCTTTCCACAGCATCAACTACATTGAGGCAACACTCAGCCCAGAGAAAGAGAAGTTTTTACCATTTTATGCCCAGACTGTCATTGAGACAATATTTTTTTTTTTCCAGAGAGCTGGTATATGGTAATTTAAATAAGATAATTAGACGGGTCAACTCTTATGATAGTTAAGTTTTTAAAAATTCTTAAGGGCTAAGTTTAGCATTTCAATACAACATTATTAATTCTTCTACTGCTGTTGTTTCCAAAAACACTGCAATAGCAAAGGTCTGGCATAGCCTACAAATAACCAGAAACATTGTGAATACCTCTAGGAATTTCACAGTAGATGTGCATGCAATTGAAGTGTCCAAGCGATATGGTGCAGAATAATTATTTAAATAACATGCTAATCTTCACTGGAAATTAGCAATATCATTTCAAGCAAGGCAAATCATAAGCAATTACATGGAATTATCTGGTTACTTACACTGCAAACAGAAAAGTCAATTATTTCTACCCAAGACAGCCGCCACAGCTTCAGCACGTTCCCTTTCTTGCAGTTTCTGGAGATGCATTCATCTTTCCAAGTTCCAAAGTTTGCTTTGCTTTAGTACTTCTATTCTCTAAAACTGAAAATGACCACAAATATATAAAATAACCAGAATTATTAACAAATGGGTCTACAGTTCCATTTGCCTCTATGCCTAAAGTCGATGACCAGTTTGGACCCCAAAGGACTGATGTATTTAACATACACTGTGTGCGGGAGCTTTACATTTTTAGACCACCTGTGCAATGACAATTGCTGTGTGTTTTGTGCATCAAAGGTTGCAGAGGTATCAAAGGTTCCAATCTTTATCACTCAGCTAAACTAATGAAAGTATTGGCATAGAAAACATTTTCTCTTAGTCGGAAAAGGCCTACAAAACACGCAGACTTGAGACCCATTACAGCTGTTCAGGCTTCTGTTGAGATTCTTTATTGACCTTCCTTGATTTTTTTTTTTCTAAAAACCTTTCTTCAAATTAGATTTTATTTGACCTTTGAAACACATTAAATCAAAAGCAAAAAATTCAGGTGCTGTGGAAACCACATCTCTCATGTGTTGGTTTCCAAGGGCACTTCCTACAGAATTTTTTCATCTCTTCACCATATTTCAAAATCTTCAGCTCTTCCAGCTAATCTGAGAAAGCTCCATTTTGTTTCCTGTGAGGTTGGTGGGTGGTTGGGTCTGACATCAGTACTCAGATCCAAAATAATATGTCCAGTAGCTTGTCAACTAAATATTATGAAAAAGCAAAAGTCATATAGAAGACTTTTATATACTTTGTGGTATTAAAGCATAAAAGTTTTAATGGTTTCTTTCTCAGCATAAACAGTATAAAATGCAAGTTGCCAAAAAATGGTGAAGGAAGATGAAAGTAAGAGTTGGGCTCTAAGTATGTTGAGAAAATGACTGAGGATAAAGAAAACACATGAGATGAAGCTGAAGAGAAAATTTGTTCAAACCTGTTTAAATGCAATGTGCTGTGGAACTTCATGAGTTGGTGGGAATTCTGTATTCACTGCATAGCCACAGGATCTCTGTGTCTAGGATTTGTGAGTGCCACCCCTCCCTCTGGCACAGCCCACATCCCACTGCCAAGTTCAGTGGTCCCAGGTCCCAGTGTGCTGATGTTGTAGTTCTGCCCTGCCAAATTCTCATCACCCCTCCGGGTATCAGAGATATGGCCAAGGCCTCTCCCTGGTACCAGAGGCATCTCATCATGCAGTGGCTCTCTGCCTACTGAAGCAGTTTCAGTGGAGGTTTCAATCTGTTCATGTTGCTGTCACTTCAGTGTTTTTTGTTTGTAAAACTGCAATTCTGACAGTTGTGTTGGTAACTAATAAGCCACAGCCTCCTCAGAGGGATCTCAGCTGAAGTGACTCCGAGTATGATCTTCCACAGTGAAACGTGGTTGCTGTCTGCAGAGTGGCAGTAAAAGTTGTGCTCATATTTTGCTCCTCCAGACCCATTCCCTCAGTTAATGAGCGAAAATAAGGCTTGTCTGGCTGTCAGGATTGCAAACTCAGGCTGACATCTGAAAACTGAGCTGTGTTCTCCTAGCATCATCATCCACCCTCAGCCCTGGAATTTGTACTTCACTCTTAACTTTGTTGATGCTGAAGGCAAAATTATTCACCATCATGACAATGACACCCGTTGTTGTTAAGGAAATGCCTTCAGCACAAGGCATTATTCTCAGCTTTCTCAAAAATTATTCTTTGTATTCTCATCTTTCCCACTTTTCCTCAGCCCAGGGGTGATTTTCTTCCCTTGTGAAAATGTAGCTAAATACCAACCAGCTATTAGTGAGATATTTTGGCTCTGGATGAGTCAGTTTCACTAGAAAAAGCTTTAAATGTTTTTGTTGCTACTGGGCAGTTTATAAATAACTTCTTTTAAACACTCTCAGAATCCTACTCATCTAGTCTTTTGCAGTGACATTGATTCCACTGGTTTTAAAGAAAGTTGCCTTTCTAAATTTCTGGAAATCTGTATAGGCCACACAAAGTGTGGGACAGTTCTTGAATTTTTTTATTTGTTAAATCTGGCGTGGAGGGGGGAGGGGGCGGGAGGTTGTTATTTGTAAAGCAAATCTTTCAATCAGCCAAATCCCAAGTATTTTCCTTTCCCATCAGAAGTAATGGGAGGTAAGTCTCAGGGCAAGGCCATTGGAACATTGTTCCACAAAGGAGTAGAAGATGAATGATTCATATTCTTGCTTTAAGCAAAAGTAAACAAGTCATTCTGTCAGCAGTAGAAATGGTAAAATAAGGTTCCTACAGATTTTTACATTTTCACATTACTAGAAATTTTCAGTCTTCTGCTCTTGTTTCTCTCCTCAAGTCCTCCAACCTCTCTATGGCCCAAACACCTCCCACTCATGAGCTGTGGTCCTTCCTACAACCCTCTGTTCCACCCTGGAAGCATCTATTTCCCTCTTCCTGGTCCCCCACAACCATGCTGCTGTATCCTGCAGCTGTATCTGTTTGGTACTGGATAGACAAGAGGCGGAATTGCCTGGAAATAAGTGTGTCCTGACTGGGGTCATCAGGCAGCTCAAGCTGTGTCTCTGCTATTCTACTGCCATTTTTTTCCTAAAACCACAGGAGTGTGAGTCTGGGGGAACCTCTGTTCCTGTGATCAATGTAGTTTGTGTTTGCCAGTTGGTTAAAAAATTGGTTTAGGGGAGGTGTTAGAGGCAGTTTGATTAGATTGATGGTTATCTTCCTAAGAAAATGTCCAAAAGCCATTAATGAGTTTTCTTTGTGTCCTCAACCTATGAAAATGGTGAATGGTCTAGCAGGGAAGCCATGTGAGAAACAGCTGAGGTCTCTCTCTTCATCCTGGAGAAGAGAAGACTCAGGGGAGGCCTCATCACAGTCTGCAGCTTCCTCACCAGGGGAAGTGGAGGGGCAGGCACTGATCTCTGCCATCTGGTTCCCAGTGACAGGATCTGAGGAAACAGCAAGAGGCTGAGTCAAGGGAGGATCAGGTAAGATACTGGGAAAACAGTTTTCCCCCCGAGGGTGGTTGGACACCAAACAGGCTCCCCAGGGAAACAGTCACAGCACCAAGGCTGCCAGAGTTTAAGGAGCATGTGCTCACAGGCACACGGTGTGGCTCTTGGGGCAGTCCGGTGTTGGACCAGGAGCTGGACTTTGATGATCCCTGTGAGTCCCTTCCAAGTCAGGATATTCTATAATTCTGTGAAACTGGACCTGAAATGTTTCCTTCACTCCAGTCTGTATTAGGAACATAACTCCCACAAATCTGTTCACTTTCCACAGCAAAAAAAGGGTCACAGACTTCCATTATCAGCTCACATAATACTTGCAATTACTCATGTTGGTTCCAAGACATGGAAAGGGCATATCAAAATTAGCTATAAGTAGATATTTCCCCCCTATTTTTTTTCTCTCTATTAAATTTAGAGAAAGTTTGATTAATAAAACATGAATTCTCATCAGCTGGATGCTGACATCCTCACTGAAATGCACTCCTGCTAACCTAAGTGTGCACCTGGAGAGGAATTAGGGAGAAACTGGCTGTGAATGGTTAGTTCTATTTTAATACCTGGGAAATATTATAATAACACAACTATGCAGGCAGATCAGATAAATATTGACTTGTGGTTGACAAAGAGATGATTTAAAATCCCCACCGACTGCTGGCCCCGGCCATGCACTTTCATTCCAGCTTTCCTCTGTGTCCCTGGGTGAGATCTTATTCCACTGGCATTAGTGGCAAGGCTCCCAGCTGCACCAGCAGGGCTGTAATTTTATTCTTCAAATCAAGATGTTACAAAATTTGTACATGTTGTCTTATAGGTGGACAAAATAAGAATGAAATAGTTTTGAAGACTCTGTAACAAAGAGAAAATAACCATGAAGGGACTATAATTTGAATACATCCAGCTTAACTGAAGTCAGTCTGTATAGAATGAATTAAGCAACATAAATGCAATTCTAAATTAAAATTCCATGCTTGTGGATTTTTCACATATCCAAGAAACAGGAAAAGGAAGATAAATGTTTCCCAGATACTTATGAGTGCATCTAGTAAATTTTACAGCTATTAAAAAACAAACACAGAAGAAAACAAAATAGTTTCCCCAAGTAAAAGGGTACAAACACATAACCAAGTGGGCACAGGCTACCTTCCTCCTCAGTCCCTGTGAGCTGGTTCTACTGACAGGGAAACCCTCTCATCACAGCCAGGGCTGTGTGCACACACCAGCAGTGAGGAAAGCACCTGAAATGTGCTGTCACCTGGAGGCTGGGCAAACCTCTAGAGACAGAAGATTGCATTTGGAGAAGAAAAAAGAAAATTAATCATACAAACAATTAGATGAGATCTATGGAGTCTGTCCTGGCCATGGGCTGACCTGGCCCCAGCCCAGGCTGGGTGATGAGATGTCTCTGCCATCTTGAGAGCAGTAGCACTCACAGGGCCTGGGTGAGCATCTCCTACGGGCAGCCCAAACCCTGGCACAGGGACACACTGACTTGTTAAAAAGCAAAGGAACACAGCTTTCGTTTCTGAGAGGTCTGGAAAAAAAGCCTTGATGCAATCTTACATAACTTGGGGTATTTGAGAATGAAAAAAAAACCCAACAAACTTTAAATGAGTCTATGCTGAGCAAATGATGATTGTACAATCCTTGTACAAAACATATATCTGGGAATAGAAGTGGGCTGTTCAAAAAAAAAAAAAAAACAAACAAAAAACCAAAAACAACAAAACACTAATGGAACTAAGGTCCTAAATGTTTCAAAAGTAAGAATCAGCAAGGACCTCCTGTGGAGAGGTTTGCAGCTCCAGAGCTTGAGGGGCATCTTCCAAGTGATAACTTCTCTCTTTCTGTGCGAAACTCCGCAGCTGTATTCAAAGGAGAAAATATTTAGAGATATATCCTTATAGGTGTACATGTGATGTTCACATGTAGATGTGCAACTAATTGGGAAAATAATTAAAAGCTGGTTCCAAAACTGGATAAAATGAAACCAGGAATATTTTTCACCCAAGAGATGAATAAACAGGAGATGAGCCCATGATGAGCCATGGGCATCCATGTCTAAGTGTTTTTCCCAAACATCTTGGTGTGATTCAGGGCGTTCTATCTTCGGTGCTTTCTTAATGAAAGAGAGACAGATTATTTTTCCTTTTTTTCTTTCATGATGGCCTTTCTACCAAGGCCATCATGGAAGGAAAAACACCAAAGAAAAGGAACACGCTGAATGTCCTGTCCTCACCGGGAGGGGCCGCAGGGTTGGGAGCCAGGGAGGGGAAGCGCAGGGCCCGGCCGGCAAGGGGCGCTCCGGGCGGGACAGCGCACCTCTGCGGGGCGGGACATCGTACCTGTGTGCGGGGCGGGACAGGGCACCTCTGGGGGGCGGGAGAGCGCACCTGTGTGCGGGGCGGGACAGGGCACCTGTGCGGGCCGGGACAGGGCACCTGTGTGCGGGGCGGGACATCGCACCTGTGTGCAGGGTGGGAGAGCGCACCTGTGTGCGGGGCGGGACATCGCACCTCTGCGGGGCGGGAGAGCGCACCTGTGTGCGGGGCAAGACAGCGCACCTCTGCAGGGCGGGACAGCGCACCTGTGCGGGTCGGGACATTGCACCTGTGTGCGGGGCGGGACA
>JACBWW010000018.1:7710601-7778863 GCA_020086605.1 Lanius collurio
GGAGTTGCCATGAGATGAGACAAGGAATGAAATGCTTAGATGTGACAGCTGTGGCTGCATGTGTTTCTTAAATATTGAATCAGTCACCTAGCCCATCTTCTTGATGTTCCTTGGTTACCAGACCATTTAGAAACACTTTTTAATACCTTAAATGTGAACTGTGGTATCTGTGGAAGATACAGAATGGTGCTAGTCCAACACACTAACTGGCTTTACATCCTGGTTTGGACTAGGTATTGAATCTATGAGCTTTTAGTGGAGAAACTGACTGGGTTTATTACTACAGAAGACAAGAGAGAAACTGCTTGTAATTATCCTGTCTCTAGCTAATACTACTTTCTTTGTTGCTTTCTATTATTAGTTTTTTTCACAAGGAATTTATTTCTGGAACAGCTTTAAAGGTGTCTTTTCCTGACACTTTGTATGAAATCCTCAAGTTGTGCTCTTAAAAACACCCACTTACTACCTGAAGCCTTCTCTGATGTCCTGTGAGTGGACGAATAAAGGCTACATTTTTTTTAAAAGTGAGCTTTGCTTATCTCTAATCTCCTGGTGTACTTTTGCTCCTGAAATTGATAGCCTGAATGAAAGGGAACAAAGAAAAAAAAAATCTTCTCTTCAAAGT
Organism: Lanius collurio; assembly: GCA_020086605.1. Lineage (NCBI taxonomy): Eukaryota > Metazoa > Chordata > Aves > Passeriformes > Laniidae > Lanius > Lanius collurio. The sequence goes on from JACBWW010000018.1 coordinate 7,711,227, forward strand.
TCTTTGTAGAGATTTGTTTGCCTTTCTCCACTCTTCCTTTCCCAGATGCTTTATCATCTCAAGATCTGTCTTCCTGCCTTTGAGAGAGTACAGTTCATGTTTACACTGTAGTTATTCCTTAACTGTCAGAACTGCTCCGAACTGGCACAATGTTTACAACCTGCCTGATGTTGTTTAGTGATTGTATGGTTCTTGCTCCTGCCATAGGTGAGGAGGATAATAACCAGGATAACAGCCAGGTGATGGTAACAGAAACAAAGAAGGTGGGTACACACTGCATATTCATTTCAGCACAGTCCCAAAAAATATGGTGAATTACTTGCAACATATAGATGAAAACACCGCTTTTGCTATGATGGGATGGCTGGTAATTTGAAACATGCTTGCTCTAGAGCCTGAGTCAAGGTCTGTCTTCTGTGGTGATTCTTCGCAATAGATTTTTGCATCAGCCTCAGAGCCTTGCATTTTCTTTTAAAATTGTTTTGCAGGCTTAATTGGTTTCACATAGTTTCTCTTTCTGTGCAGCAGTAAGTTGGTGGTAGCTGAGGTAGGTTCAGCAGGAGAGGAAAACCCTTGTGAAAAAAGCCGGGGAGCACTGCTAGGAGGACAGGCAGCAAGGCATTTCTGCCTTATGTGCTAACACTTTGTCCTCCTAGAGAACACAGCTGAACTTTTGGAAGCTCCTCCGTTTGGAGCTGCAGCTGGGGAAACATGAGATCCAGTTTCCTATTTCAATGGGCTGAGCACAAGGCTCACATTCCCCAGCATCACTCCTGTGCTCTGGTACTCCATGTTCAGATGTCCCCTACCTGGTGTGGTTGCCAAGGGAACTTGACCATCCCGCATGTGTCCAATTTTTGGTTTAAGGTTTAAATCTCTCTCCAGGGAGCAGCCTGGCATCCCCTCCAGAGAACAGGCTGCAAAGATAAGTGTGTGCTGTTTGTTACCATCTCATCTTTGGGATCTTGCTGCAGGAGCACCTGAAGCTAACAAAAGTTTGTGAAGCTGTGCTGATTGCAAAAGATATCCTGTGGAGTGCCTGCTGCTGAGAGAGTGGCTGCTGGTTGGATGGGTGCTGGCACAGGGGCACACGAGGGGCTGTGCTGGCAGCCTGAGTCCTTACACCAATGATGATGATGTGCTTCATGACTCAGTGCTTCCTGTCTCACAGCCTGAGTCATCTTTTTGGAGGCCACTGGACCTTGTAATGAGGAGCTGTCAGGATCCTAGGATTAATTCCAGTGCTTGGAGGTGAGCCACTTACTGCTTTATAATTCTGCTGAATGTCTTGGGCCATTAGTTCAGATATCAACCAGAATAATAAAATCTAATCTACTGTCGTCCTTCTACTTTGAGTCTCTGAAGAACAGGAGTAGATTTAACAGATAAGAAGCCAGAGAAAATGTGTTCTGGAATATTCCTTTGGACAGCCAGTTCTTTAACTTTACCTTGTGTTTATACTCTGCAGGGAATGTGTATGGGTCATCTGGGCAGTGAAAGGTGACTAATGACTGCTATGGCAAGTAAATCTGAGGCCTAGAACGTACAGGGAGTGTTGTTTAAACCATGAAACTTCTATTTAAAATGTCTGTTCGCTTTCCTGATTTAAAGAGTTTCATATCAGTTCAGTTTGGTTAGCATCTGTAATTTACTTCCCAAGGTAAACTCCTATCAGTCTAGAAGTAATGCTTTTAAATGGAGCTAAATTGCTGATTTATTACTAAATTTTGGAATATTTATTACTAGATATAAAAATTAAAAAATATGTTTAATCCTTCATTTTGGAGACAGCTGGCAGTTGCAAAACACTGTTAATGGGGTTCCGTGAGCCTGTGGGTTCTGACACACAGGAAGTGGTCACTATCACCCCAGGCCAGGTGATGGCTATCCCCCTTTGCAGCTTGGGTGGAATTATAGCTGCTTACTAATGTCAACCAGTTTAATAATGTGCATTGCCTTTAGTGTTTCCCATTGCCATCTCCCTTTGCAAAGGGAGAGAGTTGGGGTACTTTATTTTACACGAGGAGTCAGTGTCAGACACCTCAGTTGTGCCACGAGAGCGAAGCCTGGATGTTTGCAGGGTGAAGGGCCTGGAGGCGTTAACAGTGAGGAACCTGTTCCCTGACAAATATACAGCCACCCACCAGGATGAACAGCACGAAGCAGAGGGCAGGGGAAGCCAAAGACTGTAAGAAGGGTCTAGGGAGGCAAAGGGAGTCCCTTAGGAAGGGCAGCTGACTCCCATGCCACCTGCAGGTGTGAGGTGCCAGGGGAAGAACTGAACCAATGGCACTGACTGAAGTATTAAAGTTTGCAAACACCTGCCAAACAGTTCCACCAGTGCTGTGCCAAGGGGGCTGCAGCTGCAGAGTGGCTCATTCAGGGGGTAGGAGATCCAGCAGAGATCCTTGAAGCAGCACTTGTTGTCAACATCAGGTTACATGTCGGTCTCCTTGTGTGTTTCTCCATCAGAAACAGAGCAGAAATTGGCATGGCCTGCACTAATTGCAACTAATAATGATGAGGAAGCAAGTGAGTTAAGAACATCTTATCTGCTGCTCTCCTCCCAGGGGCGGGCTGGCTGCTGAGGTGTCCTCCCATGTGCCTCTCCACAGCCACAGCTGCAATTTTAACATGTCCCTTCCTCCTTACAGGGGTCTTCCAGGCTGTAGTTAATTTTTAAAAGAAAATCTTAATGTGAGAACAAGCTCTTTGCTCTGAAAAGAAATTAACAGTAAAGTCCTGGTTCTCCATGGTCATTGGCCACTCCTGCAAACTTCTGTGGGCTTGGATTAGGTTAGGGTAAGCTTCTGCTGAGGATCTCGTCAGACCTGGTGTGCTGGGGGAAAAGTGAGTGAGAGTCTTCCCATTCCTCCTCAGTATCTCTGCAGAGCACCTTGAGTATCCAGCAACCATGCAGGCCCTGGTAACACTCTGACTCATTTGGTTTTGGCAGGAAACCAAAGCTAAGAGGTGGAGGTTCTTGAGGGAGATGGGTAGGTGTGTGGGCAGGGTGGCCATCTAATGCTGTGCCATTGGAAAACTGCTGGTTTGTGGCACATCCTTCTACCCAAAAGCAGTTTTAGTAACGCTATATCTTTGGAAATATGAAGTACAGTACAGTTTCAGAGTAATCTGATACCTGTTTTGAAGCTGGAATCCCTATCTTTCTGAACTGCCTGTAATTTGCTTTCTCTGTTTCTTAACTTGTGTTTTCCTCCCTCTGTCCACAGACACTGGTGCTACCTAATCCTTAAATTACCTTCCTCAGACATTTCCAGGTGCAGGCTCTGTGTTGCACCTCACAAAATTGCAGTCTAATTCTCGTAAATTAAAATGCAATTAAATAAACCTGTTCTTCCACAGTAAAATAGGGAGGAAGGAAGGCTTTTCCTTCTGCCCTTCCCGCTCCTGCCTCTCTTGCACTGTTGCTTCCATATTGCACAAATTGGCCAGTTCTTCCTGGAATGGGGGAAGATGCTGAAGTGCACGAGAAGCTCACCCACTACATCTGTCAGGGCAGCTGAAAGAGCTGTGTCCAACCTGCCCAAACTCTGCCTGGCAAAGCAGGGCTCAGGGAATGAAGGAGGTGAGCTCATCAAGGAGAAGTGCACAGCCCTATTTATGCTGGTGTTGTGCAGCTTTCTTGGCAGGAAAATGCTGCCAACACAAATCAGTGATTCAAAACAAAAGTGCAAGAAGTGGACATCTGGGGAGTTACTCCAGCAATAGGAATGACCACAAGAGGAACAGCTTTCCTTAAAGAGCAGGCAAGGAAATAAATGCAGAGGCATTCCCCTACACATCAGAAAGGTGTGTCAGGTGTGTGCTCCAAAGTCTGAAGATCATGGTGAAAGACAGACCTGTTGGAGTTGCTCAAAATTACACTGGAAGAAAAAGGGTGAAATGTAATTCTCATCCCATGACACCCCTGTGTGGAGAAGGTCGGATTGTCTCGCCTTTTTAACAGCAATAAGCAAAAGCTCCAAAGTACATGAGCTGGTAGGTGTGAGTGTTTGACTAGATGATCTTTAAAGGTCCCCTTTCAACCTAAACTATTTTATGATTCTCTGAGTCATGGATGTCAACTCTCCAGGCACCTGCCAAGAAAGGAATACAGGAAGTTAAATGGCCTATGAGTTTGAGTGCCACAATGGAGACCTTTTGATGGAAAGTGATGAGAATCTCTTCAGAACAGGTTTCATAGCCATGTGGAAATTACTACCTGGAAATACAGACATGAGAGACATGATGCCTGTGAGATGAATTTAGAAGAAGCTGCAGTTAGGCTGGAGGATGAGAACAGAAGTCAAATAGTCTTGTCAAGCTGAAGGTATGGTTGAAAATTTACTTCTATTCAAGAGGTGCAGATACTTACTGAAGAAGCAGGTGTAGACTCAGCTGTAGAATGGAAAACAACAGATGTGGCAGAGATTTCTGGAGGTGGAAAGAAGTTGATATCACAGGTTTGACATGGTTCGCTGGTGGCAAACCTCTGAAAACTGCTCACAGAAGGAATAACACTTGTTCCTTCAGCATTGCTGAGGTGTCACATCTGGTCTTTGGGCTCTGTAATTCAAGACAGGAGTGTTAGGTGCTGTGTCTGGAAAATGCTCAGTGTCCCCTGTAAGAATTACCAGGTGATTAGGGAGTGGAAGAGAGGACAGTTATGCCCTTTCTGAATGCTTATAACAACCATCTCCTGTGTCAGCCCTCTGAGGAAGGAGACAATTTGTTCCTTGTCTGCAGTAGATAAGAAAACAGCCAAAGGTTTAAATTTCAGCAAGAAAGGTTCAGGCTACATGGCAGGAGAGCAGAGCACTTGGAGATTGCCTGGACCAAGCAGTGGAGTTTCCACTCTGGTTTGGTAAGGACAGATTAGACAAACTCCCACCAGAGTGATGGGGGTGTAAGCCATCCATCCTTGGTGGGCAAGCTGGACCAACCCTGGTTTAGGTTGCCTGTCAGGAAATGTGAGGCTGTCCTTCCAGTGACTGCAGGCATGGTCCTTCACAAGGAATCTCAATCTCCCTAGCAACCACTCCCCTTTGTATCTGAAAGAGACTTACTTTTGTTTCCTGAAGATGGCTTTCATTTAGGAAGGCAACATAATCAATTTTTCTTTCCTTGATTCTTCCTATTAATTGCCTAAACAAATTCTCTGTCAAGTCTAGTCTTATGTTATTCCACTTTATATTTAAATGACTTGGCAGATTCTGGTACTTCTATGTATGTTCCTTCAGTAGAAGGAAGGAGGTTAATCATGTTACTTCTAGAGCAAGATAGAAATAAACCCTATAATTCAGTGTACCTCCCATCTGCTAATCAGAGTGAAAGGGAAATAATATGAAGATTAAAAAATGAAATCTTCACACATCGACTGAGGTGTCTTAACTGTTCTGGACCCATTGCAGCTTCAGCGTGCTGGGTGTATGTTGATGTGCAGATGTGTGCATCTGTCTCAGCTGACCATCTTTACAGGCCGAAGGGGAGACTTTGGATGAGCATATACTGATGTAGAATGTGGTGTCTGGTGTGAGGAATTAACTGGATGAGCACTGTGCCCAGGGGGACAGCGTTGGTGGAGATCTGCATGTACCTTTTCCATTTTTCTGTTTGACTGATCTGAGCCTTTGGTCTGGCAAAGCATATCCTCTTTCAGCCTGACAGCTTCCAGCTGTCTCTTGTGCTGGTGGCTGTGCAGCACTGCTCTGCTGGGGTACCTGGCTGAGAGCTTTATGTAAATGGCCTTTTTGATGCTTGGAATGAATTAAGACATTGCTGAAAGGATTTTGCCTGATTTTTAGGCTCCCTACTGATTCTTTACCTGAGATCACTGAAAGCACTGTGGCTCTCTGGCTTGAAGCTTGAGCATTGCTACATCTCATGAAATGATTGTCTTGCTTCTGCATCAGCTGATGGTTCCAGGCCACATCCCTGCTCATTATGCCAGGAGTGCCTGCTGTTGTCATTGTTTGCACAACAGCTGGGAGCTGGATGTGTCCTCTCTGTGTGCTGGTCAACAAGGACTTGCTGCCAACAGCAGAGCTGGACAAAATTTTATGGCACTTAAGGAGGATTTTCTTGTTATTTCTTTTTCTCCGCCTCCAGGTTTCTGAGGTTTTGCTTGGCCCTAGGTGTCCCTCCAGCAACACTGTAAACCTGGACAGCTACTGAAAACTGGCTGCCTCATGTTCTGCAGAGACTAAAAAAAATTAATTACTTGTTTTAAAGTAGTTAAACAGAGCGGGAAGCTGCACATATGTATGAGCCTGGTTAGGTGTATTTTTCATGCCTTGGGGCTCCTTGTGTGTACTTTGTGGGCTGTGTGCTTTTGTTCTGCCCCTGCTGTCTCCTCACACTTCTGCAACCCCTTCCATGACTCTGTATTCCTCCTTTGCTGGCACCCCTTCACCTTACCATGGATGCTGTGCACACCAGGAGGCCACATGCCCTGTACCCTGGCCACCCTATTCCTTCCTCATGGAGCCATGGGTTGCAGTGTTGGTGCTCCCAGGGAAGGTGAATGCACAAGTGCTGGAGTGTTATTGGCTGCTCTTGGCTGCTTGTTGGATCTTCAGGAAACTCTGAATGTGTGTGACATGGAGCTGTGCAGTTGGGAGGAAGAGCTGAAGCCTTTGATAATAATGAGTTTTGCTTTTTATTTTCCAAAATCTAATTACCAATATCTAATTTTTTTTGTTTTGACTTGATGGATTCCTTTATTAACTGGGTAGAGGTAATAATGTGATGTAAAACTGACTGCTTATGCCTAATACTGCAGTCCAGAGGGCTTTTTCCTACTGGTTTTACTTCACACAGTGCAACCCTGTGGGGCTGAATTGTCTGATTTATATTGTCTTTGAGTACGACAACATCTAGATTGGAATTTTTACCTTTTTCTTTTGTGCCTGATTTTTGGAGGCTTCTCTTCTTTTCTTTTTTACTGCATTAAAAAAAAGAACTTAAAGTGTTAAGTATGTAATGTGTTAATTAGGGGCTTTGGGAGGGAAGTTCCTAATCTTTTGCAAGGCAACTCTGTCAGAAGGGAAGCAAGAGACTTCAAGAACTTCAATTAAACATGTACATCTTCTGAGAGATCCAAAGTAATTGAGAGCTGAGAACAGAGTGCTGGTTAATGGGATCTCTGGGTCAGACTCAGAGCTTTAGAAGTCTGATGCTGCACAGCTTGTCTCTAGAGACAGGGCAGGAAAAGCTGGGGCCTGTTTTGCTCTCCAACAAGAGACATCCCAGAGGAATTTTGAGGAGTAGTATCTTTGCACAGACACTTTTTTTCCCCTAAAAATACATTTTTAATGTATTATGTTAGTGGTTCAGCTGCTGTTCCTCTGCTTCAGCCTTGAAAAATAAACATAACATGTACACATTGTTTCTAGAATGATGGATTCCTCCTGTGCTGTGTCAATGTGTGTTATTGTATCCCCAGAGCCACCACGGTGTTGGTTTGCCCTGCTCTGCTGGCACTGCAGGAATGTGTTGGGATGCTCCCATGCTCCAGGGAGGCAGGGTGGGTGCTGTGGCAGTGCCTGGCGTGGGTGACCCACCCCTATGCAGAGACTGCAAATGTAGCACGACCTACAAGGGCCATTGCTGTGCCAGTACTTCAGCTGGTTAGTTTATTTATGGAGACTCACATCCACGAGAGTTTCTTGTAGTCTAAGCACTTGAGGTTTTTTGAAATGGATATTTTACAGCTGATGAGAAGGGTCATTTTTGTGGAATTACCTGTCTTCTGTGACTGTTGAGGCTTATTGCATGTTGCTTCTGAAATGCTCTAAAAATTGTGACTTTATCTATAGCTTTAATTGCTGCCCATTAAAATCTCTCTGATCCAGACTGAATAGCAATGGAGATGGAGGGCTGAAATGGCTTCAGGGATTGTGGAAGGCATCAAGTCACTGCAGTACATTAAGAATAAGCAAGTCTAAAAATAGGAGTTACTTAAAATTAGAGATTGAATAAATTTCTGGGAATGTTAGAAGATGTTCACACAAATAATAGTGATGGATTTTTCTGCACTGGGATTAGAATGAGAATAAAAAAGGAAGACACTTCACAAAGCACTGCACTCTGCCTACTGCAGAAATAGTGGGTGTAGATAGTAAATGTGAGCCAACTGCAGTCTGAAAGTGCATGAAGGAGACTGCTGTACCTACAGTGCTTTAGGATCACAACAAGTGCAAACATCACTTTAATACTCTGGACTACCAAACGCCAAGTGCAGTGATTCTGTGGCACCCTGTGTGCCTGACTTGTGGCTGTTAGCATCGTGTCACAAACAGGGTGTTTGTCCCCTGCCACTCGGTGGCTGTGCACAACTGCTGGTGTAGAGTTAAAAAAAAAAACCCAACCAAACCTGTGTGTGTGTGACTTCTGATAGAAAAGGAATGAAAGAAAGAAAAAGAACGGTTTATAAAATCATGTGGAATGACTTTTTTCAACTCCACATTTCCTTTAGAACCTGATAAACCATACTTTACCACACAAAAGAGTTACTGGAATTACAAAGTTTTATCCCTCATCCCACGAAGCTGCAAGTATAAAAGTATTACCTTAGGGAGGTGTCTGATCCTCTCTGAGCTAAAGCACGCAAGCACACAATTCTCAGTATCTTGGAGACTGCTGTTTAATTGAGGAGTTAGTGGTGCCAGAAGAGGGCTTTCTGTGGGGCCACGTTAAGTGTTACCAAATAGAGTTTCAGGATCTCGGGCAGAAGCATTGGTGTTGCTAATTGCTCTGGGGGTGTTTTCTAAGTGGCAGATGAGACTTGAGACACTCAGACTGATTGCTCTGTCGTGCAGCCAGCCACAGCACAGAGCTGTTATTCTAGAGGGATGCCAGTAACTCATCTGTGACCTCTGTGACTGGCAGATGGGGGAGCACTCCTCTGACCCTGGCATTTCAGAAAATGTTGACTCATCTTTCTGTTTATTGATGCAAAAATCAATTTAAGTTGTGGGGCTTTTTATGATAGCTGAATGAATGCAACTTCTTTCCATCTTGCTTTCGTCATCTCTGTGCATTTGTCTAATCTCTGCATTAAAAGCAGATGAAGAGACTGGAATTTCTGATGGCTTTTACAATGAGTCACAAGTGCCTGTCTAGAGTTGTTAGTCAAGTTTTATATTTTCTCACTAGCACGTAGGATGAGAATTTTTCTTTAGTAAACGAGTTACACAGCCAGCTCCAAGCATAACAGTTTTACTATTTGGAGAGTTTTACAAGCTGATGTCAAAGTTATATCTTAGTGTATCCACACTGTGCCCTTCATGATCACTTCTCAGTTCTCATCTTTAGGAATTTCTTTCATCTTATATTTACCTAGCCAACATTCATATTTTTATTTTTTTGGAGGAAGATGGAGGGAGACTAGATTGGCTCCTTTGCTACTCCCCTGAATCAAAACTCTGGTCTGTCTATCTCCTTGTTTCCTGAAGTGACAGGTGTACCTACAAAATGTGATTCACTTGTCTCTTGCTCCTGCTAACAGGGTGTGAGGCTTCTCAGTGGAGTCCTAATCCCAGATGGCAGCATCAGCAAACCTTTTCTATGCACATTCAACAAGTGGCAAAAATCACAGCCTTAGCAGTGTGTGCTGTTGTGTGGCTTCCCAGCTCTGGAGGACTGGGTGTCACCTTTTGGAAGAAGGAAAATGAGTATGTTAGGTGGGGTACATCTAATGAAATCATCTAGCTGCCATATCCAGACACTGAATGAAATCTCTAGCTTACTAAAATGAATAAATAAAGTGCCACTGTTTGCAAGGTATCTGCTGATAATGCTTATAAAGACAACCTGGTGGTTTTTACTTAAAGATATTGGAGTGAAAATCTGGTGGTGACAGGGGCATCTCTTTTTTCTGCCCATTCAGAACCTCGTGTTCCCCTGGATCTGCTTGTGCAGCTGTGGCTGCTTAGCCCAGTCCCATGTAGGAGGAGAATCTTCCAGCTGTGGCACTTCAGCGTGGGGTGTTCCCATGAGATCCTGCCACTGGGAGCCAGGGCTTGGAGGCACATGCAAGAACTCAATGTTGGGGGCTGTTGTCAGCTGCAAATTTTAAATTAATTGGTCCAGTAATTGCAGTTTAAGTTTTTAATCTCAAAATGCATTTCCAGTGAAAGCAGTGTTGGCTTTGTCTACAGATGTAGAAACTTCAAACTTAGCACCTTTTACGAAATACACCTGATTATCCTGGAGGAAAGGCTGATCCCATCTCTTGAAAGTCTTTGTCCATGTGACTGCTACCTTAATTAGTCTGAATAGATTTCTGCTCTGCAGGAAATGTAGCTGCATTATCACTACAGCCTTCATTCTAGTATAAAAGTTGAACTTCATTTCTTAACACTTGTTATAATGACCTGTTTGCTTTAAGGGCTGGGAACTGCCGCAGTTAAAATATTTTAAGTGTTTGTTATATTTTTCCAAGTCATTAAATATGAAATTGTCTCATTTCCAGGGTTGCACACAGAAGTATATTGTGAAGAACTACTTCTACTACTACTTGTTCAAGTTTTCAGCTGCTTTGGGTGAAGAGATTTTTTATATCACTTTCCTTCCCTTTACTTATTGGAATATAGATCACTCTGTGTCTAGAAGAATGATCATTGTTTGGTCTGTAAGTATTTATATGATTAATTTAAACCTTTATTCTGTATCTATAGCAAATGAATATTTGAGAATAAGAACAACCCTTCAAACAAAAGAAGGACCACATATGTATAACTCATGTTTAGGAGGCAGAGGCATTTTAATACCAAGAGGGGAGGCAAGAGGCATCATCTGACTCAGGGTTTCTTCATCTCTGCCACATCTTGGACTGAATTTTTTTTCCAGCAGAGTCACTGATTGAGCTGCTTTTGATACAGTTTGCACAGAACGCTTGGGAAAACACTTCCTTCCCAATGTGTCGTAGTATTTAAGGAATCATTTTTCATCACTTTATGAAATCTTTCTCTTATTCTCATTTATTCTGCCTCATTTCATATAGTTCTGGCTTGGTTGAATTACTATAAACCTGATAGTAAGGGGATGTGCAGGATGCAGTGGGATAAGCAGTGTGCTCCAGTCACTTGAGGAAGGAAAGATCAGATTGTCTGTTGGAGGCTAAGACTTAAAAGCATTGATTTCTATTAATATGAGAACATTCCCAAACTACTAACTTCGGCATTGCTTCAGCCATCACAAATGTGGTTTGGGGTATCTAGAATAATGTATTTCCATTATAGCACTGAAAAAGCAGGAGATAACCAGGCACTTTCAGGCCAAGTCTGGCTGTTTCGTCGCTGCCATTGTTCATCTTGGTATTGATCAGATATTGCTGCCCAAATAAAACCATTTTAAAACAGAGAAGAGAGGCAGGGAGCACCTCTGCCAGGTGGTAGAGCCTGGAGGTTTAGTTATCAATCTACACTGATTCAAGAAACTGAAGCTTGGTATAAACTTGAATATGATATCCATGTTTCTTTCTTTACAGTGAAGCTTCTCCATGAGCTAGTCAATTCTGGTTAATAATATTCTGTCTTTTGACCAAATAATATAATAAAAAATAATAAAACCAATTTGAATTGGGTCACACACTTCAAATGCACCTGGTCTTGGACAGAAGGCATCAGCTGCTCTTTGCCAGTAACCTTAGTCAATACATTTTATAAAGAGAACATGAAAAATAACTTGGAGATGAAATTTAAAAGTAGGTGGACACAGTATAACTAGAGCTGGGTTTTGGCCAGAAGTACACCTACAACTTCTGGAAATGTGCCACAGAAGATGAAAATTGGTAGTCAATGCCTTCTGGGTTTGCATATTGCTCAGAAAAATGAGCCTTTGGTGGTCTCTACGTGCATTTCTGCAGACTTGCCTTGCCTTTTCCTTGACAAGGAGTTCATCTGAGTATTGGCCAGCTCTAGTCTGGCTTAGAGTATCCAAGCATGTGATATTACAATAATCAATATTATTTTTCACTTACTGAGTTGTGGAATTGCATTTCATACTGAAAAGGGGAAACTGTTTTAAACACACGGGCTTGTGACAATCTATATTTTTAAAACACATTAACTGTATGCAATTGTGAAATGGCTAAAAATGGCTGTGCAGGCCATGTGTTATTGTCATGGCATGCTCAGCTGGGGGTGTTTCTTGCTGGTGAGCCAGGACTGGCACTCACAGTGCTGTAGGTGGTGTTGGTCTGTCTTACAGAGTCATAAAATCATAGAACAGCTTGGGTTGGAAAGGATCTTAAAAATCATCTACTTTCTTCCCCCCTGCTGTGGGCAGGGACATCTTCCACTAGACCAGGCTGCTCCAAACCCCGTCCAGCCTGGCCCCAGATGCCTTGGTCCTGGATGTGATATTTGGCTCAGCTGCCTGGGAAGTAGCAAGGTGTCAGAGGGACAAAGCTGTGCTTTTAACTAAATGGGAGGGTTTTGGTGATGGAGTTGTGAAGAAATGCTTCTGAATGAATGGTGATAATGTGGGGCTATGAAGAGCTGTGTTAGATGAAAGTGAAAATCCAGGCAGTCTCTGACAACAGCCACAAGTGGAAGGCTGGGAAGAGCATGAAGGGATAAATGCAGGATCCAGGCACATTTTGCAGAAGCTCTTATCCATCTGGGGAAAGGAGCTGGTATCAAAGGGAGAACTCTAAGGGAAAGATAGCAGTAATTGCCCTTTAAAGGGCACGGTCAGGATCTGGAGAGATTATTGGTGAAGCTCTTCAGCAGGGAGAGAGAGTGGACCAGCAATGACTTTTTCAAGAGCCTGGTACAAAGCACACAGGTATGTTGGGAGCATGGTTTGACAGGCATGATGGTGACAGAGAGGGTGACACCACTGGCCAGGAGTAGGGGCCCTACCTGGGAGCTCTGAAGAAACAGAAGTGGTGCTGAGGGTGGTACTTTCTGTGCTGTTTCCCACTTAAACCTGTGAGTTTCTGCTGCAAGTTGGAAATGACACTATCAGCATCCCAGGATGAGTCAGGGGAGTTTCTTCCCTTAAAGATTAAAGCAGCATTAATGCTGTTTACAAACCCTTCCTGCCATCTTATCTGTAATAGTTTATGTGGAGCCAGTCACCTCCATTTGAGAAAGATAATTTCAAATTGGAGCAGGGCCAGGGATGATTAAAGAACAAACTATTTTCTGAGCAGAGACTGAAAGCTTGAATAAATCTCTAGCAAAATGAAGTTGGAGAGATGATGGGGCTGGCTGCAAAAACCATGGGAAGGAAGGAGCTTCTTAAAATAAAAGTACAGTCACAAGAAGAAACATGCATAAGGCAGTCATAAATAATTTCTGTTGAAGCCAAAGGTTGTGAAATAGCTCTAGAAGGGTGAAGGGCAGTAAGAAAAATTATAAAGAGTTTATTTCAGCAGCAGTAGAGGAGTGGACTTGAAACCCTGGAATGTCTTCTCCCTGGGTCCTAAAGCCAGCTGCCTGCACTTTTCTGTTCAGGTGAATGGCTGTGGGAAATGCTGACTGTTGTTGCCTCCAGATGCTCTGGCAGCTTAAAGCAGCATGTTGTGCTTCCATGGTGCCTTGCCTCTGAGGATTCAAAGTATATATGCAGGCTTTGTCTTTGTGGAGAGATGGAGGAAATAACTGTATGAAACCTCTGAGCAAGGTGCTGAGTCAGTGATGAAGGTACCATGGTGTCTTCTCTTCTCCAGCAATTTGAAGTAAAACTCTTGAAACTGCACAGGCAAGGCTTTGATGCCTGTGACTCTTTCAATTTCAGCCAGGAAGTGCAGAGACAAAAAATAGCTTCACATAGGCCCTAAATGTACTTTAAATTTACTGCACATCTCAGCTCATGAGGTGAAAGCTCACTTCGTTTCTGTTTGTTTGTTTTTTACTTTTTGAACTGCTTCAGGTTTAAAAGCTTTATTTTGGTGTGGAATTTCAAGGGCAGAGACCTGGAAAAAAAACCTTACTGTTTCAGTTTGCTATTCAGCATGCCTGGAAATCTCTTTTTCTGGCTTCTTTTTCTGCAGGCCACACCTCTTTATAGCCTATAAAACTTTAATTTATGCAATGTAAATAAAAGCTGGCCAGCATGGGCTTTGTTGGGGCAGGTGTGGAAGCTTTTGGCATGTGACAGTAATAAGTTGCTGACTCAGGGGTAGGTGGCACCTCTGAAGGAAGGCAGAGTTTGGGTGTCTGGTGATGCCAGGCTGTGTGTGCCCCAAGGGGCTCCCTGAGCAGCACTGGGTGGGACATCTTCAGCAAGTCTGAGAAGGTCCTGGATCTGAATCCATAGCTGTTTAGCTTCCCATCTTGCTTTTCAGAAGAACAGTTTTCTAAAGGCTGTCAGCAGTTAGTTACTCAGCAACAATGAGCTCTGAACTCCCTCTCAGGGTAACCAGGAGTTTCCTAATCAGCAGGAGTTTACCTGCACTTGTGGTGCCACTGATATTGCTGTGCAGTAATTGAAAATACACTTGGAAGCAAACTTTGGGTCTAACAATTCTATTGTGTTTGTTAGTTTTAATGCTTTTGCAACATTCCACTGAAACACGCCTGGAACTGCTGACAAACACAGTCACTTTAAAGCCAAGCTCTCTAAAGCACCAAATCTTGCACTGCACAAGAACATGTAAAACTCTATTCAGGCACATAAGTAACTACGTGTCAGAATACAAAAATAAATGATGTGTGCAAGTTGATAAAGTGTTGATTGAAAGGGAATTTTGTAAGAGCTGGTAGTGTACTCCACCCTTGCAGAAAAAGCGCCAATAAGGCTTTCATAACTGAGACAAGCTGTGAATCATTTAAGGTGAAGTCTAAATTGGAAACTTTTTGTATTTCAGTAGAACTTCTAGGTGTAACAGTTTGCCAGTTTAAGTGTTAGATGACAAACCAGATTAGTGTGACAGTACTTTTCCCTGCTACCAGGAGCCTGGACCTAAATTTCTTTCTCTAAGCCTTTCTCTAAGACTATCTCTAAGATAGTCATACCTTATAGTTTTTGTCTAAAGGCTTCTTTTAAAGACAGAGTGAATGTGTTATGGTGTTGGCTGGTTCTGCTTCTGGAGGCTCAAGGTTCTACTAATCTTGTTCTGGTTTTATGTCCCTGAAGCCTGAATTGAGAGCAAGTCCTCCCTTCTTACACGTGTGTATGTGTAGGTATGTTTGATTGCATATATATATATATAACTTTTTTAGGAAGCTGTCCATGCTGTCTCTTCACTCTCCCTGCCTCCTGCTGCCCCTTGCTGTGATGTGAACACTGTGCTGCCCATGGTGGGCTGGAGACCCATGTGCTGGCTTTGCTGCTTCCATCCTTGGGACAACCCAAGGATTTGAACATGCCACCAGCTGAATGCGACCTTGAATGTCCCATTGATCCCGGCCAAACCCTTGGTGTATGGGAAAAGTTCCTGTGCAGCCAGCACAAGGCTGATATATTTTCTGGAAAACAGTAACCATGCTGGAAATGGCAGGCCCTGGAGCTCTCACAGCCAGCTACCCTCTCCCACAAGGGATGTGTGTCTCGAGGAAAATCCCAGCCTGGCTGCTGCTGTTGGCACGTGGGGAGCAGTCTGGTGCTTCAGGTGGAGACAGGGAGCAGGACACAACCTGAGGGTGGCTTAGGGCCCCCAGGCTGGGAGTCCCTGCTCTGCAGGGCTTCCTCCACCTGGGCTGCTGCCAGGGCAAGGGGCCAATGGTGCTGTGCAGTGACTTTCTTGGTGTGCCTTTCTGAAGCCAAGCCTTAGTTCCCAACATTGACTTTGGGGTAGGAGAAGTATCTCCACAAGAATACGCTCTTCCTTGCCCTGTTCCTCTTTCACTCTGAACCAAGTGATGTTTGAGAGATGTAGTCAGAGTTAGTATCTGCTGCAGGGTTTATCTGGTCACTTAACCTGGGGGATGCTGAGAATAGAACAGTGCAGCCTGAGTGCTTGGCTTAATTTCTGTATGGTAAATCAAAGTCATGCCTGCCTTGGCAACCACAGTCTTCGCTTGTGCTTGACTAATCTGCAAATGCTGGTTTATTAATAGTGCATCCTTCTTTTTTTCTCCAATATGCTTGGTCACACCCATCAGTGCACAGTGCTTGCAAAAAAAACAAACCAAAGTAACATCATTTTCAAACTGTAAATTTCCTTTCTGGGAAGATGACATAGTACTGCAGGCCAGGGTTTCTAGAACCAGGTTATACAGTTTCTATTTTGAAACTAAACCAGCAGATTCAAAGCCAGGCTGCCACACTATGAGTCTCAGGGAAGAAGTTGCCAATGTTATTTGACTGTGTGTCTTCTCCAGAATTTTTTCTTGTCCTTTTAATAGATCAATAACAAAAATAAGGAGAGCTGTAAAATCAGAAGTTGAAAACAAATATGATCTAGTTCTCCTTTGTTAGCTGAAATATTACAGGATACAAAAAGAATAGTTCCTCCTGATCTTTTTATGCCTATCTATCCCATGCAGGGGTTGTGGCAGGGGAGGGATGATGGAGGATGTTGGCACACAGCACACCTGCAGTACTGAGCCTGTTTCCTCAATCCTGCCAGGCTCAGGGTCTGGGCAGCTGCCACAGGAATGTTCCACAGGGGAATTTACACCCTGCAACACGGGTGCCATGCCTTGGCATAGGGAACTGGCTTGGCTATGTCTGTCTGCTCCATGTGTGTCTGCACTGTAATGGTAAATCTGCTTCCAGAGCTCCAGCTTCCTGTCACAGGAGTGCTGCATGAGAGGAGTGAGGGGAAACCATTGCAAATGCCAGGCAACACCTGCAGGTGAGAAAATCCTCCTCTTAGATGGTTGACTTAGACACCAGAGGTATGGGAATGTCAGGGAAACAGGTCACTTCATGGCACTCAGATGCTTGGAGGGAGGGGAGCAGGCCCTTACCACAAAGGGAACTCCTGCAGATGTTGGGACAGATGAATTGTTATCCACACCTCTGTGGATGTTAATGCCTCAAATTTGGTTCTATGATTGTTCACTAAAGCAAGATCTGTTAAAATGCAAAGATTTGTCTTGTTTATCCTGATGCAAAGGCTCAGGTGAGGAAGTATTTTTGGTGATAGACTATATATATGACTCAGAGCAAATCTCAGAGAAAGACTACAGAGGCTGTCTTGCTGCTATAGCAACTGCCAATTGCCTTTGTGTAGTAAAATGTAATGTCGTTGGCCGAAAGTGGCAACAAAGCCTTGCCTTTCCTTCACCTGGAGTCCTGGCTATTGCCCTCAGTGCAGGCCAGCCCAGCTGTAGTGGTAGGCACCAGAGTTTGAGGAAGGTCTTGATTCTAAGTTGCTTATAGTTTGGGTGGTGTTTTTTTGATGCTGATTACATTTGTTGCAAGGATTTAACCCGGAATAATTTCAGAATTATTTTCATTGCATTGGGAAGGCATGGATGCACATGAGAGAAGGGTGGGGGTGGACACTGCTAGATGGGTCCCAGTAGTGCTGCTCCTGCCCTGCTCCGTGTCACAGGGCTGTCCCCAGGGAGGGCACCCCACTGCCCGCCGCGGGCAGGTCTGGCAGATGCGCTGTTTGCTTTGCGTGCTGAGAGCAAGGATCCCGAGCAGAGCCTGGGCAGTGCCGAGCTCCTGCAGCCCGAGCAGAGCCTGGGCAGTGCCGAGCTCCTGCAGCCCCTGGAGCCTGGGCAGTGCCGAGCTCCTGGAGCCCGAGCAGAGCCTGGGCAGTGCCGAGCTCCTGGAGCCCGAGCAGAGCCTGGGCAGTGCCGAGCTCCTGCAGCCCCTGCAGCCTGTTCAGTGCCGAGCTCCTGGAGCCCGAGCAGAGCCTGGGCAGTGCCGAGCTCCTGCAGCCCCAGCAGAGCCTGGGCAGTGCCGAGCTCCTGCAGCCCCTGAAGCCTGTTCAGTGCCGAACTCCTGCAGCTCCTGCAGCCCGAGCAGAGCCTGGGCAGTGCCGAGCTCCTGCAGCCCCTGGAGCCTGTTCAGTGCCGAGCTCCTACAGCCCGAGCAGAGCCTGGGCAGTGCCGAGCTCCTGGAGCCCGAGCAGAGCCTGGGCAGTGCCGAGCTCCCGGAGCCCGAGCAGAGCCTGGGCAGTGCCGGGCTCCTGCAGCCCGAGCAGAGCCTGGGCAGTGCCGAGCTCCTGCAGCCCGAGCAGAGCCTGGGCAGTGCCGAGCTCCTGCAGCCCCTGGAGCCTGTTCAGTGCCGAGCTCCTGGAGCCCGAGCAGAGCCTGGGCAGTGCCGAGCTCCTTCAGCCCCTGGAGCCTAGGCCGTGCCGAGCTCCTGGAGCCTCTGAGAGCAGCCCGTGGGGTGCAAGTGACACAGAGCACCACCGGTGCTGGGTGTCCTTTAGCAATGTGCACCTGCCAGCATTCTCCTCTCGGGAAGCCTGCCTGTTCATCTGGTAGGGGGTGTTTTACCCCACCTACAACTGCTGCTTCTGCCAAATAATCCAGGACAATTCCTGTAAAGTCACGTGCACGGTACCCAGATAAGCTAAAGGCAAAGGTCTGGTGCTTCAGAGATCAGTGCATGGTCTGAGCATGTTTTGGAGTCCCCTTCATGTTTTATGGAGGTTGTCTCAGCTCTCCTTACCGTCTATACAATGTGTTTTTAAAAAGTAGAAGGGTCAGAATTAATCTGGGATGTCAGGAAGGGGAGGGTGTTGTGAGGATGCCTAGTATTTTCACTTACCCATCCCACCTCCAGCATCCAGTCTGTTTTTCACCATCAGAGGAGTCCTAGCATAGCCTTCATTTTTTAGATGAGTCATTTCCTTTTCTGCAATGCTCTTACGTTCTAGTGCTAATAATACTTCCACAAGTGGAAGTCATTATTACAGAGGACTGCTGATAAACTGGTCATCCTACCTTGCCTCTCAGATTGTATCACAAGTGGCAGCCTCAATGTTTTATGTTCTGCCCGAGAGAGTAATTTTTCTTTCAACCCTGGAATTTAATTAACTTAGAAACATGTGCCTGCATCCATTTGGAAACTGATGGCATTAACTAAATAAACCCACACAGTAGGTTTTTAAAATATGTTTGTTCCCTGAGCCTTTGTTTACTGTGAGCAGTCTGGGGCAGGCTATTCACTGTCTCCCCTGTGCCGTGTGTGTCCTTAGGAGCAGCCAGGTGCTGATAATAAGGTGGTAACGTGATTCACATGATGAGGAATAAAGGCTGCAAAGTCACCAGCAGTCACTTTTTCAGGCTCTGGTGCTGACTGTAAGTCTAGCACTCCCTGATATGTGCTGTGCCGTAGAGAGAAGGATGAAGGAATGTGACTATCTTTTTCCCGGACTTGTGAACCCTGCTATCTTTCTTCCAACATGAAGCCATTTTTGAAATGGCTGATGGGAGAGAGAGGGATGCGGTGTGTCTGGTGACGAATGTGGCAGTGGGCGATTGTGTTGCTGTTCCAGCAGATGGCTAACACCAGTATGGGAAGGAGGTTATTTTAAGCCCCCTCCTCTGCTGGTGGAAGCATGAGAAGCAGAAGAGTGAGCCGTCTCACACAGCAATTGAGCTTTCATGGTAGACATCAGTTAACCTGATCTTTGTATTAAAAAAAAAAAGAAAAGGAGAAAGGTTTGCTTTGCTTTGTTTTAAAGATCCTCCTCCGCCTATGTCTGGCTACATTATCTAAAGGGAGGAGGGTTACAGCAGAAAGCAAATACATCCTACAGGGACAGCCTGGCTAACTTTTCTCTCAGATGTTGTCTCTGGATTCTGAGAGCCTGCTGCCTTCATGAAGAGGGTGCTAAGAAGCCAAGGATACCCTGGGCGTGGCTGGATGGGCAGCTTCTCTCAGGGATACTGGAAAACCTTGCCTCTTGCCTCTACTTCCCTTACTGACCTGAGAACACAACACTTCCCCCAAAAGTACTGTGTTGCTGTGCTTGGGAGCTAATTAATGGAGCCCTCGCTTAAACCTCTGGTGTCCCAAGCAGGGAATCATAGCCCTTTACTGGGGAGTTAGGCAGGAGAACTGGTACCTTAGGCTGCTTGTCCAGTTTTCCCTCTGCTGCCTCTGTGAGGATGCCGAGGTTGTCATTTAATAACAGGTGGTGCATCCCAGCAGGGCTCCTGCAGCACCTGGTGCAGTGGGAGCTGCAGGGAATGGGGGAGTTGGTGCTGGACACAGCTGGGTGAGGCAGTGATTGGAAGGTGGGTGTGGAAAAATTTCTCTTACAACAGTTTTCTCATAGGAGAGGGGTTGTGAGGGTTAGGGAGGAAACATAAACTTCTCTGGCATGAGGTGGGAGCCAGCTGTCTGTCTCACACTGTCCTGTATTTCTGAATCTCATCAGCCAGCCCTCCTCTTGGTCCCACTTCTGCTCAGGTTACCGTATAGTGCAGCAAAACCACTGCTTCCTTCGCTGACTGAGCTAATGGAAACCCCTTTAATAATTTAGGGGATAAATTCTGCACTTGGAGGGGTGGATTCTGCAGGAAAAAGCACAGAAATGCAGGTGGTCCTTGGGTGGGCTGCATGGGGATTGCCTGTGCTGACTGACAGCCCTGTGGCCTTTCCTGTCCCCAGATAGTCATGTACATAGGCCAGGTCTCCAAGGACATCCTGAAGTGGCCTCGGCCCCTGTCACCACCTGTTGTGAAGCTGGAGATGAGGACGAATGCAGAGTATGGGATGCCATCCACCCACGCCATGGCAGCTACAGCCATCTCCTTCTCCTTTTTCGTTGCAACCATGAACCAGTACAAGGTAGGGGGTACAAAAAGAAAACAAAAGAAGAAAAAGAGAATACATTAAAAAAAAAAGAAAAGCATGTGTCTGCTTCCAGTATGCCACATAAAGCTTGCAAATCCAAAGCTGTTGCCACTTCCAGAGGAGTTCTGTATTTATTTTCACAGATGCATATTCTTCTCTGTGCTTACCTGTAGCTGGCCAATTATTGACACAGAAAAAAATTTAATGGAAATATTCTTTCTTTTGCATGGACCCCTCTCGGAGCTGCTGGCAGGCTGTACTGCCCTGCTGTGGTGTGATAGGTCCACTGTGTTTTTGCATGTGGGGTGACTGTGGAGGGAAGGTGACAGCATTTTGTGCTCACCCCATGCCCAGCAAGTCAGTGCGGCACGTCAGGACATGCTGGCTCCCAGGGCAACCAAAGGAGCTCTGTGTCACCTGGTTTCTGTATGAAAGGAAAAGCATCCTTGGAAATCCCCTGGCCCTAACCTGTGTTAGACTAACAGCACACAGCATGACTGCAAAGCCTTCTTGTCAAAGAAATAACAGCACCTTCACTGCACTGGAGCTGTGGGCTGCTTGGGGAAGTCTCATAATTTTTCCTCGTTGTCTTTCTAAGAGGTTTATTTCCTGGAAACTCATTTCTCCATAATGATTATTTTCATTCTGTTTTATGAATCCAAGCATGTATTTCCTGTTCTCTAGTAATAATAACTTCCTGGCTGCATTGTGTTTAAGAATGTTTCTCAGCCCTCTCAAGGGATAAACCCATGTAACCAGGAGGGCTCCTGCTCCCTGTGTGGTAACTGGTCAGAGCAGCTTGGCAGTGGAGTGGGGACATGGAGCCATAAGAGGGATTATTTGTCAGCCCTGGAAGGCCAGACCCTCCCATGTGTCAGAGCTTCTGAGAAGACCTGGTCAGCATCACCTTTTCCTCCTCAGTCCACAGGTGACCAGCGGGACACACAGCTCTTCACAGGCTGTCTTGTGCTTGTTGGAAACTGCCACAAAACAATAAAGCTGCTGTCAAATAATGAAATGGTTTAATTGCCTCTATTAAGATGGAAAAATCTCCCAGTACATTATGCTGCTATCTTCTCAAGCTGCCCTAATCATCAATTACTGATCTGGACTAGCTCCCAGGCTGCCTGCTGAGGGAGGAGTCAAGTGGGTGTAAGTGCTCCAAAGACTTAGAGAAATCAGGAAAAATAGTGTTTTATGAACTGGGAGTGACATCTGCAGCTGGGTCTGAGCTGTCTATTCAGGGGGCTGGAGTATGCCGGGGGAAAGGGTCAGAAGAGAGTTGTTATGCTTAGAATTTCCACAGAAGCATTTTTGTGCTGACCTGTGGCCACCCTAGTCAGTCCTCAGCCTCTGGCAGAAGATGGAGACTTTGTATCAAATTGGGTGAATTAATTGCATTTATTTATATTTTGAGTTGGTTTATTTTTTTGAAAAAAAATCTCCCTTATGGACTGAAAGGAGCCCAGCAGCCCACTCAGTTTCAGGATTTGAATGAGTGCATTAAGGGCTAATATGTTAAGCTTATTCTTTACCAAATGTGGGGGTTTTTTTTCCTTTTTAAATCTTGGTTTATTTAAATGCATCTTTCCATGTTTGTAGGCTACTCAGAGAGGGTATTAAGCAAAAACAGCTTCATAAGAAGATGACTAAACCTTTAAGTGCCACATGGAAGAGTGGTCCTGACTGCTGTAATAGCTGGATTGTGGTTTCAGCCCAGACATTGATTCTTCCCACTCAGCCCACTGCTCGAGGACTATTGATCACACTTCTGGTCAGACTGCAGCTGTCACAATCCCCTTGGCTGAGCTGAGACTGCAGTGCTACCTCAGGCAGGGCTTGTACAACATGCTGTGCCTTTTTTCTTAAGCTCTTTAACACCAACATGGTTTTTGCAGATAGGTATTGTAGGGAACAATTCTGCAAATACCATCTATTTCCCAGATTTCCCAGACTGAGACCCGATATTTCAAAAGCAGGCAGCTAATGAAATGACCTTCTAGCAGGGTTGCACTCTGATTGAGGCAGAGGGGCTCTTGTCTCAGGTCACATTAATCTCTTGAGGAAAGTCCAGCTCAGGAGACACTTCCCAGCATGAGATCCTTATGTCAGTCCAACTGCTGGCTGTAATGGGTGTTATTTGACTTGTTTTTTTCCCTTTTCACAGTATCCATTCGAGCTTGGCCTGGCAGCAGCGTTTGTGTTTTCAACGTTGGTGTGTCTGAGCAGGCTCTACACAGGGATGCACACAGTCCTGGTAAGGATGTGCCTCCAGCTTTGCTTTCGTACAGTAACTCCCATTTCCCACTCTTCAAGTGACATATGACGTGCCTTGGCCGTGCCACCAAGGGAGGAGATGAGTTGTGCCACTGAATTTCAGGCTGAGCGTTCAAAGGAGCTGTGAGGAAACCCCCGGGCTATTGCTATTCGAGGCCGCAGGGGAGTGATTTACAGCATGGGGAGGCTGCGGTGTGCGTGGGCCGAGGAGGAGCCGGGTGAGGTCAGGGTGGCATCTCAATTGGAGTTCTCCATTTCGAAATTTTAATTGCGAGGAATGCACTTGGGCAACTGGCGCTGCTCCTTAGCTAAGCCCTTTGTGCAATAGTATCACTGTTTTCAGCGAGAAATGCTCGGGGCTGGTTTAGCCTGGGAGTGTCGGGGAGGAATTGCAGGTTGGTGAGTCAGGAGGGTAAAGCATGGCAAGTGAGCTGCCCTGGAGGGCCTGGGCAGCAGCAGGTCTCCTGTCACCACACAGGCACAAGGCACCTAAAAATGTTATGACAAGTTTCTTGTTTTCAGCCGGAAGGAAATTAATTCTTAAGGGACTGAGATGCACAAATAGTTCGTCTAAAAATTATCATAAAATATCAGTGACTTTATATGGCAGACTTGCCGGGCACAGTTGCTTAGAGACATCAGTCCTGCTTTAGGAACAGATTTCAGTGTGCCTGTGATAGCTGGTTCTTTCCTGACAAGAGGAAACTTTATTGATCTGTTATATATATAGCAGTCAGAAGGGTGGCCCAGCTTCCCAAGTATGGACAAAAACTCCTGGCTATTTCCCCACAGGAGTTTGATATACATTGTTAGTTGCACATGCATAAATATTTTAATCTTTTTTACTAAGTCATAATTAGGTTTGTAATGAGACTTGATAACTGTAAGAGAGGGAGCCCTCATGACATTAAGGTTAGCTATAAAACATAGCTTGACCTTCCCTTTCAGGCCCAGTGGATCAAAACAATATCTTAATCGAAGCTGCAGACACTCTTTCTTTGCTACTGACCTTAAGTCAATCAGTAAAAATTCTTTGCATACTTCTCTTGCTGGCCATCATAATGAAAGACCCCTCTAAATTTAGATGGATTTTAGGGTAAAGAAGAAAAAGTCCTTTGTGCTTTTGACATGATAGAAAAGGGCTGTAAAATAAAATTTAAAAAAAGCTTCTTAGCTGAAGTGTGAGCAATGCTGCCTTTCAAAAGGGCAAATGTCCTTGGCTGGGGTCTTCACCCCATGTGTGCCATGGTGAGGATGGAGCTGGGAATGGCCCAATGACCGTGGCTGCCACATTCAGCCCCTCTCTCTGCAGCAGCTTGTCACCCACGGTGAGAGAGCTGACAAGGGGTCTGCTGTCCCACCTGCAGTGATGGTTCTTTGGGGAAGAGGTGCAGTTCAGAGCTGTTTCTGACCTTTTGTGGGATGGGTCCTGCCCTGAGCTGTGATGTCATAGGGCTAAGGCACAGCAGTGCCCAGCCAAGCCATCGACTCAAAGAGCTTCTGGATATTTAACTGAGGCCTCAATAGAAAGAATATAGTTATGTATTAAGTGGTCATAGCATTTTAGTAAAGCAAAGAAATGGGTAACAAATATCCATGGACTTGGTGAAACTGAATTTTTCTTGTTAGAGGTACTAGAGGAGGAGCGACAAGGACAGTTGCATTGTGCTTTCCTGCAGCTCTGGTGCAGAAGCTCATCTGCTGTAATCTCAGCTCTACAAATCTGTCTGTATTTCAGCACTGCTGGCCTTGCTTTTGAGTGAGGAGTGGTATCAGAAAGCACAGTCATGCCAGTATAAGAGATGTTGCCATTAAAGACTTTCTGGGGAGGCAGTCAGCTGCTCTGGGGAGCTATCTGCATCCTTCCAGCTGTACCACAATGAGTACAATGCTCAGGGAAAAGGGGTGGCAGCAATGCACTCACACTGCTGACAAGTAATTTAGTTACAACCACCCTTCTCCACCACCTCAACATCAGAATGTCCTGTGTGTGTGTAAAAAATAATATTACTTTGCTTTCCATTTAAAACGTTGGTGCAATCTTTGGTGCCTGCCTCAATGCAGTGAACAAGTTTTCCTGTCTCACATCAGCTGAAGCCATTCTCTCCAGAGCTACAGCTGATGTGAGAACCTCACTGGCACTGCAACTACCCTGAGTTACAAGCAATAATACCCAGGGCTGGCCAGCATGGTCGCTTTTTTGCCCCTGAGATATACCCATTCTGTGTTGATGCATTTATTGCTGGAGGTGGTGTTCTGGAGCTCCCATCCTGCCCCTTTGCCAGGCTGTATTTCAGGCTTTTTCATACTACCATTAATCCTGAAATTATCTTAAATATTTTAAAGCTGATAAACACACAATGCATTCACAGTACTTCACACACTGCATTGTACAGTCCTTGGGGGATGAAATAAAGTAACCCTTAGGAGTGGAAACCAAGTAAGATGTTTCTGTTTAGAAGAGTGAGCAGCTCTCACACTCTATGAAAATGTAAAGGAACTTCCAAAAATACAGAATAGGAAAAGTGATTTTTGCTTGGATTGGCAATATCAGGGAAGCAGTGCAGATGTTTGGCACTGTGTGGGAGCAGAGCTGAACTTCACAGCAGCGGAGGGGCTTTAGGGCAGGTAGATGGAGCCTGGGGAGGACTTGTCTGTGCTGAGAAAGCTGGAGCATCCCAGCAGGGCAACAGGAGGTTTTAAGTTTTGCTAGTAGTACTGCACCTTGAGCAAAATCCCGTGCCTGTCCTTATTTAAAAATTCCTTTGTAATTGTGGGCTTGGCAAGAGGCTAATCTGTTTACACAGGCAGACAGGCAAGAATGTGCTTCCTGGGAGTGCTAACAGCAGCTCCACCCCCGGGGAAAACTCAGGTCCTGCTCTGGGGGACACAGCAGGGAGAGTCCGCAGAAGCAGCTTTTCTCGCAGAAATCAGAGCCATCTTTCCTCTTCCCATCTTCTCATTAGTTTAACAGGCAAGGGGTGAAATCATTCATTCTGCGCTGCTAAATGTAGGTGTTGTTGTGGATCTTGCCCACCTCCTCTGGGTGTTCAGAAAAATCAAACCTGCCCATGCACACCAGGACTAAAGGGAGTCACCACGGACAGCCGTGGCATGTCCTGAGCTCTCCAGCAGCTTCTAGTGAGGAAGTTCCAGAATGAGAAACTCACCAAATATTGGTGGATAGAGGAAAAAACAGAATAAACCACTGGCTTCCAAACTTTTTTGTTCAGTAAAAAAATTCTGAATGTACTCCCCCTATATATATGTATATATATATATTTACTTATGAATTGTATACATGTACTACTGTTCTGATAAATACATTCTAAAACACATACAAAATATACTCTAACAAACATAAGATAAGGATGAAATGAGCACTACTTTTAAAAAATGCATATATGTTATTTTACTTATGAGAAGAAAGTATGTTAACCCCCCAGCCCGACAGGTTGCCTGGTGCACCCAGTTTGCAGACCACAGGTACAACGACACCATCAGGGGCAGAGCTGATTGTCTGGGTCCTGCTTGAAACCCCCAGGAGCCACGTTACTGTACTGGGGCTGAGTGGGAGGATAATACAATTCACAAAACTCTAACCAGGTTTGTAGGTTGGGTTTGGAGCTGGGTTTGGAACTGCTGCAGTCAAATCTGACTAAATCTGGGTAAACCTGAGCAAAGTTTAGCGAGGGAACGTTAATGTTTGGTTGCATTTCTTTAATTGAAACAGAAAAGCACATGAACAGCTTTTGAGTTTTGCTCCTTGATCACCCATAGAGGTGTATCAAGGACTTTTTCTTCTACATGAGGTGTACAAACATATGGGTGGGAAATGGAGGTACAGAGTGAGGATGGGATTTCTGAACATCATTGCTGGGAGCAGCCCTCAGCTCTTTTGTGTTGAGGCAGTTACTTAGTGTTGGGCCAAAACATGTGTAAAGGTATCATCTAAGAATTGATATCAAAACATGAATTACTGTGAAATATTGACACATAATGGGATTTTACATCCTAGACATCTGTGATCAAGTTTGTGTATTTCCATGGCTAACCTTATGTTTTGGATGAGGGAATAAATGGAAATTTGTATTAGGAATATGCACAGTGGTTGTAGGAATTGTTTAAAACCAAATGTTCTTTGAATCAAATGGAAGTTGTAAACAGCTGAAGTTCAGCCACACAGGAGTAATGCATTCACCAGAAAGTCATTAAATATTTTTGTTGTGAAAAAGTCCCCTCATTCCTGCCTAACTTGAAGTGAAGTTCACATAAATAATTTTCAGATTGTGACCAAGCATGGTAGTAGTCAGCTGCCATGAGTCGTGAAAAAGATACAATCTTAGAAGAGGACATTTCTGTCTGTGACTAACTTCAGCTTTTGCAGATCATTTTGTGGCTGTTCTAACACTGCTACCTCTGTGTGACACTGGAAGGGCAGCACAAGGAAACTTGTTTTATTGCTTTTTACCTGGCTGCTCTTATACAGATGGCTTTTGTTAGGGGTTACCTCCTGTCCCCTTTCTCAGCTTTGAGTCCAACAGCAATCAAGTTTTCAAAACACCTTATTTGCCTCTGTTAATAAATTAGGGTTTAACTATGTGCTTGCTTTGGGCACTGTACTGAAAACCGGATTTCAGAGACTTAGGCAACAAATTTCTCCTTGCTGTATCCCTGCCTGGGGGTGCCTCCCTCCCACTGCTGGCAGAAACCATGGCACACCCACCACGTCCCACAGCTCTGCACTTTCCACCCCTGGAGCTTGTGTTCCTGGGATGGGAGCCTGTCTCTGACAAAGGACAGCATCTTCCCCTTTATGCAAAGCAAGCAAGGGATAATCACACTTCTGTGATGAAATTGCTTGTAGGGTTACAGGAGGGAAAGGGTTTGTATGAAGGCAGCTCACTGCAGTGTTGTCCCTGAGATGGGCCTGTGCATGTGCCTCTTCCGAGGTCATTGGTGGAGAATGCCCTCAAAACATGAGAGCAGACAAGGAGGAGAATGTGTGTCCATGAACTCATGCATATGCATAAGCTACGGTTGGGTTCGTGAACTGCCATGTTTTGTTTAGCACAGGCTTCAGGTTGTCTCTGCATGTGGATAATGGCATCACCGAATTCAGGGTGTTCCTCCACTGCTGGGCCCCACCAATGCAGATACTGGTCTTTTATGATCACCCAAATACCTGGTTTACCTTCCAGGTCTCACAAAGCCTATTAAATGCAATTTCTTTACAGGATGTGATCGGTGGAGCACTGATTTCGGCCGTGCTGCTCATGCTCTTGTATCCTGCATGGGACATGATAGATCACTTGCTGTTAACCAGCCCCTTCTGCCCGCTGTTTTCCATAGTTGTGCCTCTTGTCTTATGTTACAACTACCCCAAACTAGACTATTACAGCCCTACCAGGGGAGATACCACTACTATCTTAGGAGCAGCAGCTGGAGCAACTGTGGGATTTTGGTTAAACAACCAGTACGCTGCTCCAGCCTACACTAGCAAAGGTTTTCAGCCTGGACTTCCTCTGGTCACCAGTACAATGGTCCTTGTGCTAGCCAGGTTCTTCGTAGGGATCTTGGTTGTCCTGCTGACGCGCTGGGTCATGAAGAGCGTGGTCCTTGGCATGCTGGGCTATCGGTACAAGTTCCCCATCCGCGACCTGGAAGCCCGGAGACGCCTGGAAGTGGAGGTGCCCTATAAGTTTGTGACGTACTCCTCCGTTGGCTTCACGGCCACCGTGATCGTGCCGCTGCTGCACGAGCTGCTGGGACTGATGTGAGCACAGCTCCTCCTCTCTGAGCCGCCTGCAGCACTCCCGCTTCGGGGATGCCGTAACTCAATCCAGGCTGGTGACTTGACCGAAAAGTGTTTTGTGCCTTTCTGCACTGGTGTGGTGAGTTTGGCTCTGGCTGGATGCCACGTGCTCACCAAAGCTGCTCTATCACTCCCCTCTCTCCAGGGAGAGAAAGTATAATGAGAGAATCATGGCTCAAGACAAGGGCAGGGGGAGATCACTCAGCAGCTTCACTGTCACAGGCAAAACAGACTCAACTTGGGGACATGTTTAATTTATTACCAAATTAATCAGAGTAGGATAATAAGAAATAAAACCAGCCATTAAAACTACCTTCCACCTACCCCTCCCTTCTTTCTAGGCCCAACTTCCCTCCTGAATTCTCAACCTCCTCCCACCCACCATCACAGGGGGATGGGAATGGAGGTTACAGTCAGTTCATCGTTTCTGCTGCTCCTTCCTCCTCAGGGATAGGACTCTTCACATTCCTCCCCTGCTCTAGTGTGGCATCCCTCCCACAGAAGACAGTTCTCCAAAAACATCTCCAATGTGAATTTTTCCCATGGGCTACAGTTCTTCATCCAGCATGGGTCTCCTGAGGGGTCATAAGTCCCACCAGGAGGCCTGTTCCAGTGTGGACTTCCTATGGAGTCACACCCTTCTTAGGGCATTACCCTGCTCCAGTGTGGAGTCCTCCACTGATTGCAGGTGATCTCTGTTCCCTATGGACCTCCATGGGCTGCAGGGGCACAGCTACCTCTCCATGGGCTGCACCATGGGCTGCAGGGGAGTCTCTGCTCTGGCACCAAGAGCACCTGTTACTCTTCCTCCTGTGATCTTGGTGTCTCCAGAGTTGTTTCTCTCCCTTATCTTCACTCCTCTCTCTCCCTGCAGCTGAGCAGGTTTTTCCTCCCCAGTTAACTGTTATCCCAGAGGTGCTGCTACTGTCCCTGATGGGCTCAGTGGATCTGTCTGGGAGCTGGCTGGCACTGGTTCTGTTGGACACCGGGGAAGTTTCTGTCACCTTCTGAGAGAAGCCAGCTTGTAGCTCCCCACCACCACTACCATGCCCTTTCCACACAAACCCAAAATAACTGACCTGAAATATCTGACCTGGAAGAGTCCTGAGAAGGCCTGTGCACAGATACATTTGGGTTAGAATTCACTGAACCCGCTGTGTCCCATAACTAGACGCCCTTCCCCAAAGCAACTAAAAATGACAAGCACCCAGCCAAAATGCCTGCCAGTGCAGCAGCAATGGCTGGTTTCCTGTGGGGTTGGGGTTGCTGGGGAGCAGGGCTGTACCTGCTCAGCTGAGGGCTGCTCCTGAAGCAGTAGAGCAAGCCAAGGAAGAGCTCAGGTTTGAGGCATCAGGGAAAAAGCAGATGGTGGGGCGGGAAGAGAGGTGACCAGCCAAGAGCAAAGTGCCATCATTGGGCAGAGCTCATAGTGTCTTCTGATAGCACTGCTAGACCAGGCTACTTCTGTGGGGATGGTTTTACTCATTATTACAATTTAAAAAAAAAGCAAACACAAAATATAAAAGAGAAGCAAAATATAACACAAAATGTTTAATGTGCTTTGCAACAAATTTACCTTGGATATTAATAAGAAAGCCTCCACTAAAGGATCCTTTGCCTACAAACAACTGAGCAGAGTTATTACCACAGCATTCAGGCTTGACCTCAGACTGTTTAGCTCCAATTTAGTTTCCCTGGCTAGGGCAAAGGGAAAAGTCCTTCCTGTTGTGCAGGGGTGACGAGTAGCGTCCATAAACTGCATTGTGGAAGGAGCTGAGTAGTGACTCTGGTGACTACAGAGTGTGGCAATGATAAGATGCCATCATTTTCTGCTGCTGCACAGCATCACAGTTGGTCTTCCATGCATCCTGCAACACTGTATGTGCACTTGTAGAATGGCAGGCAGGCGTGTCCATAGGGAGGTCATCCCTATAACTCAGGCTGCTTATTTAAAACAAAAAATATCAACTGTTGGACCAATGAGCTGTTGAGAAATAATAGCATTGAATGTGGTCTGCTTGGCTAGGAAAATGTACTGTGCTACTGCTGCAGAGCTTCAAGCATGGCCCCCGTGCCTTGCCTGGCAGAAGGTACAGTGAGAGCCAGCTCTCTAACCATGTCCACTTGTCTTCCTGGCTGCAAGAAAAATGAATCTGAAGAATGTAAAAGAGGTGCTTTGCCATCTGTTGACTGCTTGGATAAACATAATTCCAAACCTGTGGCTGGGAGTTCCGTCTGAGGAGTGTGAGGTGTGCACGTGAAAGAACTGCACTTTGAACCCAGGCTGTCAATCTCCAGAAGAAATGCAGGCAGAAATCTTAACCAGTTTTAGATTGACTCAGGCTGTGGAAAAAATGTTTCATATCTGGTTGTGTGGACTTTACACATGCATGCAAACAGCTCCAGCGAGCCTTTCAGCAGGGCACATGCCTGCTCACACCTGCCCCTGGGTGAGTGCTGAATGTGAGCCACCATAGCTGTGGGGTTCCATCCTCAGCCTCTCTCCCTCCCATACATCACAGAAGTGCTGCCATCAGGTTTAAAACACCTTTAAACCCCTTGTGCTAAGAGTGCTGCTTGACACACAGGTGCAGTGCACAACTAGAGCCCTGTGGAGGGGCCACACCACAAAATTGAGAAAAAACTTGGCAGCAAGCTGAGCATTTAAGCTGGGGATCGGAATTTCTCCTGAGAAAGGCACAGTTTGACAGGGAAATTCATGCAGCTTTATGTGTAAAATTTGTGTTCTGATTCACAGCTATTTTATGCTATGAAGATTTTATAAAATATATATAAATGCTGCACAAGTATTTTTATAGTATTCACCTGTATGTGATTCATGCAATAAATGCAAACTCTATTTGGTTCAAATTTTAAAATAAACCTATTTTGCAGAGTTTGATGTCTGTCTGTTCATTTTGCATCCCCTATTGATACTTGTAAGTGACTGATGTGAAGGCAATGAGTCCCAGTTATAAGAGCTTCCCAAGTGCGAACACACACCTCTCTTCCCAAGCTGTCCCTCTTGTGGCTGCTTGTCTCCTGCTCAGTCTAGCTCCACACTTTGGCTCCTCCAGAAGGATCCTGCTTTTTAAAAAACATTTAAAAAAAGACTACTGGTCTACTAATGACTATTTGTTACAATCTTTGCAAATGGAAATGAGTGAATTGCATTAATTGGTGCTGGGGGACTTCTGGGCACTGGAATCTCCTTCACCTGCAGTATCTACTTCTAGTAGTCTAAACAGTTAACTGAAAGACAGTTTAACATGTGTAATGATAGCAGGACAACTCATGAACTGCAGAATATTTTGCATTAATTGAGGTGCCTAACAAGGTTTTGTGGTCAAAATGTGTGTTTGAAACTAGGTAGGGCCACATCCTGCTCTCAGCATCACACCCTGCCTGGAAGTGGTGTCACCCCAAGTGCCCTCAGCTGATCAGGGTGATCCCAGATGCTGCAGCATCCCAGCTGGGTTAGGCAGGTCTGTCAGCTGGGCTCTGTGCTGAGGTTGTGCTCACGGGCTGCTCCCAGGACCATAGCCACGGCTGCAGGGCCAGGCTTTGAGAAGCAAGTCTTCTGACAAGGTGAGACAGGTCACCCTTTCTCTACTTCATTTACCTGAAGCACCAGCTCCTCATTGCAGATCTGTGTGTGTCTTTGCTGTCTTTGGAACTGCTCCCCACCTCTTCATCCCTGCAGTGCAGATGCCTCTGCATTTCCAGGGTGGTGGTAGAGAATGAGGTTTTGTGGTGGGTCATTTCCAGGGTGGTGGTGGAGAATGAGGTTTTGTGGCGGATTTGCTGGCCATGTTCTGTACTTTGTAACACAAAGGCTCCAGCTGAATCCTCTCGAGTAAGCACGCTTGTGTTTTAAACACTGCTTTTGATGTGAACGGAGTGGGAGGTAACTTCCAGAGTATCCCAGCCAAGGCCGTTCCCTTCTCAGTACTGTCTGTGCTGTCTGTCCTGCTCCAAGCGCTACAGCTCTTCCTCCTGTGCCTGCCCTCAGCCGCTGATGCAAGACAATCCAAGTTTCCTCTGTTAAGTTGTCAAGAGGGATGTAGCAGGCACCCCACCCTTAGCTTAGTCCCCTCTGTCCTGCCTGGAGGCTGCTTTCTCCTGACCTGCTTACTTTGCAAATCACTTCCTGGGCATGTGGTGCCAACTCAGGCTTCCTCCTGTCTGGGGCATCTCTGTGTGCTGGTGCCCCAGGGCAGAACCAGCTACTTTATCAGAAGCCGCAAGGCTATTGCACCTCTTGGCGGGGATTAAGAACCAAAAAGCAAGCACTGAATTTCCCTGCTTTAATTTTCCAGCAGTAACTTTATCATGACCCCAGTCTCCTAATCCATCCAAGTTCCTATGCAAAATCTTGCCTTGTGCCTTGCTTTTCTGAACACAGTTGATGTAATCTCAAGAACAGAAGGAAACAGTCTCAGTTTCAGTTTTGACTCTTCTCAACTGTGCTACAAGGAGTAGTTAGAAAACACAGGTACCTTTCTGAACAGGGTGGACGTGCAGCTGGGCAGTGGGTGGGATCTTGCACATTTGCTAAGCCATGAGTAAAGCAAGGCCCTTGCTTGCTGCCAGCTCCTGCTCCTGTCAGACCTTCCCCCGCTGTCTCACTGTCTTCCCACTGCCAGCCCGCTGCCACCCTGCCCTGGCAGCAGGCTCGGTTTCAGGGTCACCGGGCGGTCAGAGGTGTTGCATGTGCCAGGCCATGATCCCCTGGCAGCCTCCTGGCAGTGCTTTTGCTCAGCCTATTCCATACTCACCTGCCAAACCAAGGACGATTTAAATTTCAAGCGAGCACAGTGCCAGCCTCGAATGGAAACAGTCCCAGGCATCACCTTTCCACAAACACCCTTGTGCAATAGCAAGGGTGACCTGCAGGCACTGGGGCCTGTGCCGAGAGCTGCAGCCAGGCTGGCTCAGGGTTCTGCTCTGTGGAAAACCACCACCAAAGCACAGCAAGGACAAACCCAGAGCTCATGTCCAGCAGAATGGAACCCAGACAGCACACTAAACCAGCTCTGATCTCTGATCTCTGTCACCAATTCTCCAGCCTTTTTTGCTCGTGTTCAGATCTCCAGCAATGACCCATGACCCACAGGCAGCAGGAGCAGGCCAAAAGTAATCCATAATTGCAGAGCAGTAGTTAAAAATCCCACTTCCAACTCTTGTTTAAAAAGAAAGCCCAAGTTCAAAAGATGTTAAAAAACTGCTCAGAAGTCCCCACCAGCAGCAAAGGTTTTCTTTGCCAGAGCCCATGGCTACAGCAAAGGGTAAAAGCAAATTTCAGTGCTCACAGTGGCTGGCTCCAGCATGAAGCCGTGTGATAACTACCTCAAGTACTGCACACAGCTATGAGCAGGCTGTAAATACCAGATAATTGCTTTGGAGCTATGAAAGACAAAGCCTCGCAATAAATACACCAGACTTACATGAAGTGTCCCACTCATCAGGAATCACAGTTAATCCTGAGCACAGCACTACAGCAGAGCTTGAATTTCATTGCAAGGCTGCAGGCACCACAGTTAACTGGAGGGGTCAGGGACTCTGAAGAGGCTTTTTAACCATTTTCTTGATTCTCATTCTCTACTTCTAGCAAGTAATGGTACTTACCTGGGACAAAGCTCTTGTTTTTGAAGCATTTAGCTGCCAATGCATGAGCAAATGGTATGAAAAAGAAGCGATCCCTAAAAGCCTCACAACTGATGCCGCTGCAGTTCAAGCCCTTAGTCCCAGCTTAATCTAGTCTTTACACTCAAAGGACAGCTAAATTCTCAGGAGAACTGGGACACCCAAAGAGTCAGAAAATCTTGTGCAGAGAAATATATTTAGTGCACACAGATATGCCTGCACTCTGCTGCAATGCAAATCTGCCTTATTGTCGTCCTAATCCCCGTGCATGACACACCAATAACCAGGGGGGGTTAATACTTTCCATCTGCGTTACAGATTGCTTCCCACACTGCGAGCCTGCCTGGTTGCAGTTGTGTGGGCATCGTGGAGAGAGAGAGAGATCCTGCAAACGCCAAACTGCCTAATCCCTGGGGAGGTTTAAAATGTAAGCTGCAGTTTTCTCACTCTCCGTGGGCACTGGAGTCAGTCGTGCAACGTATGGCAATAGCTATATTCTCATTTCACGTCTGTCATGCAGAGATAATTAAAATCTACACTTCCATCTGAGGGGAACTGTAGGGTTTCCAGATGGGTGACTGTAGCGCATTTTTCATACTGGATTATCACCTGCACCAAAAAGCCTTGCCTGTTGCCTTCCCACCTGTTGAGATTATTGATGGAGCTGCCATTGAAAAGCCCTTGTGGGCCCAGTGACAGGGGTTTGTGCAGCTTGTAAAACTACAGGCTTACCTCGCCACTGCACATCCTTCTGCTCAGTGGGGCAGTCATTGTGACACCCTTCTCCAGCAACTCCCAGATGTCCACTCCTGGACAGGCCCCTCCTGGGATTAGGGTCCATCTGGCTCTCACAATAGAAAGAAACCACAGTACATAGGCCTAATACAAAATACTGGCTGTTGCTAGCCAGCAGCATTAGCAATGGTTATAATATTGCAAAGGAGGGACAGCCAGCCCCACAAGCCAGCCAGTCAAGAGCTGCTTCAGTGTACTGAGCTGACCACCCACTTGGTGACATTCCTGCAGAAAGGAAGGATTGGGCATCACTGTGTTGGATGGAGCTTCTCAGTTTCACAGAGAGCAGAGGCACAACACACCAAGCTGTGACACAACTGCTGCCAGAAAGCCACCTAGAAGGAAAAGCCTGATCCATGAGATGTTCTCATGCACTGGCAGGGGCAGAACTGCCAGAAAAATAACCCTGCCCAAAAGCTGCGTGGTCCTGCTACACAGCTGGGGTCCAGAAAGCCCTGGTGGGGCTGAGAGTGCAGCAGGCCCACGCTCACTTCTGCAGACAAATGCGCCAGCCTTCTTAGGCAGACAAAGGCTTTGATAGTTTTCTGCTCCTCATGCAAAAGACCACTGGCATATGCTCTTAAATGCATTTCCCCATTTGGTTTGGAGCTTCAAAAACCACCAGGCTGACATCAGCAATGAAAAAAGTTTAATTCCACCCCCTCCCCTTTCTGAATTTAGAATGATAAAGGACCAACAGTTATGTCTGGAGCAGGGCAGCAGATATTACACACATCTTGCTTACAAAATAGCTCTGGTTTTCATGAAACAAGTTTATTTTCCTCCCCCAGCCATTGATGAGCACATGACAACCGTACAGAATAAAAGCTCAACTCCTTAGTTCTGCTCACATTCACTCAACATTTGCTCTAATCAATTATCTTATTTCATGCAATAAGAAAAGAATGAGATTCCTGTTATGCAGCCATAATCAGTTACAGTATGAAGCTGTGTCTGTGGAACATTTCTGATTTTGAAAACTAATCATGTGCTCTGACATTACATTTCTCTTGTAAAGCACTGGGCTTTGACCCAAGTTGTTTCTTCCCCCCTGCCCTTTGAAAACATTGAGGGCACAGCCTAGTCTGAGATCCCACATTCCTTCCCTGCAGAAGCCAGCCAGATTGCTCTGTAAAGAACACATTTACTCAGGG
Source organism: Lanius collurio (assembly GCA_020086605.1). Classification (NCBI taxonomy): domain Eukaryota; kingdom Metazoa; phylum Chordata; class Aves; order Passeriformes; family Laniidae; genus Lanius; species Lanius collurio. The sequence goes on from JACBWW010000018.1 coordinate 7,747,584, forward strand.
AGACAGGATCTGTTTTTCTAGTTTATTGGAACATAAAAGCATAAGCGGATGTCCCCTGGGAGGCAGACAAAAGAGGAGAGGGTGCTGCATGTGACAGTGGACGGCTGTCAGAGGATAAAAGTCAGGTCTTCACACGAAGGGCTCAATATTGATCTCCAGGGCAGAGCAAGGCATGGTGAGCTCAAACTTGGTGATAACATCAGGGTGTAGGACTCCAAGCTTCCCAATGCTTTGTCCTTTGGCAAAGACCTCAGCACAGCGACCAGGAAAGAAAGCAGTGCCTGTAAAGAAAGAGAGAAAAAATCAATATTTCTTTGGGCCAGAGGAGTCAATTGGCATTTAACATGCAGAACAAAGCTCTCAGTATTAAACTGTTCTCTGTGCTGAGATGCTAAGAAGGGGCTCTTACTTTCTTGCATTAAGAGTTGTCATGATTGATAGAGAATGAGAAAACACTAAGTTAAAAATAAAATGTAAAGCCCAAAGCGTGGGCATTTTTCACACTCCAATTGTTTTGACTAAATTCCTCCTGCAATAGAAATTAGCACAGCTGAGTCAGAGGGCTACTGAAATGAAGAACTTTTGCAGCCTTTAGGCTATTGAACATCTGAATGTCTCCCACCTTAGTCTGTTTAAAGAAATAAAGCTTGCTGACATCTAAAGGGTAAGTAGGCATGTCACCCTTGATTGCCTGTCACATAATTAAAAACAACCTGCATTCCTCATCTGGAGAAGAACTTTTTAAGCAGTTTCCCATACACCATAAAACAGTGAAACAATGAATACTCAAAGGAAGCCAAAGATCATCTTCCTCTTACCTCAAACCAAGTCCCAATTTTTAAATACTACATGGAAGTTTTGTCTAAAAAATTAAAATTAGTTAACTTTGCCATTATGAACTTGGAGCAGCTGTGCAGACTTTTTCATGGAAAGCCTTTCCTACCTGGGATTTTCCCTGTGTGTGGTGGCTCTACCACCAGTGTGTTCAAGCTTGTCTATAGCAATTACACTTGCATTATTTTGGTCTCTGTCCTGAGGTGAGTGGCATTTTTTACCCGATAGCCCTTCTATAGACAAACTCAAACCAAGCCAGCAAGCTGCTCCTTCTGAAAGCACCACTTTCCTAAGGAGTGTGAGGAGGCAAGGCACAGTCTGTGGGACATCCAGCGAGCAGTGCTGCAGGCAATGCTGTGATATCAAAGGGGGAAAGGGGAGAGGGTGAAACAAGGCCACTGAATCCTCAGAAAGTTCCTCCACCCTGTTTTTAATGCTGCTGCCTTCAGTGTCCTCTGCAAAAGGATCACAAGAGTTTCCTGACAGCAACTTACTCTGTGGCTGCTCCAAATGCTACTTAAGGTTCAGGATCAGCCCAGGACACTTTACTGTGTGTACAAGGAGGTACTTAAAAAGGCAATTAAGGGTCCAAATGAACCTCAAACCTCAGCAACATTTCCATGATACTCTGATCACTAGTGGTCAAGCCCAGAGATATATTCTCTGTTAGTTCCCTAGTGGAAATAATTCATTTAAGAAGTGTCTCCCATGAGGTCTGTAGTTGTAACTTGCAGCTACAAGAACAGCAATTAGGTCTTTTTCTTGCCCGAGTTGCTGCATGTGCAAATTAACTTCAATGTCCACTTCAGTTTTGGCTACCTTGTGAAATCTTACCACAGTTGTAAATGGCCACAGTAACATTATACTTAAAGACTGTTTGAAAAAATATTCAGAAGCAGAATCTTTCAAATTATCCAGTTCCAGTCATAGCAAAAACCAACTCCTTACACTGGATGTACAACAGCGCTACTACCTCAGCCTGGATGCTACTGGCACATGACTCCAGCCAAAGAGACACTTGCCACTGCCAAGCTGCACTATTCAAAACAAGATGAAACAAACTTAGAAAAGAGTCAAACGTCACACATACAGATCACTCTGTAAATTGTGGGTGAAAACATAACCTAAAAATAAAGTTGCCTTTTACTTAGTGGTAAAGGCTTTCCTATTTGTAAATAAAGCTGGTATTGTACCAGAGATATGAGTAGCACACAGAGGCTTTCTTTTAGATACTTGACTGTAAGCTTGAACTGGCACAAGAGCAAGAACCAAGCAGAAGTTCATTATGTTGGCACGGTACCCCATTATAAACCTATAGGAAAAAACAGCTTTGACAATAAGGTCAGTTAAAAGCTGTGAGTCTGACTTGTCTGTTCTTCTGAGCTTCCTTCTGTGTAGTCTTGGGAAAGTTATTTTATCTTCTTGCACATCTAGACCCAGCTATGTCATGAGACTTTACTGTTTTTAAATTTGTTGAAGATATCTGATAGGGTCTAAAATAATACTGTACTCAGTCAATCTAACTAGGGCAGTTTCCCAGATCTGTGCCACTTCCCATTGTGTGAAACAATGCTGTTTTCACACACAACAAATGTTCTGCTATCCAGGCATCACCACTTGTTGGTCTCCCAGTCCCAATGAGTTCCGAATATGCTGGTCCAGGCTGTGGCTTAGACACTGAGCAGCATTTTCCATCTCATGCAGCAACTGATGCTGGACCATGATGTTACTTTTCTCTGCACTTTCTTGCAGCAAAGAGGAAAATATATAAATAATATCAACGGGGAACACTTAGATCCCCAAAGTTCAGGAAATGGGACCTTCAAACCACATCTCAATTCCTTGTTAAGCTGACCCTGAAATGTTGGCTGCTTCACCAGTGTGCCCCATGTTTTGCAGACATGGCAGTTGCAAGGCATAATTCTGTGGTTAGAAAAGATCAGGCAATAGGCAAATAAAAATGAAAGAACCTTTTAAGAACTTTAGAGCCCCCATCTGTCCAGACAACACATGGCTCTTGCACCAAAGAAACATGAGCCGAGAAACAGGTTTACAGAGAGTTTATGAACTCTGGCTAATAATGGAACTATTATTATGGTAATTGGCTGCACTACAGAATGCTTCAAAGTATATTCCTGCCTGCCAAAAGGGCCTCCAGACTGCATCCCACAGGGGGGATCTAAAGCCTTCCTCATCTTAGTGACTCTTCCTCTGACCACACAGGTGGTAAGGGAAGGAGGTTGGCTCAGACATTGCACTGGGTGGTGTTGGTCCATGCGCCTCTGCCAGGGCACCCAAATTTGGAGCAAATGTAAATGCCAGGTTAAAAAATTTCAGACATTGACATGGAAGCACATAAAGAAGGGAAAAAAAACCTCAGAAGAAACATGAAACACCTGAGCAGAAAGGGGGGAAAGAGAAACAAGCACTTGCAGCTGGGGGAGAGCTTTGACTGAGGGACCAACCACAAGCACAAAAGGAGACCTGAGGGACAGAAACCTGCTGTGCTGGGGCAAGACACAGGCTGTATGAGGACTGGGCAACTCATGGAGCAGGGCACCAAACCAGGGGGTTCATCAGAATAACCAGGAAACAAAGGTAAGGACTCTTTTCATCCTAATTTGCATATTTCTTGTGTTGTCAAGTAAATACAAAGGGTGATTAGGATTTCTAGCAAAGCTTGTGTTATGGACTGGGCAGTGTTATGTGACTTGAAGTGAAGTAAAAACTTCAGAGTGAGAGTCAAGGCTGTATGAAAGGTGTGCTGAAGCTACTTGCAAACACAGGGAATCAGCAAAAAAGTGCACACACTGTTACCTTGTCTGTGTAAATCACACTAGAAGCTGAAGCCCAGAGCTCTTAACCTTCACTAAAGCCTTGATGCCAAGAGGAGCATTTTCAGGATCACTGGCAACTGGGACCTGCAGCTTTGGAGGAGCTCACCATAGTTTGTCCTGCCTGTCTATGCAGTATCATCAAGAATAGCATGGCTGTGGAGGGCAGTGGGCTTCTTGAAGAAACTCTCTCTAGTCAGGTAGGCACAAAAGCACACCTGGAGGCCCCACTCTGGGCAGGTGTTTTAGGAAGGGACTAAGTTTGCTGCTGGTACAGTTATCCTGAAAGGGTGCTCTTGTAGGTCCAACTGGTTGGTTATACCATTAACTGAGAGCCAAAATTTATTTAAAAATTGTAGTTTACCGTCTGTTTTAAGGATAACAGATTTATCACTCTTGACATTGTAAATCCTTTCTGCTCTGCACACAAATAATACTTCATAAACTTCACCTTGAAATCTAGTCAGAGATTGCATTGTCCTTGCTGATAGAGACCCAGACAATGCCAGAGGAAGCCTGAAGGTCTAGCAGGGGAAATCCACCTCTTAGCATGTCAGGTGTATAAGTGGTAGTTAGGACAAGGGGTGGGGTGAAATCCAATATGCCTTCCTAAAGAAGGGATGCCAAAGCCAGCCCTGTCTTATGCTGACACACTACACGCAAGGGAAAGACAAAAGCTACTTCTCGTGGCTGCAAGTAAGAATTTAATTTCTAATGTTTAGTGATGTAGAAATAATACCTTTAATTAAAGCTTCTGTAGCATGTCCTCAAAATCCATAATTGCCTTTCTGTATTCAGGCAGCAGGGCCACTTTGATTGCTTTGGGGTAATTCTTTGGCCAATAATCCAATAGAGCATGTAGTCTTTAGCACATTTTCTGGCTAATTGACCCTCAAAGAGCTCTGAGTTCCCTGCACTCTTTGTTGTCAAACACCTTGCACAGTTTCTTTTCTCTACCTTACTCATCCTTCCTTTCAAAAAGAAATAGATTAAAGTTGTATTATAGGCCTGCAGATGCACTAAGCCCCCAAACCCACTTGTTTGTTCCTGTAATTTGAAGGAACACTGGAAGCTGAAGCTTAAGAAGGTAACAGAGCAGAGCTTATCTGGCCTCAGTGGTCTTTCATCTTAATTCTCCTCCCCTTAGTGACTCCAGCTGCCCTTTCACTACCTCATCCTGACTCACCTGGGGAAGTATTTTGCCTGTGCTACACTGGATGGAATTTAGTTCTGTGAGGTTATAGGTTGGGGTTAAGATAAGGAATCAGTCAAAAGTGTGAAGAACCTCCTTTAGGGAGATAATGCAGATCAAATGCAGAGTCAGGGGGCTCTGTCAGACCAGGCAGTGTGTTAAAAGGTAGCCACCTCTTTCTGCCCACACATAGAGCACAGTGAGGCTCCCAGAACCTTACGCAAACCAACAGCAACCTCAAAATCGTATCTTGTTGTGGAATGATTTATTTACCTTCAGCTAATTCTTATAATCACAGACATCTCAAACCTTGCACGATTTTTGGAACATAGTGAGACACCAATTGTTCTCCTAAGTTGGACATTGTCAGCAGTTCTTCTCACTCATATTCTCAAGACCAGAAAAACCATACTTTGGGATCAGTGGTATATTTATTCATTTCAGTCTCTTGATTTGTAAATCCTGACTAAAGCTGCGTCAGAACAACTGCCATTCCCCAGATCACACTTAACTGTAGTGACACATCAGGAAATTCAAATTAGTACAATTAAATTTGAGGCATGTGCCTTAATTACCCCTCTCAAGAAAATAATTAACACTTGACAAAAATCACAGAAGCAGTATCTGTATGATGTGAATGAGTATGTCCTTGTCTAAAGGGCATCTTTCATTCTGATCTCCTCCTCTGTTTTTCCAAAAGCCTCCTCATACAGGGCATAGCAGAAGAGGGTAAAGTGACAATCAATTATTTACCCGGACTGCTACACTGGATATCCAAAAATAGAGTTGAATATTAGAATCCTTGTGCAGACAATAAGGCTGGGAACGTGGAGAATCACCCACAAATGTGCAGTGGTCAGTCAGTTATTCATCTTTTCCCCTTACACCTAAGTCAATGGCTGAGTTTTTATTAGTTTGTATTTCAGGGAGGGTGTGAGGAAAACTAACTCTTCTATCTTATAAGAACCCTCATATACTACCTTATAAGATGGATTTGTTTTTCATTCTTGCTGTGGAGTGTCCCAGGAGCTTTAATAGAGGGTGTTTGCTGTTGCTGAATGTCAGAAGGTGGTTCAAGAATGCAGTAGGTCTGAGGCATCTCTTTATTCACCTGTGTTATCCTTTGGATTACAGCAGCCTCAGGCACTTAAAATTATCTGGGTAAAATCACTGTGTTCCTGCCTTTCCTATTGGAAGGTAGTATTTGGGTGGATGCTGAGGCTAAGGAATGCAGACATTTTGGGTCACTGATCTGGGTAACAGCATGTCTCTAATTCAGTGCTGAGTTTATCTTATTAAATATTGTGTGCAGAAAAAAATAAGTAGGCAGCCTAGAAAGAAATCTATCAAATTCCATGTATTTCTCTAGACATCTGTATTTGTGTATAAAGCTCAAACAATTTGCTTTTGTGGGGCAGTTGTGAGGAACAGCAACTCTCCACTGGAGTTCAGTTGGATCACAGAGTCACCATTATACAGCTAATCCTTGCTGTTAGGCTGGTTTATCTGATATATCCAGATTTAGCTGAAATCTTATACTTGGTCTTAAAGTCACAAATCTAAGCTGATATTATGTCACAGCTATTTTGTCTATAAAAACGAAGAAATTCCTAAACCCAAATAAAGCTCTTTTTTTTTTTAAGATGCCTGGCTATTTCACTTGAGTTAGAGAACACGAAGCTTTGAATATTAAAAAATTCACTTTATTTGTGTTCCATGAGTGTTTTTATCACTCTTTGGATATCTAAAGGAATGATTCATTCTTGCAAACAACAGAATCTGTCAGAAACTAGCAAACAATAAACCATATGCTTTCTGGCAGGGGGTATAACATACTCTATGTGTGCACAGCAAGGCAGCAGGTTTTAGCTTTTTAGGCATACAGGCACTAGAGAATAACAAGAACCAGCACTAGGCCAGTTTGCAAGGCTGCTTTCGTGTGTCACATTTGGTTTGCATGTTGTTTAATCACTCCATGTCCCAGACCAAGCTGCCCTCCCCTCCCAGTGACTTGACTGAGGTAACCAAGAGCCACCTGACATTCTGCTTTCACAGCTCCCCCATTTCATGCCTTTCAGAAAATGACTTGACAAACTGGCATGGAATAATACATCATGAAACAATGAATCTCAGCAGTCGCTGGAACTGTTAATCACTTAGTTTTAGCAACTAAGACTTATGTTGCAAAGCAATGCCTGGTGGCTGAAGCACACAGTGGCTCCAGCAGGAACAGAAATGCCTGAGCTGAGTGCGAGCTCAGCACTTCTTTGTGTATCTGCTCTTTTCTAACATATGCACCACAAGCAAAGACAAAGCCAGTTCCTCCACCATGGGCAACAGAAATCTTTGTAGCCTGCATTCACATTGATCTAAATGTTTGAGCCAGTATCTTGTAAATTCATGTTTAAAATGTTATTGCAGAAATAAAAAGGAAAAAAAATTAAGATTAAATTTCAAGCAGTACCCCTCTGCCTCCATATCACAGTTGAAAAATAACACCAGACTGGAGAACTGCTACAGTGTACCACTGACATGCTCACATTTGGTGGCATTACTATCAGTATGGTAGTGAAAATGAACGCAGATGCATGCTCAGTTTGCCTCCAGCCACAGCAGGCCATGCAAGTGAAAATGGAATTGAAGGATGGAGCTGTGGGGATGGGCAAATGTAGCATTTTTTCAGAGAAGCCAGACCTGCCCCAGCTCCATAAGAAAGGAGCTGTGATATTGCTGCCATTTCTGCTACTGCCTTGGATGAATCATTTCTTTTACAAAGAAGGCTTTGCAATACTGGAAATATAGTTGATGATAAAGAAATAATTTTCTATTTAAAAATGAAGAAAGTTGGAAACTACCTAAATCTGTAATTTTACAATGCAAAGCTGTGCCAGACATTTAAAATTCTTGATGCAAGGAAAACTTTTATCAGTTAAGGCTTGTTATGATGTATGATTAAAAGATAGTTGCCTTTGGGGGGCAAAAAAAAAAAAGGAATTAAATTCTGAAGAGGCCTCCCCAGTAAAGGAACAGCAGAAGAGTAAAAAGTTGTCAGGGAGAAGACATTGACACCTTGAGCTGGAGGAACTCAAATGCCAGTGATTTAGATGGTTCTGGGAATTGGCAAAAACTGACAGAAACCCCTTAACTGTCAGGAGAAATGCTGCTACTCCTTGGAACATCCCTAACCTGTCAGAATAAAATGCAATGGGAAGAAAAATACTGTAATCTTTAATAGTTAATACTTGCAAAGAGAAGCACTAGAAGACAGCTTGACACTAGAAGATAGCTTGTGTCTCTTTTCAAATAGACATGACACCTTTCCTCACAGTGTTTTTGCTGTTGCCATAGATTTTTTCCCCCCTCCCACTACAGGACACATACTTCTAAATGAGTCAATTCAAAGGAGTTTCTCTTCCAAAATAATCTTCTAGATTTGAGAAACTAATACTTTCTTTGTTCTCTAATTGAATTTCTTTTATTTTATATGTGGGGAAAAAAGTGTGTCAAACATAATTTGGTGATGAAAGTTTAAAAGACAAAGAAGTCTAAGCCTGTCAAGCCTTTTATTATCCCATGCCGTGCTAAAATAATGTACTTTAACTCACACACCTTTTTGGGGATAAGGGTGTCAAGAAAGAACATTCAAGAAGTTTCAGAGAAGAGCTGAAATGACCACAAGAATGTAAAAAGCCCGTCTCAAACTCACTTCTGAGAGCCTCTTTTTCCTACTAAAAATCAACAATATAACACAAGGCTAAGGAAATGAGACATACTTCTAAAATCAAACTATGGGTTTTGCCACAAACTCTGCGCTGCTTGACCAACCTGCATCGCTTCCAACAGCAAGGCACCTCTGAAATGTCCAGTGCCAGAGCATGCTGCCAAATTTTGAAAAACCAGGTTTCTCTGGAGACACTCCAAATACTGTAGACTCCCACCTACAACCCCCCTGCTTCATATCTTTCCTGGGTACCATCTTGGGTATTAGCACAGTCAAAATCAAATTTGAGGCATTAATACCAGAGTGGGAAGACACTTGACATAACAGAAATAAGCTTGGCACAACTTTATAGGGATTTAGTTCCCATAAATCTGAAGACCAGCATTACAGAAAGGAAATACAGACCAGAGAGACAATTAAAGGGAAAATAAGTGAGCAGCCACACCCACTTTATTAGATAATTCAATGCAATTTTGAATTGATAGAACTATAGTTCTTCATGTAACTAAGCTCCCTTGATGCTATAGAAAAATCTATTCAAGAGAAAAGGATGAGAAATTAATTAGATCTCAAAGTAGTGGCCAACACTGGAAAAGCAACAAGAGCTAATGACATCCAAGTTTCTAAGATGATTTACAATTATGCCATTTTAATGATTGTTGCTGGAACTTCTGAAACCCCTTGCAGAATTAGGGTAATACATTTAAAAGTGCTAAAATTGGTCAGGTTAAAAAAAAAAAAAAAGAAAAGCAGCAGTCTTTACTTCAGTATTAATTCATGAAGCTGACTGGGAGATGGGGAGGGGGCTGAACGGAGAAACAGGAGTGGAACATCTTCAAGAACAATTCATTTGATAAATGAGTACTACCAGTTTCACAATAAAAAGGGGAACATTTTTGGCTAAAAGCCTACCCATATTTAGTGCTGAAGTGAATGTGGTCAAAAATCAGTAAAGCTCCTTAAGAGACAAAAATGAGAAAAATAGCTTGCACTTCAGAAAATGTGATTAATAACAGTGGGTGAAATTCATCAAGGGAACTGAAAAAATTGGGAAAGATTAATTATTGGCTGCAATAAAGACAGCATTTAAAAAAAAGACTTAAGAATATTGGAAACAAATTGTAGGTAGAGTACTTTCACTTATTAACAAGACTGGCTGAACTTTTATGAGACAGAAGTGTATTAAGCTTTTAACAAATATTTCCTTTCATCTAGGGTAGGAGGGAGGTATTGTTGAGTAAAGAAGGTGTTTTCCAGTCCACTGAAAAAAGGAAGAATATGCCTGGTTACACCTGCCAGGATTAGGATGGTTCTGAGACACCAGGAGTCTCAGGCCTCAGAATTGTGGTGCAATTCTCAGAGCAAATATCCTGCCTGCTGCTATTAACTTGGAGTAACAATACTGGGAATTCAGCAGTACTAGAAAAATGTTCAGGTGGTGCAAGGATTCCAGGGTTGACGATGTAAGTTGATCCTTGGTGATAAAAATATTGTGGGAAATTGGCAAATGTGAAATAACCAGGAGTGGAATACACTGAATTACCAGCTGATGTGTTTTTATTGAGGATGGATGTTTTCAAACCAATGTGATTATCTACCAAACATGTAATTTGAAAGACTATAAATATAACTAAGAGGATGCAATAGCATCTATAAGGTATCTATTTTTGAATGCCAGTTAAGTGGACTAAGGATTGTCTGATAGCTCCCAGTATATCAGAAATGATATTTGGAGGCCTGGTAAAATTGGCACATTCCCTTTAGTTATCTATGAGTAAATAGACCATTATTGACATTTGTGACCAATGGCTGCCAAGACAGGCAGCTGAAAGGCCAGGATTGCCATTAAGAGCAAGCAAGCTACAATTTCTTAAAATAAGCCAGGTATTAATAATGCCAAGCTCAATATGAGCACTAAACATTCTGTATGTATTTCAGTCTCCCAATTTAAGCTGACCAGCAGAGATAGATGCTGCAGTTCAGTTCCACACATCTAACTTGGAATTAGTCCCAGACTTCCCTCCCCTTGTCTTGTGAATTGAGGTTCACGGTCTAAATCTTTTTTTAAAGTTGTTTATTGTGTAATAATTATTATGAAAGCAAATGTTTATTGATGTTCTTAGTTATGGAGATAACTATAACACCTCTAATTTCACAGCTAAACCTTACTAAATGAGAAGCTATTACAATGATTTACTGTGGAATTAAAATTTTCTACACTTTACCACACCTTTCATTTAATTAAATAAGGGCAGTAAAAAGAAGGGAGTGCAACTTTTTTTTTTTTTTTGAAAGACAGCTGTCAGTTACTGAATGAAGCAAGAGTTAGTATGCATTTATGTACACATTCATGTTGAACACAAACAGGCTGACTTCCCAGCTTTGCTAAGATGATGATAACCTTAAAAGAACAAATGGCATGAACATTTAATTAAAAAATTCAAGAGTTAGCCGAAATCCCTGAGAATCAATAATGTAGAAAACAGAAACTGGTGTCACAAGGGGTTGACTCTCTTCAGGGTTGCTTGCTTTTATGAGAATGCTATTTCAATTTTGTCATGGAGGACAGTGGGGCAGACAGGGGAGCAGTAGCCATGCACAGATTCCCTGTAACATTTTCTGTGAACCTGTCAAGTTGTTTTGTTTTTACAAAATAGGGATATTATTTTCCCTTTTCAAAGAGTTTGTGCTCAGTTAAATTCCAGGTGCAAAGTATGGAGACTCTTTCAAGATACTGCAAAACCAGGAGCTTCTTCCTTAAATAAGGGACTCTTAAGTGTTACATTAGGAGTGAAGATAATTACACCTTCCACTTCACACCACTCCTTTGAAGACTGTGATATATAATCCACTGTCAGCATTTCCTAAGCCCTTCTTTATTCTTTTTAGACTAAGTAAGGCTTTCTTATGAACCCAAACCCCATGATTAACATTATCTCCTGTGATTGTTTTCCTGGTTTTTAATTGTCATCTTAGATGGTCATCCAAATGCACAAGATCACTAATATATTGCAGAAAACATACCCATTCCTGATTAAAATTTGAAATTAAGAAAACCTTCCAATATAATATTCAGAATGCCTCTGGTTTTCAATTCAAGGGAACTGAAACCAAGGAAAGTGAACTAAATATTAAATAATTTTATGAAATTACCTGAAAACGTATGACCAAATTTGTTGTGTCTACCTGCATTTTTATATTTTTAAAATTTTGATTTTATTTGTTTACCTTCTAATCACACACATCCATACTGATATTCATATTTTATTAGTGGCATGGAATATTTAAAGTCTCAAAACATGTATACATGGGGTTTTTTTATTATGCAGCACATACAAGTTTGAGGACTGATTGTACTCTTTTCCATCTATATTTGATTTTGGATGTCTGTGCCATAAAACAAAGAGAAATACAGAATGCTTTTCTAGGCTAGTAGGATTCACCATCAAAAAGTTAATCAGGTGCATTTTAAAGCAATAGAGAGCATTTCAGAATTCTGTCTTTAAAACTTTAATTTTGTATATTTAGCAGTAATAAGAAAATAAAAAGGTTCCATTAGTAACTTTTAAGAATCTGAAAAGCATTGAGTGTCAATTTTATGCTGAAGTCCTCAGTTCAGTCACTCAAAAGCCTCTCTTCCTTAAGGCTGCTCAAAACAGCTCTTCTCCATTTATTGCCTAGCTCAGATTACACCAAAGCATAGTGCAAAGGCCAGGGGAACATCACAATTTCACCCATGTTTTCTAGCATCTGTACTTTTTTCCACAGGTGTTGCTAGAGAGGCAAAACCACTCTGACCTTAAGGTCAAATCACAGGGCACTTAGGTGTTGGCAGAACAGAAGGAGCTCAAATAACCATGATTTGCACATATGGACCAAGCAGGACTCTAGCACAGGCATTTCATTTTCCAGAGGGAATTTGGAAAAGTGTCAAATATGTGCCCAATACAACTCTATCTATCCTCTGCTGCTCATTTAAAGCTAGATTTTATTCCCTGTGTTGTTTTTCAATAATCAGTGGAACTATTTTCATCAGTTACACAAGGAGTAAAAACAACTGGCCTGGCCTAAACCCTACCTTTACACTGTGTTGCTTACAGGTTTCAAGTTCTGTTTAAGATTTAGGACAGAGACAGTATCTCTAAATCTCTTTAAATCAGAGCCCTAGGATAAACCCATTTCTCGCTGTACAAATTTGTAATTTGGCACAGGCAATAAAACAGCTTCGTGCAGATGCATCTAAAAATCTGTGCCATGTGTAATGTCCTGATTTCAAACCTCTAAAGTAACTGGCATTGTTCTTATGAATTATTTCAGTATCCTGAGGTCTCTAAGATGTTACAGGGTATATTTGTTTCACTGGGCAGTTACCTTACTCCATCATCTGCTGACATCTTTCTCACACGTGCTTAATTGACAAATTGTGAAGCAAGTTTAAAAAAACCAAAAAAACCAAACAAATAAGCAAAGCAACCACTAAAAAACCCAAACAAAATTCTACAAGTTACTCTGACTTCCAGCCATCTCTGCAGCGAAGGTCTCTGGAGTTAAGCTGGTGCAGTGACACTGCATTTGCTATAGCACCAGAGTATCAGCCAGCTGCATTGATTCCAAGGTTAAATTCCAATGTCAAGACAACTGCAAGGAATCCATGCACCATCCCAGGAGAGTTTCTGAATCACTGATGGAACAGAAAGTAGTAGATGCTTTGCTTGTCTCTTTTTTTTTTTTTTTTTTGCTATAACCAAAAGCCACAAACTGCTTGTAATATATTGCACATGACAAGGCATAATCCATCCCCTGCACTAAATGTGTCATGGAGTAATGTCATGGGAATGCAGGGATTTTGAGTGAGCATTGTAAATCTCATAGCATCAGGAATACTGAGCAGCACTAATATCTAGAAATAACTTCTTGCCTGTGCTAGGATTATTTTTGAGGTCTTTTTCCAGTTTCTTGAAATCAGCTGTCATGTTACAACACAGAATATAAAACACTTTCAAATATTTTTCAGTACTAATGTAAACTCTTGATATGTCTATTCAAAAAACAGCTACAGAAGAGTTTTGAATAGGAATAGAACAGTTCAGTTTTACTTCAATGGCAGCTGAGTACCCAGCTACCAGAGGCTCTTCAAACTCCCCCCTGCCACACCCCCCTTCCAAATAAGAGGCTTTGCTATTATATGTTCTGTGATTGATAGAATTAGAACCAGAAGTATAATTCTATTAAACATTCTTCTGGTCAACCTGGGAATGGGTTTGTTAGAATAACCATATTCTAACAAACCCATTGAGAGTCTGCCTAAATAATACTGAGCAAAATAGTACTTTCTCAAAAAAAGGAGGGGGGTAAAAAAGAGCTTCATTATGTCTGACACAAGTGTGCACCGAAGAGCCAGGAGACTACTTAGCTCGAGTGCTGTGTTTGGCATCTTGGCAGCACACCACAGAGCAGGGAGACACCTGACAAATTTTCATTAAAGTTCTATGAACAGGACAGTTAGGCTGCCAGGGACCCTGTGTCAGTGCCACTGTTCCAGGAAATGCAGAATGGAAGCACTCCAAGCTGAGTCAGTTTGAGTCAGTGCCTTGTATCTCCGAACACCACTGCATGGCATGTAAGCAGAATCATAGTTGCCATCCCTGCAGCCTTGCTTTTCTAGTCTGTATTTTCTACACTGTTATTTTAGGTAGCAGAATAGATGAGTTGCTGGTGCTGCTCTCTTCCATCAACCTGTGTTCTTGCAATGAAGGAATCAGGTCAGCCTGCTTGCTTTCTCTCTTACGTGTACAGGCACATACACAGAGGAGATTCTGCACTTAAGGAGGTTATTTTAAATTCATGTGCAGCTCACCCTGTATGGAGAAGGAAGAGGGCTGTTATACAACTACTTAAGCAGCAGGGTCAGTCTCAAAGACAGCAGGTCTTTGAATGAAAGATATATGAGGCATACATCTTCACATGAATGTATAAATTAAAGGTACTTGAAAAAAAAAAGCTATAGATAAAGCTAGAAACTAAAAGATAAGGTGTAAGAAGTTGCCTTTTCCAGACTCTGTTAGCCAAGGAGAATACAGTGAATGTCTTGACATATTCATCAGTTCAGTGAATTCCTATGTACCCTTGCCATCAGCAGATTAAATCATTATGAACACTCCATGAAACTCAGGGCATATGCTGTATTACAAGTTCCTTTAAAAAGCTGTGAACTCACAAACTACATTAAGCTACTCAAGACAGCTCACAGAAAGACAGCAATCCCATTTTACAATCAGTGAATGCAGTTAATGCCTTTTCACTATCATTCCATCATACTGCAGTATGACAGCACATCTAATATTAATCCTTAGTCTCTACTGCTGAGAACAACAAAAATTCTCCTCAGGTTGTAGGGGAACATTTAAGTTCCAGAACTTCTACTGTACACTGTAGTTCTTTCTTCCTTACCTTCAGCTGCCTTGATGGTGTAGCCATTCTCTTCATTTGGTGGCACCTCCAGGAGCTGCATGACCCTGTCCAGCAAACCATGGATGATCTCAAAGCCTGGGCTTTTGTTGTAATAAATCGCACATAAATGTCTGTAGTTTCTTGCCCCTACATCTGTAGAAGAAGGAAGCAATTATGTTACCTGGGAAGCTTCATCACACTTCTAACCTTGCCTTTTGCATTACTTTTCTTCTGCTGCCGTATGAGGCACTTGTGGCTGAAAGGAGAAATAAGTATGTAAAATGGCTTCTCCGACAGACCTGTCACATAGCCTGAGGAAATAATGGAATTTATTTAACCCACTGGACTCTTACAGTCAGAAATGCTAAGAAAGATTTAAAGTAGCCTATGCCTTGAGCAGGAAAGAGGGTTGTTATATACAAGTATCTTCTATGCAGTGCCAGTACCAAGCATAAAGCGAAGTGTTAAAGAAATTTAAAATAGACAAGCCAAAATGCAAATTCCCAGTAGGCATGGAGAAGCTTGTGATGCTTGTGGGAAAGCTAAATATTTATAGAACTCGGCTGTAGAACAACTACCAGCACAAAGCAACCAGCCCACAATCTGAAATGAGTGTAATAATGTTAGTGTGGTGATCTGTGAAAAGGTCTTAATTCACAGAAGTTCCCAAATCACAACTGTTGTTTTTTGGGATCATCATGGATATATACCTGCAACCAAGTGATTATAAAAAATGTGCTACACTGCACAAACTCAAACAGTGACATGAGTCTCTCACACTTTGGATAATTCTTTAAGTCAAAACCCTGCCTTATGCCTTCTGACATTATTGATTTCAGCAAAGTTTGTTTCCCTTTTTTTAAATTTTCAGAATGAGTATGTAGCAGGATGTTGTTATCCTTGAACCTTGAGGCTACCCCATTGTAATGCACACAGCCTGGGACTACTATGGCCTGCTCTTCAGCCTTTACTCATTGTGGGTTTCAGCATTTTGATCAAGTCAACAGGAACTAAGCTTAAAGGAACAAGAAAAGGAATGGGTTTTTTAGGCAGCGTAAAGGAGTGAAAATTCTTCACCACAGTATTTTGTGGATGCCAGGCGCTTACATAGCTCTGAGGAGGCAGATGAAGTCCACGGCTGATAAATCCCCTCCTTCTTACTACAAAGAACCATATTTATACTAGAAGTCCCTCAGCTACTCCTGGCCATAAAGCAGGGGAGCCCTCTGGCAGCAGCATCCACTTGTACTTGCTCTCCTGCTCCTGCCCTGACAAGCACTTGTAGCCTTCAGTTAAAAGTTAAACTACAGTCAGGGCATTAATGTCTACTACATGAGAAATTAGAGATTAAATGAAATTTACATCTTGTTTATTTTGTCCAGCTAAACAGTTAGTAACAAAAAAATCTGTCAGGAACTAAACAGGAAAGCATTTATCAAGTGACCAGAAATACACAGGTTAAAACAGACAGTAAAAGGCAGGAGCAGAGCCTACACATAAAATGAAAGCTCAGCCTTTTTGAGACAGAACTCATTCAAAACTTCTAGGGCAGCTACTTGGTACTACAGCTGCAAGTTCTCTCATCAGTCACCAAAAGCTGAACTTACTGTGGCAGTAAGTCTGCATTTGTCACTCAGCGTTTTTTCCCTGTCATTATAACAATGTGCAGTGTCAAATATTGCTGGAGAATCCAATCTTGAAATTAAAATGGCAACACAAGAAAGTAAAGGCTACAGAGAAAATATCAGTAAAAGCAGCATCTGATTTTGGGTCTGACCACTCTGGCTGCTCTGCCCATGTGTCTCTGTTTCCCAGCTCTACTGAGATACCAATCAGAAGTATACTCATAGCTGATCAATGATTTATTTTCATGCTGTATTGAGCAACAGAATAGAAAAAAAATATTTTCCTTTCCCTAAGATAGCATGTTCTTTGGGCTACAGTTTCAGTAGAATGGTTTTCTTTTTTTATGAGTCATTATGGTAGCAGAGTTTGTGACAACTATCTGAATTTTAATTTCATTATGATTAAGATAGTCAGTGCTGCCTTCAGACCAGAGTTCTCAACTAAAGCATCAGAAATAAACATGCAAACATTTTTTATACCTCATGTTTTCAATTTTAGAAAACTTTGGTAAAGGAAAGGTTGCTTTTTCAAGTGTGTTAAAACTTACTCCTTTACAGAGTTATATCACAAGAGAGGAAGTTCATTCACTACAAGCCATAGTAAGAAAAAAAGATCTTGGGAATTGTAGGCCCAAGCTGGCAGATGTTAGAAATGCTTCAGTTCTTTATAACTCACTCATGAGCTCTCATGTCATGCCATGAAACATTTTTATTTTTCAAATGAGCTTGCCAAGTATGTCAACCTAAATTATAGATAAATATATATATGTGTGTATATACTTCTGAGACTTCAAAGCACTTCCTGGGGATGCTGCTGAAAAACAATCCAAAGGATGGGCAGCTGCTTAGGAATATGTGAGCCAAAAGAGTGCAGAGGAAGATAAAGCAACCTGGTACACTGTTCCTTTCCAAAATAGAGATGCTTCAGAATAATGATCTGGTGATCTGGAAGGGGATACCTGCTCATGCAAAACTTATTTTTTGGCCTCCCAAACTATTTTCTGCAGATAACCAACACTTCCAGACAGTTGGAAATGTGCTTCAAAAGGTGGCAACAGCTGTGTTCACAGATGATGTAAATTGTGCTAAGTGTGTGCTACCATAAGCTTGCCAGATTCTCCAAGATCACTGCTCAGAGGTGATTTTCTAATGCATTCATTCCTTTTGTTGTGGTGAGAGAAAGGGTATTTTCTGTTAGGCCTGGTAGTAAAGGTGCTGATTTATACCCTAAATTAGTGTAAGCATCCTACCAGAAGTGATTACCTAGTGTTACAAAATAACCACACAAGTGCTGTGCAACATATTCAAATTCAGCACATTTCCTTTGCCCTGAGAAAAAACATTTTTGCTCAGATTTGGCTCCATTTAGTTATATTACATCTGCCACACATTTTGCTACTTTAATACATCAAACCTTTCTGCCAGATAAGTCTGAAGAGAGAAGTATGTTCAGTTCACCTTGGTAAGCAAAAGTTCTGTGTAAGAAGGTACTTTATTAAAACCCAGTGTGTTTTAAAGACCTAGGTTCATTCACACATGGATGACTGCAAGATGCCATTTCAAATAGAGTTAATGTCAGTACTCTTTTGACCCATACTTTTGAAATTATTAATTGGAAATTCTGCATGCCAAAATCATGAAATAATAAAATTAAATTAAGTCAGTCTGATGACATAAGCCTTGTGCAGGAAATCTCATTCCATATGTGAGGATAACCCCACATTTTTCAGTTTGCAGTTGCCTTTCTCCACCTCCCCCCCCCCCTTCAAAATGGTTATTAGGCAAGTTTAATTTTGGAAGTCAATTTGGGAAAGACAGTAGTTATTCTAAACACACCATTAAAACCCATTTCAGATACTGTCTGCTCTCAGTCCATGAGAGGGCTGCCCAAGAGGAAAGAGCACAAAGCTGCTGCCTCAGAAGTCTTTGTCTGTTGTAATGATTCCCATCAAAATGAAATACACCACAAAATCATTCTTTATAAAACTGTTAAGCAGCCATCCACATAAATGAAAGCTTTCAAGAGCTACACTTGACACACATGGAATAAAAGTAACAATTTAACTCACAAATTATATAATGCCAGAGTAAATGTGCTCCTTGGTCCAAGATAAACAGCCCCACTTTTGGTTCTGAAGAATGCTGATGCTATTCTGCCATCTGTTCCACGTCTTTTCCATTCTAGCTAACTGCATGCCCAACAAGGAATGAGCTGCACCACCAAACTGTCTGTATTTAATAAAAAGAGTCTACATGGTTTGCTAAAACTGCTTGTTTTGCTTGGCAAGGCTCTTTTTTCCTTCAAAAAGGAAAAAAGGTTAATCTACAAATTAAATTCATCAACAAAGCAATTTACTTGCCATTTTGTTTATGCCTTGTATAAACCTTTGTTTTGCAGATCTCAGATACTTTAAACACAACCACTAAAATCTGAAACCAGATAATGAAACAACAGAACCATTTCTACCACTGAATTTAAAGTAATGTTAGCCTTTTTACTGAGAGGAAAAACTCCATTGAGAATTGCAACTCCTCCCAAAAGTTGTAGCTTGTGCACTCCTTTTCCCTCCATATACTCTAGAGAAAGAAATGAATCAGTAAAATTTAGGCAGATTTTTAACATTTAAAAATCCATTTTTACAGTTTGTTTTACTGTGATATATTTTTCCAGATAAAGGTAATTTGAAATTTTGATCATGTACAGTAAAATCAGTGCAAAGAGGCCCAAACACAGGAAGGATTTCACTGAAGCTTTTGGAAAATGAACAAACTGCTTTGGCTGTTTCACATACAACAATTAAGGCTACAGAAAAATTCCAAGGCAGCCACGCTTTCTTAGCATAGCTGGATCAAGTGGAAAGATAAGGATAATATTTTTATTAATGAGAGAAGAAATTTTATACTGTGGAGCTTTTTATTTATGGATACAGATTTTTACACAGACTTGCTCCATTCTCTACCCTCTATCTCTGCCATCAATCTCATTCTTTATACTGGTTATCAGCTTCCCAGAAAATAATTTGGGAGAACAAATACAAACAATCCTGTTTAAAGATGATGGAAAAGGGATTCACGTTGAGACACACTGACCCCAAAATCTTCCTCTGAATAACTGCTCTCTGGGATAGAATCTGCCTACAAATAAAACCTCTCTTCCCAAGCTTGAGACATTCTGCTTTACAGCTGGCACAGCCCTGCACATCACTGAGACTGCAGAGGTCTAAACAGGCCCAGGAACTGTAACAGCAGCATGCCTTTGGTATTTCTGCTTTCCAAGGTTTGTGACACTTGGAAACACTACCAATAGGTAGTTTCTTTCATAAGTGACATCCCCAATAAGAACATTAATTACATTCCTGATAAGAATACAAAGGAGCATTAGATTAAGAGCCAGAAAAACAGGCGCATCAACAGAAGCACTTCGGAACATGTTATTTTTTGGTGCAACATTGCCATGTGTTTATCCTTGCAGTTTTTCAGTATCTGTGACAGATTTTAAGGAATATTTAGATGCCTAAAATAGTTTTAGTGTATCTCCTTGCACTTTTAGAGAGAGCATCTAAAACAAACCACATTTCTAGCTACTCTAAAATCCAGCCTGTTACACCAAGCTCTTAAATCTTGTGCTGTGCACATTAATAAAAAATCCCAGTGTAGTATGGAATGACTACTATTATGGAAATGTCAATTTTTAAGGAGATACGGATTTACTTACTATTACTATCTGGTATGTAAATGTATTTCCATTATCAAAGGTTGTGAGGAACCTTCTCTTCTTACCTGTATTAGGATCTTTAACTACAATGTCAGAAATCTCAAAGAGTTTGAGAGGCAAGGGCATCTTTCTGTTGGCAGCAATAGTTTTCAGCAGCCCAGGAAGGAGGGTTGTACGTGCCACCTACAGGACAAATAGAGATGCTGCAAATCAAATACCTTCCAAAATATCTCATTTTTATCTTTTCTTTTTATTTTGTCCATTTGTAACAAGAGTACAAAAGTAGTCAAGTGCAAATACTGCACTCATCGCTTATGTTTAAGAAACTTTGACTTATAACTATTAAACCTGGAAATGTACATTCTCTCCATGTTTTATATACTGCATTTTCTCAGAGAGTTTATATGTGAGCTTAAGAATCCGTACCATTTCACAGGTGCTTGAACTGCAGTGCAGGGTAGTAAAATAATACAGAAAGTGAAAAAAAATTCCCTTAAATTTATTCACACTTACACAAAAGGCAAATTCTAAGTACAGTTTGGGAAATATTAAGTGTTGTCCAAAATGTTATCTTTATACTACAGGAAAATGCTATGCAATACTCAGTTGTGGGCAACCTGAAATCTATACAAAATGTGTTTAAAGAGCCAAGCAAGAGACAATCCTACCTGTGAATCTATCTGTAAGAACAGTAACGTTTCCTCTGTTTTCCATTCAAACACTTCCTTTGAATTGCACCTTTTTTATTTGTCAAACTAGAAGAGTATGATTCAGTAAATCTAATGTAAGAAGGGTGGCAGTGACTGCTCCTTGACTGCAAGTTAAAAGTCACCATTTGCTCAGCCACAGTTACTTGTTATGCTTGGCCATGCAGCATTTCTGTCTATTTATCCTACTTTTCACAACCCATGAAGAG
The DNA here is from genome assembly GCA_020086605.1 of Lanius collurio. Taxonomy (NCBI): domain Eukaryota; kingdom Metazoa; phylum Chordata; class Aves; order Passeriformes; family Laniidae; genus Lanius; species Lanius collurio. The sequence continues at coordinate 7,768,871 of JACBWW010000018.1, forward strand.
TTCCAGCTGCACACTCAGTGTAAGATGGTCCCTGGCATCATCCTGCCCTTCCCTTGCTGGCAGAGGGCAGGGGATGGGGAGGGCCATCCTGAGAATCTCATCACAGCTACCATCTCAAGCTGAAAGTTTACAGTGCCTCCCAAACAGCAATCCTTCCCAATATTCAGGGAGGCCTATAGATTTTAAAAGATGGAAGCTATTTTTGCCACAAGGAATTATCCATGCAGTAATAACCCTGCTCAGGAGCACTGCTATGGCAGAGGCCTGCCATCCTGCAAGAACATAAGTCTGAAATTGTATCTGGCTAGAGAGGCTGCCACGTTTTCTCTTTTTGTTCACACTCTGTTGTTTGCTGGTGGCACATTCTTATATTGCTTGCTGTAATCTGTAATGGTCTAAACAGGTTCCAACAGTGTCTTGCACAACTGCTTATTTGTGGCACCAAATAAAAGGTGTGCAAAAATTCTGTTCTTGAATGTCAGAGCAGCAGAAGACTGTGATCAATATTAGAGATAAGATGTAGAAAGGTATTTTAGAAACTCAGAGAAATCAGATGTACTGAAGATCTTAAGGGAAAAAGCCCCACAAATCACAAAATATACCCCACAGACTCCTGAAACTTTTCAAAACCTTTCTGAAGTGAGTTTACCTTTGTATTTCTTAGGCTAGAAAGAAAAAAAAGGCCCCCTGAATTTACCTTCCTTGTACACTAAAGAAAGCATATTAAAAAAACCAAAACAGCGCTCTTGAAAAGAAATATAAAACCTCTGGGTGCACTCTCAGGTATTTTCAGAATTGTTCAGAATACCATCCTTGAGCTCTCACCTTCTGCTCTAGCTAAGATCAAATGCTCTAGAAAGGGGTATTAAAATACTTCAAGAGCACTACAGAATTGGAAAAAAAAAATCAAACCAAACCTAGAGTAATAATGATCAATAATGAAAAAACCCTACCCAAATGTTTCCTACCCAAAGCTCAGGAAGTTTAAAGATTGCCAAGTCTAACAGGTCCTTTTATGTTGAATAGGTTTTCTAGATGAGGCAGCTGATGAACCATCCGGGATTTTCTGCAATAAGACTGCTCAATTCTGCCACAGTGCCCCACAGAGCATGGTACTTTGCTTTCTTGAAAAGCTGATAGCATTTTACACCAGAATAGAGATTTCTCAGTGAAGGAGTAACAGCAGATGGATGACATGTTTAGCACACAAATATACACAAGCTCTTTAATGCAGGAAATGGAGCTTGTAGTTTATAAATTTTATTTCATGTAGGTTCCTTTCTCTCCTTTCTAAATATAGAATCCATGACAATATTGCTTTCAAGATATGAATGATCTCACCTGAAATTCTGCCGTTTTGGGGTTTGCTATGTGCACAGCATTTGTGGCAGAGATGTCCATTCCAAGCTTATCTGCAATATCTTCTTGAGAACACTGAAAATGAGACAAAAACTCATCAAGGTCAAGTGGTTAAAACAGACAATAAGCCACTGATGAAATTTGATATCAGGAATGAACAATGGAATTGTAGCACTACCCCATAATACATGTTCTCACGTGTAACACTCATAACACAAATTAAGCCCTAGTGTTAAGATTAAGTAGGCAAACAGGTTTATTTACAAATGTTAACTACTAACCAAAATAAATCTGGGTTTAAAAAAGAAAAAAAAAAAAAAAGCAAGCTAGTGTTTATTTAGGCTTCTGTCATGGATTTTTGTCATTTATTTAAAAATCAGGCTCAGATTCTGTACGCTGACTTGCAGTGGGTGGAGTACTTCATTCTGAAAATAGCACTTGTAAAGAGACCAATATCTGTTCTTCTACACAAAGTAAGACAATCCCTTGAGGGAAACTTCCAGAAAGTAAAGTACTGTCTATGACAAACAGCTCACATGCCCAAGCCTTCAATTTTCAGAGCTGCTTAAGATTCTTGTAGTTTGCTCATTTGTTGGGGTTGGAGTGTTTTTAAAGCCCCTATTCTAAAGGTGTATTTTTAAGCTGGTCAGTACAACAATTTGCATTCACTTCATCAGGCTCAGCCAACATCTATGCACATACTGCAATAGATGCTACTTCTAAGAGCCACACTCAGATTTCCAGAATTTACAACTTTATTAGAGTGATTAAGAAACCAGTAGCAGACTAGATATGTAATTGCTTGTGTACTGCAGTCTCCCAGAAGTGCTCCCTTTGCACAGGCAGCACTCAAAAGGTGCGTTGATAGACTGTGAGAAAAATGAGCAGATGATACCATCTGAAAAAGTGGACTACTGAATAACAAAAAAATCCCAAATAACACAAGGAATGCTGAACTTAGGAGGAGAGAACTGTGTTAAACAATTTTCAGATGTGTATCTGACCTACTGCATGTTACTGTGATTTAACTAAATGCATTCTGGCTAAACTGAAGCTCCTCACAGAAGGCAACATTATTGTGTACGAGGGTAATTTGGGGCTCTAACCAATAAACAGACTGAGTGCATAAATACATAAGCAGTGTTTGCCATGTAACACTGGGGTACAGAATTGTAGCCTGAATTATAATTATCATAGTCACAAGCCTCACACTGGTGTTTTAATAAAGTGCTGGGGACACAGCAGACTGTGGCTTTCATCCTGCCACAGCAGAAACACAAATATGGAATGTGATATCATGATACACTACATGACCTTCAAAATTTCTGCTGTTGCAGCTCATAAAAGTTCTCAGTTGTAGCAATGTAATATATTAAATGTTTCAAGTATATTACCTATTTGGTGCTAAAAAAAAATGAACTGTATTAATGAGTAAGGAAAAACTTTAAAAGTTTGACTACATTATATGAATTATTTCTTCAACATGGTACTACCCCAGGTCTGAATACCTCTGTCAGATATTAGCACTGCAGGACGTAATACTACTTATTGTCCTGGTTATATAAATGAGTTAATAACCAAATATTAAAATTGGGATATATTTTTCAGAATGAAACCAAATTTTGCTTTTGAAAATCTGTGAAATCTGAAGGCACTAAAATTTTATTTAGTCCATTTAAATGACCAAATTTGGTTGCAATAGCTGAACTTTTCAACTACCACAAGTGTTTCAGAAGCCTGAAATGCTGCATCTTAAAATATCTGAATAAATTATCAAAAATAATCTGTGATCAGATCACTCTCTAAGAGGTTGTGTACTTTCACGGATTTTTACCTCTGGCCATCCAGTAAATTTTATGTTCAGGAAGAAACTGAGAAATTCCACAGAGATTTTAATAGAATATGTGATGGTAGCTCCCCATATGCTAAAATGTAAACAAATGGGACATTTAGGCAAAGGCTTTGAGCAGGATCTTGCAACAGAAAGGATTTTTTAAAATGTATAATATATTTTCAGTAGCTGACTATGCCAGTGTCCACATATGGGCAGTTACTCTATACATTTGGAAGGCATGGGAGTGTACTTAATTTTTTTTTAGTAGTAGATCTCTGACAGGTTCTCTGATCCAGTTCACAGCTAAAGGGTATGAGCAAGTGGCCATGATAAAGATGTTGTTTCCTACTGTACATTCCATTGTAGCACAACAACCCTGCTGTATAATTTCTACAGTACAAATTAGGCCAGCTGTTAGAACTGGGGTGGCACTTGCTGCTGCAGAGTCTTAATTCTTGGTCAAAGATTATTGGCATGGCTGTAACAAATAATACCTATAACTGGCAATAACAAATATAGATAAAAATACAGAATTGTTATCTATATATCTACTTGTTACCTATATTCAAAACCCTACCTGTGGTGAAATTTACAGAGGATGTCCCCTTAGTTAAAATTCCCCTGTGAATTTTAACTTTTTTATGGGTATTCTTAAAGTAAACTCTCTGCAGACTGAATTATCTAATGCAAGGAATCGTGGGCAAGTGAGAATACTAAAGAAAAATACAGAAATGGGAAAATCTCAATACACTGTAGTAATGCCCATCAGCAAGTGCTAAATGTTCATGCTGGTTTTCCAGATTATTTAACTATGATGAATTTCACATCTGGTGACCAAAGTATTGAGAGAGATTTGCTGTCTTACAGTTTCATCCTATCAAGTTAAACTACAACCAGTCTCCTTCAGCAGTTATTTCCCTCCCTATACTTAGAACTAAACACCTCATTAACAGTGACTCATTTCATTTTTCTGACCTATAAACTCACCAAATATTATACTATGATTCCAAAGCCCTAGTAAGCAATCGGCTGCCAAAACAGTACTGGGTAATACTGGTACGTTTGTATGACATATCCTCAGACCATCCTCTGCAGTTTTGATTGCATCACTGTTCCAACATGCAACTAAGAAAAACATGAAATCAATGTAATATACCAGGGCAAAAGTGAGCGCTTCAGTGAATCCAGCAGCTGCCAAGTCCACTCTCAGAAGTTCTGCGAGCTTATTGAGGGGGAGCTAAAATGAAACAAAACAGTTTTCAGCTTCCAGCTAAAAGCATTTTGCTATTCTTTCCTGAGGTGTTTCTCCCTGTTACATGATGGTGAATTCACTAGGGAGGGACTATGCTTGTGTGCTTAAAATTTTTGAAAGCATTAGCCAGCTGCCTTTAGGCTTGCCTGAGGAAACGAATCTCCCAATTAGAGATTTAATACAGGCTCCCTACTTAAACCCTGTCTTTTTTCAAGTACCAGCAACCACTGGTCTTAGACTTACACAAATCAGTGGGGCATCTGTTTTGTATCCCATCCATGGTAAATACTTCTCAAGGCAAAGCATGTCAAAATATTTAATTCCTAGGTTCTGTTTTCCCCAAAGCCCTTCTGGCATGCAGCAGTCATTTACTGACAACAGAGCATTCATTTGAAGGGGCAATCTTACTTGATTAGCTATGGTGTACGTTTTCGGAATCACCATCTGAATGTTGTTATAACCATAAGCTATTGCTGCATCTTCTACGATATCACAGGCATGGATAATGTCTGCTCTGGTAGGAGGGATTTCAATCTCTATATGGTTCCCATTCTCTGTGACGTGTGACTTCAAACACATCCTAGTCAGCAGCTTTGCCAGGCTTGATGGAGTTTCACTGAAACAAAACAAGAGAGTGGTAATTTATGGATTTTGCACTGTATTGACTGGCTTTGTAAAGTAATCAATGTTTCTTCAGCATTGCCTCATATCCTGAAGAATCTGCAAGTGCTTTATGGACTGTACACAGTCTTAGCATTCAAACAGAACCAGCTCAGATTCTCATTCATGAGGTGGCCATTTTTCTTTACTTCAGAACAGTTGTACGAAACCAACAAGAATCATTCCCTGAAAGCAGGGGAAGAACTCTTAGAGCCGACCTAATTACCCAAGATAACCCCTGAATTTTTGATAAATTAAAAAAATCACATAGTCTAAACATTTTTACAATGTCTTCTAGTACCTCTGTCATGGTTAATATAAACTATGTTTTCATTTGCAGTATCCCACCTGATTCCTATTTTCTTGTTAATGTATTCAGGTTTCACCTTCTCTGTTCGATAAGCCAGCTCCTAAAAAAAAAGACAAAGATTTTAAGCCTACACAGTGCCTCCATTTCTACCTAAGAGGATTCAATCTTAGTAATCTAGCTTCTAATTGCTATACTAAAATGACACCCACAGAAGACAAATGTGGAATATTAGACTAAATTTAGCATTCTAAAGTTAACAGGATTGTTGAAAATATACTCTAGTGTGTGATGCAAAAGCTGTTCTTGGTTAAGCTGGAAGGGATTTGAAAGCAGCATGAAATCCTCATTATTGAAACTTCCGATAATTTCTGATACATGTGAGCAACAGAGTCACTGGAAGTTTCTGGTGACCAGTTCATCCTAAGTCAAAGCCCTAAAGCACAAAATGGTCATGCATGAGATCTCATGGTCTTGTACAGATCAAATAACTTTTAGGAGGAAAAAGAAAGAAAACTTTCTATTTCTTTATTGAAACACAAATACTTACCAATACTTTACTTAGCAAGTGTGCAACACATATAAAGAAGTTATTTTGTATGTATTTAAGTATTTCATGTGTTTCTAAACTTCTTGATATACAAATCCTTAAAAACCATAGCATCTGAAACTTTGAGGATTTTTTTCTCTATTTTATCTAGGGAAGCTGCGTAGGTTACTGGAGAGACTTCTATTTTGTTGGCTATCTTTTCAGGATTTTACATCTTTCCTCTGGTGATTAAAACTGACATTGTGAAAAGAAAAAGCTAAAATGACACTAAAAAAACCTCTCAGCAAAAATGAGTTTCTTTCCCTCTAAACAGTCTGTACTTGCTTGATATATCCGATTTTATGAACTCAACCAGATCTGTCTTCAGTTACTTTCAGGAAACAGGAGGAATTGCTTTCTTTATACTTATTAAGAGAATAAAAATGTAAGACTCCATTGCTGCAAAGAGGTCTGTCTGGGGCTCTGAACTGCACTTGAAGTCAATATTTGGCCTTACAGACCTTTACACAATTGGTGTCTGTAAAGTGAAAGACTGAAAAGGGCAGTGTTACAAAGTTATTTTAACTGAAGGGCATTAAAGCTTCCAGATCTGATAAGTACACTGTGCTGAGGCTGATTTCAGTTGTCCATGGGCTTTAAGGCTGAAGGACCTCTTCCTGCATTAATTTTTCCTGATTTGGAACACATAGGTTTTAAAAGCTTTAGACACAGATTATGACCTTTGATTGCAGTCTTTACTTGTTCCTGAAAAAGTTCCTATCACATGCACCCTAAACCATAATAGTGTATTTTTAACCTCATCATAATTAAGTGGAGCTTCAGAACGAGTTTCCTAGACAAGGAGAAGCTGGAGTTATTTTTTGCAGGGATAGAGAAGGCTCTGGCTCACTAATACAGAGATAGTGACAAGCTGGGTCTTTACACTACAACCCAGGACCAGCACATGCTGCCACTGCAGAAAAAGAAAACAATGTCACTCTTACCAGATCTTGTGTAAATAAAGCCCTTTCCCTAAGGACACAGAGATATCCTAATGCTGTGCTTACCGGATAGATGTGGGTCTTCCCATTGGGATAAACCACTTCTACTGCTTCAACACTGAGAGAGACAGAAACATGTAAGTAAAAATGGTTTTAACACATGGTCCAAATGTAATGGCTCTCTGTCTGGAGATTTATACTCACGTGAATGGCTTCTCACAATATTCACTGAACATCGTGACTATAATATCAAGAACAATTTTTGCCTACAAAACAAACATAAAAATCACATTGAAATCTGTCATCTGCTGTGTTCAAATAGACAAAATATCTTAACAAAGAAGCAGGGGAAATATCTCATCTTACACCCTACCCTCTTCATTCTATTCTATTTAATAATCATCACTCATTTCCTAGCAGTGTAGAACATTAGACTGAATTTTAAAAACATTTTTCTTCCGATGCAGACATTTGTGCAAAAACTTGAATCTTTGGTTTTCAAGGTTCTGGAGGAATTGTGAATCTTTTCTAAACTCTGTTCTTTAGAAACACAAGGTTTTTATTACTATTTGGAGCTGGGTATTCCTAACCCTCTGTCTGTATTAGTCATTTTACTGAAGTTCAAGTGAGAATTGGAGAGGCTGAAGGATTGTGCATTGTTTAGCAATACATTATCAAATAACCTCGTCTGCGAGTTTTTTTTGTTTTACTGTTAATATTTTAAGAGACTAGTATAAAGGAACATAATAATGAGATTCAGATGAACTTCTCAATCTCCAAAGGGTTTTTTTTTTTGATGCCTAAGAGTGTAATTTCCTTCACTTAAAGAGAACAACACTATTTTTACTATCAAGACAAGCATTAGCAAGAAGCAGTTATTTATTAGTTTGTTTAGCAGCCACTTCCCAACATATAAATTTATTTGTGTTGTTAACATGTCATTGTGTAGTAGGGTAAGTTAAAAGCAGTTTTGCTTTTAAGCATCAAGTTACACACTTTTGGGGAACTATCAATGAAAGCACAACCTGTATTCAAGAACAGGCAATTAGAACTCCAGGCCTCCATGCTTCAGCTTTGAGTTAAAGAATTTGCATATGGAAAGACTTGAATTTAGCCATTATTTGTAAAGCAACACTGCTTGAAAAAGATAACTAAGTAGAAAAATTGTTGACTTCTTTTCCCTCAGCCCAAATTTTCAGTAGGAGACAAAATGAATCTTTACAAAGAGTATTCTGCCAAAACAGGCAGTCCTAGTAAATTTTACTTTTATCAAAGCTTTTGAGATTTAGAAAAAGTGCTCAACAAGAACAAATAGTCTCTAATTTACTTGAATCATTTTCTCATACAAGCTGAACACTTAGTGTCAACATAAAGATACAGTAAAATCAAAATTCAGTGGAAATACAATGCTATCTATAGAGCAAGCCTGAAACTGTATCAAGGGAATTCCACAGTCCTACTTTTGTATTAGAAGGTTGGCTCCATAGAGGAAATGCCTTGTTGTTGTAGGTCTTTGTATTGGAGCTCTATTATCCAAAGGGAAGACAATTATATTAATGCATATCAAAAGCTGGAAAGATTTACCTTTGTAATATCTGTGCCTGTACATTCAATAAACACATTTCTGGTATTTAGGCTTATTTTTGTATGATCTCCTAAAATATGTGAAAACAAAAACATGTTAAGATTTATTAGTTTTATTGCAATAACACTGATATTTTGTGTCAAAAAGATCAAAGTCATCTTCTACAGCTTAAAAAAACCACTATCTACTGCACCAACATTCAGAGCTGTTGGCAGAATAGCAGTTCATTCTTTAATTTATGAATCAAATAAAAGGAGAAAGACAGACCAGACATTCTGACTGGGTTATGCTTTACACTGCAAGACACAGGAATCTACAGGTATCCTGACACTCAGCTGGAAAGCCAACTAACAGAACAGTGGCCATCTGCTGTTTAGGAAAGGGCTCTGCACCGCCACAGCAACCCATCTTCCCTGGGTTTAGTCTCACAGTTGCATCAGATGTGTGATGTGTCATTTCCTTGGGCAGGAATAAATGAAATGGTTTTTAAAAAGTGATTTAGACTAATGACTATCAAGAGCCATTCTGTGATGTCCTGACACTGTCTGCTGATAACACTACACGTGCTTTAGGTCCTAGTGTGGGTCCCTTCTAGGCATGAGTTTGCTTTGTCTGTACTAGGAGTTATGATGTGTGCATCGAAGCACATCCCTGGTGCACTCAAAACTTTTCTTGTCTGGAAGAAGCACCTGAAGTGTCTCTTTTGCAAATGGGATGCAAGGTCCACCAGTGATTGGTGCCCTACAAAAGTGGGGTTTGTTAGTAAGCCACAAGCAATCTGGAGCACCTGTACAGAGATCTCATTCTGCCTGTTAGGTACAGATGGGCAGTGCACACTTGGAATGAATTCCATTGCTGGGAATCATGCAGGAATGGGAACACACAGTCCTAGAACTGTGTGGGATCATGCCAAATCCAACCTCTTTGTCCTTCCTGCCTTTCCTTGCACCATTCATTAATGAATATGCACCCTACCATAGGCAAAAGAAAGCATTTGGATATACATGGGAATTCCTGCTTCCTTTATCTAACCCTGACTCAGCTTCTCTGCTTTAGTTTCCTATCTGAGAAACCAGGTCACAGCTAGACTGGAAGTCAGGTGCACCAGAGATCTGAGGACTGAGGGATCTTGTACTCCCTTACAGCTGTGCTGTGTCTCTTTGCAGATGGAATGTATTCAACATCTCTGGACTCGCTTCAAAGCAAATACAACCCTTCACTTCAGTGCTTGTAGATAATCCAAACAACCAATACAGATGTTTACATTGTACTATCTGCTTAAAAAGTACCTCTAACCTGGAAGCCTCTCTTAGATACTGTTCTCTAAAGCAGAGGAAGGCATTAAATTTAGCTCAACCTTTATAATTGATAAAATATAAACAATATGTTGTGCTTATACATGGAACACATCCAAGTTGGAATGAGCCTAACAAAGAAGGCTCAGGCACAGTGGTTGACAGCACCTT
>JACBWW010000018.1:7783831-7827568 GCA_020086605.1 Lanius collurio
ATCACTAAGCACCTTTTCATTGCAGTAAATCTTATTCATATGGGTAGGTGTCTTGAACTTGATGAAATTAATCACTTGATAAGGTAAAATAAGCCTTAACTGTGAGACTAAATCCATGGATTGTATAAACTGGGAAGTGGTTATAAAATAGTCTGTTCTGAGGTACAGAGCCACTGCTTACCTATGTATTACTGGAAATGCTGGAACACTTCATGGTCATCTATGCTCTAGGATTTACAAGGAGAAAAGGAGTGTGCACATGTCTTCCTTTTATGTCTTGCAAATATATTATACTTCAGATGGTCTGATGTCTTTCAGATTATTTTTTTTTAGCCCACACGTGAAAGGTTTGGGGGAAGTATGAAGGGTGTGAAGCATCTTCACAGATAATTCAGTAGATGTTCTGCTACCTCTGAATTATGTTGTTAAATGATAAACAGTTTATGTTTGTGGCTACATTGTAAATAGTCTGTACTTTTAATTTTCTGTTACTGAATTAGGTCTTGGCATGAGCCATTATTCCAGTCTCATAAAGCTGTGGAAGTTCAGGGGCAGTGGAAGAAAACAATTTTTTTTTCCTACTGTAGCAATACCGCTGCAGAAAACCACATCTTTCTGTGCTTACTAGAAGTGATCGGGATGCAGAAAATCCTCTCTTTGTAGTTTAGCAGGAGAAGTAGGCGGCTGTCTTCTGCAGCTGGGAATGCCAAGGAAAATCAACAAGGAAATGGTCTTATGTCTGGTTATGTTGAGTATAGTGAGTTTGTGTGATCATGAAAAAATCAATTTGTGAGAATGCTTGGTTAACAATTTGATTCTAATAATAATTATCTGTTTATGCTGCATGGGGATGTTTATCTTTAGAGCTGACCAAGGTGACCTTGTCATTTCATAGGCAGACGCCTTCAATCATAGGGCAGCCAGTGATCTGGCCAAAAAGTTTCACTTAGCTGCGGGAAAATTCAGGTGGATGAATCCTAAATGACTTAAAGCAGTGAGAAATGGGCTGGTTTCTGATGTTCTGGACTGCCCCTATGTCTGGATTTTCCAGCATGTTTTTTTTGTTTGTTTGGGGGTTTTTTTTGTTTTGTTTTTTTGGGGGGTTTTTTGTTTTTTTCTGAATAGGTGTTGCTTGTTTGAAGCTTTTGAATTCAAAAGTGACACTTGCAAATCAGGGAGGGGATGCCCCAGTACGAGTGAAATACTGTGTGAGATCATCACAGAACAGATTGGAGGTTTAGGCATTCTTTGGGGGTTTCTGTGGGGCTGGAACTAGTTTATGCCAAGCATGATCTTATGTTGATTGTCTGTCTTGTGTTACATATCTGCATGTGAAAACTTGAACAGATAATGCCCTATGACAACTAATGATTGATGATATAGATAGAGGGATTCTGTTTTGAGCAGTGAATAAATGGGATACTGGCTTAGCTGCTAAAGTTGTCCGTCTAGGTATGTTGTAAGGTGCCATATCTTAGTAAAATGAGCTATAAGACTAACAGATGAAGTAAGATAACCCAAAATGTTAGTGCCCTGAATGACAGAATCAGTTAATGATATGCTTCAGATCTGGGGAGTAACATGTGAAAAAGATTTGGCACAATGAGTAAGCTGTAAGGGGAATGTGAGCCTATTACAATTTAGAATTCACAATGTGTCTTGGATAGAAGACTCTTGGTTTCATCTTCCTGGCTGAGAAATGTAAAAAGTCCTTACTCTCCAGGCTTGCTTTGTTGTAATGCTGCATTTTTTTCTGAGACTGTGGAATTGATGACTGAAAATGCCCTCTTGCTTGTGCAACTCGCAATCTGGCCTGAAATACAGACATGCAATAGTTGTTGAAGACTAAGTTTCATCCCCACTGTAGAAAGAGTGAATCAGTCAACAGATACTGAAAAAAATAGCAGCAGCAACCTGGTACAACAAAGTTCTGCTTCTTCATGCAGTGTACCAGCTTGGGCTGGATCTGCACTACAGATCTATTGCCTCTGCTGTGCAGCATAGGCAGAGTAAACATGCCTCTGTCTCAAAAAGCTGTACAGATGTGCACAGAATTTCATTATATACAAAAGGAACCTCTTTAAAATTCTGGCTGTAAGTTCCTGTGCTTCCTTGTTCTGTGCTGCAAGCTGCCAAAGTTCACCCTCAAAGGGAAAAGACAAGTTTTCATTGTAACAGTGATTTGCCTGTTCATTATCCAGGGGCATGACACCAGAAGCAAAAAAAAAGTTCTGAAATACTGGGATGTGTATGTTTCTGGAGTTTCTGGATGAGAGAAATGCCCGTTAACAGATTCCTACCATGTGTTGGCTGAAAATGCCAAATGGCTTAATATCTTATGTTCTCCGAGTGCAGCAGACCAGAAGAGTTTGGGTATAAGTTCCATGAAAGAGGAAGGTGTTTTAATTGGGCTCCTGTGTCTTGAAAGACAAGTGTTATCAGTCTTGAGTCCAGAAAACTAAAGCTGTTAAAACTGAAAACTGGCAAATGCTAAAATCATGCTATTTCTCACTGTATTAAGCACAAATCCAAAACAGCTTCAGGCTGAAGCATAATGTCAAGCTACAAGTGTTATACTGCTGAAACAGCAAATACATGAAGTTTTGCAATTTCATAGTACCTACTTTGGATAAAAAGCCAAACCAGACAATTTTTTATTGATGGTTGTTTTATGCTTCTAATTACTGCTATTAGAGATTCACTGAACTGCTATTAGAGATTCACTGACTTGGCAAGGGGCTGACAGTCCTGGGGCAGGTCTGGCCCTGTTCCGAGCTGTGCAACGCCCGCACCGTGTCTGCCTTGTGAGGCTGTGTGCTGTCTGCTCTTGATCACTCTGTGCCATTGTCCCATGCAACTCCAGGCAGAAAGCCACCTGGAGAAATGAAATCTCCAATCCTGTAAGTGCTGCTGGACTGACAAAGCAAAGAGGTTACATAACCCCCATTTTTGTATCATAGATTTCGTGGTGCACGTGCATTAAAGAAATTGTCACTGTCAATGAGTGCAATGAATGTGCTTCGTGTTTGCAGGAAATCCTTGTTTTTAAGCTTGGAAATATTTTTCTTAATAGCTTTGAATTAATTTTCTGCATCTACCAGTATGTCTGATATCCTCCTGTCGGGAACAGGGGTAGGTTTTCTATTTCTCACACAGCACACAGCAGTTGAGCATTTATCCGTGGTGTGTGAGCTGTGTGCCTCAGTACTGCACATCTGTCAGTGAGGTTCAGTTTGTATCAGGAAGTGAGTAGTACCCAGGCAGGAGGTAGATCAAAGTGTTCTTTTAAGGGCAAAAACCATTAAAACAAAGAAAAAAATCAGTGATATTTGGTTGAAGTGCTGTTTTCCCAGAGCGTTAGCCTTTTGTTTTCCTTTCTTTCTGATATACACGAATCAACTGACAGTACTTTTGAAGAAAATACAGGTAGAAGGTAAGTTGGTGAGCTATGTTCCTGCTAACTTCTGTGCCCCTTATGAGAAAGGGGACAATGGAGTCTGAGCATGTACAAAATCAAATGCAAAACTGAGTAACTTGAGTGGAGTTGTGGTGTCTTGGACCAGACAGTGAGAGAGGGAAATGAGAGTTTAACCCTACAGCAGGGATCCCAGGGTTTTTCTCTGAGGAAGGGTGATGGTAGGGGAGAATGATGCATCTTCTAAGGCTCACTTTTGGGGCCCAGCAGTGTCCTTGATCTCACTGGAGGTTTAGGAAGTGACTGTTTTGCAGGTGCTCCTGTGTTTATTTGCAAAACCCTTAGTAATACAGTCTAAAATCAGTCTGTAATACAAGGTATACTTTAATATGCACAAAGCACAAAATAATATGCTGAAGACTTTGGTATATATTAAACCACATCCTGTTCTCTAGTGATTAAACTTCTGTGTGTGTAGGATGAAGCAGTCTGTTAACTGAACTTGCTGGAGACAGTTTTAAGTTGTGGATCTGGCTTCCCCATAAGAATAGAAATTTGCCACAGAGTGCAAGATTGCTGCTGGAATAATAAGTGATTTCTGTGTTGAGAAAGCAGATGTCAGTGTAATGTGCTAAAGCAAGTATTAATCTTTCAGGCAAACATGCCATGATGGTTTGTTATCTGGTGCTGAATTAATTAATCAGCTATAGCTTGATAACTAATATGGTTTTGTTTTCCCTCAAAGCCTTTTTAAGAAAAACTCTTTTGATACTTAAGAAAATTCTGCTAAGCTCCATGAGTCTTTCCTAGCAAGCTGGCTGGTATTGCTGCTTGTTTTTGAATACTCTGCATTCATCTATCCGTGAAGTTTATTGGTGTCCTGTGGGTAGGAACTGAAGTGTGATTGCAGAGAATAACAGGGTACTTAATGACTAGTGTTTCTAGGAATGCTGCCTCTGTTACCTACATTTAGGGAGGGAATTTAACCATATGTCTGTGTATATTTGTTTGTATTTCTCAAAAATAAGAAGAAAAACTGCCCTTCTGTGTCAGGCCAGAGACCCTGTGTATGAACATAAGTGGCCGTGAATGCCTAAGGAGAAAGAAAAGAAGTGGGAGATATGTAGACTAAATCTGGCATTCTGTCTCAGGATTTGGCAATTAGTAACTTGGGGATTTATGGTATCCAGACCACTCAACCTCCAAGTCAGTTGTGTGTAATGCTCCGTATCTCCAGTTTATCAGTATTTGCCAGTGGAAGGTCTTGGGAACTGGAACCAAATTTCAGCATAAACAGGCCTCTAAAGCTTGGCATCTGAGGGTTAATGTTTGTTATCCTAGCGCTGTTGAGATACAGCTTCCTTGGTAGGAATGCTCAGATATCCTCGTGGCTCCCAGTTGTAACCAATAACCTGACAAAGGCCCTCACAGGGGACTGATACATATTCAACAAATGCTGGCTGCCCAACCACCTCAGTTCTGGACATGGCTACCAAATTCCTGGGGATGCCAACAGTTTTCCAGTGCCGTTAGTTTAAATAAACTCCCAGCTTTTTCTTTGCTGGGGAGTCCTTCTCTGCCATGGATAAAAAGTATCAGCAGGTTCCTGTGTTACTGGTGGAAAACTGTATATTGACAGAATTGCACAGAGTAGTAGGCTTTAAGGAGGACAGTACTAACATTATGACTCCATTTTTTTTGAAAAGAGGCTTTCTATGTAAAAGCTGCAGAGCAATACTCTGCAGAGGCATGAACTTGCTTACTGTTGCTTTGGCAGACTGCCTGTTCTCAGGCGTTGCTTATTGTCTCAGGTCTTTGGTGAGAATACTGGAGTCCATTTGCTGTAGTTGTTACTTCATTTGAATTTTTGTCATTTTTTTTGTTATATAAATAAATAATTTAGAGAATATTTTCAGAAATTAAGGCTGATTAATTTATTTTCCTGCATGAAAGTGTCTTGTAAGTGGGGAAAATAATTTTTTTAATGCCAAAATCAACTGATTAGTGGTAGCTTGAGGGATAATTGAGAGCAGCAAATGTTCACTAGGGATGAAAACATCACTGTGCAATTCTTCTGTGTTCCCTCCAAAGTTCTGTTCCCAACCCAGCTCAGAGACATTGCTGCTCTGAAAATTAAGGATGAGAAAAGCACTGGGTTTTTTGTAGATACATCAACATGGTTGTTGAAGAATGTAATTTTTCTTTTTTCTTTTTTTTTTCGTGTCCACAGATGTAAGAAATTAGCTTTTCACCTTGCTTTGTGTATTGGTACACACATGTACTCATAAAGGCCAGGGAGCAGCAATACTAAGAATCACTTCTCCATCTGTGTATTCACTAGGATGCTGGAGAATAAAGATGGTTTTTTTACCATGTCCTTGGTTGGGATGAGATTCAAATTGATGAACTCTGAACGCCTCCAACTCTTTTAAGACAGAGCAGCATAATGTGTGTAGAGAAACCTTTGCTAATGGTATGTGGGACATGGCAGGAACTGGCTTGGAGCTGTCCTGAGTTGCTGGACAGTCCTGAGGCTTTGGAGTGAGCTCCTTAGCATGGTTTTTGGAACACTGCAGAGAGCCTGTAGTGCTGCTTGGGGCAAGACCAGCACCCCTGGCACCAGGGACACACCTGCACTGTCCAGGCACGCTGTCCATGACTGCTCTGAGCATAATGGGAGCCTTCTCTTCTAGGGACAATCTTACATTTGGTGCCTTTTACAACAGATCAAACATTTTTGATGCCTTGGTAACTCCAAATGCATTTGAAGCTTCCAATTTCCAGATTTAACCTGTGCTGTTTTCCAACTTCCTATCTCTGATATTTAACTATTTTATGAATTTGGTGCCCCCAGCTTCAAACTCAGAGCCTGTTTAGTGATTGAAGAATCAGGTGTATGAACATCATTGGGCAGGATGGCTGCCAGTGCTGGTAGCCAACACTGCACAGAGTGGTTTTCATCCATTTGCTGCAAAATATGAGTATCCATGTGTTGTAAATGGGAAATGGAGAAGTGATACATCGACATTGGCTCACAAACCCAGTGTTCAGAGTTCTATGGCAGTGACTGTCTTTTAATCTATATTTCCTGCCCCTCCACCACCACCACCCCCCAAATCCAATATATCGCAAAGATATTTTTCAAAGCTCTAATTCAAGTTCAACCAAAAAATTATACTTAGAACATACACTGGAACTACACCCAAGGTCACAATGATGCATTAGAGTGATAATCCCAAGTTATTCACCTTTTGCCTGAAATTTGTTTATGAATTTAGTTAAAATGGTTTCTATTTATTAACTCACTGTCTGGTCTGAAGGAGAAAACATCAGGTTTGTGTTTACAGGCTCACTGGTTTTGAGTCATCACTGTTTAGCTCATCTTGCAGACTGCTAATTCATTGAAATAATGAGGAGGTATGGTAAAAGGAATTCTCATTGGGAATGCAGTAATCAACTTTGTCCTACAAGATGCTAAGCTCCCCTTAGGAAGTGCTAACAGTGTACTTATCTCCCCATACCTTGCATGCACTTAGGAATGTGTCCTAGCTAAAGCAAAGCCGAGAGCTTGTTGATCTTGAGTATGTTTGTCTGCATCGGATTAAGTACAGCTATCTGGGCCTTCTCACTGCTGATGTAATTAGCTCTCACAGCAAGGATGCTTTGCTACAAAGCACTTTTCATCTGTTTTCTTGGAACCATAGTAAAAAGCCATGTGATTATTTGTTAAAAAAAAGATGTGATTCTGTGTTAAGCTGAAAGTGCTTCAGAAAGGAAGGGTAGGAAATATAACTACTTACTAATTTTTGCAAAACAACTTGAAATTAATTTATTATAGCAGCTAAAAAAAACTTCTCATACTTGTTCAAACTTAAACCAAGAACCTTGGAATCCTGTCCAAATTAGCATTCCTAGAAATTTCTGTAGTTTCAGAATCTCTTCTTCAGTGAACGGGTAATGACTTTTCCTCAATAGATTTCTGTGCCCTATTTTGGACTGATGCTAATGTGGGATTCCCTGTGAAATTGAGTGTCATATTTCACCTGTGTTACTTGTCCTGCATTAATGATGCTCCTTAGAACTTATTTCAGTTCTTGTGAGCTTTCCACATGGACTTTGAGGGTCTGCGGGCCTCAGTTAGCTTTGGTGTTTTTCAAGACCTCTTATTCAAGTGCCTTTCTGTGGAAGATCTGGGGTTGCTTGTATGAGGAGGAAGCAGTGAGCTGTACTGAAGAATGGAGTATCCTTGAAAATGGTAGATTTGATCCTGTTCCTGCTTTTGTTTATGGTCATTTCCTTCTCCCTTCCTCAGAGCAAATGCAATTCTTTATTTTTCATATTCCTGCTAGAAATGTGGATGTTCATCCCCTTCTTTCCTATTCACTCTAGCCAGCAACTTTGCTTGCTGTGTCTGCTTCTAGATTCTGTGATAGCTCTCAGTTGCCCCACGGCAAGATATCCAACTCTATTCTGAAGGCACAGTCAAACTAGGCACGCAAACAAGCTGGTTGAAGTTCAGAAGAAGTAAATATTCAGGTTGGAGGAAATGCAAGTCTGCCTGTAGACCAATTTAAGATCTCAAATTCAGCAGCTCGAAACCTGCTTAGTCTAGGGAATCTGGTGACTTTTTTGCACCCGAGTAATATCTTTTTTGAATTAAGGTGATCTGAGCTAGGATGAGTGGGTTTTATTCTTGGTTTATCTGTTTAATGTAAAGTTTCCAGTTCTGGTGATATTTACATTGTGTGAGCCAAATTATTGCCTGAAGTACTTCTATTGTTTCTTTTTAATTCTGCTCTATTTAGTGGTGTATTTAGCTCAGTATGTTTCACTGGTGTAACTTCTAGGACTTCAGGGGATATTGCCCTCATGAAAGTCAGTCAATTGTGAGACACAAAGTACTGCTTCTGCATTGTAAAATATCTCTGAAAAATGCCAGGTTCCTGCAACTTCCTATTGAATCTTCCAGTGAGAACTAGGTCCTGTTTTGTTTGCCATTGTATAAATTTATGATGCTAAAGCTCCCTTGCAACCTGGACTTCAGCATCTGATGCATGAGCCTGCTGGGGTTTGTTCAGGAGGTGGCACAGCAAGCAGGCTGCTTCAGGGGTACCACAGGGCAGAGAGCAGCAGGTCCTCCTCTTCAGACATCTCTGACCAGGGCTGCTCAACATGCTGCAAGACTGTAAAATTCTGCAAGTTCTACAAAAATAAAAGTTTCCATAGGATTTCCCTGAGTAATTCTTTCAAGGTTGAACTCAAAGAAACACAATGTATTTAACCAAACAACTTTTTCTTGCCCTTTGAATTGTGCATAATACAATTCTTGTGTATCACTATTGTAGCACGATGTTACCCTTCTTACTAAATTGGGTTTGAAAGTATCAGGACTTACCTGCTGTTGTGTTCTCACAGCAGCACTGAACTTCCCCTTTGACTGACATGTTTAGTGGCTGAAGCAGAACCTCTTCATGTTTTAGAGTTGTCTAGTGCATCTCCGTGGCCAGTGACAGCACTTTTGTCTGGGAGTAGAACTACCACCCCCATATTACAGGTAGAGAAGCTGAGAAAGAGAATAGATGATTGTCCAACACCCCTGTAATTAGAAAAGAGATGTTGCTATGGCTCCCTTTCCCTTATTTCCTTCTGCTCCTTTCCTTTCTTCTCTTCTCACTCCCTGAAGACATCCTTGTTAGCTCTTGCTGTCTCCTTTTATTTTGCCTTAGGTAAACCAGATGCTCTCTACCAAAGGTCCTGTTGTTCAGTAGGGGGAGAAATAACAGACTGAGGAGATACACTCCTGTGATGTTTCACCCTCAGTGTAACAACACCATGTGGAATAAGCTGAGTTAAACTTGTGTGCATTTTGAGTGAATCTGTAAAAACATATCAGGGCTGGGCATTCGGGGTCTTAAAAGGACACAGATGTGATTCATGCTTGCTATAAATTGATCCCTTTTTGTCTCTTGTAGCAGAGTTTTGCTGTGGATTCTTTGTGATCCTGATCCTGGGCAACTTCTGGTTCCTTGCTGTTCTGTATCTGCTGTGGCTCTACCTTGACTGGGAAACACCATGTGCTGGGGGCAGACGGTCCCAGTGGGTCAGAAGCTGGACTGTCTGGAAATACTTCAGGGAATACTTTCCCATTCATGTGAGTAAAAGGTTTCTCACAAACAGCTTGAATAGCCATCAGCATGGGCAAATATCTAAGACTCATCTTTGGCAAAATTCTAATACTTACTCCAGGGTGAACTTAACTTCTTTTTAAAACATGGGAAATCTGAGATTTGGTGACAAAAGGGGACAGGACCTGTTTTTTCACTTGCACTGTTGGGTCATAAGATAGTGTTTCAGCACACTAAATGCTAGACATGGTATCCTGACACATCTATTTAAGTTTTGTTTATCTGTAAGGCAGGACAGTAGTTTTAAGAGCTCAGAAGGAAATGTATTGTCATTGCTTTTATGTCCTGTCAATGTGCAATCGCCATAGCTGTTGTTTTTGAGGTAAATATTATAATGCCCACCACTGACTCTATTTTTCAGCTTATAAAAACTTCAGAACTGAACCCAAATCACAACTAC
Organism: Lanius collurio; assembly: GCA_020086605.1. Classification (NCBI taxonomy): domain Eukaryota; kingdom Metazoa; phylum Chordata; class Aves; order Passeriformes; family Laniidae; genus Lanius; species Lanius collurio. Next base: position 7,793,832 of record JACBWW010000018.1, read on the forward strand.
TTACTTGGCTTTCACCCTCATGGGGTCCTAGTAGCTGGAGCCTTCGGAAACTTTTGCACCGAACCTACTTTCAAAAATTTATTTCCTGGGCTTACTCCATATCTTCATATCATGCCCATCTGGTTTGGCTGTCCCTTCTTCAGAGAATACGTAATGTCTGCTGGTAGGTAAAAGCAGAATGTCTCAGCTGTTGCTCCATATTTTAGCTTCTATTACAAATGTAGAGTCCATTCCTCTACTTATATATGGTAAGTAATTTCAGAAGGATCAGCGTTGGTGCTAAATTTAACCTCTATTTTATGATGAACTGTTGTGGCAAAACAATTTGGAAGGTTTTATTAATGGTTTTGTCAACTATATGACTGAGTTGTTTGGGCATAATGATTTGTAATGTTATTTAATCATTGGGCAGGCGCTTGTAATACAAATACAGGCTAATCTCTTACCTGAAGGGCTTAGTCTTACACATTACAAATCTCTTTCTACTCAGAATTTAATTACCTGCTTCTGATTGAAATCCCACGTTGCAAATTTGTGTAATTTTAATTGAGATGTAAACACTAAAGAGAGGGACCTTTTTTCTCTGTTCTGAGAAGCATTTGTCATAAAGGGGTGATAGTCATGACTGGTGCTGCAGTAATAAAAGATAAAAATAACAAGCAATCAAGTTGGGGGAACAGAAGGATGGGAAGAGTGAAAAATGACTAGTGTTCCACCCCAATGGTTTAATCCAGGAGTTATTTTACTTAAATTCACTCACCTACAGCTTTTAAGTATGCTCTGATGCACAAGACTTACTTTGGGAGACAGAGATCTAACTTAATTCCTGACTGCAACACAGACACTGCCATCTCAGAGCAGCTGTTCCACTGCTCCATTCACAGAACCATGCCTAGGATCCTACCCAGATTAATATCAGAATTACTTATCTATGTTTGCTTCAACATACCAGAGAATGCCTTTCTATGCAAATGTAATTTCTGAGGGCGTTCTTTGAGATTTGCTAAGTGAGGGATTGGCAGTGGTAGAATATTGCAGTTTTAAACGCTGTCTTTTAATCATTGTCTGGAAGTCAGATTTATATGATTTTGGTATCTTGACCAATGGGAACAAATATTTACCTGCAGAGTGAATAACAACTGCAGTAAAAAGCCCACTAAAGAATTGCCAGCACTGGAGCTTGGTTTTCTCAGGTATGCACCTGATAAATGAGAGGGGACCTTTGGTCTAATACAGGTCATCAGTCAAATCATAAAACTCTTGCAAAGTGCTCCATGTCCTGAAAGCCATGCTCCTGGCACAGTGTTTCATTTCCCAGTCTTTTTCTCCATCTCCCAAGCCTGCAGTTGCTGCCTCGGGAAGCGCAGTTGCGGCACTCCTGGGCTGCGGCGTGAGCACAGAGCAGTGCCCTGAATGCAGGCTGACAGCTCAGCAGGAGACACATTTGTCCTGGGGAAAGGCAGCGGCTCCTGCTTTCCTTTCCAGGAAAAATGCATGCTGACATGAACAAGCATCACTTGAATTATTTGTGAGTCTCAAGTTGGCTGCATTTTCAGAGTAACAGTGACGGTGAAGGCATATGTGGCAAATAGATGTAGATTTTTACTGAGGTCTGAACTTGCTCCAGTAGCAAGCTATTCCTCTTGATGCCCAGCTCTCAAAAGTAGATCACAGTCATCTTCCCTCTCTTATGAAACTTTTACAATCCACATTGTAATGTCCCTATTAGAAACAAGACCAAGAGGGTAACAGGATATCCAAAAGGGTGTTTTGATACCTGTAAAACCAACAACAATGTAAACTAGACTTGATCTCTTAACTGTCACTTGGATTATATGAATTCAACACAGTGTAATTAGACATGGCTTCTGGTAAAGGGGGGCACTATAAGCCTTTGAAATAAAACTTAGGGCAAAAAGGAACCTTTGAAGGATTAGGAGCATATCTGTTAGAAAAGGGATTTTTCAAAGCACCAAGTCCAGAGCAAGATCTAAGGAGATGATAAAGTCTTATACAGCAGTGTGCCTCTGATGAAGTATCTGGATCAGCAGGAGTACCAGAAAAGCTTCTTATAATCTGCTATTTTAGCCTAAATATTGATGAGTGCTGGGGCCTGGTTACCAGAGAATGAGCTGATGCAATCATTGAGAATAGTACAAGTGAGTCTTTTCTGCTTCTTCTAATGCTGTCATGACTTTGCCTTAGATGGAGCTGCTGCTTTAAAGCTTTGAAAAGAATGGAGGGCTCTGCTTGGCACTGTAGCTCCATGTTTGAGTAAACAAATCTTCAGTCCATTCTATTAACCCCTCTGTGCTTGTATTTATATGCACGTGCTGCAGGGCTTTAGTTGCTGTCTCTCAGCAGTGCCTGCTGCCATTCACCTCTTCTGTTCTTGGGCACAGAATCTGAGGGGAGTTAAGCTGGCAGAAGAGCACACCCTGAAGAACTCAAAACTCTTGCAATAGCCAACAGCATTTAACTCATCAGTGTGAAATCAAAGCATGTGCCCAAAACCAAATCTGTTGCAAACTGAGGAGGTTGAACCCAAATCTTTGAAATCTGTTCTATGCTGTTATAATTTTGGAACATCATTTATATATTTTAAATTATTCTTAAATTCCACTGTACGTGTACATGAAAATTCAGTGGTCACTCTAAAATGTTTCCTCCTGAAGGAATGGTTTCTGCATCCAAGGAAAGTGTCTCATATGTGCTGAACAATGAAGGAGGTGGCCATGCATCCGTCATTGTGATTGGAGGAGCAGAGGAATCTCTGAATGCACACCCTGGAAGTCTAACCTTGAACATCCTCAAGAGGAAGGGCTTTATTAAAATGGCCCTGAAACATGGGTAGGTCTTCCATGAAGCATGCAGATTGATTCTTAAATATAGTTCATATTGTATTAGAGAATTTGAAAGAGTTGTTTGTCTAAGAACATGCAGATGTCTGGCACAGGAGCCAGTCTGTCCACCTAGATCCAATCTGGGCTGTTGAAAACTCCTTTGACTTTCATAATTTGTAAGAAGTAGGTGTTATTAGCATATCTTGTTTCATTTCTGTTGTTTCTTGCACTTGCAAAGAGTAAGAATTATGAAACAATATTAGTAAACCTTGGCTGGTTTTGCTGAGTAGAGCACATATTCTGCTTTCTGCTCTGTAAATTGAAGATACATTAAGGTAGAATTTTCTTATCATTTTAAGCAAACAAACAAACAAATTGGAAAGCCAGGCCCTATTTTATTAAATCACTGAAAATTATGGTCTAGGAAGCTTTGTTTTCACTATTATTCTAAAGATTTTCTTTTGAAGATTGCCATTTGCAAATGTAAATTCCTGGGAATTTTTGGCGAAAATCTCAAGAAAAATGAAGTAACTTTTTACTATCAAGCAGCCATCATGGTGTAATTAAACAGAGATGGTATCAATATCTTTTGAGTGATTTACATAGTATAAACTGTTGTGTTTGTTCTGGACTGGTCTAGATGCTTTGTATATTAAAAATATTGGAATCAATGATTTGTTCCTGCTACACCTTCTGAACAGCTCCCAGGATTATGCACTGACATGTGAAGAAATGAGAAAAAAATACTAGTTTTGAGAAATCTGTAACAGCTTTTTAAGCTATTAACTGGAGAAAAGGTCATCTCTGAGAAGAGGAGCTCTCTGCTTTTTCACAGCATGCAAAAAACTAGAAACTGTTCTAGAAACTTTTCTGTGCCAAAATTCCAAGGGCACACAAGGGCACACATGTTTCTCATACGTATCACTAGGATTCTCATAAAGAATTTGTTTGCTAATAGAATGTAACATTTTAGTACAATTTGTACCCAGAAACAACTCTTGTGTATTTGAATTAGGACTTTAGTGTCAAATTGAATCTTTACTTAATTTTGCTCAACTGTTGCTTAATTCAGTGGGATCCTCAACACTCTCACTAGCTTTTATTTGTTTTAACCATAAAGTTTAGAAGAATATTTAGGTTTTTTTTTTTTCTGAGCATGTTGATAAATGTCTGGTCTGTCGTATCACAAAAGTTGTTGGTGGTTATCTCTTATCTAAATTGATTTGGATTGAGAAATCAGATACACCTGTGCCTCTCATGACCTTGATTTCAAAAGTATCTCCAACACCTAACAACAAGAGGGGAGCACTTACAAAACACAGGAGTGGCCCCTTTACTTACTCACTTGCTTTGATTGCGGTGATGGTTCTTTGTAGAGGCCGGTGGGCCTGCTGAGAAAGCTGCCCCAGAATGCTCTGTTCTGTTATGTTAATGTTCCCCGGTTCTGCTCCCCTGGTTGGCTCCGTTGGTGGCTACAACCCCTGTTACTTGATACGCCCTGGAAGTCTCTTCATCAGTTCCCTTACCCTGGACCCCTCGTTGTTCTCCCCGAGGGACTTCCCTGAACCCTTGCATGGGTGCAGACACATTAAATCTCTCCTGTAGAACCCTATGCAGAGACTCTTGCTGCTCATTTCCTCGTCGGACTGTTTTAGCCAGCTGTCTGCTCTGTGTGTGCACGCTGCCTGCACTGGGCGGCTTTCTCCTGGAGACGCTTTCAGGAAGGTCAAGACATGGAACCAGCTGAGAAGAACACAAAAGTTCTTTTCTTTCTGAAAGGGTTGTAGTTGCCTAGAGCTCTCCTCTGGGTGACAGTGCCTGTCTCTGCCTGAGTGGCTGAGGGCTACACCTCACATGGCCTCTGTAACCAGCCGGCTACAGGTCATTTGTACAAACACCAGCACAAAAACCTGCTTCTACATGAAGCGTAGGAATTCTGACTTCACATCTCTCCAGCAGGCCTGTGGGACAGGGCGGGTCTGACAGAGCTCTTGCCCAAAGACTTGGCATCCACTAATTGCTTCTGGTTTTAATGTTTTCTTTTTAATAATTAACAAAATGGGCAGAAAATTTCCAACTCAAGTGGAAACAAAAGGGCAAAGGAGGCTTGTGAGACGCAGGTGAGAAGACCCACCTGCCATCAGTGCCTGCACACATTCCTTGTGCTCATGATCTGCAGCAGCGAATACCAACACAGGAAGTAAGGGGCAATGCAGAAAGTTGTGCTCTGGCCCTGGCTCTTGTGCTGCCAGCACAGAGAAGCTGTGTTCCTCAGCTAGGAGCTTGTCAAAAGTGGCCTGAATATGTCAGCAAAAGCCTTCGGCACTTCTGCAAAAGACACTTTGGTCCAAGGTAGTACAAATATCTGATATGAAGTGAAGAAATCCTAAAGACACAAAACAAATGGTGAATCAGCTAACTTATCTTTAATTTCACAATCATAAGTTACTTATTTCTGTGTCTCAGCCTCCTACATAGCATCTTGCAAAAGCCTTCACTAGATTAAAACAAATCCCACAGTGTCAGGATGCTATTGCACCACAAGATGTTCCTGTTTGTCTTAGTGTTGTAGTAAAAAGTGGAGTGTTTACACAGCCACAGTAAGTATCAGGCTTTATGATATCTTCTTTACAGGTGGCTAGGTGATAAATCCACTGAAGAAAGAAACTTTGAGCAGACACTAGTTAGAATAGTATGTAGGAATTATAGTCTGTGTGAGTCCTCAGGCTAAAGAAGCTGTTGAAGCAGTTGTTTTTTCTCTGTACAGGTGGATTTTGACTGTCCACAGTTCTTTGCAGCCAGCTCTGTCCTCCGTGCATCCTCCTCAGGCATTCACAGCTCTGCAGAAATTCATTCTGACAATGTTCTAGCAATACTGCTATTTTACAGTAAGGTTTTTATTGAAGATAGTGGGGGCTGAATAGAGCTAAGATACAGAAACTAAGATTTAAGTAAATCAGATGAAACATCCCTGAATCCTTCAGAGACTGCTTAGGATTACCCTGATTTATTTTTCTCTAAACTGTGTAGAATATTTAATGAAACTAAGCATTAATCAAAAATCATACTGCAGCAAAATTTTTAAATACAATGGTGGGTTTACCTGCTGGAGACAACTGCACCAATTCCATTCACTCAAGTAGTTTGTCCAGGAGGTAGTCAGTGCCTTTCCTCCCAAGCCAGTTAATGAACTGAAGGAGAACTGAATGAGAATTCATTAAGCTGTGCAAGAGCCAAAGTGAGTTCACATAATTTCTGTGGGTAGGATTTGACCCCTGGTAATAATGGATTATGGCAACTGTTTTCGAAGAAGTCCAGAGGAAGCAGGGTTTCACTGGGAATTGGACAGCAGAGGAGGAATTTGGCATTGCACTCGTGTCTGTGAGGATGTCTGGTTTTTATCATGGTTTTTGTGCTGAAATCAAGGGCACGCATTACTCCGATCAGAAGACAAGGCAAAGCCAAGATGTGGTTTTGATGCCACACAGCTGGGAGCATTATAAGGTTAGCAACAAGGCTTCTTTGCTTGCCAAGGGAAAAAGTGGAGTAGAACAAGGGTGGACTTGCAGAAACAGTGGTGGATAAAGTCATGCTTATCCTATATGCAATTACACATTTTCATCATTCTAAACAGTCACAAATTACAATAGGTTACAACTAACCAAATAGGTTACCAAATAACCAACCAACTAAATACTGCCAAAAGCAAGTTGCTAGCTGTGTGCCGATCACTTTTTTTAAAACACAAACCAGCCAAGGCATCCAAAAAGCAGCTGCACGTGAGAAGAGTTGAATGCCTGTTGCTGATGAAATCTAAAGCCGCTGAAACTTTCAGTGCTGGTTGTTGTGAAAATGTTTCCATGCTGCTGATGTGAACTGCAGTGCAAGTGCAGGCTGATGTAGAATTCTCAGTGTCCTCTTTGTTTTACAGGGCTCATCTGGTCCCAGTGTTTTCCTTTGGTGAAAATGAACTATTCAAGCAAGTTGCAAACCCCAAAGGTTCATGGCTCAGAAATGTACAGGAGAAGTTGCAAAAGATAATGGGCTTTGCTTTACCACTATTTCATGCTAGAGGAGTATTCCAGTACAGTTTTGGCTTAATACCTTACAGACAACCTATTCATACTGTTGGTAAGTTCCCTGCACCTTTTCTAATGTGTTTGCAAATGTTTAGAAATTCATCAGTGTGCTGCTAATATCTGTAAATTTATAAATCTGTTCTAACAGTAAGAATTGATTGCTGTGCATCTAAAACAAGTATGTGAGGTTTAATTTTTTTGTTTTTTTAATTGCTGTCCTTCCCTGTTAAAAGGGGCAGTTCTTTTCTCTCCCCATTTCTGTCCCAGGCCAAATCTTACTCTTCATTCTCAGTTATCCATAGGCTTCTGTCCTAAGCAAGCCATAAGGAAATCCAAGAGTTGTCCAGTTTTTACGAGAGGGCTGCCACAGCTCTGCAGCTGCTGCTGTAGGTGCTGGATGCTGCAGCTGTTTTGTGAGAAGCCCAGACCCATAATTTCTTAGCTCTGCAGAGAAGTAGCTGTTGGGTGTTGCAGCTGCTGCACAGCCACCCCAGCAGAGCTCTGGAGCAGGGCTGCTGGAGGGAGCTTGTGTGGTCCTGACCTCTGCTCATCAGGACAGAGGGAGAGATGCAGGGGAAAGGGAGAATGCACAGTGTGGTGCCACAGCCCTTGGGCAGGCTGCCACTTAGATGGCTTTGCAGGTCTTTAGGGTGTTTCCTTCCCTCTTGTTTTTTTTCCCTTGGAAAGATCCAGTCATGTTTAATTGTAAGCCTGCGTGCCATGGTGACAGGCAGTTTGGGAGAGTGCTTTTCCCCAAAAGCTTTCATTACTGCTCATCTACTCTCACTGGAGTGTGGAACTGAATATATTTTTAGTGTTTTTACTAGTGCTATTGATAATCACACCTTTAAGAAACAGGTGATGCTGTGTGTCATGCAAAGGCAGCAGCTATCTGTCTGCATATTTTTTGATAAATCATTTTTAGCCAGATTCTGACGTGAGTGAACTAAAGAAAATTGAGCTGTTCTGGTGTTCCACAAGGGACATTGAAGGTGGTCCTCCCTTTAGTGGGGGGATGATTTGATTATAGTATGAAACAAATACAAATGTTTAAGACAAAAACATAGCTCTTTTTATGTTAAATTTTATGCAAATCTCTGTTTTATCTGATTTAACTGTTCATACAGTTAAATATTTTGAAAATATTTAGTTCTTAAAGCCCACATTGTATACAGGAAAGCTAAAAATGTCACTTACTTCAAAGCCAAAAAGTTATCAAAGCTTTGGAATGAGATGTATTGAATGAGATGTATTGAATGAGATATATATGCTGCAATTTTTATTTGGGCTGATGACACCAGGACTGTTTTGAAGCTTAAAATGTCTTATTCTTTGACACATTTCTTCATCATGACAAGAGCTCAGGTGTGCTACAAATCAGCAAGACCAGAGTCTTGCAGAAGAACTTGTAAGATCTCATGAAATCCTTTGCCTTTTGTGTCTCTTTCCCCATGTTTGAGAACTATCACAATATCCCTGTGTAATTGAAAGTGTGTGAGGTGTTCTTGGTATGGCTCAACATGGCTTTGAAAGCATTGGCTCAGCTCCTGAGAGCTGCAGAGGCCAAGTATGGGTGATTTCACTCCTGGTTCAGAAGCCATGGATCCAAGACCAATCAGCTAAGCCAAGATCTGTGAAGTTTGTGTGTTTTGGGCTTGATGAATGAAATATTTTTCGTTTTCCTTTACTTTTTTTTTTTATATTACTGCTTTTCAGAAATATCAAATATCAAATTAAGCAGGTTCCTTAAAGCTGCACATAATATTAGAGAGATGAGTGTAGTTTTCAATGTCTTCACTCTTGAGAGAAGAGACTTTTGCAGAAGGGCTTGGGGGTTGTTTGCTGTTTCCAGTCCTGCCTCTGGAAATCCTGTATTGTATGTATATTGATTTCACATCCCTCTAAAATATTGCTCAATCCATGTCTGGGTTCCCACCCCAGCCATGTAAAGTCTGAGTATCAGCACCACACAGGGCTCTAGAGCTGTTAGCAGTTGGAACTGCAACAGGAAAATGCAGGCTCAGCTCTTTGTGGTTCTAGCTAGGCTTCCCTTTAGTCATCACCATCCAATCTGAAGTGGCAACATCTGTTGAAAGCAATTTTCAGGTGCCTTTGGAAAAGCTCCTGAAGGTGCTTTTAGCTCTCTGTTTCTCCAGACTTCGTCTCTAATCCCAGTCAGGTTTGTTAAGGTCTTGGTGCTTCCAATGCAAGAGCAGCTTTCAAAATCTGGTAATTGAACAACACAGGAAAGACTGAGATCATGGGAAGCTACTCTTAGCAATCCACTTTTTAGCCATAGTTTTTTGTGGAAGAGAAGGCTGCCCACTGAATTTCCATGGAGCAGGTAGCAGGCTTTGCACATTGTGGGGAGAACATTTTGGTTCCAGTCATGTGAGTGGGCAATTGATAGTACCAAGACACCTCACAGGGTTTAGGGGATTTACGTGCTACCCTGCCTAGACTGAGGTCACCAACAACAGTTCTGCTGCAGTGATATCCATCGTGAATAAATTGGAAGATAAATATTTCCTTCAGTCCTGTTCATGTGACTGTGTGGTTGAGGGTACCACTGTCCTCTTAAGCATGTCCCTCACACTGAGTGATCTACTATGCAGATCAGAGCAGAAAACAGTGAGAAAGAACATTTTTTTAAATACTATGTTGAACTTGTAGACAGCACATAACCCATAGGATTGTATCTTGAAGTGTAAACTGCTCCTTCAAGTTAGAGCTTATCACTATTCTCATTTGCTCTTTAGCTGGCAGACTGAAATGTTGGGGATGGGGGGGATAATTCATTTTACCAGAATGTGAGCAGAAGGAAATGGAAAACCAGACCCAGGACTCAGGCTTGTGAAAGGCAGGATCAGGCCCTAGGGTAAGAAAATTGTGCTGTGATTCTGCCATCTGACTGGGAACTCTGGTGGAGCTGTTAGAGAAGGAACAGCAATTCTGCTTAAAAGAGATGTCAGTGAAGCTAATGCTGTTGTGTTTGATTTACAGTGGGAAGCCCCATCCCTGTAAAACAGAACTTGAACCCCACCAATGAAGAGATCGATCAGCTACATGCATTGTATCTACAGAAACTAAAGAAATTATTTGAAGAACACAAAAGCAATTATGGCATCCCTGAGCATAAATCTCTCATCTTCGAGTAGCAGATTACAAGTTGTAATTCGAAATCTCATACAAAGAAACAGTGTCTGCTGAAAGATGTCTTTCTTGCAATCCATATTTTGCAATTTGTAATTATTCTTATGTAAGGAATACTTTTAAGAAGGGAATATTAGATGATTTATTGATTTTTATCTTATTGGGCGGTGGGGGGAGGGATCTTTGGGATGTAAGCCTCGCAGCCAGTGCTGTTTTGAGTGTCCTTTTAGGTTCATGTGTGCCAGAAATGCGAGTGAGAGACTCCACACAGATATTCTTACCACCAATGTACCTACCCATAGCTTGAGAATAGGAAATTGCCCCAGCATGAGATCACTAGCAGAAGTATAAACCCAACAAGTCTTTGATTATAGGTTGAGAGACTTACCAGCATTTCTCAAACACGACAACAGGTTGTTCTCTGAAACCCCTGCTGCTCTTCCACAGAAATGAAGGTGTGTGTTTTCAGCAGATGGCTACTGTAAACCACTTACATGAGAATTCAAGAATAGGAGCCTTCAGCCCTGAATAGGATACTGGCAGAAATGGTTTGTCCATGTCATGGACCAGAGAAAACCTTCTGTTTGGGGAACTGTGTTGAGTTTTTTTTTGTGTGTATGTGTGCTGGATGGTGGGAAGCACTGAATGATGTGACTTTTCTGGAAAATCTGTGCTTTGGATCAAAAGTTTGGAAGATGAAACAGCTTTGGTAGTTTCAGCCTCAGAAGAGATGGCAGGCACAGAACAGGAGAAGTGAGGGAATCATGTGAACTCTTCATCCTGTGCAAATTAAAAATGATCCTATGTCAAGAACTTGCACAGAAGGAAAGGGAACCAAATTTGTTCAGTCAGTTCTGAAAAGGAAAGTGTACTTGATAATGGCTTTTTTCCCCCACTGACAGCTGTGGGGATGTATTAAACTGGTGCTGCAGGGTGACACAGCTGCAGGGTGACACAGTGTGAGCGTAGCTCTAGGGTGCAGCAGGTTAAGAGGATGCACTGTATATAAACCCAGTGCCTGAATTTGACAAAAGATTTATCCTTAATGTGGATATCCACTTCAGAAAAGTGAAGACAAAAATCTTAGCCAAACACTTTTTCAGTGAAAATGCCTAGGTCTTGGAGATTATTGTGTGTGGAAAGAACTGTAGTATATTACTGAATTTTTACGAGACAAATTTTGTATTTGTACATGCTTTCCGTCTGCATGCAGACTTTTCAGATCTGATGTCAGTGAAGAGACTTCTCTGCTTTAAGCAGTTTTGGTGCCTGAATATTACATCAGTTAGGTGGTCTGACAGGTCATGCATGGGCTTGTCAGGTAGCCTGGGCATCTCCAGTTGGCTCGGTTCAGCACTGAGATGCTCCAGGAATAACAGCACTGGATACATTGTGTATTTCATTGGCTGGAGGCTCTTAGAGGAAGCACAGCTGGGGTTTTGGGAACAAGGTAGAACTCTGGAAAGAAAATATCTTAGCAAGGTGAAGGTGTTTAAAGAAAAGAGTGGAAATTACTTCTACAGAGTGAACTCTGACTGAACCAATGTCCCAAAGCCAAACACGTACTTGCCAGACAGAGCGGATGTATGTGCTCCAAAAAACCCTCCAGCAACAAGTTGGTTTCCTTAAGAAGGCTCTTCCTTCTAGTGCCTCTGTCATCCGGATGTAAACAGCACTGAGGCCAATGCTGAGTCCTGCTCTCATTTTCTCTACAATGACACAATCACTCTGGGAACCAGGGCTGGAATTTGCAGTGCCTGACAGACTGCTGCCAATGTGCCCACACTTCACCTCTACCTGAGCTTTCTTGGTGCCATGTGTGCTTGCCCTCCCTTCCCACGCCTTTGCTGATCACTGAGGATCACTGTGGTGTAGATATCTTGCTTCCTCACTCTCTGTCCACCTTTCCCTGGGTTGAGATCTCTGGTCTCTATGCATAGAAAATACTGAGTAGTGGCTTATTCAGCAGAAATGGGGTTTAGGAGCAGGGTTTGAGAAGAGGAAACCATGGCTGTGCATGTTTGACACCAGCATAAGATCGGGTTTGTTTCAGCTCTGGAAAGGGCATGTTTCTAAGGAGGTCAGACATGGCAGGTTTGTTACCTGAGAGGAGGTCTCAGTGTCCTGAGGATTGTACAAAGTGATGATCCTTGAGCAGTTGTTTTTTCTTAGCCAGCTATGTGAAATTTCCTTTGGATTTGACTCTTTGCTGCCTGCCCGGATGAATAGAGCTGATTATTCATGAAAGAAGAATTTGGAGTCTATGTTAGACTGTTCTCTCCTAGATCATCTGTTCTAATGAGGTATTTCCTCTCATTCTCTGTTCTTTTCCCATTACCGTAATGATACAGAAGACCAGGCTGTAAATTTAAAAATATTAGCATTGGGTTGAGGATGGAAAGTAGCAATGTTTTTTTGTTGATCAAATTAACCAAAACATTTAGGGAATATGTGTATACCGATTTTGGGACAATATCTGGCCCAAAGAGTACCCTACAAACAGGCTTTCCTCTGAATTCCATGAGAAAATTTTCTGTGGGCTCTGTGCACCATCCATAACTGGCTGAGACAAAACAAGTAGAGATTGTGTTACTATGGCTACTGATATTGTCATTGCCTTGTAACATGGTGACGGTAAAAGAAACAAAAAACTAAAAAACCCAACAAAAAACAACAAACCAACAAAATCTCCAAACAACTCAAGTATTTATTGTTGCTGAGTTACCATTGCATATTGCTTATGATGGTCCTTCCAAACTACCTTTTACTAACCAATTGTCTAGTGTACCTAGGACTATTTTAAAATAGAACTTCTGTCTCTAAACGTGATAGGCATGGTGTCATCTAAAATATTTACCTCTGTGTTAGTGTGTGGATCTGTAAGGCAGCCCTGCAATCCTGAGCCTGAAGGCCACAGGCCTGGCACCATAGACCCGTTTTGGCTACCACAGGCACCGGTCCCAGCGCTGCTGCAGCCATGAGGGGGCTGCCCATATTTGCTGGAGCAAGAGTCTCCAGCTGCAGTTCCTGCTGGACAAAGCAAGAGCAAGGAGCTGGTGAAAATGGTGACACCACTTCCCCCAACTGCGGCTGGAAGAACTGAGGAGCGCTCACATTCCTGGTGGGATGCCCACACTGCCTGGGGCCTGCTTCGTGGGGTGTTTCTCTTTGTGCCTTTTAATGCCACAGGTAATCCCAACAAAGCCAGCCATCCATCAACAGGAGAAGCTCTGCCTCTGAACCATGCAAACACTGCCTCCCTGACATGCTCAGGATGAAGTACCTGCCTGTTCTCTCCTGTGTGAACACCTCTGGGCCAAATTCTGTTGGCAGAAAGTCAGTCCTCGAGTATTTTTACTTTGTGAACTACACAGCATAGTTTACACTTTGTAGCCATTTATGGTACCTGTAAAATATGAATGTCAGTTGTTTCGATGATAGCTGGGGCAAGGAGGTGTGAGATAATAAATGTTTGTACCAAAGTGGGCTTGTGCTGACTGGAATTCAGACACTCATCGCTGCTGTTGGGCGAGGATCCTGGCTGAACTCAAGGGGTCACATTAGCCTGGCTGTCAGGCTGTGTTCTTATCATGCTGAGAAATCTGGATGGAGTGCCTGCTGCAGACTCCTGAGGAGAGCCTGAAGTCAGGTTCCTGCTGGGATTCCAAAGGGTCTGAGGAAGAAGTGACCAATAGCAGGGAAGGGCTGGGCTGCAGCAGCCCACAATCAGTGCCGAGGGGGCACAGCTGGGAAGCTGGAGCATGGGAGGGTGGACAATCCTCTGAGGAACTGGCAAAATACCAGCTTTTGGAGTTGAATTCAATTTCAGTTTAAAGAAAACTTTGAATTTAAGTGCAAGTTGCATGAAGGAGTCCAAATCTTAGTAACAGTACCCTGGAGAGAAAAAGCCCTGCAGGGACTCTGCTTCACTGTAGGAACTGGGGAGCTAAACATCTGCTTGGAGTAAAAAATGTGTTGCATTTGCCTCTTGGGAAGAGGAAAACTACCCACCTTACAACAGTGATGTATTTAATGGGGTTTGTTTGTTTTAAAGTATGGCAATATAATGCAGCAATAACAGCTGTAGTATCAAGTAGGAATTCCAAAGCCTGGGAAAGACTAACTGTATTTTGTTACCAGTTTAATAGTTTTTTAACGGAATGATGCCACCTTGCATCTCAGTGTAGCATAAAGAGGAAAATGGGATAAAAGTGGCCTTGGCTTGTTTTGAAGCATCCCCATTATGTGTATGCACGTGTGTAAATTGGAGGTGTGTCATGGTTCATCAGTGGATCAACACCACATCCTGATTTTGCTGAAATAAAAAAAAAAAAAAAAAAAAAAAGAAGCAAGTTTTACCTGTAAAGCAAGAAATGGAAAAAACAGGGAATGGAGAGGAACTCGACATTCATGCTTCTCAAGGTGCTGCAGCAATGCTCATCCTGATCACGACTGGTTGAGATAGGTAAGTGATGTTACCTCCCTAGCCAGGTAGTGGATTCTGAAGGGAGTTGAGTGGCCTGAGGGATGTAGGTGGTTTTTCAGCTGATGTTTCTTGAGGTTGATATCAATTTCATGTCAGCTGCACTGCTTGAGCAGTGCCTATAGAATTCCCTTGTATTTTCTTTTTAGTAGACAGAATAGAGATGCAGAAAAGGATACGGAGAAGAGGGGACAAGAAGAGGAAATTAGTTTACTTAATGTAGTCATATGCTGGAGAAATATATCCATCTAAAAAGATAGCGAAGAACAATAGGTGAGGATCCGTATCCTTTATGGCTGCTTTTCATACCCTAATACTGAATTTCACATGTAGAACAAGCTTGGGAAATGCCTCTTCCAGTGCAGAGAGGAAGAGACTCTCTTAAAGCATGAAATATCTCTTGCCCACTTTGGTGGACATCTAACCTGGATCCTTTTCCATCTTGGACAGTAGTAACAAAACTGTGAGCTTTTCTTGGCTAGCCTAAATCAACAGTGGGCTCTCCTTTCCCTTCTGCAGTCAGCAAGCAGTATTTAATTCTAGGGACTAGGTGTGTTAATTGGAAATCTGACATTTTCCCTCTGTGCAGAGCAGAGACTGTCCTCTAGAGAGGTAGTGTTTTCCAAGGGAAATTGTTTAGGACTAATTCTTACACATAGTAATAGGGATATGTATGTGCTTTGAAACACGCTGAGGTCCACTCTAAAACAGAATCCAGGTGACTGATTCATTGCTAAAATTTAAGTTACTTCTCCTTCCAGTGGCGTTTCCGGTAAGTGACACAGTACTGGCCTTTAAAGTTTCAAAGTCGCAGGCGGCGCCGAGCGGCGCGGGGTTCATGGGCAGGTCCGCGGGGCGCACGGGCCGAGCTGCGCGGGGCGGGAGCCGCAGGGAGGGCGGCCGCCGCCAGGTGGCGCTGGGGCGCCGCGGCCCCGCTGAGGGGAGGGCCCGGGGGAACGGGCGGCCCTCGGCTCCGAGGGCGGGAGAGCGCGGGGTGCTCCCGAGCCTCCGCGCCGGGTGCCAGGGTTTAGGCACCTGCTCGCTCACGCTTACGCGGAGGGACGGTTCGCTGCTGCCCTCCCTTCCCGAGCAGGCGGGTGGGATGGGAGCGAACGGCAGGAAACGCGTCTGTCCTCCTCCTGCCAGGGGGAGCTGCGGCCTGGTGGCTGCTCGGGCTTTGGGGAGAGAAGGCTCTGCCTCCCGGCTGCTGCCCGGCCTTGGCGTGTTTGTGTTCGGTGCTGAGGGAGGCGCTGCTGCTCGAATGCCTTCCGTCACTGCCTGTTTGCCTTGTGGTTCAGTGTTTCACCTGAAAAAAATTCTGCCCGCATATGACTTTGTAGTCTGACATTTTAATTCCTGAGGCAGGGAGGAGGAAGGAAGGCACAAAATAACAAAACTGTTGCTGCTCTGGAACCTATTGAAACGTAAAACTGCTTTTTGATTTTCAACAAAAAGAAAAAAAAAATCCGTGAAAGAAATGTTTAATCTTTTAATCTCTCATCTTTTTTGCTTGCAAAATTTAATTTTTTAGAATGCAAACGGCTTAGGTTTCTAATGTAAACAAAGGATTTATGTGATTTTTTTTTCTAAATAATGATTACATTTTACTGCATCCGTAAGTCACATGGAATAAGAAGGGCTTTTAACAATGTAGAAGTTTAGTGTCCCATGCCCTGACTCTCAGCCAGTGGCAGACCACCTTATCACATATTCTGTCATTATTACTTCCATCAAAGTTTTATCAGCCATGAGCCAGAAAGAGAAGAGTCTGTAATTTGACCATAAAATCTGCTGAGGTGGAAAATATTTGCTTAACTGTCATATAATGCATGAGTTGAGAAAATGGATGTTATTACTGTAGCCGGGTTACCAATGGTGTTTGAAATGCTGTACTCCTGGCTACCTCTTACAAATCAAGACAATCTATATTATTTCACTCTTTAGAACAGGAAAACTTGAAATCCTGAAATAAAACACGGGATTAATTTTTGGGATGAGCCATCTGAACACACTGTATTTGCACTCTTCCAGAGAATAAGCGGGCCCTATGTAAACACACATTACAGCCAAGGGGCATTTTACCTGAGTAATGGCTATAAATTAATCCTATTAGATTGGACTCAAGCTGTGAGTAGTGGAAGTTACCAGTTGGGCCTCCCTCCACTTTTCCACCTTCTCCTGCCTGGAGGGATGATGGGCCTTTCAAACTGAATGGTTTTCTGTGACCTATTGGTGCTTGTTTTAAAGGAAACATGTATTAGGGTTTTTTGTTTGATATGTAAGTAGTGTCTAGTGGCTTGACTTCACCATGGCTCACATCTTGATGCAAGGATGTCTTTTGTGGATCTGTCCCCTGGAACTTCAAATTTTTCATCTGAAGGTGCAGAGGTGGGGCACAGGGTCAAAGCTCACAATTTCCTCTTGATATGAGGGGGGTGATACCCTCTTCAACCTTGCTATGGTTTTAATATCTAGCTTTTGTGCCCAACTGTTCCATCCTGACAGCAACTGGGGAACAGCACAGGAGGTTTCTGTTCCCAGCACTGGTCAGCATCTCCTCACCCTTGAGGAGAGTGGTTTCCCTGTGGAAGGGCCAGCCCTGTTACATCGACTGCTCTCCCAACAGTAGCTGACAGCACTAATCTGCATTACATAGGATTAAACAGGCACGGTAATTAACTTGCATAAGCGCTTTAGCAACTTTTGGCCTTGAATTGCAGCCTGTCCTGTATATATTGTACAGGGCCTCTATAGGCTGGGCACAACATGGGGGGAAAGTTGGGGAGAGGCAAACAAAGCTGAAATTTCAGCTGCCAACAGTGAGCAGGCGACAGGAAGCACACAGGGTCATGATGAAATTGCTGTTGTCATTTTTTCAGGAGTCAAGGTGTGCTGAATATCATACAGGTGTTGAAAAGGCAGGATGGACACTGGTATGCATAGCTCTCACTGAATCCACACAACTGTGGAAGAAATGGCTCAATTTCTAGTCCATTTCTCTGTTGTGTTATTCCTATGTGAGAAGTGAATCTGTACCTAGGAATTTACTCCTTCAGTTTTATAGCTTTATTCATCAGGAGCCATACCTTTAACTAATTCTTATTACTATGCTTGAGAGATTCAGTTCAAGTGTGCAATCCTAAACTGAACCAAAATGTAGGTATGTCCATAATCTCCACTATCCTTGGGTACTAGATTCTGCTCAGTGACCATATGTCTGAATACTTTAAGGCATCCATCCCAAGAAGCACTACAGAAATAAGTCCAAAGCAATGTGTCTTTTCTCCTCATTCTTAAATATATCTGATGCAGCCAATTCAGATCTGCTTCGAATCAGAGGAACAGCAGGGAAGGCTGAAATGCATTGGCCTGTAGCAATTTCTCTTTCTCTAAAAACAGATGGTACCAGGGGAAAGGTCAGAGTCAGCAGGAAAACTTGAGAAGATTTCACTTTCCCACTATACCGTGTGTTATCCTGGGTCTCATGTGTGAAGCTTATTTCACTTTTACATGAGATAAAAGTGAGGAGTCACCACCAGGTCAGCTGAAAATTGTACACCTTGAGGAAAAAGGGTTTATCCAGTCTAACTCGAAGACCATGTGGGTTTCTTGTTTGTTTGACTTAAAGACTCAGGGTCCTCTTGCTAACCTCTCAGGAATGTGTTCTCAAGACCTTTTTGCATTTCTGGGTGTTTTGACTTCAGACATTTCAGAGCAAAGCACTGAAAGTTTCTCATCAGCAAAATAGTCCCACAGCAGTGCAGATGCCTTAGGAACTATTGAGAAATATGTGCTGCTGAAGTAAACAGAACCCTTAGGTACGATGGACTTCAGAGCAGTGCCACAAACCCTGTGGGCATGAAGCACTTCAGACAGACATTCAGTCTTGAAAACCTGCAGCAACCTTGGGAGAAGTTACTGCCAATGAACAATCCGCTCAAGAGCTGATCATTCATTATTATTAACCACCACTTACAGGTGCTGAACAACTTGCCTGAAGCATGTGAAAGTAAATAAAAAAGGGAAAATTGTCCTCAGTCCTTTTAACCAGGTAACAGTAGGTCTGGCCTAGTAGTCTAAACATGGTCTAGAAGTCAGGACAGTGGGTTGGCAAACAGGGAACGGGACAAAGGAGTAACCATTTTGTAATGAACAAATCAGAGTTCATTAACTAATTGCCTTGGAACTGGTGGGCCCTCCTCCTTTGTGGCCGGGTTAAATTCTATGGCACAGTGTGATTACTGCTTCCCAGGTATCTACTGCTGCAAACTGCTGGAAGTTCATAGCCAGATCCCAAATCCTGCTGGCACTTACTGGCAGGTCACAGCCTGTGTCACAGGCTGCTTCCCCTGGGCACCTGGAACCACTTCTAAGAACCAGTCTGTACAAACACTGGTGTACAAAGTAGAAGAGAATAAGGTATTTTATTGGCTGATTTTGCTTGTCTTTCAAAACCCAGTGCTGAAACCCTGACCCTCATTGCAGGGTGAGCAGTCCTACCTGGTGTATCTTGAGAATCTCATGCCCATTTGAAGAAAACCCTTCATGGGTGTGAAATGCTCCGATTCTTATCTCGGTCTGGGCATGCTGTCAGTGGAGGAAAAACTAGTAAGTGATATTGTCATCAATTTGGACCTTCATTTCTGAAATTTACTTAGATAAAAGGGAGAGTTCCTGGATTCCTCTTTTAGATAATAATTTTTGTTTTAAAAGCTGGTATAAACTCCATCTCTTTTCTATAAGAGATGAAAAAATTAAATGGACACATTTGTAGTGAATCCATTAGTAAAACACAAAACTTGAAAGAACAAAACCAAAAGTATTAAGGTAATAATATTAAATGACTTTGAAGTTCAACTAATTGTTTTAGAACTGGAATCCTAAACCACATGTCTTGTTTCTACAAGAATCTCTTCACCTGATTTTTTTTTATGATAGCCTGGCACTCTAAACATTTGGAGAAAACGTAACTGGGTTGGATACCTGCATGGAAATTACCAGTTCTAAAACTGTTTATCACACTACTTGTCTTAAGTACTTCATGGTGGCAGCTGAATAATAATAACGACCTGCTTGACATTTGTATGGCATAATTACAGATTTTGCTAATGTATGTGATGGATCCTTTTCAGTATTGGAAGGATGTTCTTCTAATATTGCTCGACTGTATTGCTGTTTGCTGTCTAGGATTTCACAGTGCAGGATGGTAAGAGATAGAAAATATAGAGAAGACCGTGAAATTGATTCTTTCCCTATGAAATTGCTAATCACATACCATTGCAGTTTTTACAAAGTTGCTTAAAAAACATCTGATGCTGCTTCCAATGAAGATTCCTGTTACAGGAGCCCTGTGACACCTTCTGATATAAATACAATTTCTTTGCTTAAGGCAGAGTGGTATTTGTGAAAGGGCATCCTTTCAGCTGTGTGCTGAGATTTAAGGTGCTCCTCAAAGGCCTTGTTGGGTACAATGTTTTCTGCTTCATTCACAACTCCTGTTCTGCTTGCTGCCGCTCCTGACCCATCTACACAGCAGGAGGGCTGCTCTGCCCTGTGGTGCTTGAGGAGAGGTCAGGCACAGCCTCCCTAGCTTGGCCTGACTCCAAAGGCCTCTGGATTGCCCTTGCCATGGTGGTGTCCTACTGGAGTCACCCACGGCTCCCATCAGTGGGTGGACTGGGAATGTGGCTGAGGCACTGACATCAATGGGAAGTGGTCTCTGTGGGCTCTGCAGACTGATTGGCTTTACTTAATCTGGCAGAAGGCCAAACCAGCTGTCATTGGGCAGTGCAGAGGGACAGCTGTGCTTTTAATCACTTGCATTAAAAATATATATGAAAATTAATTGGCAAATAGTGTACAACTGTCCGCAGTCGTGGTTCCTGGGCTCCACTGTGGCCACCTGCTGGCTTGTCCCCTATCCAGCCCCGGCTGTGGAGGAGGATTTGATTCCTTCTCTGTTTTAAGCTATACCCTTGATTGCATATGAAAACTGCACTTTTGGCCACTGTCCAGAGTTGTAACCTTGTTGCCAGAATTTATTAAAAAACCCCCAGCCGGCCCTTTGTATCACTTAATCTTTTCTCTGATCATAAGCAGTACAGAGGTACCTTTGTAATGCACCAGCACTGACGTTTGATGTAATGCCAGTGCTGCTATGGGCTTTCATTATTACTTGGGATAACCGTCAATTTAATTTTAAACAGGAAAAATAGCTTTCTATTATGTGTTCACTGGCACAATATATTTGAATTTATCAGGTATTGAAATAAACAGTATTGTTAAAAAAAACAGTCTGAGCTTAGGTAAAACATGATTTCTCAACAGCACAACAAGCTAAATCTCCTATTTTAATAGTTTATAAACATTTGAAATACAAAGAATTAGAACATAATGCCCAGGTCCTGTTAATGTTTGAAAAAGGATGTGTAGCCACCCCTAATTTTGGATTAGGGGATTGCAGCAAAGGAGCTGCAATGGATGGGAGATATAAAAACTTAATTAATGAGTAAATAAGTAGTTCTACATGCATGTGTGTGCATGCATGTAATAAAATGACAGAATTTTCTGTAGCTCCTAATAGCTCTTAGAAATTCTGAATGATGGCTTTTCATATCTTGGGTTCTCTTAATTGACTCGTGAAGCACTTAAGTCTAATTTACTGGAGTATAAAGCAATCTGAGGGCTGTGATTGCTCTGTAATAGCTCAGATCAAATTAATACTGAAGGCAAGATTTGTATTTATAAGTGTGCCTTAGTACCATCAGCACTCTCACCATCAGTCCCAGGCTTGTTCCATCTTTTTACATTAAGTGCATATCTGGATTCTCAAAACTATTACACTTAGTACAGCAATATTGATGACATTAAGGGGAACATTTCAAAAAGTATATATACACAAAATTCACCTGAATTTCTGTTCTGCTTGGATACCTCAAACATTTCCTGATTTATCAGTAATTTCAAACAAATCTTTGCAACAGAATAAACAGATACAACAAACTAGAGAGGGTCTGACTCTCTGATTTTTTGATTTTAAGTTTGAAGAGCACAAATCTAAAATCTGACTTCACAGCTGAAGCCCATGTGTAGTTAGGCAACCTAATGCCATGATTTCAGCTGCTTTCAAATTTTTCCCCTCGACGAAAAGCAAGTGAAAGAGCACTGAACAAATTAATTCAGTGTGACTGATTTGTGGCTTTAATTACATGTGATGTAAGGCAATGACAGTCTTGGGCTGTGACAGCAGGTTGCTGGTATTCCCGCTGCTCACCTGCTGCTCATGCATCTCCTCCAAGGAGGAAACTCCCCTCTATTTATTCCCTGAGCTGAATAATTTCAGAATGTCCCAGTGGGAAAGGGAGTGATAGAGCAACTTGGTGGGCCCCCTGGCACGCAGCCAGGGTTAACCCACTTCAGGGGGTAACAGAAATCCTCTGACTTGTGGGGGAAGGGGGTTTACTGATGCTGGTTTTAATGCAGCAGTGGGAAAAGGGGGATCTGGCTTCACTCTGGAGCTGGCCATCACGGCCCAGGTGAATCTCTAATGTCTGTCAGGGGCCCTGGCTGATGCTTAGCCCTATAGCCCAGCAAGAGGTTTCCTGAGCTAGGTCTGGAAACCTATAAGGGTGTTGGGATTGGGTTGTTAGTAAATACAATATGTCTTTTTGTTTCCGTATGTAAATCTTTTTATTTAATGGGCAATAATATTGCATAAGAACCTAGCGATGAATTAAAAAATCCCAACCTCATAAAACAGTTTCACAGAAAAAAGTTCCATAGATGTGTTAAGAGCATTTTTGTTTTGTTTTCCTTTTTGCAAGTGTTTGTTTCTAGGACCTTGTCTGCAGCAGACTTTTAGTCTCTGCTTGGATTGTAGCAGTGATGCAAACTGCTGGTGCAGATGTGCTGCCACTAAATATGTGATGGCTGGAGCAGCAAATACACACTGCAAATGCAGAGTATGGAGGGAAGAAGGGAAAGCAGCGTGTATGGGGCAGGCTGTGAAGTATAGAGTCCAGTGGTAGTTTCTGGTGGGGTGTTTGTTTAATTTTGCTCCAGAGATGAGTAAGAGAGAAGGCAAACAACCACCACCAGAAAGTGTGGTGGTGCCAGGCAGGGAGTACAAGAAATGGCACAGTCCCCTGCCCTCCCACAGGCAGGGATGTCAGGCACTGGCATGCAGGGGAGTGTCTGAAGTGAGGCTGCTGTGCCTCTGCTGAAGCAAACAGACACACAGGGCATGTCAGCCTCCCAGGTATTTACCCACATACCTCCGGCCAGGCTGTGAATTCTTCAGTTCAGCAGCAGCCAACACCCACTGAAGACAACAGCAGCCTGCCTCAAGTGAGAGGGATGTGATTTTGCTTTTTAGTTACCAAGTATTGCATCTAATTGAACTTGCTGTAGGGGAGAAAGGCTGATCTTAAGCTGATAATTCCTTGTTTAAATGTGACTTAAAATAACTGGCTTTGGGGAGCAGCAGTGCCTCCACTGATCCCAGTGAGAACTGTTATCCTGCCAACACTGGCTGCAAGTCCCAGAATTACCATTGCCAAAGACAGCAAAGGCCCACTGTCCTGTGTTCCTCATCACCCACTGAAGGACTGACTGAAAACCAAGAGCAAGAGCTGCTCAGGGCCACCAAGGCTTGAAGAAGCTGGCTCAGTTTTAACTCCCTCCCTGTCTCATTTGAGCAGAAGCTGTCAGCCACCTCATAGCTAGGCTAAGGGGCCTGGAATGCAGCTGATGATCACCAAACCTGTCATGTAGAGGCTGTTACCACAAGTAGTGCTGATGAAACAGGATATACATGCATGAACTTCCCTTTTTTATATATATATCTGGCTTTCTGTGAATAACTTGTCAGTTCAGGACATCCATAACTAGCTCATACTGCCAGATTTTGAAATTTTAGCTCATGATGGAAAAATAAAGGCAAGTAGTGGGATGTGTCACTAAAAGCAAGTGATGAATCCTGGCACCATCAGCATTTTGGATGATATGAACACATCTCCATGCACTCAAGAGCCAGTGATCTGTATCCTAGAAACTCACTCATTATCACATACCTAACCATAACTATGTTTTCTGTTACATGACAGCAGAAGTATGCATGTTGTTTTTCAAGAATGGAAAGGCCTTTTCCTTGTGGCTGGAGTCCCACATGCTAATTTTCCAGCTGCTAGACTTTGATCCTAGTCTAGCACAACTGCTGTGAGATCAAGGGCTGTGTTCCACTTACCACAACAAGCAGTAAGGATGATGGGGAGCAGGGGTTACAGCTGAGTTGTGGGATGTTGTAAGCTACATGCTGGCAACAGCCTGCTCCAGATAAAATTGTATTTGATGTCTACATCTCTTGCAGAAAGGCAAAAATCAGAACTTTCAGGGGACCCAAACATTTAATGCAACAGGAAAACTACCTGTGTTCTGGCCTGCCCTTTCCCAGTGCCAGTTCTGTTGAGCTCTTGTTGAAATACAACATCTTGAAATACCATTGGCAGTTCTCCTGCCTGTATTTCCAGCTGGCCACAGCTGGGCTGCCCTGCAGTTGGCTCCTCAAACATGACTTTTTTGGGACTTAGGTTAGCTAATCCCCTATATTTAGCCATAGCATATATATATCTCCTAAACCAAGATCTGGATTCTAAAGGCAATAAGTGTCTCTTGAAAGCCCCACTGCAAACCTCAAATTAAAAATAAAACAAAACCACCTTTACTTGCAATATAGAAAATTAAAAAAATATTAATAGCAAATCTAAGACTCATCCTTCTGGATTCGAAGACTGTCATGACTTCAGACTTTTTTAATAGAAACACTGATATCTTATTTGCTGGGATTTTTTAAGGTGAAGGTGAATTTTTCTTTTCTACTTGTCTCTGGCAAACAAAACATTGGAAAATTGTGGGTTTCCCCAAGACTGACTGTGAGGGCTAGAAGAGCTTTGGGAGTGCTGTTTTCAGGAGGCTGGGAGATCATTTGATTCCCTAGAATTGAGAGTGTCTGTTTAGTATTCCTCTAGGCAAAAGACATTACTAAATATAATATCAAACTATTAAATAAGGGTGATGGGGTGTATACCTGTTCTACACTGCATGATTGTGTTTGCAGAAAAGTAACAATGAATTTCTAAAGTCAATCTGCAAGCTAGATTTTTTTCCTCACTTAAGAAAATAACTGCTCCTTTCATGGTATAATGACCATGATGTTGATTGTTACCTTCTGTGCTGGGTACTGAGGAACAGATGGATGGAGTAATAAAAAGTATGAAAGGCTTCATGAATTGGTGTTGCAAGCCATTAAGTATAGAAATAAAAACATATCCGTAAACAACTTTTTTCCAGGAGTTTTGTCCTTTCAGATAGTCAGAGGAAACTTAATGTTGCTATAAAATCTGAAATCCGTCGCACAAGTCAAATAAGGAAGTAGTAAGGAGAGTTGAAAGCATTTTAAAGTACAGTTCTTAATAAATATTAATTCTTAATGGTTTGTATAATGTTTTGTTTGCCTCAGATGGAACAAAGCAAATAACAACTCCTTCTAGCTGATCCTATCCTGAAGGTATCCAGATTTCACACATTGATTTGTTATTCCACAGTATACTTTCAATAGCAACATCCATTATTCACCACCTTTATATCACAGTAATTACAGTGTCAGCTGAGTAGTCTATTTGTCTATTGCAGACTTAATAACTTGAAAAAATCATGCTCTAATGTATTCTAAGAATACTGGACACTAAACCAGCCCTATAGTTTGCAGACATTTCTAACACATCCACATACCTCACGCTTTATTCTTTAACATAAGAGATGAAATAGAACTTTAAGTGTGTAATGACTCACTGTTTATCAGGCCTGAGATTTTGCATCCATGCATCTTTGCAGATAACTAACAAGACTTTTATCTAGGTCTCCAGAAAACATCATTCATTTCTGTTTGTTTACATAAGAAGCAATTACTGCCAAACCCTCCTCTGGTGAACAGCAATACCTTGCTTCAAGCAAAAACAATGCTGCTGCTGTGTTGACATCCTATTCTGGAAGAAAAGGGAGCTGACTCAGTGCATGCAGTGGAGCCCTCAGAGCTCTCTTCCAGGAACAAAACAGGTTATGTGAGAATATGACCTTGGTGAGCTGTGCTAATGACTGTGATTTAGAATTCCAGGCTTTTGTCTCAAGTAGAGAATTAGGTGAGACAAAATGCCTTTAAAACAACCCAAATAGCACTAAGCAAAGTGCAGATACAATTGAAAAAATTTACAGTGAGTAACTGGGTGATCTCCAGCTAAAGTATGCTCAGTTTTTCCCAAGCTGGCATGTGTGGGAACTTACTGTACTAAACCCACAGAATGTGTGGTATTCAAAGAGCTCCCTTGAATACCTGTGCTGTGGTGGTGCTGGCTGACAGCACAGGAACACAATGCTCCTTGTCCACTGTGGAGCATACTGGTCCAGTAACTTAACTGGCTGGCAAAGACCAGCCCCAAATGTATCTTGTGAGTGATTTGTAGTTAGTGAGGATAAATTCATGTTCATTGTCTTCTTGCCAAAGGTAACAGCTAAATAGATTGGGGATAGAACTTCTTGGCATGGGCTGTCTCCAGAAAGGTTGTGTATCACCATTCAGGAGCAAATGCTGCTTGAGCTCAAACTGGACCATCATTCAGAATATAAGATTTATTTGAATTGTGGTGTTGTCCTGTGAATGTAGCAGAGTTTTTGTCTCCTATGTGAAAGATTTGGGAGCTGTCCCTTAAAAAACACTCACAACACATACAAAGCATTTGTTGTTTCCAATTTTTACACCCATTTGCATGTATTATACTTTCATTTCTTGGAAATGCTCATGTCTTTGAAATATTAGAGGAGTGATGAGGTACAGAAAGCAATGTCTTGAGGAACACACATATGTTCCGTTAGCTGAGAAGTGAACATTTTGGAAAGATGCAGATCATGGTCTGTGTGTTGTTAAGCAAGCGTGGTTGTAGTCTTCCTCACGCATAAACTGTCTTCCTTAATCTTAATCCTTCTAATCCTTAGACCTTTCCTGTGTCAGGTGAGGATGAATGCTCCATGTGCTCCCAGCTATCACTGGCCTAGTTTCCCTAAACCCAGACCACCCTATACCTGAACTCAGAGTTGTATCACTTTAATCATCAAAGAGATCACACTGTCTTTACTTACTTATGCCTTCATAGATTTACTTCAGAATAATGCCAAGGTGTAGGAGGATTATAAAATCATTCGTTCATCATTGCACCTTCAGCTCTGAAATCCTGAATGACACCTTACTCTTAAATCCTTCTGCCTTTATCCTATGCATATTCTCTTTTTATTTTCTGTGTATTTTCTGATTGTACTTGTTACTGCAAGTTCTCAGTTCTGTATGTTTCTAATGCTTTCTAATATGTTTTAGTATGTTTTCATGGTGTAGAATGGAACATTAGTGTATGTAGGTGTATGTGTATTTAATTTAGAATTTTTTTAAAATCTATGATCTCTTTCTCTAGTATTGCAGTGGGATAGCCTTAAAATATATTGAAATTTGCATGTACTATTATTGAATGACTGAATTTGGCAATTACTTCATTTAACATGCAATTATTTTCCTAGGCATATAAAACTTATCTGCTAGAGAAGTTCTGTTTCATAGTCTGTTGTTCCTGATACCAGATTTTGAATCACTGAGAAATTGCTATGAAGCAAAGGAGTATGTCCATCAGTCAAAACTTAAATGAGCCTCCTCTTATCACTGCTGAGGAGTGATTTGGAGAGTGAGGGCTCCCTTAAGCAGTAGGTTGTGTGGACTGTCTGATGCAATCATAAGGAACACTGTAAATGTAAAATTGAGCAGATCTGACATTCAGCTCAGCATTTCCCAGAAGAACCCATGAACATGTAAGCCCCTGAATAATCCCTGGTTTGACACATGTACAAATGTTTGAGTGAGGCTTTAAGGAAATAGTTCACTTTTTTCTCCACCCTGCTTGGCATGTCTGGTACTCCACTCCTGCGTAGCCACAATGTCTCCAATGTGCTCTGCAGAAGGGTGATGGGCAAAAGGCACTAAACAGAATAAGCCTTGCAGGCTAAATAAAGCAAAACACTGCCTTGAAGGGACCAAGCAGTAGACAGCCTGGCACTGACCAGCTCAGCCTGCCAAATCAGACACCCCTGATATAGCCCTGATTTTTTTTAAGAATTCCCTAGCTAAGCTTACTGAAATTGGGATGGCTTCCTTTCCATGTCTCTGGCAGGAGAAAGCTGTTGTTCCCTCCTTTATAAAACACACTGAAAGCCATTCTTTTGAAGTTTGACACTTATGAAAATATTGCTGTACAATGAACTTAAGTTTTGCAGGCTAAATTTCATGTAACTGATTTGTTGTGCCAAAGTGAAATGAGATGCAACCATTAGGATGCAAGCAACCCCAAATTCAAAATCAGCTTTATGTATGAATCATAATGCAGTATGAATAGTCATTCCCCAACAGCACCTTGGAGTCGGTGAGTCACAAAACATTAACACTTGGTTTTTAAACAAGAGACCTGGGACTTATTGCAATATCTTTCTTTTTAAAGTGTATACTCTAGTTTTGGCTTTTACATACCCCAGCTGAGGGGAAATTCCACCATGAATGTAGTTTACACAGAATATAAGTGCAGGATAAGTGGAGGATGTTTTCCCAGAATGTGTCTTGGGTACATTTGGGCACCCATCTAATCCATGGCATTTCTCAAGCTGCCAAAGATGTGGTAGTTTACCTCAATTTTCTCAAATAACCCCAAACATCCCACCTGCACAAGAACTGAAATTTAAGCATCAGTTTTACAAACCCTTGGCCACATTTGTTTTCTGGTTAAAGCCTTAGACAGCAAAATGGCTTTGTTTTATGAAAACATTGTGCAGTAGTTGACTAAACAAAACCCATTGAATAAAAGCAAACTATTCAAAGTCTTTGCAGCCTTCACCTGGTAGAGTAGGAAATCACACTTGGATTGTTTTAGCTATTCACAGTCATGTTACAGGGTTTATAACTTGCCATCTCTATCTGTAACAGTACTTGTTTACTGTGTTTATTTATTCAGAATTGCAGAAGAAAGAAACGCAAGTCTGTCCTGAGGAGGGGCTTTTCTCCATCCTCTCAAATACCAGGTGCACACAGGGTAATCCAGCAAACCTGGAGAGTCTTACTAGGGTGGTTTAAAAAGCAAAAGGGCTTTTGCATGTGCCAGTGCTGCTTGAATGAAGAAACACTCTTAAACCTGAGCTGCACCGAGGTGGGAGGGGTGTTGGTGGGCTGGGCTGCAGCATGTCCATGGAGCAACACCTGGGCACACAGCAAGCTGTGGTGGAGCCCAGTCTGGGCAGCTGCTGGGGTACAGTGTGGAAGGCTCAGACATGGACTTAGGCCTGGGCGTGGATGTTTTTATAGTCTATTTGATTGTTAAATTGTATTGTGAGGTTCCCAGGATACCACTGTCTTTGGAGCCCATAGGGATGAAGGTTTTTCTCCAGGTTTGAGACACTGTTCATTGTTTGATGATTTGATTCCTCTTGGCTGCCTTTGACACTTCAGCTCCACTGTAACATTTCACTGGCCTAGAAAACAACAGGCAGATTTTGAGCAAGAAAATTCTATTTTTAATCCTTCCTCTGATTTTCCATGGGTGACACAGTTTCTCATGGCATGGCAGTTCCAGGGTGTGGCAGTGTTGCCGAGTGTGCCTTGCAGCTTGTTTTACAGATTTAACCCATTTATATGCTTTCCTCTAATTAGAAATTTCAGGTTTAAGAGGTTATCCTGCTATTAATACCTGAATGACACTGATTTATCGCTATGGGTTGGCAACAGATCTGTAGGATGAGAAAATACAAGCTTGGAATTTAAAGAAGTACTTTAAGCATTAACAAAGCTGAGCCTGTCAAGTGGTGATAAATTTTCCACTATACCCTTGTTCACCTTATTATTAATGTCATCAATCTCTCTGTGAAAAGTGGCTCTGGGCATGCCCAAATGACCAAGTGTTCTACTAAATAATTAATCATTGGGGCATGTTGCCAGAGTTTGGTGCTTTCCAATTTAATCTTAGCAACTTACTCATTTGTTTCTTTATTTGGATACAGAAAGCTTCACGGATAAAAATGAGTCAAATGTACTGATATGTACATGAAGACTATTTAGCATTGAAACCTCATGTTGCTTGCTCTAGAAATGTTTTTCCATCTTTTAAAGCAACACCTCAAAATTAACAGCTGTGAGAATGATCACTTCAGGAACACAAGCTTTTTCTGCTGCCAGAACCTGCATCCCAACTGGCTCTCCCTGCCCCTTCAGTAGTAGCTCAGCCCTCTTTATGCTTAAAAGGGCATTCAAAATGCCACACTAGCAGGATATCTTTAGAAATAAATTATTACAATGTCAGTTTGATTGTTTAATTAAAATTGACCATGAATATGAATCTTTTTGTTGAACGGATAATTGTCTGTAGCTAAAACAAAATAAGTTCTAAGCAAACAGTTTAAAAATGTTATCTTCTCTTTAGTTACAATAAATTTAATTGAGATTAACACTGCATTAACTTGTAGCATTATTTAATGAGTCATGATGAAAGTTTTCTAATTATAGAGTCATTCATTTTTCACAGGTTTGAAGGCGTACAATGAAATATATTCTGTTGAGACCGTGAGCCTTTGTCCCACTCAAGCCTTTCTTTAATGGTCTCTGTTATTTCACGTAAGAAGTCAATTTGATTTTAGTTTAAACATATGTACTTTCCTGTACTCCTTAATTTTGTGTCCCTCCAAGGATTTTTAGTTGAAAGCTCTCACATCTGTTATATCTGTGACACTGTTGGGTGTCACACCCTCTAGCTTCTTCCCAAGAATCAGTGGGCAGCAGCCTGTTCATGAAAGATTAACGCCAACCTTTCACACATATTTACTCATTCATAGACTCTCCTCTTTCAGTGTGGCTCGTGGTTTTGTTTTTATTAATTCCTCCTGGATATTAGCTAGAATTGGCCAAATATAACATTGGCTTGCTGTTCTCTTTCCTGATGAGTCAGTTGACTGTACTTCCAAATCAGTATTTTCATAAGATCACTTGCAATATTCCCTGCTATTTACTGCTTGCTATTCATCCTCCGTTGTTGAACAAAACATATGGCAGTGTTTTTTTTCCTCTTGACTGAATGCCTGAAACTTTTTAAAAGGGAAAGTGAGAACAGTTAATGAGCTTCTCCTTCTGGAAATAAAAAAGAACCAAGCCAAACAAGAATTTGTGAATACATGAATGTGGTTAGGAACAGCCATGAATGTTTTCCCAGATACTCCTTCACTGCCTGAATGCTCTAGGGTGATACAACTACTTCTTTCCTGCCTTTAAGTGTTGTGCCTTTTAAATGAAAATATAAATAAGCTACTATTTCAATTTCCTATCATTATGCATAACTTGTGTAGGAAAGGCCACTGTCCCCCACAGTCACTACTAGTGTAGTGTCTTGTGCAGGTTAAATTTCCAAATATAAACATATGTTATCATTTTATTGATGACTCTTACATGTACTGTCTATCCCCAAATTCTTTGATTTGCCCGTGGGATACTCAGCATAGACTCGTGCAGCATAAGTGCTAAAGTGACATGACACCTGTATCTTCCAAAGCCCTCCTCTGTAAAATCTACATTTAAGCAAAAGGTGTGGTAATATCCCTGATATGATGAAAAGCTTTATTTCTGCTGTATGTAAACATAAGGAATCAATGAAGAGCCTCATGAAAATACTGCATACATGTAGGAACGTTTAAATCTGCATGATTTTGTTTGTGTACATATGTATACTTTCTTAAGCCTTAGGTGTCTGTAAGGTTGAAGTTGCTTTATCACTCTTGGCTGCAGTTTATGTTTCACTTTGATGCTGAGTTGAATTAGGAGCCATCAGCTCCTCATTTACCCTGAGGACTGTCAGGGATACAGCCAATAGCTGTGTCTATTTGAAATATAATTATAATACAAAAATATATTCCATATATTTTTATATATATATTTATAAATATATAATATAAAAATAGCCAGTTACACAGTTAGTGTTTGGATTTCAAATGATTGAAAAATTCAGCAAACTTAAATTGATGCACCCTGTAATAAAGGTGGGGCTGAAATACAAAGTTTACAACAAATCTGTATTTGAAATTAAAGTTTCTTTGAAATCTCCTTCTCATAAAACTTGATAGTATTCAGATCTAGCAGTTTAATAAGGATCACATTTAATTCCAAGTTATGGATTCCAAGCATTTCTCAAAATGAGGCTTTTGTCAAGGTGTTTTATAGCTAAGTTGCTGGTGATTACCACAAAGTAAGTAAGAGCAGAAGGTCCAACATGAGATCTGATGCTGAGCAGATCAGCTCTGTGCTGTCCAATCTCCCATCTTCCTTTTCATCAAATCACTTTTGTAGTTTTATCCTGAACCTTCCTTGCCTTGAAAGAAATATGAAAGATGGTATAACACAAATCAAGAACTCCTTTTCCTGTGCTAATGTTCACAACATATTTATTAACTTTACTGTGTCTCTACCAACATAAGTAAATCTTTTGGCAGACAACCCCTGAATTCCCTTCTGTTGCACAAATACCTGCATTTTCCATCTTTGAAAAATGAGTTTCTTCTCCTTCCATGTTTGCTTATCTTTTTTCACTTTTTTCCAGTGTATGTGCAATTGTTTTAAATATGCCTCCATAGTCCTACCCATAGTTCAGGTAGCTTCCCATTTGCTCAAGCAGCTCATGACCTTTACAACTCAGCTAACTCCCGTGGATAATGTTTTCCTGCTTTTCAGAACAGTCAGCAGCCATCTCCAATGTTCCAGTTCTAAACACTCCAAAGTGTTTTTTCCAGTAACTGAGGTGACTGATTTAGTTGGTCGTTGGATTAGAAGTATATACTCTGTTAATCTGCTTTTCCCAAGAGTGAGTACATTCCCTGTCATTCAAGTAACTCTGCAGATGACTGCAGATGCAAACAGTGCTTCTTCCTCTGAATCGTGGTGTCCGTGAGGGGAAGGAGGAAGGGCTGCAGGTGGGACACAGCCACGGGTGGTAGCAGCTGCACAGTTTATAAATGGCTCAAAGTAACTAACTGCTGATGATCTGTAGGTACATCAGTGTCCAGGCTCCTGCCCTCAGTCTGCAATCCTGCTCTCCCCTTTCCATGTGCGGTGCCCTCAGACCTCCTGTTCAGCCCAAAGGCTTGACCTGCACGAACTGAGCGAAACAAACCTACCCTTGGTGCCAATGGTGGCTGTCACCACCGCAGAGGCCACCCCGGCACCCGCGGTAACTAAATCTTTCCTCTGGGCTTTGAAACCTTATTCCCATTTGTTGTTTTTATTTCACTTATCTTTGGCATGTGCTTATTTGGTTTGTTTCAGTATTGTATTACGCCGGTTAAATGAAAACCTTTAATTCTGAAGGAGCATTTGCAGGGCCCGGATGAGTCAATACTGGCAGATGATCCTCAGGAATTGTTAAAGAGGAACCCAACCTTGAATTGCACTGACCAAAACCTTTCCAGGTGACGCCAGCTCAGGTCAGAGTGCCTATCAAATGAGCGCTCTCCGCTAGCGCTGCCAGCAGAGATCCAGGCCCGGAGCCTCTGCAGCAGCTGCCACGGCTCTTTAACCCTCAGACCTGGCAGAGCCCGAACGGCAGCCTCGGGCCCTGCAGCGGCCCCGCCTCGTACAGCGACCCACGCCGGGCGGCTCCAGGGCACGTTCGTCCCGCTGCCGCGGTCATTCTGACCGAAGCACTTGGCAAAAAGCATCTTCTACCGCGCACCGCCCGCTCGGTACCGGGGCCGCGGGAACGCCCGTGGGAGCACGGCGTCAGCGGCGGGCCCGGGGGCGTTAAGAGGCTCCGCGCTGGGCGGACCGGCCCCCGCCGAGTGCCCGACACAGGCGGATGTGGCGGGGCCGGACCGCAGCACGACGCGCTGCCGACGCGGCCCCGCCCCTCGCCGCCGATTGGCCCCGGCCCTGGCCCCGCCCCCCGCCGCGGGTGACCTGTAGTAACCCCGTTCCGCGGGAGCCCAGCCCCGCGCGCCACCCGGCGCGGGCCAACCAGGAGGCGCCGTGGCGCATACGGAATGAGCGCGCGCGGCGGCGGGCGGCCCGGCCGC
>JACBWW010000018.1:7827909-7939696 GCA_020086605.1 Lanius collurio
GGGCCTCTCGCCGCCTCCGAGGCGCCTCCGAGGGGGCGAGTGCAGCGGCCATCCGGACTTGGGGGGGGGCGGTTCTGGAGTGGCCCGGCGGGGCTGCTACGGGCCCGGCTGCCGGCGGGGCCCGGCGGCTGCGCACCGGCGCTGCCCCCGCGGGAACGGCGCTCCGAGTAATTAGCGAGATAATAGTCGGTAACAGGCGCGTTTTTCATTCTGCTTTGCTTTGTGTTTGGGCTCCGGCGTCCGAGGGGGCGGCGGGAGCGCGGCGTGGGGCAGGTGCCCGGTGCGGCGGGGGTGGTGACGCGCTGTGTGCCTTGTGTCCCCGCCGCCTGCCCGGGGCGGGCTCCGGGACCCACCGGGGCCCCGTGGTCTCGGCGTGCGGCTCATGGTCGGTGAGCGCGGGGGATGCGGGACCGGCAGGGCCGGAGGAGGGGCGCGCCGGGATTTCTGATCTCGTTTCAGGATTGCCGATCTGTTTTCCAGGGGTGTGATGCTGGATTTAGCGCTGGGGTGCGTTTCCTTCCAGGACTCGCCCGGGAAGGATAGCACAGGAACATCCTTCACTCGCAGGGAGAGCAGTAAGCCTTAAAATACTACTACAGATAGTTCCATAAATAGTATGAAGCTCCGTGTTTGGGATTCATACAGAATCACTGGGAAATAACAGTAACCTGCAGAAAAATTAGGGCAGCGGCAGAAAAAAAATATTTGTCAGTTAGTTTATGACCACTGCTACTTTTTTTTTACCTTACTGAAGAAAGAAACCCCCATTCCTTCCCCCCCCCCCCCCAGTATTTAAGCAACTGGTATGTAATCTTTTAAAACGAGAAGTACTGCATTTTGTTTAGTAGTATCAGATTCTAGAGTGTGGCTTTTTTTTTGACCTGTGAAAAGGGTTTGATAACACCAGATGTGAATTTCTTGTATTTGAGTAGCCTCGGTTTTTAAGTGCTGTTATCAGTACAGAATTAATGAAAAAGAGCAATACCAATCATAAAATATTTTAGTTACTTTACTCTGTTACGGGTAGGGCAGTCATTTTTACTCAAAATACAAATATTTGAGTTCACGTGATATTTGTTCAGGGTTTTTTGTATCTTGTTATTGTTTTAAGCATCGTGTAAAGAAAAAGCATAAAATGAAACCAAAAGCCTTGATGTGATTTTTGACTGGTTACATTCTGCTTTTGATACATTCTTTCTCTAGAGTGGATTGTCATCTCATTGTGCAAAAATTCACTGTGGCTTATGACTTTTATTTCCTGGGGCTAAAAAGCAGAAGTATGAAATAATAGATGTGTTATCAGGTCTTAACTATATCCTAAGTGGAAGGTAATCATCTGGGTGCATTCATAAGACTTTATATTCACAACTATTTGCAGCACTTTTCATACTATTTGTTCTGTGTGCTCTGAAAAGTTAAGGAAAGACGTTTTTAAGCTTGGTAATTCCTTCTTGACCTGTAGACTTGTGCCTCAGGAACAGCTGAAACCAAGCATTGTGACTTACAGACCTCATTTTCTTTGTAGTTGTTCAGCATGTTATTGTTGGTCCCTAGAAACGAGAGGTAGGTTCAAGTTTAATATTTGTGTGTTCAGTGTTGATGGCTGGCTGACAAACTTGAGTCAGTCTGATGGAGCTGCTGATCTGTGTGGTGAAAATTTTTGAAACTCATAATGAAGTCAGCCTGTGGTATGGATCTAGTCCGTCTTGGCTGGTCAGGAAAACAGGCTTTCTTACTCATGGATATAGAATCCCTCAGAGGGGAACACACTTAGTGACTTAATTCTACAAGTCTGTTTGACCTGCAGTAAGCTGGCACTTGGTTCTGAATGTTGTGCTATCTTCAAGTGTCCTATTCCATGCCAAGTAAGGATGAAGGTAATAAATTTCAGCCTCAGTTTTATTCTTTATATTTCACAGAACTGGGGTGTTTTGGGAGAGCTCTGGCTTACAGCTGTGGACAAAGAGTAGACTCTCCATACCTGTGCACATGAGTGCTGTGGGGCTTTGACAAAAGCCCTATTAATTGCCTAAAAAGAGATGTCAGGACTGTGGTGTGTAGAA
Source organism: Lanius collurio (assembly GCA_020086605.1). Lineage (NCBI taxonomy): Eukaryota > Metazoa > Chordata > Aves > Passeriformes > Laniidae > Lanius > Lanius collurio. The sequence goes on from JACBWW010000018.1 coordinate 7,829,973, forward strand.
TCTGGTTCCACTTTTCAGAAGTGTTTATGACTGATTCCCATCTTCCCTGCTCCATCTCTCTTGATTGGAGGATCCTGATTATGTAAGAACACTGACTAGGGCCTGTTGGACTGAGTATGCTACTGTGAGTAACTTCTCATTTATGTCACTTGCAAAACCATAATGCCTGTAAGAAATGACTTCTCAAATCAAGAGATGTGGTTTAGCCAGAAACCTAGAAAAATCAAACTGGTATTTTTTTGAAAACTGTTAATCTTCGAAGAACTAGAGGAAATGTCTTCATGTTTGACTTAAAGCATGGTGTGCTTTTGCTGAACTGGTGAGTATTTAAGCCATTGATTTCCCCAGCCCCCATTCAGTGCTGGTTGTAGGACTTTTATTCTTCCTTTCTTTAGACCAGTGAATGGTTTGAGCCATTGAGTCATACTAAAGACCTAATTTTTTTTCAATGGATTGTCAAGACTTCTGGAACAAACATCACACATGACTCAGGACAAAATTCAAAAGACCTATGGATAAAGTATTCTTGTTAAAGGAGATTCAGCTATGGAGTAAATTTCCAGAAAGTAGCAGGAAGAATTGAGTCCTGAATTGTTTAGTAGTCTGCATTTTCTTTCAAAGTATTTGTTTCAGTGGAAGAGTAACTAAACCTGACTTTGCAACCAACTGCTCCTTATTGCCATGGTAGCAAATCCAAAGAAATAATTCAGTCTGGTGCTGCAGTGTTACTGGACCTAAACACTAGGTTCAGGTGGCCTGAAGTCCACTGAAGCCCCTTTTCTCAGTCAATGGAGAATTCTAGGTGGTTTTGAAGAGCAATTCAGAGAATTTACGTAAGACACTGAGTGGGGAGCTGCCTGAAAGCCAGCTAATAAGAAATAGGAGGCAGAAGGATTTATGTGGAATTTAGGCCATCTGAATATGGCCCTAAGATGCGACTTAGTACTACTAAGTAAGGTGTATTAACACTAAGAAGACTTGGCTTGAATTTCTATCCATTTCATCTGCTGCTGATTACTAAGCAAATTTACCATTTAAGCAGCTCCTTAAGGGTGAGGGCTTCCTGGCTCGCTCCCTGTCAGGACTGACCCCCTGCACCAGCACAGGCTGTTCAGGGGGGCAGCTCAGCTAAGGAGACTCTGGGGGTTATGGTGGACAGCGAGCTGAGCATGGGGCAGCCTGTGCCCTGTATTAGCAGGAGCACAGCCTGTAGGAAAAGTGAGGCACTTATCTCATTCCATTTGGCACTCATTAGACTGCGTCCAGAATACAGCATCCAGTTGTGCTCCCCTCCCTGGGACAAAGGAAATGTCGATAAACTGGAGTGAGTTCAGTGGCCAGCTGCCAAGATTGGCTTGAGTTGTGAGCTTTTGCTTTGTGAGGAGAAGTAGAGAAGCTGTGCTTGTTGTTGAGCCTGGAGAAGAAAAGGCTTGGGGGCCCTTCCAGCACCTGTGCAAAGGTTTTCAAGAGAGTGAAGCCAAGTTCTTCATAGTAGTGCATGGTAGGAGGACAAGAGACAGCAGATGTGGATTGAAGTCACAGAGGTCTGTGTTTATAAGGCATTTTTCACCCTGAGGTATGTCAAATGGTGGGACTTGGTAGCCCAGAGAGCTTGTGCAGATTCCCTCTGTGGAAGTTTTCTAAGTCCAGCTGGACAAAGCTCTGAGAAAGCAGGTGTGATTTCACAGCTGACCCTGCTTTTAGCTTGAGGTTCAACCAGAGTCCCCCGATGTCCTTTTCCACCTGAATTCTCCCATGGCTCTATCTCGTTTCTGCCAACAGAGCAGTTGCAGTGGAAGGTTGTGAGCCAGCTTATTTAGGGCTGCATGTGGGCTGGCAGTTCAGGTTTATGCATCAGACTTGGAGCAGTATAGCAAGCACTCAAGCCAATCCTACAATGCTCTCAAATGGCAGGACTTTATTTGTTTAATTATGCAGTTAGAGTTGGAAGAACCTGCTCTTCATCCTGAGGGTCTGGTCTACATCAGGGCTTGCCATGTAGTAAAGCCTGAAGGGCTCTCAAAAGATTTAGTACTCAGCTGCAAGATACGGTTTGGGATCTAATGATTTTGAGTCTGTTGAAGGAAATCATGTGGACAAAGTCACATCCTAAACACACCTTCTGAATGGCTATTCTGAAGTACAGGCCAGAGGAAAAAAAGTGCAATTCTGAAGGAAACTCAAATCTTACTCTGTATTACTTTCTGAATCAATTAAAAAAAAGTTATTGAAAATGGTTTGAATCAACTTGATTCAAAACCTGCAAGAGTCTTTTACTGATTCTTGGGAAGGAATTCTCTCCCACGTGTCATCTTGTTCCTTAAGTGAGCCTGAAGATCATGGGAAGTCAAGGTGATGACTTAAGGTGTCTGTATTCCTGGAGGAGGTGGCAATTTGTCACCACCTGTGCATTGGGAAATTGTCTTTCCTTCAGTGTTCATGAGCCTTGTTAATTACAAAAATGTGCTAGTTAATTATGTTATCTGAAATGGGACAAGCAGGCTTTTAAGTCCAGTAAGTTTCCTGAAAGGCAGGGAAGATAAGATTATTGAAATTACTGACTTAAGAATTTTCACTGTTGATGGTGAAAACAGCAAGAACTAACTGCAAACCTTCTCCCATTGCACTATAAAATTGGAAATTTAGTACTTTGTTTTTTAGGAGCCATGTAAATACCCTTATCTTGAATGCTTATATCTACTAGATGAAACTAGTATGAGACCTGGAAGAGGAAAATAGATAATAAAGATTAGAAGTGATTTGCTGAAGCAGCAGAATGGCACTAGTGCAGTACTGCTAGGTTCAGTTCCCCATCTGTTTGCTGTGTTAAATTCCTGTCTGTAGAACATTCTCTCCTGTGATAAATTCTTAAGGATATGAAATGACAACTATGTAAAAACACTTCTTCTGCATCTTTAAAGGCAAGACTTCTGCCTTTCCCTTACTGCTCTCCAGGACTGGGTATGGAACCTCATTTTGGCTGCTCAGACATGTGAGAAGCCTTGGCCATCCACAGGAAGGTTTTGCATGGGTACTTTGCTTTTTGAGCAATTAGTGCCATGTCAGACATCAGTGTGCATGGTGACATATTGGATCAGACACACAGCAAAATTAATACCAGCCAAAGTTTTAAGACAGTATGAGAAGATAGTTTGTGAAACAGTAGAGTGTGGTCTGCAGTTGTTTCACTAAACCATTATTAAAATCAATATTTATGAGCTCATTCTGTGAGAACCTATGAAAAACTGGAAAATGGAGTGTCTGCGATTAACTTTTAGAATTTAGATGAGTTGGTGATTTGTGTTTGGTAAAAAGGTATCTGTAGTTGGTTTTAAATATATGGATATGGAGAAAGGCAGAAGGGAACAGAATAAGTAGGAAGTGATGGATTGCAGGAGGATTTAGGTGGCTATGTAGAGAAACATCTGCTTTTTTGTGTCTGCAGATTTTGTCAGGATTTTTGTTTGTAAGTGCTGAAGAGAGGTTAAAGGCAGTAGGCACACAGGGGAGGCAGCTGTCCCAGGCATGCTCAGGCAGGAAGCTTGGTGATCTGTGTGGCAAAGTGGGTTTGATCAGTTCCAGCAGTAAGTCCACAAATGACTTGTCAAGCCCTGGTAACAGGACTTTCCATGGATTTACAGCTGCAGTTTGATTGTCCTGATGAAGTATTGCTGCACTGTACTGTTCTAGAGAAACTGTGAACAGAAAAATGCTTTTCCTAATGTATAACTTTGAGATGCTTAGAAAACATTTTCCAACTCTGCAGTGCTGAAAAGTTTGTAGATTTTATTTTTTCCCCTTTCTTGAGGGGGAAGATGCTTATGGAGATTCTTACCTGCTTCTGTTACAATCTCCACAAAAGGCTTAACCTGGCAGCATCTAGTGCTTTCAAGAACAAGGTGCAAATCCACTTCCCATAGGTGTAGGGTTGTGAGCTCACATGTGAACGTCCAGGTCACCGAGACAGCTGTTAGCAGGTGTTGGAAGGTGGGATGAGAGTTTTTGATCAGGAAGGCTAGGGAAAATAGACACTCAAAAAATGTCAATCTGTAATTTACTAATAATGTCAATTATAGTTAAGAAAAAAATTAATCTTCTGCCCAAATCCTGTGTTACAGAGTCACAAATGCAATTGTGGCCAGGTCCAGGTTGTGAAAGGACTGAGACATCTACTACCCTGGCTTGTTTTTTTGTGCATCTCTAAATGTATACACAGCTAAGATAACAGATTCTAAGAATATAGTGATTGAAATGACTTGTGTTTTAATTACATCATAAGCTTAATATTTCATGATATTTTAGGGGATTTTTTTTTTGAAAAGCAAGATGTATTTCTCTTGGTGTTTCAAATGTTAGCAGCTCATGAAACATGAAATACTTATATTCTTCTAGAAATATTTAATAGTCTATTCTGGACTTCCAACTTGTCAAATTGTATTAATCTAATGCTGACATCTGTATAAGACAAACAAAACAATTCTGCTTGCAAATATTCACAAAATTCCTACAAATGAAGTTGGTACTATGGTGCCTTTCTTTTAAAAAAAGGCCAGTGTTCTTGAAACTTAGCAGTGAAGGCTCTACCCAGCTACCTACCTCAATTTTGGTTGTTTTTACATAATCAGAGTCTAAGGGTGTGTCCGATTTCCCTGAAGGGAAAAACAGGATTCCCTTCTACCAAAATCTCCATCTACCTACACAGTATTTTGTTTCTGAACTACTGACTTGAGTGATCTCCTAGGAGAATGTAGTTACTTCCTCAACTTCATCCCATCCAGAACATATCTGTGGACACTGGATATTGCCCTCTGATTTTCAACACCCGTGTTTGTAAGTTTTATATTTAAGGGTGACGCATAAGGACTTGGAGCTGAGAACCACACTTCTGTAATGCTTCTTCTCAGAGAATAAAATGGCTTCTGATTTAATGAGAACTTGTTTCATGTTTGCTTCAAGTTATGCAATTGTTGAGCATGTTCATGACTGATCCTGCCTTGCTTTGCTTACAAAAGAAGAATAAAAAGAGAGGAAAGGATATTTGTTCCAGTGTGATGGAGGAGTGATGTTGTCCTGATACTCTGTTACTTCTAAAGCTAGAAAATAGAATGATGACTCAAATGAGAAGGAAGACTTCTTTATGCCATGTTTAAATAAATTATAGTGCTGAATTTTGAACAGAAGAGTAATTTTTCCCCAAGCAGTATGGATATAAAACTTACATCAAGTAGCTCTTTAGGAAAACACTGAATTTTAAATGTTTTCTTTTTCCTTGGCTGTTTATTTCTTTTATAATATCCTTTTCCCCACTGTCCCTAGACCTTTAGAGCAGCCAAGAGAAATAAAAACGGTACAAAGTAGTTTGCAGAGAAGCAGCCTACTTGTCTTTCTGTAGCTCAGCCTTTTGTGTGACTTTCCATCAGTCACCCCCCCAAACTGTTGAGTGTGAAGTGTGCTGTCTATCCATAAATACATGGAGGAGTGAGGTTGAAATATCAACAGCCAAAATCTTCTCAGGTAGTCTTCCCCAGATTTCATCAAGTACTTAATTGGTCAATGGTTTTGCTATGGTTTCCAGACTTTCCAGTTCCTTTTGGCAGCTTGGTGTTTATGGTGTCATGTTTGTATCCATAGAAAATATTTGCTGAAGTCCTGTTTCTACTAATTGTATGTGCAGCGTTCCTGGTGTCTTATAAATTGGTTTTGTTTAGTTGGAGTTTTTTGAAATCTGGAGTTAAATAAGTGAAGTAATTTTTTAGCATTAGGCCCTAAAAAATGCTAAGAGGGAGGTAGTTTCTGGCCATTGCAGGACAACAGTTGTATTTGGACACATACCCCAAATGTCAAGCCAAATATTTCTGTTAAACCAGCTTAAGAGTCAAGTGTAGTCATCTGTAAACCTGGGTGTTTAGGATGTGGGGTTTCACAGACACCATTGTAAGCAATCTAAGAAACAGATGACTGTTTTTGAGAAAAGGTTTATAACCTGTGGCAGAGATAAAGTTACCAAAAGGGAAAATGGCATATTCCCAGAACTTCAAGCAAATTTCATTTCTCTCTTTGTATTTGTGCTCAGCAAAAGCGTCATAGGTTATTTTCTGCATTTATGTAGTTGCTGGAGTGAAGCGCTGCTTTCAATATGTCTTGCTTAGTCCTTACAGAGAGGTTCAGTCTACATACTCTGAAAGTCCCAGTGAATCATGTGTGAGTGTTGGCCTGAGGCAAGACTTCCTAGGGCTGTGATTTTTATAAATTGTATTCCTGTTGTTTTTCTTCTGTGGGGCTTGAGGGGGATCTCTTCATTTTACCAAGAGTGAATCTGAACCATTCACATGGGTAGGGAGCAGTAATCTTTCCTTAATAAGGTAGTGATCCTTTCCAGAGGACTTGTGACTTCCATTGCAGGCCATAGGAGAGGGATTGTTCCTATTCTGGAGTTTCAGGCACTACAGTGGAAAGCATGGAGTGTGAGAAAAGCAAATATTCTTCTGGGAACTTCTTCATTACATTTATTTTGATAGTAAATCACTGTAGATGACTGGACACAATAATATTTTTAAAAAACCCTACAAACCAAACCCAGCAAAACCCCAAGTAATTGGAACCTGAGAATGTATTTATCCTTCAAAAAAGAAAGTCTATTGAAAATGTCAGCAGCTTAGCCTTTCAAATTAAATGGTGAGACATCCCACTTTATCACTTTGATAGCTTAGATCATGCTGTGGGTATCCTTCTTGCTTTGAAATGTATTGTAAAATTACTCTTGTATTTATTGTTCATCTGGCTGATATTTTTCTTGTGAGAAATTTGTCTAAAGACTTGGAATTTTGCACACTTTTTCTTGTGAAGTCTGTATCTTCATTTTTTTCTCTTAGATCTACTTCATTACCTGAGTGGTTTAATCTGCTTCTTATTTTCAGGAGCTACTGGTGTAAGGTTGTCAGGTCCCTCAAGATTTGAACCAAACTGTGCAGTTGTTTTGATGTTAATCACTAGCTATCGGTAGGCAGTTATGATTAGGCAATTGCATTGTGAAACCTGTAGAGACTTGTAGGCTTGGCTAATCTCCTACTTTAAGGAAAGGGGAACACAATCCCAAGATGGAAGGGCTGTCTGAACCAGAGCCACCAGGAATGAAATCAGCAGGACTGAGGAAAGGTGATTCTGGCCGGGGGTGGGTCATGGCCACCTGCTCAAAACAGCCCCCTGATTCCAATGTGAGAAGAGCTGTGCATGTGGACTAATTAGCAGGAGTAGTGAGAGAGATAATAACTAGTGAATTTGAGTGCTAATTAGTGAAAAAGCTGTTTAATTTGTAACCAAGGAACACTGATGCCTTTGTTAAAATGTGTAACTAGAGTAAAGTTTTGCTGACTTTGTGGGGTTAAACCTAGATCCCTACTTTGTGCAACTAGAATAAAGAAATAAAACGTCTTCGTGTGTGAATTGACACTACGCACCAGGTAATGAGCCAGCATCAGGGACAACAGTTATTCCTACCAAAAGCCTATCAAATAGAGAAAAATGTTAAAGAGGGCACAGACAACATAAATATACAAGCTTACCACATTTTGGACCGGGCCACCTGGTAGTTTTTGAAAAATGAATATAGGATAATGGGTAATAATTTTTACTGTGGTACTACATGAACTCAAATTCATCTGAAAGTACATGAGAACAATTTTCTGCATGTATAGCTTCTACTGGAGAAAAAAATACCTAAGCACCTTTACAGTTAAAAATGTGTGGGATTGTTTTGTTAGATTTTTTTTTTTTGTTGTTCTGATCTAATGAATACATGACTAGGATACAGTACAAGCCACACTGAATGTATGGCAGCAGACCATCTATTTTTGTTTTGTTTTCCAAGAAACAAACAAGCCAGAACTGTTCATACCTTAGCATTTCAGATTTCTCAGAAATCGCAGAACCGATCTTAGGGTGTGTTTTGTTGTAGAAAACAGCACATGAAACCATTCTGGTGAGTCCCTTGGATTTGGATGGAAAGCAGAGTCTGCCTCCCAGTGGAAGTACTTAGGGCAATTGACTTAAATGAGTGGAAAATGACTTAGGAATTTAGAGAGTGATAAACTGGCAGAGATAACTAGGCTGTTATGCCACTTCTTCAGTAGGCAGAGGTTACTGGTGAAGCTTATGGCTTATTTTTATGCAGACGTTTTTCATCTTGTGTGTGCAGCAGTGTTGATGTTCTTGTTTAAGTACTGTTTCCTTTTACTCTGTTCCCTTTGTATCTGTGGTTTAAAAATTTGGCAGTATGCTGGGGAAATTGGTGGTTTCATCTCTCCCTAACAGGGAATTGGCAGATACCAAAGTTCCTCTGAGGCCTCCAGTAGCAAGGCACTTTATCCGTTAGTTTCTTTTTTTCTCTGTCATAAACATGAAAACATTTAATTTAATTTGGTGCTAAATACATCTCTTGAACGCTCTAATAACTGCTTGTGAAAAGGAACAGAAGCAGTGTATTGACAGTATCTGGTAAAGTGCCTTAAATTAATTAATCCACTTGTTTGCCATGAAGTGTCATGTATGTAGTGGGAAGAGAAGGAGGTGAAAGGTGGAGCAGCACTGGATTGTGTTCTGGCATAGCCATTACTTTGTTATGTGATTTTAAGTAAGTGTTTTTAGCACACTTGGGAAGTGCTTTTGGGTTGCTGACAAAGTTGTCACCTTAGAGCTGTGTTTTAGTAATATTAATGGTCTTATTAATAGAAGATGTGTGTGTCAATCTATTAAATATCTAAACTGTCTTGGATAAGTTAAGAAAACCCCCTTACTTAAGGAAAATAAGCTTTAAAATGTTTTAAATAGAAAAAATCTAAGGTACAGAATTGCAACGTGGTTTGCATTTTTAGTTGATTTTATTGGAAGGGTGCTCGTGTTGTGGGTGAAGGTAGCTTTAGGAATGTTTAAATATTGTTCCTGGAGCTCATTAGTGCTGAACTCACTGATTTAGTTGTATTTTTCACCTGGAACAAAGGTTTAAACTTAAGTTTGTAGCCTGTGCAGTCAGACTTTGTGTTCAAGTCCTGAAGGTTTATTGTGGCAGAAATAAATCTGTTTGTCTGGTTTGTGATGTCACTCTGGCCTTCAGTTTCTAATAAATGTCACTGTCTTTGTTTTGTTAGGAAGCAGAGGAGAGATGTACGAACCTGGGCCCTCGCTGTCCTGCGGTGTGCACTGATGTTTCTGACAGTGATGCTTGGGTGTACCTAGAAGAGGTTGATGTCAAATAGAAGTTTTTAATACCCACTTACCATTAGCTTTTTAGAATAACTGAATATACCAAGGATCTGTTTAAGAGAGTGCAGCTTTGTGCCCTCAAGAAATGTCTGTTCCTTCTGTCAAGTTTAGTTCTGTGCTACCACATTTGTCTCCCTGTTGTCTGCCAACACTAGGTGTGATTTTTTCCCCCCTCCCCTTGATTGTAAATGAGCCTACTAAGAGGAAAAGGAGTCTTTTGTAGATAGTAAAATTTTTGCTTTGAATCAAAATTTAGTGAATACCGTAGAGCATCTCTCTAGGGTAAAGGGACTTCTTTGGTTCATGTAATTCATACTGTTGTTGTATCTTGGTGTTTAACAAGGACATAATAATTTATTTATTCTAATAACATGCCTTCTGGCTGCCTCCTAAGGAAATAGGAGTATCATTTTACAAATGTAGCATTGGCACATGAAGGACAAATTAAACCCCTTTGTATTTATAGGAACGTGTATTAGCCTATACCCAAACTTTTAAAGGTATTTAAGCTTATAGCACTTGAAACTCCCAAGGCTGAGCTCTGAAAAAAGTAAGTAGTGAGATCATTAGTAGGAGAGCAGCAGGTTAATCCTGCAGCCCACAGCTCTGACCCTGCAGTGTGCTGTGACACTCGAGTCACAAGGCTCCCGCTCAGTTCTGAGCTCGCTTCCTCCACAGCCCCATCGGGTTTCGTTTGCAGCTCGACTGCCAGGCTGCTTCCATCTCCTCCTCCGGTTTTGCCTTGTCAGTAGCTCCTGGCAGTTCATGGTTACTCAGTTTGAGATAATAGAAGAATAACATCTTTTGTAGTGCTGGTTTTCTGTTGATTTAGGTACTTACAGTGACTCATGGTAGGCTCAAATGAGTACCAAAGTTAATACAAAAGAAAATCCACCGTTCCGCTCTGAGAAGGAGAGGGTTTAAACTGGATCAACAAGCTAATCTGACTCATTCCTAGCCACACAGGCACTCGTGTGTTGGTACAATGGAGGGCAAGAGCGGAATTACCTTTTGGAGATGAACAGTCTGTTTTTATTAGCAGCTCAGCGTTAAATCTGCTTGAGCCAAACTGCAATCACACCTTCAGGCTGTGCAGTCCATGAGTGACGTTTCCTGCCTCAGCGATGTGTCAAACCCCTACCTTGGGAGCTGATTTGCTCCAGGTCATGATGCCTCTTTCCTGACGGTTTGTGTGTGCCCTCCCGGGCTTTTCGGAAACACCTCCATGCAGAGAGGTGCCTGCATTTCCCTCAGGACTGGAGTTGAGTTGTGGATTTGCTTATGCTGAAGCATTGAGTGGGTTGAGTTGTGGGGGCAGGAGTGGGAATGCTGAGGTGCCTCTGGCCATCTGCCAGCATTGTGCTCCCTGGCAGAGCAAAGGGAAGCATTTAAAGAGCCTTAGGATTCACCCAGGGTTGTGCTAGAGATGGGTTATGGCTGGAGGCCTACAGGTGTTCTGGGTAAGGTAGCTCTGAATTACCCTACAGGTACTTTCGGAGACTGTTTATTCTCTCCATGTCCTGAAGATCTGCCTCCTTTTGAGAGCAGAGCCATAATCAACAGCAATTTTGGTCTCCCACCATCCCTCTTTCTGTGTAAGAAAACAGCAGTTCACAGCATGTGGAGCAGCAAGGAGAGCAAAGTCCAGAGAGAGACAGGTTATCTCTTGTTCAGGACTGAGAGTGAGACATGGAGGACTGCAGTTGATGTGGGAATTAGTTTCATTCTTGTCTGCTTGCTTGAACGAGTTTCAGAAAAACCTCTGAGTGTGTGCCTTTCTTACAACCATGCAGTCCTCTTCTAGATCTTTCTGTAGCAGAGGCTGTTTGGTAACTGGGACAAGCCCTGTGTGGTCATGTAGAGCTGTTGAGGAAGGTCCTGCTGGGTTTGTTCCCAGTGGGTAGTGGTCCCTGTAGGTTGGTGTGCTCAGCATTGCTTTTCCTCCCTGTTGAAAGCAGATGTCTTTTGGGACAGAGCTATGGATCTGTTCCCAGCTTGACTGCAGAGAGGTGCTCCTGTTTGTAACAGAGTTCAGGTCTGCCGGGTGAAGGGCTTTGTGGATGTTTGAGAGCCTCATGGAAAGTCTTCTCCCTTCTGCTGGATGTGATGCTGAGACCCAAGCAGCAGCCTGGAAAAAGGTGACTTGAAGAGGTTGGAGGCTGAAAAATCAGGAGGGGGACAAGGACAGGGTGTGTGCACTTGTGGGGAAACCACAGGGCCTGTGAGAGAGGGGTCTGCCGGGATGGCCTGGACGATGCTGGCACACCTGTTGCTGGGGGCAATGCAGCTCCCACAAGCAGTGCCAGGGCAGCAATGCTCAGGGAATGCCGGAGGTGGTGGGAGGAGACACTTGTGGAAAGCAGTGGAGGGTGAGTTGGGGGGGTGGTGTGTGTCCTTGTGCCCACTCTGCTGTATTGCTTCCAATTCAGGAGGATGTGCTGAGCACCAGCTCTTCTCCATGGACCCAGAGCATACATTTCTGCCATTCAGTAGGACTTGCTGGGATTTCTATCCCCTCTGTTTCAAGAAATATGTGAAGAGACTTGTGCTGTACCTGTGATGAACATCTCTTTTCAAATATAACTGTTCCTTAAACCCATATTGCAAAAGAGACCTTCCATTTAGATGGGTGCGTGTTTGGGATTCTCTGCACTGTTCATTGCCCCAGGCTCTCCTTGCTTCACAGTCCAGGGAGTTTGCCTGTGAAGCATAGGCTGTTGCTTCTGTGTACGTTTGGTTTGCTCTTTTATTTTTATATAGATGACTGCATGAGTATTTATAAATGAGTAATAGAGATTTCTTTATTTTTGGTCTTTTTTTTTTGTAAAAGAAGGACTCACTTGCTGGGTGCTAGCAAATACTGGCAGCTCTTGAGTGAATTCCAGATGCAATAAAAATCTGCCTTTTCAGGGTTGTTAATGTTACATTTTAAGTCCAGATGTAAACTAAGAGAAGCTGATTTTTGCTACACTTAGAAATCTGAATTATGCACTTTGTTACATTGTCTTGAGTACTCCTGATGCTGCATTCTCTAATGAAGAGATTGGGCAGTACCTGAAGATACTCAGTTATTTTGTCTGTTAAAGCCTAGCCCTATGAATAACCTTTTCATCCTTTCTGTGAATGTTAATAAATCAGGAGGGGTTTTTTGAAAGATTTGCTGATAAGAGAAATTTAGTGTATGTTCCTACAACTATAAATTGTTGACCAAAATGTTTTTTGCAAGAGTGTCTTGGAGTCTCTGGGTTGGACTCCAGTTTTGTTTGATTAGTATGTGTGAAATCATGGAAGTCAAAAAATGGGGCAGTCAGCAACCTGGATGCTCACCTCAAGCATCAAATAGTTAATTCACTGGAACTGGAAAATAATATCTTTAAGAACTGAATAGCTGTGTAAATATTAATGTTTGCAGAAAGGTAATAGGTACAAAATGTTTACATTTGCCTGTTTTAAATGTGATTTTCTGGCACAGGTTTTCAAGACTTCTTTCTGCAAAGGACAATAAATACAACTTTGTGTAGTAGAGCAAATCAATAAATACAATTATTAGTATTTTATTAAGTCTTTTTGTAAAGTGTTCAAGAATATTTTATTAGTTAGGCTGAAATGCGTTCTCTGTGTGGGTGGATACACAAAGATAGGTCTATTTTTTTCTGCCCCAAATGGTAGAAGCAGTGTACACTGAAAGCCACTGGGGAGTTAGAATTTGTCAGGGAGACAAGCACCGTGAGCTTCCGAGTTTAGCTGAAGCTGTTGCAGCCGCTGTGATTGAACGGGACTTGGGTCCAAACTGGCTGTGCTGTTTGTTACATCTGGCTTTGTGTTAATTTGGATGTAGTGGGCCTGGACTCTCTGAGGTGAGGCAGTCTGGTATCAGATGAGGAAAAGGTTTCATTTGTTTATTACAAAATAAGAGTGAAAAAGTGGAGGATGCATTTTATAATTGCCATATTTAATGGGGATTTTCCATTTTTAGATTTCACCCAGTTGCCTGTGACTGCTCCTGTTGAGTAAACTGAGACTGGAAGATCTTATATCAGCTCTTGTACCTGTACCTGCCACGATGAGAAGTTGCATAAGGTTTTTTTTCTTTTTAATTCATGCTTTTATTGTAATGTAATTGTTATAAGCAGGTCAATTAGTAAACACATTCCTTTAAGGATTTTTTTCTTTCTCGTCTAACAAAAGTTTTCTTCTAAAACTAAAGGGTATAACAGTATAAGTAGTATATCAGGCCAAATCGCTGATTATGTATTAAGCAGGATCAGTCCTGAAAAGTACTGGTTTACTTCTCCAGACTCATGAATGAGTGTGCTGGTTGCTGCTTCTTTTTGTTGAAAAAGTGTGTCAGATTTAATTAGCGGTCTTGCTCTTTTCCATTTGGTGACTACCAGACTAAACATGAATTACATGTAACTGAACAGCTCTTATGAATGTGCAGAACCCTTTGCTTGTGCAGATTTTCCAGAAGTTGTATTCTTGTATAAATTAGCAGCTCTTTCATCCAGGATGTTACCTCTCAACCTTTCCTGCATCACTAGTCAGGGTTTGAGCACTGATTCCTCAAAAACCCCAGCAGGATTATGTGAAACCAGGATGGATGTGTGTTGTGTAATAACCTGAGTGTTTACAGCTAATCTGCAGACCAAGCCATTAAGTTAGAAAATTACCACCTGTCATGTGTTTTTGTTTTTCAGTGACTAAGCAGGAGCTACCTAAGAACAAAATTCTAGTTGAAAAGGCAGTGATCTTTCACACTGTATCATAGTCTAATACTTGCAAAAAATGCTTAGGATCATGCCCTGCTTTCTGTTTCCTGCCCTAAAATGATGCGTTTGCTTATATTCTTTTTATGGTCAGAAGCAGTCACATACTTCCAAAATTAATAAGGTGACAACATATTGTACTTCAGTGACATTCTAAAACCCTGTATTAGTATTTCAGTAAACCTTTCAAAGTCTTGTTGTTGTTGTGTACTTCTTTTTTTTTTTTTAGAGGCAAAATATTAAACAACAAACACTGCTTCCCTTTTAGGCCTTGTGAATCTGATATAACCTTGAATTTCACTAATTTTTAATAATGTATTTTAATTTCAAATTTTTAAAATATCAGACATTAAATGTTTGAAATAGCAATTGTTACAGAGAAAAACTCATGAGCAAGCATTATATCTTAATGAAAATAGTCTCATTCTTTTACATTGTCATTAAAAGTGGTTTTCTTAATGGATGTTAAATGACCTTTTTTATTAAAAAGAAAAAAGAAAAAAACCAGCAGAAAATGTCATGTTCAGCTGCATTGGCTTTACTTGCTGTAAAACATAATTGCCTTACAGCCAGCACTCCAGCCTCAAGTTAGGGTAGAGTTTTGCTTCTACATTGTCATCAAAATGATTTTTTTCATCAAATGCTTAGTGATCCATTTAGTTGACTTGGATGTTCTCCTGGGAATGACAGGGATAAATCTGTTGGGCATGAAGGCATTTTAAACTGCATCTCCTTTGCTTACCTGGTATTTTCCTCTTCAACAACATAGCAAGCAAATAAACAAAATGATGTGTTAAAATAGAACTTCTGTTCTTCAGTTACACAAGGAAAGAGGGGAGCCTTTATATTGCCACTAAGGAACTTTCTTTTTTGTCATGGCTCAGCTCTCCTTAGAACCATCACCCTACAAAGATATTGAACTTACCCTTCTAATGAAATTACTAGAATATATTTTTCTTTCTTGTTCAGAAAGGCATTGCACTTTTCCAGAGTCTAATTACAATGGTAATTGCAGTTAGTTACAAGCATAGATACTCTGTAAATGTCACGGTCTGAAATCCATTGCCAAATTCTTAAGACATTGGCACAGGATCTCTCTCTCACTAGTGTTTGTTGTCTTCTAATCATAAGAGTTTGAAGAAAAAAATATGGAGTCTTACTTGGCCTGTAAGATAAGAAACTGTATTTGAAAAAGATACTTTTTATTCTTAAAAACATTACATTTTGAGTGAAAAAAAATTGTCCTAATTTTTAAGATAAACTATTTTTAATAGGTGGCTTGTAATAGCCTCACTTTTGTGAAGGACTAACTGAAATAATTAGCAATTTACTCAGGGTAAGAGATGTCCATCAGAGCAGATTCCTAGAGCTGGATACTTACTTTTCTGAGCTAGGTAGACAGTCCAAGACATTACCCTTTAGTCTGTCCTGTTGGAGTGCTCCTTAGACCCTTCCTTGCAATGCAACTTTTTATGAAATGGTGGGCAAAGTACAATTTGTCTGCAATTCAGAGCAAAGATTTCCAGGTTTGGGGGTTATTCTGCAAGGGTGAGCCAAAAGAGAAGTGTGTTGTGAGACCTTGGCATGGTTATCCTAGAAATAGTGGAAAAGATTCTCCTCTCCTTCTGAGGAAAGAATAAAGCTGTTGGGATAACTGCAAAATGAAATGGCAGGCTGCTGTTCTGGAAGAGATCAGTGCCTCTCTAACCAAGGGAGGTTATGAAACCTAGGGAGAATATTAATTGAGCAGGCTTCACTGTTTGTCAGACAGGGAATTTCTTTGGAGAACACTTTGCCTAAAGTTATTAAATGAGCTGCTTTAATTTTTACATGTAGCAGTGTTTGATTAAATTATGTTTTTACTGTGTCGGTAGAGAGAAGTTCTCCAGCTTTATAAGGAGAAAAAAAGATGTTCACCTCCTGAACTGGGCCAGGCAAAATTCTAGCACAACATACAACTTTTTGAGAAATAGGTAAACTCTTGCTGTGTGAACTCTGGATTCAGCTTTAAAACATCTTGTTCTATGCTGCTATCAACAACAGCATAAATTTCTGTCCTGCAGTAGCTGATTGGCTGGCTCATGATTATTTTCATTAAGTACCCTTCAGTGACAGCCTAAGAACATAAGTCTCTTCAAGCGATTACTGAATTTGCCCTTTAGCCTATTTAAGTTTGTTTTTTATTTGTCATTACTTTTTGCCTTTGATCTGAAGGCAAAAGGTAATGACACTTCCATTTTATTTATTTTTTATATTTTAAATCTCTTCCCCCCCACCACCTCTGCTTGTTGTAGTAAGTCCCTCCTGTGAAGAGCTCCTATGGTTTATTTTCATTTGCATCTCAGGGTGCTCTGCAGAATGGACTTTGGTGGTGTTAGCTTCCTTCAAACTGCCTGTAGTGATGCAGTGTTAACAGTGAGGTTACAGCAGCTTGTTAGGGAAAAAGATGATCATGAAATATTTTTGCTTGGAGTTTTAGGAAATTTTATGTTTTAGGGAAAGGTGGAATTAATCTCATCCTACAAAGGAAGGATGTTGGATTGATCTGTTCTCAAAAGGACTGCAGATCTAGGATTAATGAAGCAAGGTGTCCATTACTACTGAAGGATCTTATATGACTTAAACATTGCTTTTTTCAACTCAAATTTCTTTTCTTTAGTGTTTTCAGAGAGTTAATGGAGAAACTCCAAGAGTGTAAGACATCAGCACAGAATAATAGATCTTATGAGTGAAAATTTACTTAATTTAGAATTGTCAAAAGCTGTGCATCTTATGTATACATCTTTATTAGTGGCTTGATTTATGGTATTGCTTTAAATAAGTTGTATCAGTACATTTGAAAGGTTAACTGAGTGAAGTGCATTTGTAGTTTATTATGTCCAAAACACTGATTTTTAGTAGCTAGCGGCTCATTGACTTGCAGAAATTCATCTTCAGCCTTTATGGCAACTGTCCCTGATTTCCATAAGGATTTCAATTATTTTGTTGATTTATCTTTTTTTAACCTTTTAGACAGATGGCATAATTTCTTGACTCAACAGTAGAATACGTTAAAAGTTGCATCATCATTGTGGCTATTGGATATGGTATGCTTTTAAAAACAACAAAGTGAATATCCTGGCATCATTAGGGACTTTGGAAAAATTTACACAGCTCTTCATAGTGCTGTTGTTAGGAATTTGGGCATCTTTCTGAGCTGTTTTCTAGTATTTACCCAATATTTAACTGTTGTCACGCTTCTAGATACAACAACTGGGCCCATTGAATACTGGTTCTGAGAGTGAAATCATAGGACTCATGAGGAGTCCCTAGGCATAAACCAGCAAAGTTCTGTCGCATAGAGAGCTTTCCTTCTCTTAGGTGGGTGTCCCAGTGTGTCCAAGGCTTGGAAAGCGTTTCAACATCCTTAATGATTGGGGTTCCCATGCACAGAGTGGTGACGTTGCCTGTGTTACTGGGGCTTGTTGGGAGGCTGGTGATTCACAGTTAGGGGTCATAGAGATTGCTAGTGAAGGTGCACATGGAGGTGCTCTGATCAGAGAATCTTTTAAATTGTGTAATCACAAAGCATTTTCAAATAAATACATGCCATGCGCATGTCATTGTACTGCAGACTGCTGAATAGGAGTGGAACAGTTCCACCTCATCTATCAGTGTCTGGTTTCATTTGTGTGTGGGCTTCAGACCTCTAGCCTCATTTCAGCATAAAAAGACTTACTAGGATATGGATTGTAATATTATGTTTGAAAATACCTCCCTGCCAACAATGATAGTTTACGACTAATTTTTCTTTTCTCTTTTCAGATCTTTTTGGATCCCTGTCTAGCTGATCCATGTTTCCAAACTCTCTCTTGTAACATTCTCAAGCAGCCAAAATGAAGTTGAAGCATAACATAAACCCTGTTCTTCTACAGTTTATAAACTTTATCGTCCTGGTGTACTCCCTTATAACATACATTCCATGGTACATACTTTCAGGATCAAAGCAGGCTATAGCAAAAGCCAAGCAGGTTAAAGCCAGACCTGTGAATAACAAGCCTGGGGGTGCATACAGATCTGTTAACAGTCTGCATTGCTTAGCTTCAGTTTTATATCCTGGGTGTGACACACTCGATAAAGTTTTTAAATATGCTAAAACTAAATACAAGGACAAAAAACTCCTGGGAACGCGAGAAATCCTAAAAGAGGAAGATGAAATCCAGCCATCAGGAAAAGTTTTTAAAAAGGTAAGTCTTTTGGTGGTCTGCCTACAAGAATTTTTTTTAAAACTATGTTTACTTTCTTAGGCAGCACTTCTAGTCCAGTAAAGCAAAGCTGGGGAAGAAATTAATTTTTCTACTTAGATTCAGTAGCTGTGAAAAGAGTTAAATTATCTGCTTCCCAGTCTATCAATACTCTGCTTTTAAACCAAATCTAAACCTTTTAGCATTCTTGAATAGATATCCTATTTATGGTGTCAGCCAAAGAAAAAACACAAGTATATTTTAGGTATTTGTTTTTAATATTCAGCTGGTGATGTAAGTACTTGGCTTTAAAGGTTTCTTTTAAAAGTGAATTAATCAAGTCTCCCTTTGTGTTATTCTGAACTATAATCAGATAAATATACAAAAATTACTAGATGCCAGTACTCAGATGTGCCTTTCCAGCAGACTTGATTGTGATTTAAGGATTTGCTGTTCTCTCCTGAGAATTCAGGACTTAAATGAATTTTTTGTTCGGAAAAGGATTGCAGAGATTTCATTGGAAGAGTCTTTTTTTCTTTGAGTCTCCTTTAAGGTGAACTACTCTGCTAATCTCTAATCCTGGTGTGTGTGGGAGATGTGATTTCAGTATCTGACAACAACTCGGTTGTTTGAGGGGACTGACTTTTTATAGTGTGTGATGTTCAAGCTGGTGTTGTCATTTGCTGCTTTATATTTGTTCAGGCACATTGAAAAGTGCACTTTTGCCTGAAGAAGCAGGGCAGAATACTATAACAGAATATGCACATTTGTGCATCTCTGGTGTTAAAGATCTGCATTTTTGTATTAGAAGTTGTTAAATCCATGATAGATAATTTTTAGTTAAGAATAGTTTCCTTGCAGATGAAAATAAATTCTCTTCATTCTGCTAGTTTTAATTCTGATAGAGGAGTTTGTTTAAAATAGAATTTGGTTAATATCACAATATATGGCAAAGTTTAGTTCTGTTAAAATCTTTATATGAGCTTTACTTGTTAGTGAAACTTCCTCTTAGCTGTGCAGTTAGTTTTTCAGTACGAAGGAAATGCTGGGATGAATAACTGGTTACGTGTAACCTGTCTTGATGTACATTTTGCTGCCTCATTACACTATGAAGAAAAAGTTCATATTGTAGAAAGAAACGCTTTTGAGCACAAATCAGAATTTTGGCTGTCTGTTATATGTGCCCTGTTTTTTAAGCATATTTGCTAATGTAAGACTTAAGAACTTAGGAGTTTTAGCCTTTTCCATTATGCAAGCAAAGCAGTTGTGAATATTGGAAAGCTGAAGAATGTTTGTGTTAATCCACTTGAATTCCTTGCTTCTGCGTATTTAGACTTAGAAATTACCCAAGTTAGGTAATTTTGTCTAAGCTTGACACAAGGGTTCATTATGGTTAATTGCTGTACTTGCCTTTGTGTTACTTTGTTCCAAGTTGTGGCATTATCACACAAGTCTACTTTTAATTTTTTTTTCCATCAAGGAATACAGTGTTTCTTAATACCTCATAGCATATTTTAGCAAGTGAGGAAAATCAGAACAGTTCACAAGATATCTTGTTGATTCTAAAGGTCAAGGTTCTCTTCCTTTGATTTCTATCTTTAATTCCAGGCACCTTTTTATTGCCTGGCTCTATTTAGCAAAGCCAGATTGCTGAGGTTTGGTGCAGTTCTTCAAAAAGGGGCACAACAAGTTTAATTTTTAGGTATAATGCATTTCTATACTTTACAGGAGCTGCGGTATATTTATGTATTATATGTATCTCTCAAAAAGAAGAAAAATGTTCAGCTTTTGATTATTGGGAAAACAAAGTATGCTTGCACTTGTAGCTAAAATTGTTTAAAGCTTATCAGCATCTTTAAGATCAGATACTGCATTAATTTATTTTGAGAACAATGATATTCCAGATAATCGGTAATTTCTTGAGTTTTTATGATAGTGTATTGTTCCAAATTTTTTTTCTGTGTGATGCCAAAATAGCAGAAATTCATGGATGTGAATAAAATGCAAATACTTGCTTATGCACTGGTTACATTTCATAGTAATTCATATATGGTTAGTTCTTCCATTTCCTTCTATAGTGTACTTCTCCAATTTCCTTCTCCAATATCATGCATACCTATTATTAATTTCATAAAACATGTATTTAAGTCAGGATAAAATAATGTTGAAAATACCTCTGAGATTAAGATGTAATTAATTAGAAAAATGACTTAATTTAAGCACAGCTGAAATTTTATGATGCCCAAATGATCAACTTCATTCTACTGGTTGATTATTTTATGTCATCTTAGTTATAGGTTATATCATCAGGTGCTTGCTTTGAGCCATGTTGGTATGTGGATTTTGCTTCGTGTATGTGTTCTTTCGTTGGTGTATTTTTTGAGGGAGATGTCTGTTTGTTTTGGGGGTTGTTTGTCTTGCTCTGCTTTAGAAGGAGTTGGTAACCAAGGACTGAATTAATGGGAACATAATAAATAAGACACAGTGGGGAGAAGAAAATACAGCTTTGTTGGGGAAGGTGGTGCATCTAAAGCCTGAGAGACTTGGGTGCAACAGCAGCAAGCACTTGGCAGTTCAGAACTTTACTTATTATTGCTGATACTGGAACTTAAAGTGAAGGAACAGGAAGGTTCCTGTCATGCCAAGTTATTGAACAGTAAGAAAGTCACTAATGATGTTGAAAACCATAGATTGCTATGTAAATCATATGTTAGGGTGGTGTTTTTTAGATATTTTCGGCTGCAGTCCATGTTTTCATGTGAAAAAAGGCCAAATGTGGGAATTTCAAATAACCTCCTTTGTATTATTTTTAATATACTTTTACAATAAAATGTATTTAATTCATGACCCCTGGTTTCCAAATCACAGTCAAGATTCTTTAAACCTTATAAGATACTTTTAGGAAGACCTTCAAAGGTAACTGAGATCAGGTAGCTTAATGACTACATGAGCCTGCAGCTTTTTGGAGAACATTTTATGACACCTTTGCACTAAAAATTTTAATATCTCCATAAAATCCTAGTAAAAGAAACATTAGCTGTGTGTTTAGTCTCCAGGCTTTTCTGGATTTCCAAATATTGGTACAGTCTAGATTCTTGTAGTGTTTTGTGCTGCGTGACGGATGTGACTCAGCCTGCAGTTTAAGTGTGGAGCACGAGAGGGCAGCGTGTTCCTGTGGAATGCTGTTCCAGGTGAAACCCCGGAGCTGCAATCCCTGCTCCGAGCTGTTTGCGGGGCTCTTTAATCAATGCTCTAACTCGACTTCTTGGGCCCTTTTGCCAGCTCGTGGACAGTTACTTTCTTTGCATGTGTGATTCATTATTAAGCAGAAATAACCTCTGAAAGTTCTGAAATGGGTGTGAATGTCTAAAGGAGTATGGCACCTAATGCCAGTCTTATCAGCTGTTTGCAGAAGCAGAATTGTAGAATTGTCAAGGTTGGAAGGGACTTCTGGAGATCATCCACTCCAACCCCCTGCCCAGGCACAGTCACCAGGCGGGTGACACAGGAATGTGTCCAGGTGGGTTTGGAATGTCTCCAGAGGGGGAGACTCCATGCCTTCCCTGAGCAGCTGTTCAGTGCTGCCATCCTCAGTGTAAAGACGTTCTTCCTCGTGCTGCAGTGGAACTTCTTAGATTTTTGTTTATGGCCCTTGCCATAAACTGGGAACCCTTGGAAAGAGCCTGGCACTATCCTCTTGGCACTCTGAATATTTGTATGCATTAATGAGATCTCCTCCATCTTCTCCAGACTGAACAGGCCCAGCTCCTGCTCTCTCCCTTTGCAAGAGAGATGCTTCTGACCCCTCACCATCTTTGTGGCATCCACTGGACTCTGTCCTATAGCTCCCTGTCTTACTAACATTGGAAAATGATAGCAAAAGCTACTGAGGGAAAGGCCAAGAAGGGAGATGGGTTTGGAGACATAAACCATAACCTGCTCTGTGTCCTGCAAAGGAGGCTTGTAGAGAAATGCAGGAGAAAGGGCCGTAGAGGCAGTATAGTAATAGCTACATATGAATATCTATTATTCACTAATGTGTACATAATATAAGTAGTATGTTGTAGGGAGGGAGTAGAGAAGAAACACTGGGCATGGGGAGAAAACAGTGGAGTTTAAGTATATGGAAGGCAGGAGGAAAGTAGAACTCAAAATTACTGCATTGAAAAACTTGTTCTCATGTCAGTGTTCTTCACAAATGTATTTTTATAAAATAGTTATAGCTAACAGTGCTATACATCCTTAAAAAGGATTTTTCCCTTTGAAAAAAAGAAAGCACCAGTGAGGTCTTTTAGTGCATATCAAACTTGCTTAAGCAATGAGGATGAATTCTTTAAGAGAATTAAAAAAAAAAAAAAAGGGAAAAAAGCAGAATCACAAATGTTATTTGGAGAGATTAGTTTTTGGACATTTAAGATTTATTTTCCCCAATTCAGTGAGTTAGAGTGAGTGGTGGAAATTACTGAGACCTGTTTGGGTTGGCAAACCTACCAGAAACAGTAAGAAGAATCTGCTTGTATTTCTTGGCCTAAATATTTGTAAGCAGTTTTCCTGAGGCCACGCTGTAGGCAGAGTATAATTGAGGAAAGGGTGTTGCCCAATTCACTGCTATAAATTGTTTTCAGCTGATGAGCTTGACAAGAACTTCCATGTCTGCCAAAAATACTGCCTTTGGGGAAAAAAAGTCCCAAATAGGAATTTGAATTCCAAATTACCGAAATTTGGATGGACTGGAAGAGGTGCAGTATTTTCTTTGGAAGCAGTAAGAGTTTTCCATACCAGAAATATCTTGGTGTGTTGAAACAATAAGGGACTCCCAGGTCCCCCCTCTTCCTCAGGGGGCTGTGGCAGTGAGCAGCAGCCAGGGGTGAGCCCCTGCCCCACATGCTGCCATTTCAACCTGATCTTTCTGCTCCAGAAAGGTTTTGGGATTTGAAACAGCCTGTTTGGCATTGAAAAAGAGCTTCTTTAAATAAACCAATAAAACCTGAGCAGATATTTGTGTGAGAAAGATACATTTTCTGTTGGAATTGCTGTATATTGCTGTATATTGCAAATGCTGTTTTTTTGGGCTTGTTAAATGGTGTTTTCCCATGAAAACATTTGTGAAATTTCCAAGCAGTTGCACATGTACCTGTTTGTCCTGCTAAACTAGTAGGTTAATGAGCAATATGCAGTGAAGCTGTAATAGGTACAACTCATTACCTAAATGTAATTTGAGCAGTTTAGAAGAGTGTCTTGACAAAGGAAATCTACTAGGTTTTATTTTTCTATTAGAGTTTGAGAGAGAGTTTTAAATATGTTTCATTAAGGAAGCAGATGTGGAAATATGGACTCATTAGAAATGTAGTTCCATGTCAGAAAGTTGTCAGATTTGACAGCTCAAAGGTTGAAATTTAGTTCAAGTTGATGAATGAAACGTGGAAAAAAGAATGTGGGAGGATGCAAAAGTTTGCTTTTCTAGCTTTTTTCAGTGTTTGCTTGCATTTATTATTAATGCTGTGTAAAGAACATCTGAAATACTCAATTAAAATATTATGTTTTTCAGAAGTGTCAGTGTGCTTATACGAATAGATGGATAGGATATATACTTTAGCATATAGATTTTCAGTATACACCATCTTCATACTATATCTACATATGAAGATTTTTAGGTTGGTTTCAAAGAAACCTCCTGTCACTCAGTAAGGAAATAGTTCTGCAAGGTGCAAGTGCACACATATAAATCTGGGTAGTGACCTGTAAATTCAAATCCAGTTTTACTGTGCACCAGCTTTCCCGTATGGAAAAGTGAGATTGCATAATATTTTCTACGTGACTTCTCAGAACTGAGGTTTGCCAGTAATTTCCTATCCCGTCTTCTGTCCTGCTTTTGTTTAACAGTAAAAAAAGGGCAAAATTATTTCTACTCATCCCCTTGACATTTGTTTCAGAACAAAGGGAAAGGGATTTCACAATTTCTGACTGAGGGCCCATGGATATACTGCTTTATGGGTTCCAGTTTCCCTTTTTTAAACTTTTTTTTAAATGAACATCTGAGTGTCATTTTTGTGTAGGAGAATTGTAGCCCAAATATCCAAGAAAGCAAATACACAGAGTGTGCTGTGCTAACTAGTGCTTATCATCCTTTCCATAAACCCAGCCTCTTTAAAAAGTAGGGGGTATATGGGCCAGATAGCCACACACAGCCTTTCAGAGGGCTTCTGAAGCTAAAAGGATGGTGGGAATCATGTGCTTCCCTCATGTGAAAATGGAATAACATGCATGGAGATATTGCAGTATTTGTGTTGGAACTTCCACAGGCCCTGTAGCTTTTGGCAAGACAAAGTACCATCTTTATGTTGAGTAAACTGCTGTTAAAATTCAAGCACATGTTACTCAAACATCTGTGGATTCTTCATATGGGTGAAGATGTAGTAGGACATGTGTTAAGGATTTTCATTTTCTAAATTGCTTTTATTATTCTTATTAGGTCATCCTTGGCAAGTATACCTGGCTTTCTTATGAAGATGTATACATTAAAGCTGTTAATTTTGGAAATGGCTTAGCAGTCTTGGGTCAGCAGCCAAAGACTAACATTGCCATCTTCTGTGAGACCAGAGCTGAGTGGATGATTGCAGCCCAGGCCTGCTTTATGTGCAACTACCAGCGTGAGTACCTGTCTTCCCTCAAGTTTTTATGTCTTTTGATCTTAAAATTTGAAAATAAAACTCTTTCTTACTTTGTTTCATGTACTCAGAAAACTTCATCTAGATTTTATATAGAAAATTAAAATTTTCAATTGAAAAAATACTGCATAAGGTAAAAACTGTACTTTGTAACCTTTTGCTTTAGTGAATAGAGAAACCTCTATCTGTTGGCAGATGGAGAATGGTTTTGGTAAGTATAGTTTGCTCAATGAATTCATGAGAGGTTTATTTTCTTTTCATCTCAAATAAGTACAGATTCCCAAGTTTCTGAAAACAAACAAACAAAAATCACACATGAATTCATTGACTCAGTTTCAGGAGTCAATGTCAAACCTTCATCTGTGCCTGCAAGTTTTGTTATATCTGGATATTTTGTCAGTTCTTCAATTTTCATTTTGGTTAAGCCTATTTTTCTTGCTCAGGAATGTACTGACTGCTGATCTCAATGTGCTGTAGCTGTTTAAATGTCTGTTTTATCTCCTTAATATGTCCTTCACCCAGCGAAGCCCAGCCTGGCTGGGTTCTGTGATGTTCTCATGGGGACACATCTCCTTGTCCCTTAGGGCATGCCAGAAAGTGCCATTTTTCACAGGCTTTGGCGTCTCTTCCCTCCCATGCCACATGTACTCTCCTTTAATACAAGATTGTAAAAGCCAGATGTGCAGAAATTCTTGATTTCCTACCTACATACACTAAAAATGTCTATCAATTAGACTTTTTTCAGATTTTGGAAGCAAATCTAATCAGATTTATATTTAAATTATCCCTCTTTGCTCTGAGCATGAGTCTGTTTCAGTTTGAGAAGCAGTATGTTGATGACTGTTTAACAATTTTCATTTACAGAAGTCTTTACTCACATCTCTGGTTATTTTGCATGTAATTTTTGCTCTATTGGTCCCTCAGTGTTAAGGGTGGAGTTGGTGACAAGGTCCACTGCCCTGGCCCTTAACATTTGTAAGTCAGCCTGCTTGCCTTGTGTGACAGCTGGCTCTGTGGACAAAGAGAGAGTGGGTATTGTGTACTGGGACTGCAGCAGTGCCTTTGGCATGGTCTCCTGTAGTACCCGTATAGCCAAACTGTTCAGGTAAAGGTGGGTAAGATGGACCATAGGCTGCAAGGATTGTAATCCAGGGGACAGAGTTATTTGCCAGCCTTCAGTGGTTGGTACTGACTCACATACTGCTTAATTTCTTTATTAAAGGCCTGAATGAAGGGACAGTGCAAACACCAGAGGTCCTAGCTGATGGCATATTGAGGGCAGGAGCCAGTACACTCAACGCTGGGCTGATGGGCAGAGGAGCCTGTCAGCTGTAAGAGTGGATTGTCTGGAACCTGGAATTCAGTAAAGGCACTTGAAAATTTCCTCTGTGTAGGCTGGAATACGCCTCATGCACCAGCATAGGCTGGGGAACAGCTGGAGAGAGCAGCTTTGCAGGGAAGGACCTGAGGGTTCTGGTGGGCCACAAGTCACCCAGGATTTTGCAACAAGCACCTTCTTGTGGTGGAGGCCAGCAGCACCCTGGATGGTGGTAGCATGAGCATAGTAGGTAGGTCCAGGGGAATGATTCTTCTCCTCCTTTTGGACACTGGTAGAACCACATCTGGACTACTCTGCCTGCAGAGAGGGGCTTCCTATTAGGAAAAAAGACATTGACATCCTGGAGCAAGTCCAGTGGAGGGCTGCCAAGATGCCGGAGGGGTTGGAGAACGTGACATCTGAGTAGAGGCTGTCAGAGCAGGGCCTGTTCAGCATTAAGATGAGTGAGTTCAGATCTTGTTGCTGTCTAAAACTACCCAATGGGAGCATGCAGAGGAGATGGAGCCAGGCTCTGCTCACGAAGGTGGGCTTTGATACGACTGGAGGCCACAGTCACAAGTTCAATGGCAGGAAAATTTGATTATGTATTAGGGCAAATGTCTTCATTGCAAGGGTGGTTCTGTATCAGAACAGGAACAAAGAATGATTATAAAATCTTCATCTGTGGAGATCTATAAAACCCAAACTGGCCATCGCTCTGAGCACTCTGCTGGAGCTGATGGTGTGTGCAGGTGATCTTTACAGGTGCCTTCCAGCCTTAAGTGGTGATGTTTTTGCTTGGCTCTTCAGTGAGTGCCTACCAGAGCAGAGAACTGCACAGACTATTCTCAGATAAGAGGCCTGTGTTGCTTTTAAACTACGGGTCTTGGTGCCAGTTCCCTTTTATCACTTTTGGGATCTGTCAGATTCCTAGTGACTATCCTGGGAATGAAATGCAAAGGCTTATATCATTTTTTCCCTTTGGAACTGAAGCACATATACAAATCCTAGGGAGATTTGTAATTTGAAGGGGGAAGAATCCGAGCTAGAGGCTGGATGCTGTGAACAGAATGGTATGCATGTGTTTTTGGGTTTGTTGGATTAGTGCTTTAAATCCCCTTACTGCGACGTGCCTTAGCACACACTCTGACGTGGTGTTCAGCATCTAAGCTGTGTCATCTTCTGTGAACTTGGCTGACTTGTGCTGGCAGATGAAGAGAGAGCTGTGCAGTGTTCACAGGCAGTTTGCAGAACAAATTGGAAGATTCAGATGATGTTGAAGTAGTAGAGTGGCAAGACATTGCTAAATGGCTTATGTTAGCATTTTTTGGTGTGCAAGTTTGATACCAGCTAACTGCTGTGGGAGTGTTGGGACATTCTTTCCAAATGTGAAATGTATTCAGTCTGATGGTGTGGGCCCAGAACTGATGTCAACAGAGCAGGTTCATCTGCTTCATGCATAGTGTTGGAGAGAGAGAATGCCTTTTGCACTACAGAATTAAAATGAGGAGAGTGATGTTTGTTATGGATTGCTTGCAAAACAAGTGATTTTATAGCTAGAAATACTTGCTTGATTTTAAATGTAACATTTCTTGAAATTCTATAAGTCTTGTATTTGCAGGAGGTGGAGTGGGATTCATAGCTCAAAACCAGAAGTAGTACTAACATGAAAACAGATTTTCTTCTTAAGTACCTCTTCGTGCGTGTGAACAGCTCTTCACCAGGGTAGGCAGATAAAACACAAGAGTGTATAACCAAATGGTTGTATAGGAGAGGTTAGATTTCATTTTTCAATCGTGCTTGAGCAGAAGTGGTTTTGTCAGAATTAGATTTATCTGAGACCTTTTAAGGTCCATTTACTTTTTATTTTTGATGTACAATGGATGCTGAAATACTGAGTTTAACATTCCAGTTACCTTGAAATAAACTGCAAATGTTCTATTTGTTTCTTTAGGACAAGATTTTGTCTTTTTATGTGAGCTGGCAAATTCAGTGGTGTTGGGGTTTTTCTTTTTGTCAGGACTTTGGTCAGATAACAAAGACTCACTTGTGCTATTTCATTCAGAGAGGTGAATACAAAATAATCCCTTCCCAGTATGTTTTCAAGAGAATGAGGAGTTAAAAAATTATCAACACTTTCAGATTTGCCTGAAAATGTTTCAGGTGCCAGTGTGGAGAAGTGAGAATTTCAGAGATGAGAGTCATTGCTCAGTTTTGTTCTCTCCATGACATCAATGCACCATCATATAAATGGTCTCTCTTTCTCTTTGGCTCTATCATATACCTCTGAGTGTCTTAACGTACTTATTTGCATATGAGTAATTAATTGCCTCCGTGGTTATACCCGAGATGATGTTTCTCCTGCTGGGCGGTGTTGTCGGCTCGGTTCTGCTTGTTGGCTCGGGGCAGCTGAATTTCTGCTACGTGTTTATATAACAGGGGTCACTGCAGTAAGGAGAGAGAGCTCGTGGGAACGAGTAGAGGCACTCTTCTGGACTTTGCTCCCACCAAATTAAAGAAAACACAGTGCATGTGCATTTGCCCTGCAACAGTTCTGAACTATGATGGACTGTTTTAACAAGAAAAAAAATAAGTAGAGGTCAACTATTTACTTCTCTGTGTAAGAAAACTGCTGTTGGGTTCTTCCGTAGTATGCTGCACTGCGTTAGTAACTCCTTGGACTTAAAATATTAGAATGAAAGTCTTGTAACACAACAAAGCTTTTTTTAATTTTAAATTTTAGTCTTTGCTGCAGTGAGTACAGTTCTAATGTGCAATGGGGTGTCTTATTTTCATAATTATGTTCTTCAAGTATTCTAAATACAGACTAAAAAGCAGAAGATATTCAGAAACCTGATGTAACAAAACTCCCAGCAAGGATATTGTAATAATTGATTGTGTTGATTGACCTCGGAGCTTTCTTGAGATGTCCTGGCTTAGTTCTGCTTGGAAAATAAGAATTTTTTTTTTTTTTTTTTAGAGCAATACTTCTCTTCATTTTTTAGCTGCCTTTTTCTTCCCTGGACTCTTCTCATTCAATTCCATTGAAAACAGCAGGAAATTAGATACTACTTAAAAGGTGTTATGAAATCATTGTTTAACATGCTCACTAATGAGCTGACCTTAAAAACAGGAAACAATTTTTCTTATAGTTAATTTTCTAAATATTTTCTTCCTTGCTACTCTGTATGAGTCTCATGATGTCAGTTCAGGGTTTAATTGTTGTGATGATTAAACCTTTATTACATTGTTTAAATAGGCGGTAGAACAGGATAGTCATAGATTTGTTCCTGAGTGTGAGAATTCCTCTGCTGATGACACATACTGCCATGTTATATATAATATGTATAAAATAATGTTATATGATATTTTGTTATTAGCAGTCAGTTGTAAAAGGTTGGTAACAGAGTATGTGAATTCTGGAAAGAGAAGTCACATGAATGAAAGCTGTTTTTTTTCTTGTGTGCAAGGGGAATGTTACACAGTGATTAAACTGAGAAGGTTTGCCTAATTTTCAGATGGTAAAAGCAATGAAGGGATGAGAGTAGATCCAGGAGAATTGCATAAGGTGATGTGGTTTTGGTACCTCTAAGTAGACCTTGGAAAAGAGTAAGAGTAAACAGTCACATAGGGAATGGTTTTCATTGTTCCTTCTGTGAGTAACTGAAAATTGTGTTGTGTTGAAATCCATGTGAAGAGGTTTTTTAGGTATAAAACTGTCCCACCTTTCTGAGTTGACAGATATTATTACTGTGTTGCCTAGAATAGATTAAATCTCAGTTCTTTTTTGTAAACTGTGCTTGCAAATGTAACCCAGAGATTGACCATTTCCCCTGTTTTGTGTTTCAGTTGTTACTCTGTATGCCACTCTGGGAGGCCCAGCAATAGTTCATGGGCTGAATGAAACAGAGGTGACGACCATCATTACTAGTAAAGAATTGATGCAAACAAAACTGAAGGTCAGAAAACTGTTCTATCTCTTCCCGTAGTGTGTGTTCATCACTGTTAAATGGCCTGGTTCCATTGTACAGAATATTGCCTTTCCATGAGGCAGACACTTTTGGAATAAGATTTATTTATCTGTCTTCATGTACAGAAAATGGTATTTTGTTTTCAGTGGGTTTGAGGCTCCTCAGTGACTGGAGAATGAGTAATTTGCAGTATTGCAGAGCTGGAGTGCTGCCTGGAAAATCACCTTTCTGATAAACAGCCGTGGCTGCTGGGTGGATTTAGTGCCTATAAATGTAACAATGGGAAGAACAGAAAAATGTATAACTGTGTGTGAAGAGCTAACTGTGATCATGCTCCTGTCTTATTATGAGATGTTTTCCCAGCAGTGAATGACTTTTTAATATGAAGATGGGTGTTTGAAGAGTTAAAGCTGTTTTTTCCATGGAGCGGGATGGGGGGGGAAGCTCACTAAACATTAGAGCAGTCAAAGAACTTTTTTGATTTACTGGCCCTGATGGAATACCCAAGTGGAACAACTGATCTGCATGAGTTTGATTATTGTATGTTTTGGGGAAACTGGACCTTTCGGATAAGGCAATTGTTTTAATGAAAAACTGTGCTACTGTGGAATTTTGAATAAGAATTTCCCCAACTTTAAAAAGAAGTTACTAGAATGACAATATATATGCCATGCACATTTATTTCAGCTTACAGTAAGAGAAAGCGTTTGCTCTGCTGGAGGTGATCATATGTTCTTCCACAAGAACACTGATAAATGTCTTAGAACTCATACTTTGCTTGAAATGTTTAACTAATAATGTTGCTTATTTTAAATAGCATAATAATAACCAAGGAGCAACCTAAGAATTATTGTGAGCCCAGTAGCAACAGTTTCTCTCAGTGTTCTATGGGAGGGAAATGTCAGTTATGTCTACAAACCATTACAGTCTTGTTTGTAGGGTTTTCATGAAATTAGGTACAAATCAGTAAATGGTTGGAGAAATTTTTTGGACTTAAAATTGGAAAGCTTCAAGCTTTTCAGCTATTTGAGCTTGGCATGTTTATCCTTTAAAATTGTGAGATGTTTTATATTAGTGCTTTTTAAAAAGTATACAGCAGATAGCAGGGAGGTTTTTGTTCTTGGATTTCTTTTTTTTCTTCTTGGCATAAAACTAATTTTTAATTTCTGAACTCATTTTTCATTTCCACAGGAGATTGTTTCTCAAGTTCCACGGCTGCAGCACATAATTACAGTGGATGGCAAACCTACAACGTGGTCAGAGTTCCCCAAGGGTGTCATTGTTCACACGATGGCATCTGTGCAAGCCATGGGGGCCAAGGCAGACACTGGTAGGTTCTTCCTGTGTGGACCATCTCATTTGGTGCCCTAATTTGACCCTGTTGAATAAACTTGGAGAAACTGCAGATTTCAAAATTATGCAGATTTAACCCTTTCTTATCTCCTTTTCCTTTAAATAAAATCTGTGTGATTTTTTTTGTTGTGGTTGTGAGTGGTTGAATTTTTGTGTGTAAGCTTGTTTTGTTTTTCAACAGAGTAAAAACTACTCCACAATCAAGTGTCACAGGTTGAAGGATAGTTTTTAGGATAAGCAATTAATTGAGGATAGAAACTTAGAAAGCATTCTTGCGATCAGACATATTAAAACCAGATTATTCAAGGCACAGAAGGAAAATCATTGTGTATTTTGTAACAAAAGAAATCTGTAATTTATTACCATCAAGTTTTGTAAAATTCACAGATAGTAAAACGTAAAATAGCCATTTGAATCTGATAGAACTTCGTCACTTACTGCATTTCTGAAAGCATCAATATGCTATGTAAATTCATTGAAATCTGTTTCTAATCTATGTAGTATTTTTAGAACGAAAATTCAATATTTTAGAAGTTATTTTAATTAAAATCATAAGAAAATCTTATCCTGGACTCTGAAGTATCTTAAAATTTCATTATATTCCGTAGTTGCTTTCTTATGTCCTTATCCTTTGTATTTTCAGAATCTCTTAATTTTGGAAGGCACAGGAATGCAAGATTGTATTTTAGGAGTAAAGAGGGTGGTCAGTTGCTTTTCTCTTGGTGTTCAGGGGAATGGCAGATTTGCCCCTAACATCATGACCTCTCAATTTCTTTAGAAGATGGTTTTCCCTATTTGATGTACTAGTCTTTCGTACTACTAAAACTGTTTAATACAACACCAGAAAAAATTTTGCTGTAATTCATTAGCTCCTTGAAATTTGTTGATCTATGTGCTATGTAAAAAGGTATTTCATCTTTCTTCAGTCTTTGAAATATCACATACTCTGCACTACAATAAAGGAACATTATCTTTGTCAACTTAACCATTCATAAACTGTGAAATGCTATCATGAATTGTTTATGGTCAAGCATGTCCAGTTAATATTAAGTAGATGAGCTATTGCTTATGATTTTTTTTCTCTGTGTTGTTCATTGTGCAGGATAGGCAGGATTCAGTGAGTGGGAAATGATTAAATATTGCTTTCACACTTCTCAGTGTGTGTGCACTGTGCCACAGGCACTGTGTGTGATGCAGTTTCCTCTGAGTAAGCCCAGCAGTTTTTGTGTTTTCTTGCTCTCAGTACAAGTATTTAAAAAGCACTTTAATCTAATTAAAGCTGTTGAACTTCTTTTAAATATTTATAGAGATTGGACCTCAGGTTGGCTCAGCTGTGCTTTGCTGCAGGTGTTGCAAATGAGGCAGTGTGTTTTTCCCTGCCAGGGAGCATGTGAGGAAGGAGCTTGGCACAGAGGGATGGACCCTGTGGCAGCATGGAATCAGGGCAGTGAACCTTCCTGAGGCAGGGATGCTCAGTGGTGCTTTGGAGAAGCCAAAGCTCTGCCTGTTGTTCCCTCCACTGCAGGAGTAGGGGAAACATAATAGGAAAACTGTTGTTTTGGTGATAAGGATGATCAAAGTATTGCTCAGCTCATGCAAAGTTCCTACTCTTTGTGAAGGCACTTAAGCTTGACTACAATCTCTTTATGCAAAAGCAGAATGTAATAGCAGGAGCCCTGTGGTGCTGTACTGCAGTGACTGCTGAAATGTGTCAGTATGTCACCTCCCAGCCCGAGAGGCTCTCCACACATAACACATCCTATTTTTTTAACAACTTGCAGGAAACAAACAGCCATCCAGGCCTGTGCCCTCAGATATTGCAGTGATCATGTACACAAGTGGATCCACTGGAATTCCAAAAGGAGTTATGATCTCCCATTGCAACATAATTGCTGGGATAACTGGAATGGCTGAGAGGATCCCAAATCTGGGGTACGTACCTACTGTTACTTACCAGCAAATGAAGAAGTCATGTAGTTGCATTTAATTTTAGATTAATTACTGTGTTAAATATGAACTGTTTTATATTACTGTCGCTGTGCTGCATCATACTATGCACTGATGTCTGAGCATCTTCCAGCACTGTGCTACACATGACTACTTCATGGACTCTGTTCTCTTCTCTTTGATGTGTGGGCAAGACCAGGACACAAAAGCCTGCGAGGCTGCCTTGCACTAGAGTGGTTAAAAGACTCCCTAAACAGTGCTTCCCTTGGTTAATATTTAAATTCTGTGGCTTCTTTCTGTTTGGTCCAGTTTTTCATTTCATCCGGTGCCTTTGCAACCATAACACGTTTAATTGTCTTGGGATGAGTAACCATCACCCTTTGTTCATGCCTTAAACCTACAGTACATAGTATTCGACTCGTGAAACCCATGTGACTTGAAATACGTTCTCAAGCTCAAAGGCATTTTCTGCTTTCTCTACTTCTACAATAAACTTTGCATAAATTGTGCTTAATGATTCATCTGAGGACTTTACTGATGCAGCATAAACCTGTATTTTAAACATTCTTTGCAGGGAAAAAGACATTTATATCGGGTACCTGCCTCTTGCCCATGTTCTGGAGCTGAGTGCTGAGCTTGTGTGTCTGTCTCACGGGTGCCGCATTGGTTACTCTTCCCCTCAGACTCTGGCTGACCAGGTATGTTGTAGATGTAAGTCTTTTATGTTTAAAAAAAAATACTTACATCAGATCTTTGTAATATTTCTTTTAAAATACTACAAATTATGTTTCTCATGTTGAAGATCTTGAATGTGTCTGCTAGTAAACTTGTTCTTCACTTTAGTCCTCTAAAATAAAGAAAGGAAGCAAAGGGGATGTTACTACACTTAAGCCAACTCTAATGGCAGCTGTTCCGGTAAGTAACTGAAGGATGAATAATTTTAAAAACTTTTTTAAAAATATGATTTATAATTCCATTTTTAGCAACAAAATTAATACCATGGCCACTTAAATAGAAAAGGTAGAATCTTTGATGTTAAGCTGCCTTAAAATAATAATTTTGGTGCTTATTTGTATGTTGGGGATAATCATGATATGAACTTCAAACTTTTTCTAAGTTAAGATAGCAGTAGGGATTAGATTCCCATTTTAATTAGTCATTTATTTTTTGTTACAGTCAATGAGTGGAATAAAGAGGGGTGGCAGCAGGCAGCTGGGGGTTGACTGCTGCTCCTGCCCAGATTTTGCTTTCCTCCTTTACATGAACATCTTGCTGTGTCAAGCAAGCGAAGAGGAGGGAACCTGGGAGTGGGTTGTCATCTGAAACGTACTTGAATTTCTAGGTTGTGTTTTGTTTTTGCTGTACTGAGTTCAGGATTTCTGTTTCTCTGAGTTAAAGTTCATCTTTTAACATAACTAGGAAATCATGGATCGAATCTACAAAAATGTCATGAATAAAGTGAATGAAATGACCAGTTTCCAACGGAATCTATTTATATTGGCCTACAACTACAAAATGGAACAGATTTCTAAAGGTTACACTACCCCACTCTGTGATAGGTAATATTAACTTTATTTTTAATGGCACCAAAAAATCAAAGTCTTACCACAGGAGACTAGTTTTTTGTGCTTTTTTTTATTTTACTGTTGATGCTTTGAACATGAACAAGCCTGTACTTGAGGGTAAATTGAAACAACAGAACAGGAGTTTGTGTGATGTTTTTAAGTATTTAGTGATAAAATTGGAACTGATTAAAAATTTACATTTATTGCATTTTCATCAGGAATTTAATAATAGATTTATACAATTTTTGGGTAAGATGAGAAGTCTATTCCTATAGAAAACTGCATTTTCACAGACGGGGGCATAGTATATCTATCTCAAATTGGAAAGAACCCACAAGGATCATTGAGTCTAACTCTGGGCTTCAGTGAGAGTAAAGGATAATGTAATTGCAAAATTTATATAACTTAAAGTATTTTTAGGAGAAATTCCTACAATTGCCTCATTAAATATATGTTCTGAAATGTTTAACCTATCTTCAAACTGGAACATGACACAAGCTTAGAAATCTCTGCCGGTATTTCTGAAAACTTCAGTGTGCTGCTTCAGGGTTTTCCTTGGCTATCATAAAAGCATATTTGAAGACAGTGCAAACTTTCGGTTCAGATCCAAAACTAGGTGCTCTCTTGTGTTGAAGCCCCAAAATGTACTTTTCCCTTTGCGTTTCAGCCTTATCTTCCGCAAGGTGCGGCTGCTGCTGGGCGGGAAGATCCGCCTGCTGCTGTGCGGCGGCGCCCCGCTGTCGGCGGCCACGCAGCGCTTCATGAACATCTGCTTCTGCTGCCCCGTGGGGCAGGGCTACGGCCTCACCGAGTCGGCTGGGGCTGGCACCATCACGGAAGGTGGGTGGCACTGCCCCGGCACCCGCGCTGAGCTCCGCGGGCTCGGCTCCGACCGGCTGTCCCTCTGGTGGTGCCGCCAAACGCTGTGGGGAGCCTTAGAATTAGGTGTTCCCAAAAATGTGTAAACCAGTGGGAGTGCTGGTCGGGATGCATTGTGCAGGTGATCTACAGGTGAAATGAATGTTCTCATTTGTGATAGAGCAAACCATTCTAGTGTGAATGGGATCTTGGCATTGTTGTACTTACCACTTGAAATGAATACATATTTTTATATTGTGGCGAGTATATTGAGTTGTTAGGAATTAAAGTCTGCCTGCACCAGATTTTAATTTCATATAACAGACCCTAATGGTTTCAGTTGCCTTTTAGTAACTGACAATATCTGTAAATACAGCCATTTACTCTCTCAGCAGAATAAGAATTTTATCTGTGTTATCTTAATAAATCCATTGGTTTTCTTGGAAGTTTGATTCTCTGAATTAAAGTCCAAAAATAAATAGCAGCTAATTTTCACTGAAGATGCATGACAGCAAAAGATTTTTTTATTTTTTTTTTATCCTAATCAGTTTTGGTTAAATGTTTTTCTGAAAAATGCTCTTTTTTTAAATTCTAGTTTGGGACTACACTACAGGAAGAGTGGGAGCACCTTTGGTCTGTTGTGAAATCAAGTTAATGAACTGGGAGGAAGGTGAGGATTCCTGCATATGGTTAAATTGTAATGCGTTTTTAAGAACTGTGTTTTTCAATTGAGCTTCGCTCAGTAGCAGTAATTAGAAGAGTATTTCTTGGCTATTTAGATTTTAAATGCTATCTTTGCTTATAAAAGTTTGCTCTTAGGGAGAAGAAAGGTAAAATAAATTCCTCAGTGGTTTCTAAACAGGAAAATATCCAGACAGAAGCTGTCAATGGAAGTGCCATTTTGATTAGGTAGTATACATGATACCTTCAGTTGCCATTAAGAAATTATTATAAATAATATATCATTAGTAAAATCATTAAAAAGTTGTCATGTAGGATGGAATCTTAATACATTGTAAAATACATGTAATAAATTTTGAAATGCATTTAGGTGATTTCCTTTCTCACTGTAGGCTTTTATGTATTGTAGAGTAGAATACATAATACTTAGGGGTGTTTGGGCAAATGCAAAGCCTTACGGGATTTTTCTTTCCAAAAATATGAGGGTTTTTTTTTTTCAATTTTTATTTCTGTGTGAAACTGATAAAGCACAGTACTTACTACTGCCAGAAGGATGGAATGAATTTTTGCTTTGGAATATGTTTTCATTCTTATTAACTTAATAAAAACTCCCATTTTTTAGGTGGATATTACAACACAGACAAACCATATCCTAGAGGTGAGATCCTTATTGGAGGGCAGAATGTGACTGTGGGCTACTACAAAAATGAAGCACGAACCAGAAAAGATTTCACTGTTGATGAGAATGGGCAGAGGTGGCTCCATACTGGAGACATTGGAGAGTTTCATCATGATGGGTGTCTGAAAATTATTGGTGAGTTAATAAATTCAGGTAAACATGTGTATGTATATATATTCATGTACATACACATTTTTCAGGGCTGTGAAATAAAATAATTTTAAAAATCCCTCTATATCTTGTCATGAAATCTAAAGCCTTCCCATGTATCCCAGGGAAGTTCTGATATGTTAATGTAAACTTGTTTGTGTTTTAGAATTTGATTTTTGGTTCATTTTGAAACAGTCCTAATATTGACTCCCTCAGTTAGTGAGACTGGATAGTAAGTAGAGAGTTATATAAGCTAATTGAGTAGATAAGCTACCTTATATGTTTTTTAATTTTGTAAGGTTGTGTACAATAACCTCAAGTACTTTGGGCTCAATTTTTGGTTCCTACTGCTATTTTTCAAGTAAAAGATGAACAGGTGCTCTTTAAATATGGACTTAGCCTGAAATAAATAATATGTCACCAAATGGTGCATATCCTGCCTTGACAGGCAGAAAATGTGTGCCCCTGGCTAACAGTGGCTCTTGCACAGTTCCAGTTGTCTTCCATGCACATGATGGTGCTGTCTTATAGGAAATGCTGTTCTAAATGCAGAAAATGCATGGAATTGTAATGTCCCTCATTTCAGTGGGAGAGACAGACTGATAAAATGCAGAGTCTGGAAACCCGACATTAAAGGTTTCTGGTACGTTCACCAAACATGAGTCAGTTTTGGTATTTAAATATGCATTTCAAAAAAATTTAAAATCAGTATCTAGAAGTTTTCTGTTGTGGAATTAACACTTGTACCTTTCTTCCTCGTTAGATCGCAAAAAGGATCTTGTAAAACTGCAGGCAGGAGAATATGTTTCTCTTGGCAAAGTAGAAGCAGCTCTGAAGAACCTCCCACTGGTAGATAATATTTGTGCATATGCAAGCAGGTAAGAGCAGCTGATACTTTGTTACTGCTCTGTTCTTTGTCCTCTTGAAGCCATAAGCAAAATTTTTTGCCACTCAATGTGTGGAATTTTTTTAATCAGTTAAAGAGAGGATTTTACTTATAATACAATGGAATAACTATCAAAACAAAAAGATGTGAAATCTGTTTTTATTTTTCCTTTCTCGCTTGTCATAATTTGTTAAAAATACCAATAATGAGTCTTACATTCCCCCTTCCCCAATCTGAAAAGCAGCTGAGCTCTACTGCATTAATTAGAGACATCACTCGAGCACTTTGGAGATTATTACCTTTAGAAGCCCTAGGACACCTAGTTACTTGCTGTGTTTAGTTGTGATCTGTCCTTCAGAGGAAGTTACCGTGGTACTTCAGAGGAAGGTGGTGGAAAAAACCAGCAGCCCAGTATCTGGCTTGTGAATTTAAGTTACTGTTCTTTAACCCTTTCAGTACACCACCTTTAAGCTTGAGAGAAAACACACTCTAAATACTGTGCAAACGCACAATAAATGACAAATGTTGTTTCTTTTTGCTTTATTACATGTACTAATAAATGAGCTGATAAGGGCTCAGACACATCTTAAGTTTCTGTTTCTAGAATTTCTTAGCTCTTGCAGATATAAATATACTTCAGGTGGTCTTTGTTTCCTGTTGACATTTGCCACTGATGTTTATAAAGTGATTTTGGAGCTTTTGAGTCATCAGAAATATTCTGATTCCCACTTTACTTTGATAGAAGCCAGGACAAGCACACCAGAGAATTGATCAGTGGTAATAAATGAAAAAAAAAACAACTTTTGGTTTGTTCACCTGGTTCTCTGCAATTTTGTGGGGTGAGAGGAGCATGTTAACTAATGGTAGGCATTCTGTAACTTCAGTTTTGACAGTTTTGGATCAGTAAGCTGCTATGCATTGGGCCTGCCTCTGAGAAAATTTTCATTCTATTAAATTTTATTTGTGGTTTGGACTCACTGAGTGAGTCTCATGTTTGGTCACTTTAACAACCTGAAGTTGTGATTGTTCCAAGAACCCTCCAAGAATCTGTGGAGAGAGAGCTTCCTACATGTGATTTCTTCTCTTCTAGGATTGCAGTTCACTATTGGACTCGTGCTACCAAATTTTTGTGTTAATTTTTCTAGGTCAGCATAACATTGGAAGCTAAATGCACTTGCCAGACAGACACTTGACTCTGATAGACCATGTTGTGTCTGTTACTTAAAATAGGAAAACCTATGAGCAATTTTTAAAGGTAATTTACAAACAAGAGTCCAGACCAGGGACAAACAAGGCAGATTGATTTTTCTGTTGATGCTGTATTTTTTCTTAATACTGTTATGTGTGTAATGTGGCCTGAGTAGCCATGTTAGAGTCCCTGAATGATTGTCCATATGCACATTTCATTGTGGGTGTGTGCTCACCTCAGCAGTCTGAGCTCAGAGAGGTTCTGTAACAGTGCCTGTGACCTTTCTTAGATCCTGTCTCTCCTTATACTTTGCCTGGGTGATCTCGTATGCAGGAGGAGTCTTATTTGTAGCTGTTCTGTCTCCCACATGCAAAAGGACAAGGAGGGCAGATTTTTACAAATGGGTTTAATATGTGATTTGACCTTAGATTTTAGGATGCAAAGCTCCTCTGAACATGGTAGTCAGGAGTCAGAATTGTTTGCATGATATTGCTACTTCAAAAGCTGTATTGACTTCAGACAAAATAAGTGAGATAAAGAATAAAAACATTTGCTGAAAGGAGTCAGTATTAGAGCTCTGTCAGGGGAGACCCTGACTGATTTATCAACTCCTCACCTATCCAACACACATGAAGTGGGTTTCAAGCATCATCTCAGGAAAATTAGTAGCTCAGTTACCTGAGGAATGAGCAAACATGGGAAAAAACCTGAGGGAGTTCTTAGTAATCTCAAGGAGATAAGGACCAGACTTTACAGAATAGAACCAGTGGTATCTATATGTAGTGCCACTAAATAAGTTTGTGACCATAGGTCTGAGAGCCATACATGGGATAGAATCATAAGCACAGCAAGGGAGTGAGGCTGCCTAGTGTAGGAGAGACATATTGGCCAAATCTTTCATCATAAAATAGATGACTAAGGAGGTCTTGAGGACCAGAGTCCGAAAACTTCCGCTGAAAATCACTTCCAAGACTGACAAAGCTACCAAATACAGAAGATCTGCATAAGGAACAGCAAGAAGGAAGATGTACCTTCAGGATACCTCTCAAGACTAAACAGTGCTTTAGCATTTGAACTGCAACAAGTGAAGCTTTAACTTTGTGGCACAGAATGAAAAACTACTTGTTCCAGGAACTGTGAGCTCCAAGGTGTTCTTTCAAGAAAAAAGCAGTAGGATGAACTTGTTTGTCCAGAACAAGTACACTTCTACTCTAGGGGCTGAATTTTAGATGAACAGAAAGTTTGATGCTTTTCAGCCAGCTGATTACTTCTATATGCTTTTTATCCCTGGAGATGCTGTTGATATTGCTGGATGTGATCTTGGGCATTTCAAAAGACTACAGGAACCAGGGATGAAAGTGCCAGAGTCCTTTATGTCCTAGATGCCCTCACACACAATACATACACTATAGGGAGCAGACACCAGACAAAGTTACAGGGGTTCAGTACAGAGTACAGCATGACTCTGTGTGGCAGAAGATGGGACAGAGGCAAAGGCAGAAGGTGAGATGGAAGCAGTAGTGATATTGAGGCTAATCTGAAATCATCCTGTAATACATTATCAGGAAGAGAGAAATGAAAATGGTTTCAAGCTGGCAGGCAAAGCTTGTGATGACGCTGCCAGGGAAGTCTGTGTTTGTAAATGGACTCTGGTTCAGTCTTCTCAATTCCTGTCAGATGCCCATTATGATTCCTGCCAGTAACAGAGGAGAAAATTGCAATGTGCAGTAACCAAAAGCATATTTAGAGGTATTTGAAGACCTTAAAGGATATAGCTACAGTAATCTGCATGCCAGGGCTAAATTTCCATATTTTTTATTAATGATCTGTCTGGTGAGAGTTGAAAAGATTTAACAAATCTATAGATGAGTAAGGTGGGAGAGGAACCAAAGCCACAGTGGAGGATAGGCTGAGAATTCAGAGCAAGCATGGCTAGATGGAGATTTGCTTAAAAACAACAGTAAGTTTAAAGAGAGGAGTTGTAAATGATACTTACAGCTAAATAAACTGCAGAAGTTAAGGCTGAGAACCACCAACTGGTAGCAGTTCTGTAGGAGCTGACATGAGTCAACAAGTGCCATGCTGCTGTTAGAAGGTAAAGGGCATAATCAGAT
The DNA here is from genome assembly GCA_020086605.1 of Lanius collurio. NCBI lineage: Eukaryota > Metazoa > Chordata > Aves > Passeriformes > Laniidae > Lanius > Lanius collurio. The sequence goes on from JACBWW010000018.1 coordinate 7,871,599, forward strand.
GTATTGCTTGCAAAATGCACAATGCTCTCTTTGCTCTACCAAGCATTAAAGGATCTGAGTTCTGCATTATAGCACATCTGAAGAGATGGACCTCATGAAAAGAGTCCAGGAAGAAAATGATGGTGTCTGGGCAGAGACCTGTGATGGCATCATTTAGGAGGAAAGGACACTGCTTATATTTTTAAATAAACCTAAGAAAAGAAGCAAGACTAGAAGGGTGACAAGGAGAAAAGGTGACAGTCTATGAATGAATAAATAGCTTCTGTGGAAAAGGGAGGGACATCTGACTACTCTGATGTAAACTGCAAAGAGGAAGAGTCAGGAATTGCCATCAAGAACAGCTTATCCATGCTACAGGGATGAAGCATTGGCATTAGTGCTTGCTGATGTTTAAGAAAGATTTAGACATACATCTCTTAGATGACCCTGCTTCAGGGTAGGTGAATTGATTAGGAGCTCTTCTGAGATCACTTTCAACTCTGGCTCTGTGATCTGCTTTGTTATCATGTGTCAAGCTGCTGTTTGAGGTTCTGTGCACATTTTGCCTAACTTTACACCATCTGAAAAACCTTGAATACCTGATTCAGAGTGAATAGTGCTTTAGGGCCCAAAGAGTTTGAAATCACAGCTTCCTGTGTTCTGGGCATGTCAAGAGCAGACAAAGAGTGCCAACAGTAGAGTGAGCGTATGGACAATCACTTGAAAGAGAAAGAGAAGCCACTTCCCTTACAGAAGCAGGCGTCCTTTGAGATGTGTTGTGCATATGCTCATTCCACAACCTGCTCTCCAACCCCTCTTCACTGCAGTCCTCTACTCCTCTACAGTAACTGGATTCTGCAGTTGAGAGGAAACTGAGGTAGGGAAGCCGCACACCAGTCTCCATTCCGGGCTGCAAAACATGAGGAGAGGCAGGGCACAGTGACATCGTATGGGTACTGCTTCCCAAAGCTTTGGGCATGAGACACAGTGGAATATGCATATGGACAGCACACCTTGAAGCAATCCAGTTACTGTAAGGTAAGTAGCTTCTCTTTCTACTTACTTTTAAGCAGGCAGAGGTAACTTGTGTCCTATTTCAGGAAGATTATCAGGTGAACAAAAAACAGCTGTTAAGAGCAATATCTCTGTATGAAGTGTAAATGCCTCAGCTTGTAATGTTATTTTTGAAGAGTTGTTTACTTTGCAAAATTCATACTAAAGTACATTGTGCTTCTCAGTTTCCATTCTTATGTCATTGGATTTGTTGTGCCAAATCAAAAGGAGCTCGCAGAACTAGCCCGAAAAAAAGGATTTAAAGGAAGCTGGGAAGAGATCTGTAACAGTCCTGAGATGGAAAAAGAGGTATTGAAGGTGCTAGCTGAGGCTGCCATGGCAGGTAAGTTGTTGGGTTATATGGTATCAACCTTGTGGACTGCAGTGTCTGTGAAACAGATAATCACCGGCCCTAAAAATATTTCCTTGAGTATTTCATGGAACCTATAGGAACTGAAATTTTCATACAAAAAAAAACCCTCAATGACAAAAGAGGAGTGGGATCAGTCCTTTTATTTCATGGAGCTTCTTTTACTGTGGCAAATACAGCTGAGAAGACAAAATTGAAATAGGGCAAACTTCAGTTTTTATTATGTGTCTGGTGTTCTTTAAGATGTCCTGTAGTATCTTGTTGGCCTTAGCTGCTGGTCCAAAAACAGTGTGGGCCTTCTATAGATCCATAATCATAATATGTGTTAGGTATCAGACAGTCTCACGTGCCAAGTTGAAATAAACCCGTGGTGGTGGGGGCACGCACTTCCATCTGAAGGATTTCCAAAACCAGAGCAGCATCTTTGTAGTCAGCAATTTTCAGAAGACTTTCCTTATGTTAACTCTTCTAGCCACATTTCAGAGTTACTCAGATGTTCCATATGAGTGTCCATAATGTCTCGTGGTGAGTTGTGTAGCTTGGCCTGTTTGCATGGAGAAATGCCTTGTTTGTCCCGAGCCTTCCATCTGCCAGTTCAGGGAAACTCTGCTGAGCTCTGATCTGGGGGAGGCAGTGAACAGTCCCAGTGGTGGTTGTGATTCTGTCAGTGTGGGTTATTCTTCCCCCTCAGTATCTTTCTTGCTAATTGGCCATAGTCTGTCAGGCTGTTCTGGTGCAGAATGAAATTTTATCACTGGCACAGTGATATTTTGTTTGTTCTTCTTAATAATTTGTGCCTTCCTTTTGCTTTTGGCCATTATTAAACACTGAACTTTTTTCATAACTGTCAGTTATGGCCACAGAATGTTTTTTTTTTTTTTTTTTTTTTAATGGTCATGAGGGATGTAAAATTTTCCATACTCGTTCTCTTGACGCTTTCATGCAATGGATGTTTGCTGCTGTGTTGCAGTTGCTCAGTACCATGATGTCCTTCTGCCCCTCTTTGCCCTTTGTCCTCCTCCTTTCTACCTTGGATAACTACATGCTTCCAGCAATCTTTGCTTGTTAATCTTCATCTCTTTTCCATATTGCTTGTGAATATATTAAACTCTGATGAGATATTTGCCAGCTCCTGTCCCTGGAGCACCCTCCTGCCGTGAGTGCAGTCTCAGCACTGCAGCTGCCTCTTTCCTTGGCCCACCTCTGTAGTCTGGCATTCTTCACTGTGTGGAGCACATGGGCAAAGTCATTCTCAGAAGCTGCTGTGATGGAGAGCATGTACAAAGTGGCTTTCCTTTTTTCTGCAGCACTACCTATTCTGAAGAGAGTTAAATACTTCTTAAAAATTGTTGAGAGGTGTTTTTTGATTCAATGATTTTGATGTTATTTTGTATTTGCTTCTGATTTTCACTTTAGTATCACAGGCTTTATTTTTAAATACTACAGGTTTTAGTGATAAATTGCAAAAAACCCCCAAAAACCCAAACCCAGTAATCTAATGCCAAAGAGAGAAAAAGGGGCCGGAAAATCTAAAAATGGCAGGTTTCACAGGATAAACATACATTTGTGTATATTTTTGAAATTCAACTTGAAAATTGAGAATTTTTTTATTATTGCCTATCTGTTGGCCACCCTTCTTAGTTACTTGGTTTGCTTTTCTCGTATCTGAAATCATAGCAGAAACTGTTGCAAATGATAGTGTTTTGTGTAAGAGGTGTAACATGGAGAGCACTGCTCTCTTTCAGTACAGCGAAGAGCTGCCATATGAACTTAATTCCCTTGATCAATTTACAACTATCAGGAAAAAACAAACTCCCTCTTTTTTTTTTTTTTCGAGCTTAACTTGTATGGATTTTAAGACTTTTATCTCCAGGTGATGAGCACCATGATGCTGGTAGAGCAGAGTGTGTTTTGAGGATATAATTTCCATACTTTTTTGAAGTTAGGGAGCAGCACAGATATCTGAACAGCTGGGCTTTATTCCAGTATTTCAGTGGAAACTGGCCAACAGATACTGATAGATCCTGTCACTCTGCTTGTGACCCCATGGGCTGTCAAAGCACTTCCTCGTTTATGTCGTGTGCTTTTCTGTGTGAGAGTATGATTTCTCCTTTTGTGCTTAACTTTAGGAAAATGGTTACATTTTGGCTCTGTATTGAAAATATTTCTTTTTACAGCGAATCTGGAGAAGTTTGAAATACCAGTAAAAATCCGTTTGAGCCCTGATCCTTGGACCCCAGAGACTGGTCTGGTGACAGATGCGTTCAAACTGAAACGCAAAGAGCTCACGGCGTTCTATCAAATGGACATTGATCGAATGTATGGCAAAAATGTAAAATAATCCTCTTCTGCACCACTTTGCTACAATGAGCTTGGATCAAATAGGAAATACTTGAATTGCCTGTCTCAACTCAACACTTGAGATCAACACAGAAAACCACCATTCCTCATTTCTAGCTTAAACTGTTCTTTCTAATGACATCACCATGATGACTGGCACGTTTAGTAAAATGTTATGGCAGCAACTTGTGTCTGTCTCCTTTTTTCCAGTTTTCTCTGCTACCTTGTCAGTCCGTGGATTTTCCCAGGTCTTTTTGGGAAACCATGATTCTGAAGCCTCAAGTTTTTAAACATTTATAAATCCTGTATAATGTTTTATTTGTATCTTTAAAATTTGGATGTATATAGAGAGAACTTGGCTATATAAGAAATGGTTATACTGGGGGCCTTTTTTTACCTAAGTATTTAAAGATAAGAAGGTATTGATGTCGTGACATTATGTACATTGAAAATGCTTGTAACAAGGTAATTGTTGAACAGAGGACCAGGTTATTTGCTGCTGTGCTATTTTTCTGTGTAAATCTGAGAGAGAAAATGTTTGACATTCCAGCTTGTGTAATACACCTTCAATATGTGCCTAATGGTTACTTTTATTTTTATCTGAAAATGGAAGGATGGTCATGGCACAGCTCTGCCTCAAGGCAATTACTCTTGCAGGTGTTAGTTAAAGCTCCTTTAGTACAGAAGATGCTATTAACACAGCAGAAGTTAAACCTAAGAACAATCTCTCAGATACAGAAACTCCTTTTTAAAATGGCTTGTTACCATTTCATCCAGAGTTGAATTGTGTAGTGCTAATATGAACTCTCATCATTAATTTCACCTAACACTTTACAAGCTTGACAGTGTCCTTTTAGCAGAGGGACTGTAGCAATCTTTGTCTTTTCTCATTATATTTGGACATTACACTGGGTTTGCTCTTTTGTTGTTTGTGAAGGTTTGACAAGACCCTTGCTCCACCCTAGCTGCAACCCAGATCTTCCTGGGGGGGATTTTTAAAGTCATAATGACAGTTATGTTCTCAGCTCACACAGTGCCTAGCTGCCCTTTGTGCCATTAAAAATCTCCCTTTGATTCTCTGTTCTTTTGTGTAGTACTTTCTGCTTTAAAAACAGATATTTGAAGCATTTGTCAGTCAGAGTTATTTGTGTTGCTTGGTTTGTTACACCCAACTCTTAACTTTGGGTAGGAGTCTCAATTTCTGTTTCAGCAGACATTCATGGATATTGTTTGAAAAAATATGGGGGCTCTTCTTCAGTGAGAGTGTTCTGATTTGTTTCAGATGTGAATTTTATTTTCAAAATATTTCTGGAAAGAATAATCAGGGTTACATGAGAATGTGAAAAGGCATACATGAGTCAACTTTGTGATGGAGCAAATATTAAAATGGCTTTAATTTGGAGATTACTCTCATGTGTATCATTTACTTGTAGTAATAAAACTCAAGGTCCTGATGCTCACTTAGTCCCCTGCTATGGCAGCACATAGCAATGGTGAAGGGCAGAAGCTTAGTTTGGGGAGGGAGTTCCTGCTGTTTTGTCTTTGTGACATGAGGTTTTGGGAGGTCTTTGATATGCAAATTCTCATTTTATAAACTTCTGAAGTATTTTTTTAAATTAATGTTCTCCATTGATTATAGAAAGCACATTCATAGGAGTTGAAGGTTGTCCAGCAGGTTCCCTGTACTAGAGTTCTGATGAAATGATGGGGTGGTCTGTGCTAATTATGGATTTCTCTGCTGCTGTCCATGACAAACTGTGAACATTTGGTAAATTTTGGTGTAAGTAATCAAAAGGAAATAGAAGCAACAAAAAAGAAATCAGAACCATATTTTTGAGATTACTGCCTTTAGATATCCAGATCATAAATGTAAACCTTGTGGCAAATAGAGATAAAACAAATGTGGAAAAATTGCCAAGGCTGTAGGGAACTTTCACGCCCTGTATTAGGCATTACTAACATTTAAATTTGTATCTGTGCTCCCTCAACAGGTTCTTAAATAGAACTCAGCACAGACTGTACATTGTTCAAATATTTTTGTGATTTTTAGTGAAAATTAATAAATTGCTGAAGTACTATGTATATCACTTGGTTAATTGTGCAGCAGATTTAAGAAATTAAATCTGCTTTTGGTTAAACAAATCTGAAGTTAGTATTTTGTTCTGCTAAGGATTTAAATTCCCTTTGGAGAAGTTGCACAAATGAAACTTTTAAAATGGTTTGGAAATGGTAGTTTTAATTTTTTTTTTTTACTAATCCATTCACAAGATGGGGTTGCAGTCTAACGGTGCATTTGATTTTATAGTTCAGGTTTGTTTATGTTTAAAATGGATGTGATATATGTAGTTCCTCTTTCATTAGGCATCAGATTCATTGTGGACATTTATTTCTTCTACAGAATGTGAAAACAAAGCAGTTCATTACATTTAGTCTCAGCGCTGGAAATAGAACAACTTTTAAAAGTCTTTGTGATGAGTATGGTTTTTTTCTTTGATTTATAACAAAAGACAAACTCCACTACTGCTGGATTGTGAGTACTTCCATGTCCCACAGGCCCCCTGTCCTGGGGGTGCTGGGCAGTGACAGGGGCTGTGATGGGATGTCCAGTCAGGCTGCAGTGCAGGTGTGGGCCTCCCTCCACTGGTCCTGTGGGCTGCCAGGTCCTTCTGGCTGCTGCCCTGTGCTCCTGCATTGCTGAGCACAAGGACAACTTCAGAGGGATTTGTTCTACCCCTGCAGCAGAGGTGCACTGCTTGCCAGCTGGGAATCTCCCTCTGTTTTTATCTTTTTTTTTTTTTTTTCCTTTTTTTGGTGTGTCTTCCCATGCCCTGTGTCACAAGAACAGAAGTACCTGCTGGAATGCACTGCACGTGTCCCACAGGCTGTGGGAGCTGTACAGGAGCTGAGAAGTGCATGTTTGGAAGGAATGGTCTCTTGTCATGGGTGGGATTTTATAAAGGAAGGAGCTGTAACTAAACAATCAAACTAAAAGCAAGGGGCATATACCTCACCTGAAGGGCCTCCAAAAGAGGGGTATTTTTAACAAAACTTTTGTAAATACAGACCTACCAGGTCTCTGAATCATTGGAAATTTTAATTACTTTGTTGTGAAAATCCATGTATTTCATTATTAAAATGGTTGACCAAGAAATTCCAGGGATGCTGTGAATATTCTTTAAGTTCCACAATTCTTTAAAAGAATTTTGGGACTTCAAGCTATTGTTCAATCTAGATGTGTTGTTTGCAGAGCATGGCTTTTCGGGGCTAGGTGAGAAATTCAGAAGTTATGTGTCAAAAGACAGTGCAAATTTGCTGCTGCTGCAGGGCTCAGAGGCAGGAGCACACCTCAGTGGGGAGCTGTGGCTGGGCAGTGAAAGGTTCTACTGACATGGAAGTGAAAAGCAATGTGTGACTGGAGCTAAGAACACAACACGTACCTACATCCCTCTGCTTTACAGACAGGATGCAGAGAAGGGTATGGAACTGAAACCATAGATTAGGAACACCCTGTAAACTTGTAAATTTATGCTGAAATTGCTATAGGACATAAAACTCCTTTGCAATAACCTTTGTCCTGCTAAAATTCACAAACTTTTTATTCTGTACTAAAACTACATTTAGGTGATGCAATGCAGCATTTTTAATTTTTATTACTGTGATGTATTAACTACTTTGGACACAGTATAAAATTGTGTACATCTGTTTCTTTACTGGTAAGAGGAACAATTTTCAACTTGTCTACACCTTGGACCAGGCTGAAATGTTAATTGAATGACCAGTTGTATATTGTTGTAATGGGTTATTTAATGTAAACTCATTTTCAATGTGATCTTGGTTGTTACTATGAACTGCCTGAACATTGTATAGCCTAATCGAGTTATATTGTATGAATTATTTATTTGTAATTGGATATCATGTTTCAAAAATAAAATTAATTTCACAAATTGGTCCCTGTACGCCCAGTTTTTTCAGTGGTACAGAGTTGATAATATAGAAATGTGGTTTTTTGTTGTCAAATATTTTTATTTACAAATATGTGTGACCATTTTATACTGAATTCAGGAACAGAAATTACCAGGTTAGCCTGGATTTTCACTACAGGAGAATTAATTATGCTTGGTCAGTTTTTATTTGCATATGGTCTGCTGTTTACTCGGTTTTAAGAGCACTGGCTGTGGTAATACCTGATGTAAAGCTGTGTAGGCTTACGACATTTTTTTTCCTATCCAAGTATGCTAGGAATTTTATTTGGTGTGTCATTTTCCTTAAGTTTGTGGGTTGAAGGATCAGATATTAGATGCTTGTAGTTGGGCTTCTTAAGAGATGTTGAGCACTTAAGCTTCAAGTTTTGATTACAAGCTCACAAACCACTGCTGGTAACACTCCAGCCTGGAGGCATCTCAACAGAGGCCTCTTTTTGTGTCTCTATTTACAGGTTCCCCAAATGTGCAGGATCGTTGTGCTGATGAAATGTTAAACCTTCCCTGCTGTATAGCTGATATTTTTGTTTATCCCTTTAATCAGCCATGAGAAGGCTCCATCTTCCTCCAGATTCAGTTCTATGCAAAGTAATTGTTTGGATTTTTTTTCTTTCAAAAATACTGAGGGGGTGTTTAAGACTAAAAACTTATTTCAAATAACTTAGGATAATATGATTCACTTTGATTTTTTTTTTCTTTTTTTTTGTTATACTTTTATAGCTACTAAAACGCTGTTGGGGTCTCTAATAAAGAGAAATAAGCAAGTTCAGAACTATTATAATAGGTATTTATTATAGTACCTAAATTCAGGAAGGAAATACATAACGATTTTTCAGAAAATATGTTAATGTAGCCACTAGAGAGGGGCATAGGATCCAAAATAGATACAATGAAAATACAAATAAAAACATTGTAGACCTGAACTGCTATTACTGTCTACACTGAAAAAAATCTAGGAATGACAGCAGGGAAAGGGAGTACCCAAACAGTTGAAAAGGTGAGTAATTTTTAAAATAAGGGTTGTAATACTTAGGAATTATATTTCAAAAAACCTGTTATTTCTGTGCGTGTAGAATTTCTACCTTGGCACTAAAGGTTAAAGGAAGCGCCAGGCCTGTGCTCAGTGTGCAGAGCAGTACCTGTCCTTCCCTGCTGTCCCCTGGGAGCTGTTGGGAAGTGCTGGGAAGGGCTGCTGCTCACTGAGCTGAGGCTGGGACCTGCCCTCCCTTTTAAATGTTCTCCTGCAGATGAAAAGGGAGTGGTGTGGAAGGTGTGAACTCTGGCTGTCCCTAGAAATGATATAAAGTGAATGTGTCTGCCATCCGCAAGCCTGAGAACAGATGACAGATGTGTCTTCATGTTGGGGGAAAAGTTTCTAATTTGGGATGAAAGGTGCTAGTGATCAATGGGAAATTAGGGATGTTCTCAGGCAGGGTAGCTTCTGTGCATGGATAGCTGGAGCTGACCCTGAGCTCAGAGCTGGTGGTCGTGGGCCTGTGTCTGCCCAAGGCTCTCCAGCACAGATCCAGCTGTGCTGGCTGGAGGGACAGCAGGTGTGGGGGGCTGAAAGTTTCAGAGGGTGTTTGCAAGTATTTTCTCTACTCAAACTATGGTTAAAATAGATACCTGTGGCTTTCAGCAATTAATCTGTAAGATCTGAATCCCAGATTTCATTATATAGATTGGCTTCAGCATTTTCATTCCTGCTTTGTGTGCAAGCCAGGCTTTAGCTGCCTCCCTGCCCAATGTAGAGCCCTTGCAGCTCTCCGAGAGGGCTAACCATTGGGGCACTTCCCTCTGCCCATCCTGGGTGGGCATCTCCTAACTGCTGCCTGGTCTCCAGAATGAGGCAGTTGCTACAAAAGCCAACACTCCCTGTTGGGAGTTGGGTGGGTTCAGTTTCCTGGGAGCACGCGTACCCAAAGGGATAGTGCAACCCGTCATGCATGAAATGTCAAAAAGATGTTTTATATCAAAATTCAGGGGTACTCGGCACTGCCAAGTGCAACAGCAGGAAAAGCCATGTACCATATTTGAGTCCCTAGCCCCTGAATTTCCATGTATTCCACTGTACCCTTTCCCACTTTATTGCAAGTGTGTGTTTCTTTCTTTCTCTGAAACTGTAATGTCTTCTATTGGTAGCAAGGTTGGGTAGGTTGTTTGGTTTTAGTTTTGGTAATTATTTGCAGATAATGGAGAGACAACTTCATGAATGTAAAAGTTAAACTTTAATGGAAAAGTTTATATGACTTCTCCTTGATGTGCACTCACAGTGCTTTTTGGCAATGAGCCTGGTGGCTGGTGACCTTTATCCCTCTGAAATGGTGAGATTTTCACATAGATCCTTACATTGAGTAAGTTTCCTTACATGAAGTAAATTTCCATCTAGTTCCTGCTACTTCAGGCTCCTACAGAGGTTAAGGGAGGAAGAAGCATCATTTTGAAATATTAAATTATTAATAGCAAAAAGACTGTATCAAATTCCCATAAAATTCATTGTATCCCAGCCTGGTAAAACATCTTGGATGCTTAACTAATAATACAGGCTTTGAGTTAGAGCTTTATCTTAATAATGCTGGTCAGATGCAGTTCAGTTTTTTTTTGAAATAAGATTTGTATCAGGAATTTTTCTGCAAGCTCTCTATTTTTGGTACATTTCCTAGTACCGTATTTGTATAGTTGTTTTTAAATCTTAAGCATATAGATAACAAGACTGAAGAATAATTTGGAAGGTGTAGTTCCTGTTATGTAGTGTAGTTGGAAGGTAGGTTGTGAATGCTTAACAAGCTGTAAGGAAGTTATTTACTGAAACTCATTAAGCATTTTATGTTTCATCAGTTCTCTGGAACTCACACAATTTGCTGGGTATTTCTGCCAGGTTTCTTGGAAATTATTTTGCTTAATTTTGTTGCAGTTCAGGACTTGGCCTGTTCCAGCTGAAGCAGTGTAACATAATTAGCAGGAAGGCTGAGAGTGCCAATGAGCAATCTGGCCTGTTCAGCATTGCAGCCTCTTTCCTCCCCTTCTTGCCAAAGTTGCATAAGAATTGTAAAACAATAGGGGAAAGGAAAAAAGGGAGATTTTTCAAGAGTAATTTCTGTATCAAAATGGGTTGGTAAGTTACTGGTTGAGTGCAGCTCCAGTGGGATATCTGCCTGTGCCTCTGCACTCCCACGGGCTGACATTGTGTAGGTGACCTGCAACAGGGCAGATGGAGGACCAGAAGATTTTGGATTGTCCCTTTGTGGAGCAGACCACCATGGTGCTTCGGGGGATGGTGGTTCCTGCTGAGCTGTTTGATGTCTCTCCAAGAATGTTATGAGTGAAATGTGCTAGAATTTCTTTCAGAAGTGTCTTTCATTTTATTTGAAGTCTTGATAAACTTGTTCAATATTTCTTTGAAAGTATCTCCCATATAATCATTCCTCCATCTGCTTAGTGGATTATCTGAGGTTTTCTGGGACTGGCAGGTGATAGGTCTGGCTGAGGGCAGCGTGTGCTGATGGCAAGTGTGCCCCCTTGTGTTTTGCAGTAATTTTCCTAATGTTTTCATAAATAGATGAGACTTGGGACTTTCCCCAGAATTTTTCCCAGTGCTACTAAGGGATACTTGTTTTTAAACCATTTTTCCATTTCCTTCTATCAGTTTTAGTTTCTACCAGTAACTTTTCATTAGACCATGGGCTGATCAGATTTTTCTGCTGTGCTTTTTCTCCCTAACTGATGTTCTGTCTTTGTTAATAGCTTTACAGAATTTACAAAAAGGTGTAGATAAAATTGATTACTTCCACAGGAAGCATGATGCTCTCTGTGAGTCTTGACTGGTAGAAATTTAGAGATTTCTAGACAGGATTGTTTTTTTTAAATGCTGGAATAGTGAGGCTGTGGCTGCCAAGTGACACCTACAACAGCCTGTGTCCAGGGCACAGTGCAGGTGTGTACCCACCCTGCCTTTGTGGTCCTTGTGGAAGGGTGAGCTAATTTGGTGGAGAGAAAGGACTCCACTTGAGAAATGCCTGCCATGAAAGCAAAAATTTGTGATCCTTGTCCTCTGGCTTGAGGATCTGTGAATAACTGGTGTTGCTGGTCTGCAGCAGCCCCAGTTCAGTGGGAAATAGGAAACCCGATTTAAAAAAAGAAAAGAAAGAAAAAAATTTACATTATCCCAACACTGTTCTTTTCCCAATAGTTTAAATATTCCATAGTTAAAATTAAGCAAGTTGCTGAATTGCCATGTGCTGTCTGACAGTTTAAGTGGCCGCTGGATGCACTCCCCTTCACCCCTTCTCCACCCCCCTCTGTGTTGAGGGCCACTGGTTGCCCCTCTCCATTGCTGAGAGCAGTTAAACCATCGTTCTTGCCCTTGGGTGCCACAGTATATTCCTGGTTAATCACCTGTACTGCTGCATCATGCCCTGAGTGTTCTGCTCCAAGAGCTCACCCCTACTTGAAGGTGGGGGGTGCCAGGCTGGTGCCAGGCTGTCCCTCAGGGTTCCATGGATTGGCTTCTGGAGTGGGCCAGAGCCCAGGAACATCCTACCTGTTTATGCCAGGAATGATTTTTTTTCTTTTTTTTCCTCTTTTGTAACTCTAGCTGTTTGGATGGGTTTTTAGGGCCCAGGCCAATCTGGGATAATTGAAAACTGTACTTCAACAATTCCAAGTATTTAGATTAAAATTATTTCCATCTGTTTGTCTTTGTTTATTTACTTTTTCAAGAAAGCTCCAGTAGTATTCAGAACAGCTTTATTGTGATAGAAATTTCTAGCCCCTTGTGATTTGAAGATTCCTGTGCTGATTCAGTGCAACAAAGCCTTGGAAAATCTCTTTAGGAGCACAGGCTGACACCATTTCACATTTTCTTTCCCTCTTAGGGCTGAAATTACAGCCAACTCCCTGGCTTCTTTCAACTTTTTGTTTAACTAAGGCCTCTTTTAAAATTGTTTGTTTCCTTCTCTTCCATGCTCTTTTCCCCTTGCACCTGAGTCTCCCGGTATTCCCTTGTCTGACCGGAGCTGGTGCACTGGCAGTGCTGTGGGGAGCGCTGGCAGTGGGTGGGGAGCACTGGCGGTGGGTGGGCTCCTGGTCCAGCCTTTTCCAGGATTTTGGGCTGCACGGAGAGCGGCTGCGTGCCGTGAGGCCGGGCTGCTGGCCGGGAGAGCTTTCCCATGGAAGGGCTGCAGCCCACGTCACTGCTGCTCCCTGTGCTGAGTCAGGGCTTGCGCCAAACCCAGCCCGGCAAAAGCAGCTTTTCCTAGCCCAGCTTTTCCTCCTGACAGCAGGAGCCTTTAAATTAAACTCATTCCTCGTAAACACTGACTTTAAACAGTGGAGGACACTGCTGTGGTAACCTTTAGCAGAGGCTGCAGAAAATTATACACAGCTTCCACTGTTGCATAGCCCTGCTTTGGTTTTCCTCACAGCTCCCCTTAAGAAACAATTAGTATCTTTTTGGTCTTTTTTTTTTCTTATTATAACTTTTTGATTTTGCTGCCAAGACTTTTCTCATAGTTTTCAGTCAGAAATCCCTTTAAAGGTTGATACATCTCAAATGCTTGCATCACCTCCACATCTGGTATCTTACTCCTAATTTACAAATCTTTTTTAAAATTGGAAGCACGTGTCAGCTGCAGCAAAAGACTTTCTGTATTAACTGAGTTGGCAGAAGTCTTGTCATAATTTTTTCTAAAGTATATTGAAACTTTAGTCCTCTTCATTATCCCTTCCCTTCATCTGTTTTATTCTGGAGCTTATACCTCAAGCTGTCTGCAGGAGTTGTTTGGTGTGACTGGGCATCCCTTCTGGAGGTGTTTACAGAGATGAGAGCTGTGGGCTGGAGCAGCCTGGCTCCTCTGCAACTGCACAGGCCACCCACCTTAGTCATGGGGTCCCCAACCAGCGTGGGGTGCTGGGGACATCAGCAAACAGGTGTCACAGAGCCCCTTGTCACTGCAGCCGCTCTGGGGGTAAATGCTCCTGCATCACTGAGGGAATCAGTAACTCAGACCATGTGACATTGGATAATTTACTTGAACGTTTTTATTTCCTGGGTTATTGAATGGAAGTGTTGGTACTGGTAGATTCAAAGCAAAAAATCTCTACAGATGTTTCTCTGCTAGTCCATGTGATGGTCTTAAGAGGCAGCTGTATGAATATTTTGGGGCACAATCTGAGTGTGTTTATTCCCTGAAACTGCAGTGTAAGATAACTTGGCTGACAGTAGGTATGAAGGATGGCAATAGACATTTATACTATTTAAATATAATTTAAGTAATATTTAAAATGTAATGGATTTTTGTGCTGGAGCTGACTTGGTTTTTTCTTTTCAGTCACTAGACAAAAAAACCAAAACCCACAACCTTACAGGAAAATGTGGGAAATGTTTGAAGCTTGTCAATGACTCAGTTACGATAGCAGTTGCGTGCGACAGATGACTTGGTGAGCAGTAGTGACATTTGTTTTCCTGTGAATTTGGGAATCTCCCACAAGAGCAAAGATCCATGGTTCTGACCTGATTTCCTCACATTTTGGATCAAGAAAAAAGCAATACCTTTATTTATTGTAAAGAATTATCTTCCCAGTCCTACTTTATTTATTTTGAAAAGATTTTGACTGTCTATTTCACAATACCAAAGCAAAATAAAAAAATCTTTATCTCTTCTTAATCCATCCTTTGTAGTTTTCCTGCTGTAGGGGAGAGCCTCTGACCTCCCTGGAGGTCATCTTCCTGCTGGGCAGTGACCCAGTCCTGTTTTCCTCTCAGTCCTGGAGCAAGTGACTTGTCCAGAGATAGAATGAAGGGCGCAAGTTAGAAATCTCCACTTCTCACACCCAGGTATCATCACACCAACCTCAACAAAATGCCTTGGTTTGGGTTGTTATCCCGCTTTTATTTGCCTGCAGTATTTTTTTCATTGATGTGAGGATTTCTTTATTTTACCTGCTGTGAAGGCTAATATCGAGTTCAGCTGAAACAAGATCTGACACAAACCTACCTGAGGGTAAGAATAGTCTGGCTGCTGAAGCAGAGGTTGGACATTTATTGTGCTGCTGGCTTCCTGCAGCAGCCTTGGCATTCATCTCCCTCTGCCACCGTCACCTTCCTGCCAAGGGCTAAGGGCATGGATTGAGTGTTACCAATGTAAGCCTGGAATATACAGTCCTGGAAACGTGGTGGTTACCGAGTGTCTGTAGCTTTTGCTCAGACTCAGAGATCTACAGGATTGATTTCCCTGCTGTGGATTTAGTGTTGCAGAAGCAGCAGCGTTTCACAAGTGCTGTGATTGCATCCTAGGCAGAGAGTAGGGTCAAAGATAACAGTGTTTGTTTCAGTCAGAGCAAAATAATGGGGTGGGATGAGGCTGACTGGAATTTTTCAGTCTTCCTGACCTTGTCCATGCTAAGAAACAGCAGTGCTGGCTGGCAGTGCTAGCTGGCCTCTGCAGCAGGGCTTCCCCCAGCTCCAGCCCCAGCCTGCTGATCCCTAAACCCTTGTTCAGGATGAACAGTTTCTGTGCCCCTGTCCAAACCTCTGCTCAAATTGTCTGTTTTGAACAAAATGGGAAAGCAGCTGAGAAGAGTAGGGGCAGTGCTGTGGGCTTCCAGGGAAGGAGGAGGGACTCAGCTGTGGATGTAACTGGTGAGAGCGACAGCTTGCTAACACCCGAAGGAGAAACGGATGGAGACCGGGAAACCTGTGGTCATGTCTCCTTTTTAAAGTTTCATTTCTCTTGCTAACTCCCAGTAAGTAGTAATTCAAAATTCACCACTCCGATCCCCAAATGATTAAAGTAATGCATTTAGGATTTTATTTTTCTGGTTTCCTGGTTATCTGAGGCATGCAAAAGCCATGGGCTAAACTTAATTTGACTGCTTGCAAGAGCAAGCAGCTTTTTTCTCTTGCCCTGTTTTCTTATTGAAGCCTTGGATCCTTCTGGAGCGCTTTGAAAGCCAAGGGCAGAAGATTATTAACTGATGTTACTGGGGAGTCAAGTGCGAATGGTGTCTTGGCAACAGCTCAATAGTGTGAGCTGAGTATCTCAGTGCTGCAAGGTATCTGATTAAACGGGGGCAGTTGATAACACGGGTCCTGCTAAAGGGTGCCTGTGAGTCACACAGACTGAGCTTTGAACACCCCCAGTCACAGATAAATTTCCAGTATTAAAAATCCTGGTACAGGGGAGATTGCTGCTTGCTCAGTTTTCCTGGCCCTGTGTCTGCCTCCTGGGAAGGAAGCCTTCACCTTTCATCTTTAGAAAGTAGTATGGAGTTCATGTAGATGTGAAGGATTCTCGTTTGGTTTTCACTTAAGTTTATTACGAATTAATTGTTCCCACTTTATTGTTATAACAATAGAAATCCAATATATTCTGTCTGTGATTTGTTTTGTTAACAAGCTTATGTGGTTTGGCTACTTGTTTTTAAAGCTGGATTAAAACCTCTCCTAAGTTTAGTCCAAGAGAAATGGCCCCAGAATTCTGCATTACCTGTGTGTGATCGGCTGCATTACATTCCCTTATTAATTAAAACGATGGCATCTAGAATCGGGAGTGCGTCCTCTGCCCCGGTAGCCTCTCTTGCCTCGGTGCCATGGCGATCTCATCTCGTTTCCTGAGCATCGCTCGTAGCCATGGCAACCCGGGCTGCAGGGGAGGGCCAGGCTGGGGAGTGCAGCTCCCTCCTGCTGGAGTCACTGTTCTTAAGGTGCTACTGCAGTCTAGGCACTGGCCTGCACGTGGATTTTTCCATGTGACAATGAACCTCTGTGGTTCTAACTTGACCAGTTCTGAAATGAAGGGATGGGTAAGATAAGAGGAATGAAATGAAAATGCTAATAAATTGTGGGGCAAAGCCTAGGCTCACTTTACTCATAAGACTTCTAATGTCTTTAATTTAGCAAAATAGCTGCCTTTCTGAGCTAAATTACAGCAAGGCACTGGGCAATTTATTTGAAGCGTCTGAGCACTAGGTACTCAAATTAATGTCTGTATTTTGTTTTACTTTTTTTCCTTTTTGAGATTCATCAGGCCCTGAAATCAGTCAAGGGGAGGGGGGTGTGTGTGCAGATAAAAAAGACATGAACCAAACACCAAAAACCTAAAAAGACATCTTTGTGTTTTAGTGATGACCTAGACTTCCCCACACTGAGATTTCCAGTGATGAGATAGGATCTATCACAACTCCCATCTGTAGGAAGCCTGTTGTGGTTTGCTGAATACCAAAGAGAGCCCATGTAAGTTGTGTTTAAGAGGGAGCTGATGGCAGAGATGTACCAGAGACCAGCAAATATTAAACTGTGAGACCTGGAGGTGGCTGCAAGGGGGACAGATGTGTAGTAACACAAATATGTTGTTCTGGGGCATAGTGAAGAGGTGACCAACCCTTGTTGCTATGGATATCAGTGGGATATGAGGTTATGAGGAAATTTATACAGCTGATTTGGTAGGAATCTTTTCTAGAAAATGATTTAGGTATTAAGTCCAAAGGGCAGAATCTGATTCACCTTACAGTAAAACAAACCAACCCTGAAACTTCAGTGGGGAAGGATCTCTCTGTGTGGGTTTGCTGTGTCCTGTGGAGCAGTTCCCAGGCCGTGCCTGTGCTGGCAGAGTGGCTGTAATAAGAGATTCTTTCTTTCCTTCAAATTAGGAGTAGTGAGTGTCTGTGAAGGAGCACCCCTCTGCCTGCATGGGGGGCTGTGAGCTTCCTACCAGGAACTTTTGGGATCCTGTAATGTGTGTCAGCACAGCCCTGCCTTCCGAGAGAGCTGCAGGAGACAGTGAGGCTGCAGCAGAGGCAGGGCAGAGCCTGCTGATCCTGGAGGTAAGTGGTATGGTATTCTCAGGGATTTCTGATCTATGCCTGTTTGAGTGACTCTGCAGCTGCCTTTTATCCTTCACATAACTGGAAGAGATTAATTTTGTTTTATTCACCCCCACATCATGCAGGAAACCAAAATAAGTTGGTTCTGCCCTTGTTGCCTCAGACTTACACCCTGGCACAGCTCATCACTGGCAATCTTGTGTTGTTTACATTTTAGTTATGTTCTGCAGTAATCTTCAGAGAGTCTGCTTGATATAAAAAAAAAAAAAAGACTTTATTATAGACCAAAATATTGATTGGAGTTTATTTTCTTTTATCATGCTCGCTCTTGGCTTTAAGGAAAAATAATGACATATTTCACCTTGTTGGTTTGTTCAGCAGCAAATCATAAAGCTTAGTTGTCAAAACTCCTTAATCCGAAGGAACTGGCTTTTGAATTTTTTTTTGTGACTTTTTTTTTTTGCTTATGCTGCTAGCTAATCCTAATGCTGTTAAATCTGCATCCACTTTTTCATTTAAATATGTTATTTACAAATGCAAATGAATTCAAATTAATATTTTCTTTGTCTAGGCTCCACTCCTAATAAGATATAGTGGGCAATGAGGACCTGGGTAGGGAACCTTCCAGAACAGATGCACCCCTCTCTGCTTGAGAATTAGCAACTCCTAAAAAAAAAAAAAATCTGACTAAAGTGTGGTTGGACTTTCAGGAAAAGAAGGAGAGTTAGGAGCTGGAAGCATTCCTGGAATGTGCCTTGCACCAGCCCCAGTGCTGGTGGTGTGGGGGGCAAGGTGCTGAGCTGCACCCCCAGGGAGATGTGGCAAAAAGAGTTTATCTTCAGGGAGAAGGAACTGGTTTGGGCAGCTCTTTCTTGAAAGGAGGTGTTGGAAGCACTTGGAACCCTGCAGAGCTGTCCCAGCCGAGAGTGCTTCATAAATGTATGGGGTGTGGTTACTATTTCAGGGCTCAGAAAAATGTGAGATATTTCACTCCAGAAGAACACAGTTCTGCCCCAGCACAAACACAACAATTTGGTTTGATATGACATGTTATGTTTATAACCAGAAATGTCAGAGAAAAGACACAGAAGGTATGGACAAGTATAGGGATGTAGTGTATTGCACGTGGGTATTTTTCAGTGTTTTAGTCCTTTAGTGTTATTTAAAATCTCTTTTCTATCTTACTTCCCACCCTACCACTATAGGCAAGAAGGCTGATTTTAGAGTGGTTTTAAGGAGATGCTTTGGCAACCTGTTCTTTGAAGGATGGTGAAAATGAGATAAATGGGGAGAAATCAAAGGAGAGGGACAAGAGTCACAGAGGGAGAAGGTGGTGGGATGTTTAACTCGGAAGGTGGACAGCCTGGAAATGAAGCCAGGGACCACATGCGTTCATGTATTAAAAGCAATGGCTTCCAGTTTACATTTGCAGTTCACACTGGAAGGACTTTGTATATGAGAGTAGGGTGTGTCCTCCTGCATTTGTACTCCACAGAGCCTGAAGCTGAGCCCGTGGGGCACAGGGACCCTGCCAAATCCCGTCAGGTTCCCGGAGAGAGCAAACCTCTCCTGGGCTTTGGCTAAGCTCGATTGAATGGCTGGGCAGAGTGGGGGGCAAGACCATACAGAAAGAGAGCTGGAGTGAGGGAGATATGGAGTGTGGGAGAGAGGTTTTGTGGTAGGGAAAGGGAGCAGGCAGTTGGAAAACTCGCTGAGCTGATGGCTTGCGTGCATCCCCTACCATGGTGGGAGCAGACAGGGCACGCTGGGGCTGGGTGAGCAAGCGGTGCTCCAGGAAACCAATGGAAATGTTCCACACCCCATACTGATGTGAAAATGGGTAGCAGCGTGTTAAACACTCATCATTCTTTCAGGAGCCTGGCCGAGGAAAGCAGCTAATGGATTCCTTGCCTGCAGTGCAACAGCAAGGGGAGCACAGACCCTGCTGTGCTGAGCCTTTCTGTCTGCCAGAGGACTGTCTCTCTTCCCTAAGTGACTGATTTACGTGAGCAACCACCACACACCCAGAACTGTATTTGCAAATAATACAGCAGCTATGTCGCTTTCAGGAACTCCTTTAACATTTCAGTTTGAGAATTGATTAGTGCTCAGTGACGCTTGAGCACTCAAATCCTCATGAGTCAGGAAATGTTGTAAATACAGTTACACAAAATTCTCTAGTTATGTCACTCAAAAGAATATTCTTTCATTCTACATGTTTAGATGTATTTTTTTGCATTTCCCAACTGAAACAGGAATAATTCTTTTTCTCCAAACACACTGGATTTCCAGAGCTTGTTGGGAAAGCACAGGGTCTCCTGTATTTTTGCAGAACTCCCCACTTCCTGTCACTTCGTAGTTTCAAGAGAAATACCACCCTCATATGAAGAGAAAAAGACCACACAAGACCACATGTTGTTTACTTTGGGCTGATTATTCGCATGTTACAAGCAGCCAAGAGAGGAAGAGAGTGTTTTCCCCTAAATTCTAAAAGCACAATTTCATCAAAGCAATGGTTGTCTTTGCTTTAACGAAATTTGTTCATGTCTGCCAACTGAGATATAAAGGCTTGAATTCGAAAAATGCATCCCTTCTTGTTTATTCTATCATTTGCAAGTAAACCACCTCTGCCTAGAGTAGGCATTTTTATGTTGCTGCATTTCTTTTCTTTGGTATAATTTTAAAAAATCTATTTGTGGATTTAGTTTTGATTCCTTTGATCAGCATTGTTGCACTGTCGATGAGTGCTCTCTCCCCTCTTTCTGCTCCCCACGTCACAGGGGGAGTTTCCCATGGGTGGTGTGGGCACTGACCCAGCGTGGAACAGGGCAGTGATTCCCAGGGGGCTGCACACTTTGTTCAGTTTGGTGCCACGTGCAGTGCCTGGGTGCACCTGATCTGCAGGGTGGCCACAGGAACAGGGCAGTGACCCAGGAACAGGGCAGTGATTCCCAGGGGGCTGCACACTTTGTTCAGTTTGGTGCCACGTGCAGTGCCCAGGTGCACCTGATCTGCAGGGTGGCCACTTGCAGCAATGATGGGGGAAATGGCAGGAGGGCTGCTCCTTGGGCTTTTCCAGGACTCTTGGAACTCTTTCCAAATATCTTTCATGCAGGAGGTATGGGAGGGTTCAGGGGGCTGTTACTTCACTCAAGGTCCTGGTAGTGGAGGATTAGATTATTCAATGTCAATCAGTTGTCCATGCAAGGCTGGATTAGGAGTATTTGTGTTAACTGAAGGAAATAAAGTTTTTCTAACAGATAAGAAGAAAGAAATCCTGTCCTGTTAAAGCTGGCATGATTCTGCATTGCTTACAACCCATTCTCTACATTATGCATTTAGGGACCCTTTCTCTGCACACTCACACCAGTGGCTATGAGGACTAATACCAAAGTATTGAAACACAGGAACAGATCTCAGCCTCAGGTTTCAGAAATCACAGTTTCCTGCTTTCCCTCCTCTGCCTGGCAGAATCCCTCCCTTTGGAGAGGATGCACATGCTGTTGCTGCCTCTTTTGTGTGCGTCCTATCTTCTTTGCTCTACACCTGGGGTTCATCCCATTGATGCTATTTACACTCCAGATTGCTATTTTTTGTTTCCTTTTGTTGTGTTTCCAAAGCAGACTTTTGGAACAAGAATACAAATAGCTGTTCTGAGTATTTTATGCTCTAAAAAGTGAATACAGTCAACAGATGCCAAGATGTAATAGATCAAACTGAAATGCTATCTTAGTTGCTTTGGCTTGAAAAGGGACTGCTGTAGAGAACAGCAGTGATGCAATCTAAGATGTATTTGAAATCCCATGAAGATTCAGGTCAACAGGGTTGAGAGCTGAAATTAATGGATGTTTTCTGTAACAGCTACAGTTAAATGTGGAGGTTTCACAACCAAAACTCAAAGGAAGTGTTACAAATGCACGTGATGCCAAGTGCCTGATGTTGTAGTGAAGTGAACATCAGAAGGAGAGGGCTCAACATCTGGTATTCGTGTGAAAATGAAAATTGCACATGCTCTGCAGGTCACAGTGACCTGGGATGTTATGCTGACATGGCTGTGAAACAAGGATGGGCTGCTTCTTTCTTGGTGAACTAATTTTGCAGCACTGGAAGAAATAATAATGAAAAAAAATGTAGGTTGCTCCTCTAAGGCCTTGCAAGAGCTTTCACTTCAGCTGGGCTGGATATGTGCCACTGTGATAGCCCTCTGTTCCTTTCATCTCTCTCCTACACCTACTTTTTGGAGAGGAGAGTGAATCTCCCCTGCATGTGTTTTTTCTCCTCGGGAGGATGGACCTTCACTGTGACACTTGGGTTGTAGTCTTCATTGTATGCTTTTGTGAGTTCCTAAAGGGATAGAATTGTTTTTGTAGAAAATACCATGATGACCTCCCTCTCTGTTTCCAATCTCTTTTGAATGCTGCGTTTTCAAGAGCAGTGCTAGAACTTGGTATGAAATACCGCTTAAGTACTGGCAGGCACTTTAATCTTAAGGCAGAAAAATAGACATAGACCATGCTGGAAGCCAGAGAGGTTCTTTGCTTTGTATTAGCAGTTGTATTCTTAACACTCACTAAAATCCTGCTGAACTCAGTGTGAGCTCTGGGCATGTGTCTGAGGCAGAACTTGCACTGTTATATGTTGGCATCTTCATCATTTCTTGATGTATGAAAATTAAACTGGCAATGCTGTGGTTCAGGAGGACTAAGCAAGAGCTGGCAGCTTGATTTCAGAGTCTATGTTTGCCCTAGTGCTTAAATTTTTGTCTGTTTTTCTTCTCAGATTCTTCAAAGTGTGATCAACTTTGAGAACGGTTACAGCTCTGAACCTGGGCAAATGAAGTCACTGCATGTGTGACCTTGCCCTGTTCATTTCATGAGAAAGGATCTTGCTCCCCTCTTCTCCTTGGCTTCCAAATATAATTTTTTTCTAAAAAGCTCAAAGCAAAATGACCATGCCACACTGGGCTTCTACGTAACCAGCAGAACTGAGGAGGAGGAAGAGATTACCTGGTGTGAGACCTGAGCTTGTGTAAGTGGCGACAGGTGAAGTGCAGCTGCTCCTACTGAAAAAGGTAGCAGGGTCCCAGCTGATGTGAACCCATCTTAACAAAACAGTTACTGGCACAGGGAACAAATACATGCTCTCTTATTTGATCTCTGGTACCTCTAATTGAACTGATGTTTATCAGTGTTTCTATAAGCTTCCTTCCTTATGTTGGGCAAGAATCTCTTAACTTTTCCAATTATCTTTAATTTCTGATTTGTAGTCACGTGAGGGTTCACGTTGAGCACTTGAATGTTTTCAGTGGTTTTGTCTCCTTTATTTCTTATACTTAATTACTGGCATTGCTGAATTTCACTTGTCATGAAAAGCCTTGAAATTAACAAGAAAAAAAACCCAAGCAAGCAAGCAACCAACCAACCAAAAAGCCCCTGAGATCTTCATGCTGTGTGCAGTGGAATTTTTCAAAAGCCCTCTAAATATTGATATATATCCCTTTATCTACAATTTGTAGTTTAAAAGCCTTCTCTAATGTAAATCAAAGTGCTAATTCTGAGCAGATTAGAGCCAGAAGCTGTTCAGAGAGAGTGAATGGACCTACATAAGGACCTTTCGATAGTTGGGAGAACAAGAACCATCTCTTTGATGAAGAGACAGAATCGTGTGTTTGGATTTGTCAGTGAATTTATTCTAGACTATGTTAATCACATTTAAAGGCTCTTGCTATTTTGTTGTTGTTGTTGTTTTTTTGTTTTGTGGCAGCTAGAATTTAGTATGTTGCTTGCTGTTTTGGATCCAAATAGAGGCAAATAATGTTGAACCCAATTGAGCCATACAGAGCAGTTGAATCCAGCATTTGACTCCAAAAGCAAAATAAGCTTTGAGTTTATTTTGTTTTTAAAGGTAGTGCATCCTGCAGATAATTACATTTGGGAGGAAAAAAGTAAAGGAAAAAGAAAAAAAAAATTTTCAAATCAAGTATCCCTACGTTCACTGAGTCACATCAAAGGAAAAGGGTAAGGTAATGTGAAGTGTAAGTTTCATTTTATTATATGGAAATCTATGTTGATAAAATAACTTTGTAACTTGTCTTAGCTACAGGAAACAATTGAGGCTGTAATGACTTTGGACTCAGATTCTCATATCAGCCACTGAAAAGCTTGTATTTTTTTAATGTAATTTCTTGTTATTGCTATCATGAGAGTTACCTGTTTCTACTGTTTCCAGTCACTCCGAGCTTTCTGAAATTCAGTTTAAAGGTTGAAAAGGAAAGCCTCTCCAAAACTCCAAGATTCTCACAATACATGCCTTACAGAAAATGCTAAATTTAGTCTGAACTGTTATTACAGATATCATTGAGGTTTTCTGTTGCTTGTCATTTCTCAGAATCAGAAACAAACTTGCCTTTACAGATCATTGTTTTTTGGTTGGAGAGCAATTGCACACTCCAGATCTCTCGTCACTGCTAGAGTTGAGTGCAGGTGGTCACCTTGGCTGTAAGATGCTGCTAAACCCAGTGTTAGTTTCTATTGATTAAAATATTTTTTTTGCTTCTCTGTGTGCAGAAAACACCTGAGAAATTTCAAGTTTTATGAACATGGATCTTCTATAAGATTCAATAAAATTTGAATTAAAGCAAACTAAACTCTGAAGCTGGAGAGAAGGATGATGCAGGCATTTTCTGGAGTTATATTTGCATGTTTTCCCCAGTGATAACTGTAAGGTAACAAGACAGAGCAGCAGCATTTTACTAAGTTTTTTATAGTTAATAGCCGATCAGACCATTACTTCCATTTGGCATCCAGATGGCAACACAATGTATTATGGATGACACTGAGGAAATTTCCATCTTCCTCTAGAAATTGCTTGTGTCAAGTTAATGAAGAATGTCATCCATTTCTGCAGTATGAAAAATAAGGGAGAGAGATGGAAAATGACACTGAACCTGGAGCTGTGTGTGAGTGGCTCATTTGCCAGTCCAGCCTTTGTGCTTATGGACACAGTGGTTGTTGCCTTTTTGGATGGTGATCTGCCAGCGTGTTACCATGCTGTGCCTCCCAGCACAAGAAATTTGTAGGTATTATCAGAATAATTTCACTTAAGTGGCTGAACTGATGAGGCATAGAAGCGTTGAGAACATGTAGTAAAGCTCATAAATTTTGTACTGTTAGTACACTTAATTATGAGGAGGCATGGGACTTGTGCCACTTCTGCCACTCACTGCCCCCTCTGGGAATGAGTGTATTGCTGCTTTTGAACCAGCTTTTATTCCAACACACTCACAGGCTTCACTGAGTTGCACAGGACTTGAAAGGAGCAGGTGCTGATGTTTGTTTTAGGAGAGGCACTGCCAGTAACTTTAGGGGGCTTTGGCTCAGGTCCTTGCTGAGGTGTGTGTGTGTTTCGCAGCAGCACTGAAAGTCAGCGGGTACCTCTTGGCATGGCAGGTCCTTAAAGAGCACAAACGTCAATTTTATCATGTCTTCCTTTATGGTAACAAAAGCAGTTCCAATTTTATTTTAATTGAAATAGTATATGTGAGTGAAATATATTGATCATCTTTTTGATCACCATCAGTTTTCTGTCCTTTGCCAGCTGTGGTATCTGGAGGGTTTAAATCAAAAATAAGTCCATACTTGCATGGCTAAACTCTCCCTCCCTTTTTTCCCTAGCAGTAAATTACCAAACATTACTTCCATTAAATGTCCACGTGCAGGAAGAAAAAAACCCAACTCCTCTATCCTTCCTGTTTCTCTTTTCATTTTATTTTTTTCAGATGATAACCCTAAAAGTACACACACTCGGGTGCTCTTTAAAGTGATACTCTCAGCAGACACTGATCAAACAGGCTCAGCTTCCCATAGGAGCTGACCCTTTAACAATTGTTTGGTGTCCTTAGTCTTATTAACTCACTAACTGGGATAAGAAAGATAAATGAGCATCAGACCATGGATTATGCCCATAATGAAGGGTTAGGCATATATTTTCCATGGCAGCCTGAGGAGTCATCTGGGTCTCTAAGGAGGTTTCATGTTGTCTTCATAATAGATTCTGTCTTTGTTCAGTTTCCTAACTGTCCTCAAATTTTTATTTGGAGAAAGGGCTCACATTATATGATCCCTTAAGCCATGTTGTGAATTCCTGCCCCATGGGATGCCTCGAGCCTCAACGTTTGCGTCCTTTGGTGACGGAGGTTGCTGCCACAAAAGGCTCTCTAGGAGACAGGGACCTTGAGAAAAAAAATCTGGCATCAACAACTGTGTTGTGACCTTTTCATTGTTGGAGTGCCTGGCTGTTGCTCTGCTTTATTGGCCTGAATGTTTTCCAAAGGGGGAATATGGAAGGTGGTAGTGAGGATTACTGTTAAATGTTATAGCCTTGTTTGGGGCGGGTGCAGAGGTGGAGAAGAGGAACACATGAGAGGCAATTGCTGAAAGCATAAGGGATGTGTAAGTGAAATCTCAGGGAAAATTCTCTGAAGTTTGGGGAAAAAAACTGATCTGAAAGGAAGAAAGAGACATCACAAAAGAAGTAGCTAGTAAGCTTAACTTAAAAAAATACGTTACTTCAAATTAGGCAATTTTTTGCTTCGATCAATAGCTTTCCAATTTAATTTGCAGCAAGCATAATTTTGAAACACAAAACTAAAATCTCAAATTTTTAATTTTTTCGGTCTGACTTTTAGATAAAAACTTATTTTCTACAAGGTACAGCTTGAGAAAATTGACTTATGGCGTCAGTAAACAAGTGGCATATTTTTTTCAGGTAGTTATTCCCCAGTGTCTTGCTATCCCTCCTCTTCATGTCTATAGAAGGCTCAGGAATTCCTTACAGGCTTTTTTAAAATTAAACTGTTTTTAAGAACCATGGGGTAACAGATGGAGAAGAGATGTTGTCATCAGCTAGCCAAAGTAAACACAGTTGCAAAGAGTTTTCGTCAATAACTCTGCAGAATTACGCAATCCAGTCATCTCTCAGTTAAACTTCTGGGGAATTGCATAAATCTATGAAGGTACCTGGTTCGTCTTGGTTGGTTGGAGGCTCCAGTTCGTCTTGGTAATTTGTATAGAGCTTCACCTATGGGAAGAATAAAAGGGTTTGGAGCCAATAAGGGATTCTACTTGCACCTGCAGGTACCTACAGAAGAGCTGGTCTGCCCCTGCTCTGCTGGCCCTGCTGGGAGCTGTGGTGTGTCCATGCCTCTGGATGTGCCTTTTTGTCCAGGTGCCTGGCACCACTGATAACAGGAGGCAGCAGGACAGGTTTTAGGTGGTCTTGTTCCCAGGACCCAAGATACTTTCCTGGACAGAGAAAAAGGATTTCTCCTTGCACCAAACCAATTTTCATTGACCCAGCAATGTGAAGCTCTTCCTCACCAGTCTGTGAAAGTCCTACATGAGAAGGTGTTGCTAAAACCTGACACATTGTCTTTAATTTTTCAACCCCCAAATTTCCAGAGCTGAAGCGGGGGTGGGGGGGTGGGGGGGAGCAGATATCATATGGAGTTGAGAAAGTTGTGAAGTAAATAGTCCCTAAAGTTGGCTAGAAAATCCAGAGACTTGCTCTGAGTCCTGCTTTAGCCTACAGTTGATACACTCTTGTTGCCTGCTCAGTAATTTGTCGGGAACAGGGAAGAATTCAGACTTGGCAAGCTGGTGCTGCAGACAGATTTTGTCAGATGAAATCCCAGCAGACGTGAGTGCAACATCAACAGCTCCTGAGCTATCACATGGGAATGCTCAGGGAGATAAAACCAACATCCTAAAGGGAGTATCCTCTATTTTAAGGTGCAGAGAAGGGAATCTGGCTAGTGTAATTTTTTCCCTTTCTTTCTGTAGTCTTTCAGAGAAATGATGGAGAAGGCCAGTTCCAAGCACAGATACAATTCTGTCTTTTCTCGAATTCTCTACTACATCTAAAGTTGCTTAACTTCTCTCTCTTGCCTTTTCCTACATGTGAAGAGAGGTTAATTCTATCTGCCTTTACCACAGAGGGATTGTAAGGGCAGAGTTTGGAAAAGAATTTGCTGTCTATGCAAAGAATCCACAAGTGACTGCAGGGAAAAAAACCCAGACCTACCATTGGGAAACTCCAGCACCAGTCTACTGCTTTCTGGAAGTGGAGTGTTCTGTTACATAAACATCCTTGAAGTTTTGCAGAAGGGGTGACATTCACATGTGGGGCCTGACTAATTGGGCTTTGTGTGTGAAGAACGGGGATGGAGAGGATAAGGAAATGAAATCCCTAAGGTGCAAGCTGGGCCTCCTTCTTCCCATGGCCTGGACTGTTGCTTACGTGTTGGAAAGGGGTCTCAGAGCCTCCTGTACCACAGAGCTGATGACTGGGAAATCTGTGGGCCCTTCAACACAGGCTGCATCCGAGCTGCCCTTCCCAGGGGGCTGGGAGGTGTCCTGC
The DNA here is from genome assembly GCA_020086605.1 of Lanius collurio. Classification (NCBI taxonomy): domain Eukaryota; kingdom Metazoa; phylum Chordata; class Aves; order Passeriformes; family Laniidae; genus Lanius; species Lanius collurio. The sequence goes on from JACBWW010000018.1 coordinate 7,899,559, forward strand.
TCAGCCCAGCAGCCTTCAGCTGTCACTCAGAGAGCACCCCTCTGCCCAGGAACTGGTAACATCCCTTTGAACTTAAATCATCCTTAACTCAGTGGTCCTGGCCTCTATTTAGGCATAACATCATGCAGACAGCATTAACTCTTGGCTGCTTCTACCAAGACAGAAGGAGGCTGCAAACTTCAGGACTTTCAAATTGCTCTCTGGAGGAGTCTGCATTCTTTCACTGATTATGTGGGCAACCCAGATCCCACAGTTGCTGCTTTGATGGCCAAAGTTAGGTGGCACCAGCATCCCTCCATCCAAAACTCTCTCAAGACTCAGGGCCCAGCTGTCCCCAGCCCACAGCTTGCAGCAAAGTGGAGCTGCAGCACAAGTTGAAAGTCACCACTTTGTTCTGCACACACTTTCTAAAGCTTTGTCTCTAGTCCTGACCAAAGAAAATAACTTGTTTCTTCCTCCATCTCTTTGGGGAAGACGGTGTATAGCAGGCATGTAAATAACTCAGTAGTGTCTGATATAAAATTCACATGTGTATTTTTCTACATGTTATGACAAACACAGAATAACGATGTGCAGGTTTTCCATTCTGTGTAGCAGCTCTCAAGGTAAGAGGTCAGATTTAGCAACTGGGAAGTTAAAGGAACAGATTCACAAGATGAAAGATCCAGTGTGGAACTGGTTAGGAAAGAGTAAAATCTGAATTCCCAACTCTTTTTCTTTTCACAGCTGTTAAGAGTTCAGTGGGTTGAACTGCAATCCTTCAAGTTCATCTGTTGACTCCAACACAAAACTATTATAAACTGTGCCTCTAAAACACGTGATGAAACATTTCTTGAGAGCTATTTATTCCAACTGCAGCAGAGGAAAGTTTTCAGAACACCCGGCATTTGGTAGAGGAAAGGTCTCTTGAGCTTTGCAAAAGGAGGAATTATTTGCATACCCGCGTAAGTTGCTTTTTGATTATTTTTTCCTGCATCACTGAACAAAATGATACTTCTGACTTTCGCCCACCATGAAAACATGATCAAATAGCACAAAACTATGTTTAAGTGCCTAGCAGGGTCTTTCTATACAGTTTTTTTGTCTAATCATGTGGATTGGGTGCTTTATAATTTAGCATAGAACTCAAGATAATTTAATATTATGTTTTCTTTCCTTTAATGTTTTCTGTATCTGAATAAGAGTTCATTCACTTACAGTAGTAATGCAGAGGTCTAATAGACTGAGGGCTTCAATCAGGTGTGGGATTTGCAGGCTTACAAGGAGTAAGGAAGGGTTTGGGGTAACCTTTTTCCAAATGTTTCTTTTACATATTTGCTCTGAAGTTTGATCTTACATATCCATTTACATTCTCCTCCAGGCTTTAGCTGTGGTAAAACACTTTCCATGCTGAAGATGGACCATGTAAATGTGACCCAAGCTATGCTTGATGCTGAATCACCTAGCACAGAGAAGAACAACAGCAACGAGTATTTTTACATTCTGATCGTCATGTCTTTCTATGGGATCTTCCTGATAGGAATAATGCTTGGCTACATGAAATCCAAAAGAAAAGAAAAGTCATCCCATTTGCTTCTGCTCTATAAAGACGAGGAGAGAGAATGGGGGGAAGCTGTAAAACCTCTACCAACCGTAGCAGGGCTGAAATCTGTGCAAATCCCCATGATGCTGAACATGCTGCAGGAGAGCATGGTGCCATCCCTGTCCTGTGCCATCTGCTCCATGGAAGGCAGCAGCGTCAGCTCCGAGTCCTCCTCCCCAGACGTGCACTTCACCATCCAGGAGGAAGTGCTGGATACTGAACTAGGGGAAGTGTCAGAAACGCCCCTCAACGAGAGCAGCGAGGGCTCTGTGGAAAACATCCATAAGAATTCCTAGCACTTGCAGGGCTCCCTTGATCAGCTGCCAAAGCGTGAGTGGAGCTCCCACTGAGAACTTGTGGCTCTACTTCTCTGCTCTCCAATGAACTCTGAACAGGTATCTGTGCTCCTGGGCCCAAGGTGTTCCTGAGAGCTGGCAGGACAAGGAAGCAGCGGTACCCAACTTCAAAGTGTAACTTGCACATAATTGGGTTGTTTAATTTTAATTTTTCCATTATTATTTCTTACTATGAAAGCTAAGAACATGGTGAATATATATGTATTTTCTAATGAGGTAATTATTACTGGCATGTCTCTGCATATTTCAGAATTCTGTAAATATCTGGGAAATGTTTGAGGAAGTTACCCTCATGCAAGTGCCTGGTTCTTAAAGATGATGGGTAATGCTCATTCACACAAAGCTGTGATAGACTAGAAATACTCTTACTGTGTTTTTCTCATGACAAATCACGGCCAACAGCACATTTGCTCAATGTGGTCTTGAAAGCTGAAAACTTGTTGATGTGGTACTTGAGGGGAGATTGCAGCATGGCTGGAGGCTGACTTTAGGTACAGAAAGAATGAAAGAAAAAGCAGAAGAAAAGAGGTACCGAGTTCCTGTGCAGTTTGTAAAGCCTGGCTTCAGACCCATCACACTTATCTATATCTTTGCTTAAGTTATACCTGTACTGGCTGGGTCAGGTTCACCACCTTCTGCTGCAATCCATCCTGTGACTGAGTTACTAACAGGAAAGGTGGTTTACTTTTTTGCTTTTTTATTTTTTAAAAATATGTACCTTTGGTCACTAAAGGCAAGGATCTGTAAGTTAAAGGAGATGTTAAAAGATCTTTCTTACAGGCTGTAAGACGTAGAAAGGATCAAATAGATGCTGCTCTGTTACGCTCTCTTGAAAAATAGGTGGAATTCTGAATGGAGTTTAACCTAGCAAGGGTGAGTTCCTTGCCCCACTGAAATTAGCAACTTAGTCAGGGATGGGCACAACATTTTGTGCTTCTCTGTTGGAGTTAAATTCTCCATTCGAGGTCAGGAAAATTGTACCCATTTACATCATTAAAGAATCTAGATTTTCTGCTCTATTTAAGCCAGTGTAGGTAAACATTGTGTTACATATTTTTTTTTTTTTTTAATCAGCTTGCATGTGACACATGCATTTCTATAAAGCTATTAGTAACTAGTATTTAAAACCACCACAGACTTCCCCCTCCCCCCAATTTAATGGTACTGTGACATTTGTAGAATGCTCATGAAATTTGTTGCTAGATTATTGCACTTTTAAAAGAAGTAAAAAATAATACAAAGAAGAAAACTTATATTTCAATCATACCTTATATTTTATAATAACTTATTACAGTGTTTTGATTAGTTTTGAAGCATGAGGGCTAAAGAGCCTGAATCTAAAGCATTGCACAGCAAAATACTTGCAAAATGTCTCCATGTATTTCCTGCACTAAAATAGCTCTGTGATTTATCCACTGGCATTAGAGCTTGAGAGACAGTCTGAAAAACATGGATGCTGAACGGCAGAAATGAACTGAAGCCAGAGTCTGCTGTGCTGCTGCAGCTGGGAAGGGCTCAGAGGGTTAATGTGATGTAGGGATCAGGGATCGCTGTCTCTCTCTAACCACAGCAGAACAAAGGCTCCATTGTGCTCAGAAAGGGCCTGATTCGGGGCAGACTGAAGCCAGTGGGAGTTTTTCCATCGACTTCACTGAACTTTGGATCAGACCATATAAAGCTTTTTGGTAGATTTACTCTAAAAGGGGCTGTTTTAAGTTTGAAAGGAGCCAAATTAAGTTTGGCACTTTGCCTGGAATCACTTGAATCCTGAAACTTTCCAAATGAGACTGACATGCGCAAGTTGTCACATTTTCCATTGCTTTCTCCTTCGTCCTTTACTTCTGGTATAAATGTATTTGTATCTGTAAAAAACTGATGTATATAATTCCTAACATTGAGTTGTATATAATTGTCTCATGTATTTAAGGTTTATCGTTTCTACTGGCACTAATTTTATTTAAATAAACACATTTCCTGGAAAAATCTCCATGTTTGTTCGCTACATCAAATAGATTTCCAGTAACGAGACCGGGCACAATTCCTACAGGCTCCTTTTCTTAGCCTCTGTTTGAAATGATTCCTTGAGCTTTACAGTACTGCAATGTTGTGGGCTGACTGCAGGGCTGGACAGGTGCTCCAAATCCACCTTTGGTCCCTGTTGGCTGTTGGGATGCTGGGCAGCATGCTCAGGTCATGAGTGTGTGAAAGCAGGGCCACGGGGATTCCCTTCTGCAAAGGCTTGGGGGTGCTGGAGAGGCATTTGGAGAGGCTGGTAAAACTGCTATGGAAACTTGTATTGCTTATTCAGCCTCTGGACACATTTGCATTTTGAGTTTCAGGGTTAGATTTGCATTGTAGCAAATTGTGTGGGCTGGAGTTGAGGTTATGGAAAAGTATCTGACACAGATCTCTGATCCCACTGGATTTCCACTACTTGGCCATGGCACACAGCTGGCTTTGTCACAAGCTTTGACCCTGGGTCTCACTGCTGCTCTGTCATTCCCAGTATTATGTAGAAAGGAGGTTTTCAGAAGCTGCCTCCCTATATAGGGGATAAATGTTCACAGGCAACATTACACCTCCCTAAATCTGTCGAGTTGTGTGTACATATTCACCAGAACTGGTTAAGACCTGCTTGCATGGGGTAATTTGAGGTTGTTTCAAAAACCAGATTGCTATAAAGTTATATCTGCTCTCTTTCCCACAAAACAGGCTCCCCTGTGCTCTGCTCTCTTCACTCGCTCCCTATTAAATAACTCTGGGGCTTGGTGACAAGCTTCTGTGGACCTCAAGCTGCCCATCAGCCAGGCTGTGTTTGCTGCAGCAGTGCAATCCCCCGGGACAGCCGCAGTGCCCTGGAGTAGAGGGTCAGTCTGCAGCGCTGCACCTTCCTCATTTACCCACGCCGCTGCCTTGGGGCTCCAGGGCTTCCATTGCCACAACAATGAATCAACAAACTTCTGACAGTGCTGGTGATAAGGAGGAAAAACAGAACAAAATGTAAATTACAGCTCTGCTGAGTGGATCAAAAAGGTAGCTTGTTCCAGCAGTTTCTTGTGTTAAATTGAGCTGCTATAGAGGGAAACACTGAGAGCTTTTGGGCCTGTTTACACCAAAACGAACTACTAAACACAAAAAGTGGCCACCTTCTTGCAGACTGTGATGGAGCTATCCTTGGGTTGTGGGGTTGGAGAAAGCTTGTGGATGGGTTTGCATGTATTTGCCTTTGTCCCAAGGAATTTGTCTTTGTCCAAATCAGTATTTTGATGACAACAGGGAAAAAAAAAAAAAACAAAAGAAGCAAAAATGTATTTTAGCTATAAAAGTTAGATGCAAGTGCAAGTGAATGCAATGATGCCTTGAAGACCCCAGACTGCCAGGTAGCTATAACTTCAAAATAAAAGAAGTGTTGCTAATCTTCAAAAGGTAGAGACAGAAGAAAAAAAAGTTGCTCCTATTAATCATGTTTCAAAATCCTTTTGACTAATAAGGAATAAAAGGTAATTTTTTTTTTCCAAAATGAATGACATTTCCAGTGTGCTTCAGTAACTGAGTTAAGTCAGATTCAGAGCTAATAGACCTTGGCTTGAAGGCCATGATAATTGACTGTAATTTGACTGAATGGAGGTGATTTTTACAAATGCATTCTTCTTTAAAAGAACACAGCAGTTAGGCTCAAATTTCTTGGCAGTGATATACCTCATACATTTGCTGCAGTAGTTAACACATACCATCTTTAAGAGGAAAGAAGGCCACATGTGGCCTGTGTACATGGGCTGGTTCCAGGACCTCCTGTAGGTAGAAATGCCAGCTCTCAAGGTTGCCACATTGGGATCTGTGATAGAACCTGTCCTAAATCCTACCAGTGCATCATGTTCAGACACACCTGTGAGGTTACTCATTCAACAGAGCAAACCTGCTGAATAACTGAAGGGGGAATGCAGAACTCTTCTCTTCCCCAGGCACAGGATCTCCCAAGCTCTCCCATCATGGCTGTGCTCTAGAACAGGGGAGAGTTAACCAGAGAAGGAAGGTTAATGAGAGAATCCACCCTCCCAGGACCAGACAGTGGTAATGCAAGAAGCCTCATGTGCTACAGCTCATTGCAAAACTTCCCTCCTTAACTTGGCCCACCCACAGTGGGTTCCCTGGATCTGTCTCTTTATCAGACAAGTGCCCGTGTTCACCCAAATAATCAAATCAATTCTCAAAGAGTTGGAAAGGAAGGAAATGGATAAATTCTAACAGTCTTTTCTCTTTCTAGGCCCTTGGAGCATGAGGCTGGACAGGGATAGGTGTACTGCTTGAGAACAAGGGGTACACAGGCCCCAATGAAGACAACACTTTTATCACAGCCATTTCAACCAAGAGGTTAAACCACCTGCCTTTAATTTTCACCTAAAAATTTCAAAGATGGAAGGAGTCCCCACCAAGTGAAAAATGAGCGTTCTCAGAGATGCTCAAATTGAGTGCTGCACAGAATAGCTGGAGGTGCCGGGTGCAATTGTGGCAAAGTTGGAGCAAAACAGAAGAGCAAAGATGATCTTGTGTGGTTGTTGACTTACCAATGTTGTAACCTCCACAACCATGGTTATGTTATCATCTTTTTGGAACTTGTTATCCTAGTGGGAAGATTTCTTCCTGAGTTAACAGTTGGATCTAGGAGGCATAAAAGTTAGTAAAATTGTTTAGGCTATTGGTTTTCATGCACTGATCATATTTGCCTCTGTGTATTTGGTTGATTTACTTTTGTATTTTTTCCATTTTCATACACCTCTGCAGTTCCTACTGTGTACAGCCAAAAATAGCTGCACCTTCTTAGTGCATTGACACTTCTGTAACCAGATCAACTGGGGTAGAAAGTGAAAAGTAATCAAAAAAATCAGTGAATACCAATTTCTCAAAGTTTAATTTTGTTTGCTTTGGTTGTGTTTGGGCAAGGTTCTAATTTAGATTAGGCCAGGTTAGACTGAGGCTCTTGCCACACAAATAAGTGACTAAAAAAGGATAATAAAGGCAACTGGGTGATGCATAACAGATGATGTTTCCAGCTCTGTCCCTCAGTAAATCTGTTCAAGTGGCTTGAGCTTCTCTTGATTATCATATCATGCTACTTATATTGCTGTCTGTGAAAACATGAGATGATTCTGATAGACAAAAAAATGCTTGTGAATTTTAAATGAAAAATATGATATAAATACAAAGCCCTTACTTAGGAACAACAAATTTTTTGCCCTCCTTAATACTATTAGATGCAACAGTAGCCACTGGCAACAAATGCCAATTTCTAGCACTTGGAATATTTCAGCTCATCCCTCCTCAAGCCCATAGAAGCCATGTTAACAAGACTTTTAACTTCACTGAGAGCTGGAGAATAGGGCAGTAGTTCTGGGATATGGGAGACTAAATTCAGTTCCTCCTTCAGCTCCAGGTTCACTGTAGTACTCTGGAAAATTACTTGTTTTGGCTAAGTCTCCCTTTCATAAACTGTAAAGAAGAGCACCTTCACTGCCTAAGGCTGATGTGAAGATAACTATGCTGAGAATTTCAGAGTGCTGAGCTCTGATGGAAAGTGTGAAAAGGCAGAAGAGTTGTTTGTCCTTGGAGAAGGAACCATAAAATTAAATTTCCTGTGGTGTGACCTCCAGCTGTTCAGATGGAACTATCACATGATGCCTCCAGACCCTGCAGCTTACCTATGGCTGGTGGACCTGGAGCTGCCTGCTGTGGGGCTGGCCCCTGGCCTAGCCCTCCCTGGGACAGCTGTGTCTCATCCCAGAAATGAAAACATCATCAGCTAAACAGTGCAGGTGGGAGGATGTGGGACATGCAAGTAGTTTTGAATTCTGCCCTGGCCAATACACAAAAGCTCAGTCTTTCCTCCTCCTCTGGAGGAAATATAAACCATGTACCTCTGAGGATGTACATCTTTCTTCTCTTTCCTCAGAACAGGATAAACTGACCAAACAAGGTTTCCCATAAGAGACGGGAGAGGAAGAGAAAAACTGATGCTGCTACTATTAATTAGCAATATGTATGGAATGGTACAGCAGCAGACAGACTGCCTTGAAAACAACACAGGAGAGCCCCAGTTGTGCCTCTTTCAAGGCCTTAATGGAAAACACATCCCATCATTTTCCTTACAAATACCTGATGCTACACCATGACCCATTGCAATTGCCAGTCCTGTCAGTAGCAGCATCCACTGAGTGCCAGTAATTTCTTTCCAGCGTGCAAGCACTGTGCTGCCACTGCACTTGGAAACAGGGAATGCTCCTGACACTTGCAAAAACTTGGGGCAGTGCTGGACTATTGAAAGCCCAAGCACATTTCTCCAGATCTGACTTTCCTCACTCATCACTGTAAGAGCAGTGTGTAAATTCGGGGGATGTGCCTTGAGTGCATATGTGTTAATTTTCATCAGCTGCACAGGAATTTACACAAAAGGATGCTGCTGACTTTGGTTACAAGGGTGAGTGTTACCTAGGAAATGACACCGAGGCCAGTGGGTGATGTGATGGTAACACCTTCCCATGTTTACTGAGAAACTGCTCATTGTGCCTCCACCGAAGGAAACAGCAGCAAGAGCCTTGTCACATTCTGTTTTTCAGAGTCTATCTGGTCAGTGTTAAAAATAATTAACTTCAGTCATATCTAATTAGCTGCTCTTTGGCCAGGATGTGTATCTTGGATGCTCATTGTAAAGAATTTTTTTCTCCTATATTCATCAAGAATTTAGAACCTGATTAAAAGAATCATGCAGCTCACTTCTGCAGAGAGGTGCAAATGGCTGCTGAAAGGGCTGATCTTCATCGTGCTGCAGTGGCAGGAAAAATGCTACCTTAGAGGTGGCTGCTCAAGGCTTTTATTGCTTCAGGTGATCTATAGTCTCATGAAGAACATTCAATAGATCACGAGATTTCTTCTGTCAATGAAAAGATTTTTTTCCACAACTTCTCTTCTGTGACCTTTAGTTTATCTTCTGAAGTACTATCATCAGAACAACAAGAACATTATATTCATGTGGAAAGAAGAGTACAAAACATTCATATAGAATAGACAGAGCTTTGGGACTAAAAGTGTCCTGTATAGGAGTATTTGTGAGATACATGTGTGCCAGGGAAGTATCAGAACCCCAGAAGCTGAGAGTAATAGTCCCTAGACTTTCTGAATCCTTGTACTTATTTATTTAAGATGTCTAGACAGACAGTGAATTTTCCCTCATTTTTCTGTCGAGAGCTGTGTCAGTTTGAACTGGGAGAGTCCAATAATTGTACTTATATCTGTATGTGTGTTCTTGATGTGCCTATTTTTTCCCTACTCTCTATCATTTTTCTACGGGACTGTAGCCCAGGGAAATTATTTTTTCAGGTCTATCCTCGCTGTCTTTTCCTTTACTGCATAAAAGACATAGCTTAAGGCTCTTAAGTCAGGTTAAACGTGATTTTTTTCTATTCCTTAGCACTTTTTAATGCTGACTGCTACCATCCCTTTTGAGTAACGTAGTACGTGCTTTCCTACCAGCTACGCACACTGACATATGGTTACCATCAATTTTATAGGGGCCTGGAAGCACAAGGGATTGTGTTCATTTATCCTGTTATAAAGTGGGGCACAGAATTTGTAACTTCTACTGTGGGTCACCAGTTCAAATGCAAACCCAGGACAGGACTAACCAACTGTAGTGTGGGGACTTCATGGCTTTTATGCCACTGGCTCTGTGAGACTGGCTCCCTGGGCACACTGAAGGAAGTAATTTGAAGATGGAGGTATTTTATGCTTTACTCTGCAAAAGCAGCAACAAGTCAGTAAACTGGGTGATGTGAGGTAGCTGCTGAAGTTGCTGGCTGATGGGGAATGGTGGAGCCCCGTCCCCACCGACCTCCAAGGCAGGCCTGGCAGGGGCACTGATGATCACTGAGACTCCCCAGCTGGTGTCTGCTCACCAAAGCACTCTCCCAGCTGGCATCACTCACAAAAGGCTTCTGAGCCATGAGGATGGGAGGTATAAGGGTCACCATCCCCTTTCTTATGCTGATAGTGATGTTGGAGGATGGACCTTCTCCTAAATGTTGCACTCAAAGTGGCATCAGGTTGTGGTGAGGAGAGGGAGAGGCTTCACATAAGATTTGGGGAGATAACCCTGCATGCCCCCCAACCCCTGCAAGCCAGGAATTCGTCTTTCAGAAACAATGTCTCTCCCTTTCACTTTTTTTTTCCTTTTTGTTCCCTCTGGGCTCTGGAAACATGCATTTTATTGCTACACAGCAACTTCCCTGAACTCTATCTGGAAGATTAATGGTTTATTGAAGAACAGGCAGGATTTAGATTGTCATCAAGAGACCCATAAAAGTAAGCATGTAAAAAGTGTTATGGAAACAGAGCGTGGCCCCTTGGAGTTTTCAAGGGTGGAAGATGGGCTGTACACATGCCCTGCATCCTGCTCCCTCACCCCTTGCTGGGAGCACACGTGGAAGAGCAGTGGGAGTCATTATTTGTGCTGGAAATGAATGAGTCCCTTGCAATGAAATTTACTGTAAGTGCACCTTTCACATGAGCTGGGCTTTTTCCTGGCTAGCTTCTGCTTTGTTGGTGCCCGTGTGCATCTTGTACGTCACTGGGAACACATTAATGACCATCAGGAACATTTCTTTTGGAATCCTCACAGATATCCCTTGTGATCCAATTTGAAGCACTGCCTGGAAAATGATTAACTCCTCTCTTTGGTCTATAAGGGATTACATGAATGTGCTCCACTGCTTCGGGCCACAGCCAGCTCATTCCTGCAGACATCTTCATGCTCCTCTCCAGGGACCTGTGCTTTTAGGGAGTCCTGCACGTAAGCTGTTGCTGCATCTGAAGGCCAAACTGTTCCATTTAAGCATGGGTCCATAAAAGTGACTGTGCTGCCAAGCCCCACAGAAAGACTGGGCTGCAAGCTTCCAGCTGAGCTGTGACACAGTGAAAACAGCACCCTGATCTAACATCAGCTACGGCCCTCGGCCTTTTTTACCCCTAATCTTTTTCACAGGATTCATCAGTGGTGATCTATTCTGTGTGTGGAAATAATGGCTTCATGAGTATGCCAAGCAGTGTGAGGTTACAGTGCAGCTAACATGGATAGTTACTGTGACCATCCCCCTGATTACTGAAAATTATCTAAAGTGGCCTCTCTCCCCATGCTAGCACAGGACCTGCATGTTACAGCCCAGACAGAGCTGAAAGGGAATGCTGGAGCTGTAATACCACAGCTGTAATACGGAATGGATTTCTTTGGTGAAGGTTTAAGAAAGCAGCTCTGAAGATTTTTTTAGGGCAGCTCATCATCACACACATCATCATTTGCTCCATTAGCTTTGATCCAGCATCTTCCCCCAGTACTTCAGTTTCCATGGGGTCCTCTGCCCTCCTCAGCACTATGGGTCACTTTCTATATATCATAACAGAAGCAAAAATAAAATTAAAGTAGTGAAATAAATCCTGGTTTTTTAGCTTTGTAATTTCTTCTCAGCCCAGGAAAGGCACAGGTTCGCCCTTGGCTCCTCACACCAGCAGGGTTCCCCTATAAACAGCCCCAAAAGAGCTCCAGTGGCCCAGGACCCTCTATATTTTCAGGCACGTCACTGGGGTCTGTTCACTCTGAACCTGTTGGGGTTTTGGTCCAATTCACACCAGATTCCTCACCTTCAGTCACAGATATCCCTGAGGGTGGGTTAACCTGCAGCCTGCTTTTAACTTGCCTTTCATAGGTGCTTGTGTTTGCATTTTTCTCCCCACAGTGCCCTGGACTAGGTGGACAGGAAACAGGCTGCCCTGAGACATAGCTCAGACCCACATGGGGCAAGCTGGGACCTGGGGTGCCCCAACTTCCCCTTCCACCTGCTGTGGGGGTTGAGTCTATTGAGGTGATAAAAACCACTGCAGAGATGGGGCAGACATGAGCTATGACACACAATTGCCTTTGCACAGTGTTTCTGTGCAGCCCTCAGGCTGTTTTGTTTATGTGCGTGGAACAACTGGAAGTTATTGAAAAGAACCCCTTAATTACATTGATAGACTCTCAGAAGAAACTCTCAGGTGATAAAAGACTTAAAATGAGAATTCCTGTCTCCAAGCAAGGGCAGCACGTGGTGTGCAGCTCACTGGGGGGCTGAGAGCGCTGCAGAGGGCTCGCAGCCCCCATGGGGCATCTCTGAGAGGTCTCTGTGGGGTGCAGCCCAAGCCAGTGCTTTTTCAGTCCCACAGCAGCCCCATAAGGGATCTCATCGGGGTTTCTGTGAGGTGCACCCCAAGCCAGTGCTCTTTGAGTCCCATAGAAGCCCCACATCTCCAGCTAAGGCCATTTGCCGTGGGGGACCTGGGAACAGTGGTGGCTCAAGGTGATGGCAAAGGGCAGGGGCAGAGGCCTCCCCATGGGATGCTGGATGGCCCTGTCCTGGTCCATCAGCACCAGGCTAATACAGTAAGTATCTAAAATACTTCTTATTGTAAGAATAACAAACCCTGTGATTTCCTCCCTAATCACACCTCTCAGGTGCTGCTGCTCATAGCTTTATGTTTTTCTTCCCCCAAGGCCTATGATTAGTCCCCAGCAGCCTCGTCAAGATACACTTTATGGTTTAATTACACATCCCAGTTTGAGTAATGTCTCTGACTGCTCAGCCTGTCAGGTTCCATTAGCTGAGAACATCCACTTCCCAGTGCTGAGCAGCCTGGTGAGAACGTGCCAAGCTTACCCAATGAGTGTTTCATCTTTGCTGCATCTTTAATATAGACTGCTCTGACATCTCCTCATCCTTTGCAGAGCTCCCTTGGGAAGGTTCAAAATGAGTGTGAAGAGATTCAACAAATGCCTGGGACTGGACCATGCCCATGAAGGGGAAGAGAGACATGGTCAGTCCTTTGTGGTGGTGGAGGGGACCACAGCTGTGGTCTCAATCACAGGGTAATCAGGAAGCCTTTGCCCTCCACAGGCTGAGATCTGCTCTAGATTTGCCTTGTTGATATTTGTGAAACCTCTAATTAGCTGCCCTTGCATTTTGCTTTTTATCTGAGGTTGATACTGTGTCATCCGCTTTTCTCAGGAGTTTCAATATTTCCAGTGACTTATGAAAAGGGCAATTCTGTCAGGCATTTTGTGACCTTTAACTTGTGAGAATGTTGTTCTTGAGGATGATTGTGGCCATTTTGTCTGCTGTATTCCTCACAGTGATAATTTTGTGATGATGGTCACTCTTGAAAACCAGACTGTGGCTTTCTAAATGTAGGCTAAGGAATCCCATATCTGAGCTGTATACAAAGAAAACCTTGTTTGTTATTTAATGCTTATAGTGAGGGACCTCAAATGAGCCAATTGGTCTGCAAAGTCAAAAGGGAAAAAAAATCTGGTAAATGGTAAATTTTTTGGGAAAATGGTGTTTAGGTCAACCCAAAACTATTTATGAATTCATGTCGAATTTTCTAAGTAGTTACTCCTGGGATTTCGAGGTTTGGGGTTTTTTTTTGTTTGTTTGTTTGTTTTTTTTTTCCTGGGAGTGAATTAATTTTTCCCTTTTACTAAACTCAGGGGTTGATGCATTTGCCCAGAAACTGGGAATCCCTCATACAGTTTCAGCCCCTCTTGGGTGGAACTGCATAATCCATTCCCACCGAATTACCAGCACTTTTGAGTATGTTAGGAAGAAAGGGCAGTACATCCACAGTATGTCCCACTGGATCTGTGTCCCTACAGTATAAAACATATATTTCCTGAGCCAGAAAGAAATTACAAATGCTCCCTAGTATGGTGGTTAGTGAATACACAAAGGCAAGAATATATCGGATTTCTGCTATACAATCCTCTCTGAGTATAATTTATATAAAATTGTACGAGAACATCCAGACACTGTGAGACTTGGTTATCCTGTAGCCTGGCAGCCATAGTGCTGCCATAAGAGATTTGGATCCTCTCAGGGCATTGGCAGAAATCAGTCTGGATCTGCCACTTCTTGGATTTAATCAGGGAATTAAATATCCGATCATTTCTTTCTCTGTTTCAGAAGTAAATGCTTTGTTGAAACAAATGTGTTTTAAGTCAAAGCCACATTGATTTAGTTTTTGATGAGGAAACATCAACTTACTTAAATTTTTAAATCACCTTTTTGACTAAAAGCTGTTACTCACATGAATCTGTCAAAGCAGGGCTTGTTTGCCAGCTGCTAAAGGAGGGGATACAAAAAAGCAACTCAGCTCACAGAGCTTGCAGGCTGGGAGAGGTGATGAGGTAAACTCAGAACTGAGACAAAGCAATCTGGCATGTGGTTTGGGTGTCATGAGTCAGATAGGCAATGGATATAGGTTAGTCTTTTGGTAACCATGTTAATATTTAAAAACAACCTGAAAGCAATAATTGGATCTCACTAACTGCTTCAGTGTGCTTGTTAAAGGTGCTGTTTTCTACAAGAGATTTTCTAGTGCAAGCATAAGAGGAATATTCAGCTTATGAGACAGAAAGAACTATCTGACCTCTTTTCTCCCCAGCCTGTCCTGAGCACAGCAGAAAAGGTGGAGTTAGGCTGACATTTATTTTTCTGAGAAGAAACCAGCCTGTCTTTAAATTTTTCTTTGGGTTTTTCCATCGGATTTTATAAATGACATGTTGTTTTACAGCACCCTTAACTGGAAACAGACTTTAGATTTTGATGAGAATGTGTTCTGTCTTTTTCTAAGTAGCTGCTAGTACTGGGAAGGTGCAGTGGGCAGAATGTCAGGGGGAAAATCCTATGAAACAACAACTGTTAAGTACAGGCTTTTGGATCAGTTCAGGACAATTTACAACATTCTCTGCAGTTTTGCTCATTTCCTTATACATCTGTTTTCATTGGGAAAAATAAGATTCATTTCAGGGTCAGGAAGGATGAAAATACTGGGCATAATCTTTCAAAAGCTCTAATTTCAGCTGCATCTCTACAGCTTTTTCTAGTTAGCTAGTGGGCCATCTTGTAGTGCTGCAGTAAAATCTCAAAGTGTTGGTACCTTTCTCCCCTGTCCAATCTGATCCGTACAGCAAACAGCTGAGAATTCACCCCATGGCAGGTGTTTCAGACAAAGAATAGAAGCTCCACAAGCATATTTTAAGAGGACTGTTGCATTCCTACAGGGTCTGGCTGCACAATATCATACTAGGGAGAGAAGAATGGCCCAGAGGGTGGAGGCGAAGCAAAAAAGTCACTGTATGGTGGGTCATTTAGCAGCTCTGTACCTAACACAAACAGTTCACTGAGATGGTCCAGAACACATCAGTTTGAGTATTTTGCATATGATTGTGTTTGAGGAAAGCATCACTCAGTTTTACTGTTAATGGAAGTAGCAGGTGCCAAATCATTCTCCGTGTGCTTGAATTTTGTGCAGTAATTGGTATTTGGTATTTGCTTCCTCAGATTTGCTGCAGGTTAATGCCCAGCCACTGAGCTGTAATTCCTGTGTAGGATGTGCTGACATTTGAAGGGAAATGTGCAATATTCTGGCTTTGCATCTGTAAATGAATGCACAGCGTTCCTTGGTTGCTGGTTGACAGAGAGTGCAGGAGCCAGCATAATCAGCAGTTCCAGGATTTATCTGTAAACAAATATCGACAAGAGAAAAGCAGCAGTGCAGCAGCTTGCACAGGATATAACTCTCATCAATTCAGTGAGCAAGCACACAGGATTTGCCTTATGAGCTGCCAGACCATGGACAGTCTCCAATCCTATGGCACTGCAGAAGTATCAAAGTTCACTAAACATATTTCTCTGCTAGCACTCTGAGGCCAATATTCCTGTCTTAATAAAAGTACAAACCCTGTTGGACAAGTCATTTACAGCTCCATCACAAAGACTGCACAAAATTTATTTATTCTTTTTTTAATTCGAGAGAAGCCTGGAATAACAAGATTGTCAAAGGGGAATTTTAATGAGACTGACCTCAGTAGAAGAGTTTAACTAAAGCACATGGCTCAGACACAATACCAACAGGTGACATCCTTTACTTTTTTCCCCTAGGAGCCACAGCTGCTTTTCTCCTTCCAAGACCCTAGTACTCCCCAGTGCAGCCCTGGCTGGGACCACCAGTCCCTTCACAGATCTGGGGCAGGCTGTGGGTGCTGGGTTCAGGTCCTGGGGCAGCCCAGAACACCTGAGGGACTTGTCCTTGCAGTGTGCTCTGGGACTGCTGTGCCAACCAAGGCTGCAAAGTTGCTCCTGGGCCATGGAGGCAGGTGTGGGTGAAGCCAATCAGGATAATAAAGCTTATTAGTGTCCTCAGGGCTTTGAGGTCTTCTACAGCTCACTTGTTTGCTCTCAGAAGATGGAAAGGAGCAAGGTCTTAATTTAAGGACTTCTTCTGTGATTGGAAGGTATGGTTTTGGCTCTTTCCTCTTGCTCATGTTTGTGATTTTAAAAATAATTTTATTTTATGTGACCTAGAATATTTTTGCAGTAAGAAAGCAGTCAGGCTATTCTGGTGGAGGAATTTGTAAGTATGGTGAGATATGTTGTGGTACCTTAGCATGTAATAACTGACCTCTGTGGGGTAAGAGCTTTCCCAATTCATGGTCCTGCTCAGTTTTAGGGAAGATTGTCTGTAGCTGCCTGTGACACATCAGGAAAAATGTGCCCTCCACCTTGTGAGTTGCTCGGAGGGGGTGAAAGGTGTCAGCCTGGTAGCTTGTTAAAGGTGGGTCAAGTCTAGGAGGTCACTGGAGCTTCAATTCTGCTGTTTGCCTCGGAAGTTTCTGGTGTTTTACATGACGATGAGATCTTTTTGCAGCAAAGCCAGGGTTGGAAAGCTGAGATGTGAGTCACCACATTTGAATGCTGCCTTCAGTCTTTGGTCCCACGTACTTGCTGAGTGACCCAGGCCCAGTGTGTGGGTGGGTTCTGTGGTGTGTGTCCCCAGCTGTGCCCAGTTCACAGAGGGTGTGTGCACACAGGACGCTTTGCACTGAGAGCCTGGTGTTTCTGCAGTAAGAGCTCCTGCTTTTGAGCTGTGTGGCTCACTGCTTCAGTCCTTGGTTTGGCTAACACCTCCCATGGTGGTGCTCTCACATCTCAGAGGTTTTTCTCCAGCTGAGTGGTGAAGTGCAGGGAAAGAGGGAGCAGGAGGCAGACTTGCAGATACCACAACACAAGCACAATAACCCTGCTGCCACAACTGCACTAGGCTAGGTCTGGCTTTCAGGAACTGAAGATGAATCCTAATGTGGGGGATTTATTGTAATTTGGCTGGTTGGTTGTTTTTCATGTGTTTTTTTTTCCCTGCAGAGCCACAAAGGTGTGCAAACTCATTGACAGGAGTTCCCTTTCACTGATAGTTCCTGCTATCATCACGAAACCTGGGCAGAAGGTTTGTGGATAATTATTTCAAAACTCTTTAAAACACAATTAAATGTTCTAAGAGGAAGAGTCAGTGAAGGTGTTACAGCTGGATTTCAGATGTATCCATTATACATCCTCTTGTACATGCAGGTGTGTGCACTCCTCAGTGTGTGTGGTCCTGTGGTGCAAGAACAAAACCTCTGACAGCAGGGAGGGTTACATCAAAGAGCTGACAGGGTGGCAATTTCAGTAAGCTTCTCTGTTCTGATGTGGAACATCAACACCTGTGAGAAGGCTGACTCTGTCCCAGAGCCCGAGTTTCTTGAGTCCTATTTCATACTGGCATTGTAAGGCGCTGGAGGCAAAAAATCTTCTGGAGCCCAGTGAGAGAATCCTGAGACATGGCAAACTGAAGATGGAAAGAGTGAATGTTTTTATTTTTAAGTATCTGTTCCTTGGAAGCTGTGGAGCACATTAATGGGTCCTTCCTGTTTCCTTCTTCCCAAGCTTTTGTGTGACTGTGTCACGGCAGCAGCTGCCACCTGGAACTTGAGGGAAAAATTGCAGAGAATGGTTATCACCAGTGGATTGGGCTTTGGGCACTGCTTTTATAAAACCTATGGGAAAACTTGCCTGGGAAAAAACCTGCCAAGGTCTAATTATTGCCTGGGGATCTGCCCATGAAAAATGATGTAAAGGCAAGCTCAGATCTCAGAATCTAGAGAATTATTGACATAAGAGAGTCAAGGAAATGAGAAAATTTGCCAAAAATTCTCAAAGAATTTTTTAAAACCAGAAGTTATGAAAATGGCAAACTCTGCTCGGAGTTCATATTGTCTTGCTTTTTATTTGTTGTTCATGTTGCCATGGCAGCAGAGCAGTCTGCAAAGGTAAAAGGAATACTCTATACAGCCCTTGCCTCTGAGAGCAAGCACGGTGCCATTCCCTCGAGTCCCTGCAGGTAGGGCAGCTGCTGCTTCATGCAGGTGTAAGCTGGCATCAAGGTGTGCCAGACATGATTCTGTAACTTGTCTGCTGCTGCTGTCCCCTCCCTGTACCTTTCTGTGTAATGGTGGCACAGCCCTGGTTGGCATTTTTCTTTTTCCCTGGAGTGGGATCTGCCACCAGGACTTTGCAGTCTGGAAATGACTCATCCTATGCAGGTCTTGGTGCTCCACCTGACTTATATTCACAGTTTTCTCTCGTTTTCAGGTACCGCATCATTTTTGGACATAATCCCACTTTCTTAGAGTCGCATTCCCTGTTTTTATTCTTGTAATCAGAGCTTTATTAAGGTTTGAAATTATCAAACTGACAACTGTGTTCTCTTGCTGTCAGGATGCTGACAGACTATTCTATGCAAGCACTATCCTGTGCTCCCTTGCTTTTATTTCTTTCTGTATGCATCCATTCTAGGGTATTCTTGGAGATTCTGTGCTGATGCCATGAAGATTTTTTGCTTTTTATTTTATACCCCTTTCATGCCTTTTGCAGCTTCTGTTCCTGATGTTTTTGCCTACATTCTGGGACTTGTTTGTTAGACTAGGAGATTAAATATTTTAGAAGCTTTGTAAGTAGAAGTCAATGTGCCCCAGACCCCAAGGTTCTCTCCAGAACACATTCTGTAAACTAAGATAGAACCATCCAGGCGAAGGTTCCTTGGGGAGGGGGCTCACTCAAGCCTCTCATTGGGAAATTTTGATAGATATGCTAATTAGAAAGACCTATAATGTGATACCAGATCTTTCTGGGGTGTGCATTTAGTGTGGGAATTTGTGGGTGCATTGGGGTGCATTTGCGGGTGCACTTCAGTGCACCTGACCTGGACATGTGCACCTGAGGATCCTTAAAATAAACACCAAGGAAAAATCCCTTTTTGCTCTTCTAACCGTGTCCGACTCTTGATTTTAACCCCAGGAAAAGGCATCAGTGCTAGATGGCTTTTCTGGTCTATCGGGCCTATCTAAGCTGTTATTGTCTTCCTAAGCTTTACACACATACCTTACCTAGGGGAAAAATAACTACTTACACAGAAGAAGCTTATTAAAATATTTACAGAATTGTAACAAGATATTGCATTACTGATGTTGTAAGCTGCTAAAATTTCTTGGATAATCATAGTGTGACAATCAGACTTTAAAGGCATTGTTCTCTGCTAATGCAGTTTGCATCCTTTTACTCTGCAATAGTTGAAGAAGACACTTATTCTTCCTGTTGTACAGCTAAACTGAGCAGAACTTGGTAGCTGAAATTCTTGAGCTGATATGCATGGAAACACAGAATGATAACAGTCTGAGCCACTCTCAGAGAGGCTGCAGGTTCAGCAGATGTGAGGCAACAAAATTGTATCTCTACGAAATGAAAGTAGCTTATGCAAACACTGCTTGTATCTGCCAGAGGCTTGCAAGCTGTTACTGGCTTTGCAAATGAATAATTAGGTGAGTAAACCATGATTTCCAAATAGTTTGGCCTTTCACAGGTGTACAGAAAGGCAGGTGCAGCCAAACACAGGTCATGGAGAGAAAAGAATATAGTCACACTTGTAGTGAAAGTAGATAGTCTGTGATACTGCTGGAATTTAGCCCACTTGTAGGCCTGTGTATAAGGGGTTTTTAGATAGAGACCTTGGGTACCTTGGGCTTGGGAACCTATATCTTTGCTATAAAGGAAGGTTATACCACTGCAATCAAAACCTTCAAGTCTTTTTAAGGACAGAATTTAAAGAATCTTGGCTCCAACAAGGCTCTGAAATTGCTGTTCAGGTTACTTTTAGAATGTTTTGGCTTTCTCATACTGCCACAACGAGTGCTGCTAAAATCTGCCCTTGGGCACAACTTTCATGTGTCTGGGTCTGTTTGGCAAGTGCTTGGTGGGTCCTGGCATCACCACAAACCATGGTGTGCTGAGGCAGGCTCTGTGTTAGCTTCTGTGAAGGCTCTCAGTTGAGCAGTGGGTCTGCATTTAGATGTCCATCACCTCTCCAAACTCTGGATAACTCTAATAGTTTGTTGATCTGTGGGTATAAATGGTGCCAAACAAGCACAATGCACTGACTGTGCATTGTGTAAGCACAAGGCAGAATTAGGGAAGGGCTCCTCAAAGTGGTGTATTTGCTAATAGTAACCTAAGGCTTATGCTGTAGATCCCTGGTGTCCTGGTTTAACACTTCTGAACTTGCCCCAAAGCCGGTGTGTGTGAAGTTGCTGGGCTTGTATGCAGCAGTCCTGAAGAGTTCCATTTGATGGGGCTGATGAGAATGGCTCCAATGGTTACGTGCTCTGGGAAAGACCAAGTCTGTTCTTGTGGGGTGGGGTCACTGTGCCTGAGGAGCAAAGCAGATGCTTCAGACACCCAGGGCTCCTTGGAGCACGTCGGGCTTGCTGCACACACAGTGAAAGGACCTTTCTGACTTGTCAGGGATGTGACTGTGGGTACCCCATACGCTCTTAAGATGTCTCAAGTGCTCTCTATAAATAAGTGGTAGTGAGAGACCAGACCTGTTAAGTGTAAGATAATGCTGAGAGAGCGACTCTCTTCTTGTTGCCTGGTGCTTTGCTTTCTCCAGTGCTAGGGAGCACAAACATGCATTTTCTTCAGTCCTATCAGAACTTATAAATGGATTTCTAATCTTAAAACTCCAGCTTAATCCCAAAGCACTCTAAATTTGAATTCCAGTCTGTTAAACCTACTTAAAGTTTCTACCATTTCTTCTCTGACTGTGCAAAACCCTCCAGTTCATTTTATTCTTAATAATGACCCACAGGCCTAATCATGCAGTCGCAGAGTAGACTATGCGTGTATAGACTCTACATCCTTCCAAACTGTGTGGTGTGATTTGTTTGTCCTGAGACAAAGCTGCACCTGCTGCATTTAATGGATAGAATTTAAAGATTCTTGTAGTTCATATCTATCTGACTTTCTTAGCTGAGCAGAAAGTCTGAGTAAAAATAACTCAAAACTCTCATCTTTGTCTTTCAGAGTGGTTTTGAGCAGTGTGTTAAATGTGTGCAGAGGCAGTGCTACCTTAT
The DNA here is from genome assembly GCA_020086605.1 of Lanius collurio. NCBI lineage: Eukaryota > Metazoa > Chordata > Aves > Passeriformes > Laniidae > Lanius > Lanius collurio. The sequence goes on from JACBWW010000018.1 coordinate 7,920,857, forward strand.
TTCATTGGCATGGATGAGGCTTTTAGGATTGATAATTCCTGCTGCCACGTACCATTGAATTATCTCTGAAAATATGTTTTCCTGTCCTTATTCTGTTGAGTAATGACTCAGAGACTCAGTTAAATATCTAAAGAAAGCATATAGATCACCTAATTCAATCAAGATTTGATTGTAGGTATTTAAATGCCTTATCTATAAAGAATTCAATGGGAATTGAAAGCACCAATGTGTTTGAAGGTCTGAGTATTAGTGTTAATGAAAAGAACTGGCTGATGTGGTTTTTTGGATTTTGGTGGATTTTTTTTTCTACAGGTAAGAATGGAAAGGTATTTTAAGTTTTCCCTCACTTGCAGTTCCTGACCTGACCACCGATTTCCCAAGGGAGGGATAAGGATGTGCACTGTATGTGTTATGGGCATGCACATTGCTGAAACAATGATTTGATCACCCATAAAGTGCTAGCTGGTCCCTCCAGAGCTGTGGGATGGCAGCTCTTCATTGTTGTGATGCTCAAAGTCAAATTTGAGCCTCCTGTTCACCAGGCCTGGGGCATGAGAAGGAACAAGTCTGGTTGGGTTGTTGCACTCTGTACTCCCCACTGCTGTCCTTTACAGCCCTGCTGATGGAGGAGAGGGATTTGGCTTGCAGGTGGGATGTTGGCTAGTGCTGAGTGCTGTAGCTTTAGCTCTGGGTTTTGTGAAACCTCATATGAAACAATTTATTTGGAGCTCTTGGTTTTAGAAACCTACTGGGAAAGACAGTGGGAGTGTATGAAGTAAGGGAGGGATGATGCTTCTTAAGCAGAAATGATGTAGATAGAAACTGCATCAGGCTGAGAATGGTAAACACTTCTAGCACATGTACATGCCTGATAGGATGGGATATTCAGTGATATTCATGTTCAAAAGATGTTATTTCTTCTCATGAACTGTCTGGTTTCCTTTCCCTTGGAGCTCTTGGTGTTCACTGTCTGAATTGATGATGTGGGTAAGATCAAATTCAACCTGACAAAATAAGTCAGAGGATTTGAAATCCTCCCTTTTTCCAGTCTCCCCTGTGAGAAAACAAATGTCATTTCACCCAAATGAAAAGTTGGTCTCAAAAGGGTTCAGACTTCTAGATTTAGTGAAATTATGTGGTTTTCTACATGTGGGGATAGTTTGGGGGTTTGTGTGGGGATTTATGTTGTGCTTTTCCTGTATGGTTCTGCTTGTGATCCTTAAGGTGATCTATTAAGAAGGGATAAGTGCTGTCAACTCATCCTTTCCTGCCCTTCCTGTCGCCTTCCTCTAAAACACCAGGTCATGGGATCAGGCAGAGGGACAGTACTTGAAAGGGGCTTTGCTTTGTGAAGGGATCATATGATGTTAGGAGAACAAGTTTGTAGGTTAAGGGATGAATCCCACTTATCTTTTTGGCTTCTAGATAATTAACTATGATCTGTTAGCCAGGCTGTCCTCGTTGTTTTTGTCGTGGTCTTGTACCAAGAGCTAAAGGTCATGCCTGTCCAGCAGAGGTGTGATATCTGCCAGAGTAACTCACTAAAGCATCAGTTTTACTAAGTGTCTAAACCATCAGCTAAATGGCAACAACACCACCAACCTGGAGTGTGAAACTGGAGGATCTTTTGGGAAAACAGGAGCTGCAACAGGAACACTTCATTAATTAAGACTGCAATAAACACAATTGTTGCTGTATTTGGGCTGGTTCTTTCTAACCAAAACATCTGACTAAGCTTAAGAAACAATCTTGAGATGTGATTGTGAGCAGAAGGAACTTAAATGTGAAGCAGGAGGAGGTGGAAAAAATGAGGCGAAGGGAAAGAAGGGTGCCTGTGGGAACAGCTTTTTTTTTTTCTCTTTTCTCAAATAACCTTCATTAAATAATCTCAAGAAACTTTGCTTTCATATTATAAGACTTAGATCCATAAGCCTAAACCTGAAAACATGTGGTCTTTGGCTTTGCTAGCAACCTTTTACAAAACAAAAAGGGCCCCAAGGACAAAGCACTTTGTTGTTTGCTTACCTTTGTAAGGTATTCATTCAGTCTTGACGTTCTGTACTCTCCCTAGCCTCGAGTAACGTGATCCTAGGAGGTATTGCTTGCAGCTAAATGTAATGTTTAGTCTTCAGACTTTTATAGCACACAGAACTAACAAAAAATTTTGCCAGCCGGCTTGGAAATTTCCTGTGGTGAGTTATAAATGGTGTCAGCATTAATGTAGGTGTGGGAGAAGGGAAGGATCTCTGACTCTTTCCAAATTTGGCATTTACACTTCTAAGGTAAATGTTGTATCCTAATTGCATAGCACATCACCTTGGCACCCAGCCTTTTCTGAGGATCCTTTTCTGTGAGGCAATCTCCACTCTCACAGGAGTGTGTTCTGGTGTGACTTGCTCTAACTGACTTGATCTGTTTCTTAGAGAGGTATTGGGATGTCAGAAGAAGTCTTTGGAATAAATGCATAAAAATGAGTAGTAAGAAACTGTCAAGGCTGAATGATGTAGCCTGGGTGTTTTGAAGGTAATCAGATAGAAATTACTGAGCTGCTAACTGTGGTGCATAATATATGAGCTAAATTACCTTTGGTACCAAAGGAATAACAGATGGTAAATTGATGCTGATTCTTAAGGGAATTGAGGAAGATTAAGTTGGGTAAGGATGACTTCCTACAGGAGAAAACTATGAAGCAATTATAACAAACAATAGAATTAGTAGTCAAATAGATATGCTGAAGAGGAGACATTCACACAAAGAAGCCATGCTTCACATCTATGATGTTTTAGTAAGGTCTCAATAATTAAGGAGCTAATTCTTGATATGGCTTATGTTAGAGTAATAGAACTTCTTAAAAATCCCAACCAAACAAAAACATAAAACCCAAAACAAGCAAAAAAATATCCAAAACACACACTCAAAATTCTTTACAGAGATTGAGTTGGGAGTAAAGTACTGGTTTTCTGCAGTGGTTGCCAATAATAAAAAGGCAGAAAAATAAAATTAGGAAAGATACGAGGAAAATAAAAGACAAAGCATCTTCATAGTTTGTTCTTGTCTCACTTAGTCTGTGTGGTTTTGGACTTCTAAAGTGTTTAGAAGTTTCTGTGGAGATGTAGGAAGTGGTGACATTTCCTTAAACTTGGAAGATCTGATGTGAGGTAGAGGGTGGGAAAGGCAGACCATGGCAGTTCATAGGCTCAGAGATATGGAAAAGGTGACTAGAGAAGTCATATTCAATATTTCTCATGACACAGGGTCTATAAGTACATAATGAAATAAGCAGCTGACAAGTTTAAGACAAACAAAACCCCCCTTACTTTTCTTTCCATAGAAACATAATTAAATGATGGCATGCCTTGCCACAGGATGTTTTGAAGGCCAAATGTTCCAAACCATTATTACACAAATCAATGGAAGAAAAAACTCCACAAAATGCTCCTGAACAGTAGTTGCAGTCTATGGCTGAGGAAGTTCAGAGCTGGGAGGATACACTAGGGAAATATTATTGTATACTTGTGCTACTTTCTTTCCCCAGCTGCTGTGGAGGGGGGAAAGCAGCAGATTAGAGGGATCTTTGACCTGACCCTGTACCTGTAGTGCTGCTGGGGAATCTCCCTGGTATATTCCTAGGGAGCATCTGTCCTCCTCCAGCTTTCTGGCCTGTGAAAGTCTGGCTCCTGCAGATGTAGCCAAGCCAATAAAAGCCATTTTCAGTGTCCTCTCCCAGGCCTCCTCACACATCAGGATGAAGAAGACAGCTCATCTTGCCTCTTGGTTTCTTAATACAGTGAATGAATTATGCTTGGTGGGGTTTCTGTGGGTCCAGTGGCTGCACAGCCAACCTGTTTCCTTCCCAGCTTGCTCCTGCAGCCTGTTTTATGCTGCCAGATGAATTTTCCATTTATGAATCCCCAAGCTGCAGATTCTCTGAGACATACATGCTGGATGTGAGGCTCAGCACAACAAACTTGCCAGAAGTTTACCATCTGTCTCAATCATAAAATTAAGCTAATAACTGAAGGGCGTGTGAGATATTTCAGTTGTTGGTGCTGCTGCTGTTTTATCCACTATCATTTAAAAGGGGGATTTTTTTGCATGGTTGAGGGTAGGTTTGTTTTGTTTTGATGGGAGATTTTTTTGTTTGTTTGATGGTTGATTTTGGGTTTTTTATAAAAAGGACTTTAGCACCCAAATTTCTGGAACAGCGGAAAGAAGTTTTCTCAGACTTTTCAGAAAAAAAATCCAACTTGATACCTAAAAATGGAAAATTTCAGAAAAAAAAAATGTTTGAAAAGACTTAAACATGAGTGAACACAAGGATTTTGTAACCTCCATATGGTAATGGTGTTTTTATATTTTTGATAGCAGCATGCAACACAAAGGGGACTTCTGAGAGTCCATTACTTGTCCTGTTTTCATACACATTAGTGACAATTAACTATGTGGATTCATTGAGGCAGGTGACTATTAGACTGCTTTTTGTCCCAACTTTTGAGAAAATTAAGTTTTATTCCTGTGTGTTATTCCTAAAAAGACCTAGAAATATTCAAATATTCCAGCTTCAGACTGAAAAATCCAAGCTGAATAATTGGATACCATTTGGAAAATGTTTAAGTTGGTAGCTTAACATTCATCTGTGCTCTGGTTAGACATTTAGTGAACAGCTGTGGAAGTGAAAAACAGATGAGTAATTGGATCTGCTATCTTTGGAAACAGAATCCAATACATGGTTTTAATTTTCTATAGATTTGGAATGCTCAGCATGATATTGATGGGAACACAGCTAAGGCAACGAGCAGTTTTAATGAGTGTGGTGGTTGTGTCACCTTTCCAGGCTGGTGGCAGCTCTCCCAGGAACCCTTTGGTACGTTCATTGGAGTTGGGTTGAGGAAATCTTTATACTGCTGTCCTTTATGACATTCCCCTGGGCAAATACCTCATATTCCTGTTAGGTAATATTCTTTGGAAAAGGAATATCCCTTTGTCTGTGTGGACCAGCTCAGTTTGTGACTGTGCCTTCGGTTTGCAGCTTTCCGGCGCAGTTGATCTTCCCACGGAGAGAGCCTGAGTGCATCACCAGTACAGAAATTAACTGACTTAGCAGTGAAAGGCTCTGCTTGCTGTGCTCTAACTAAAATTACAAATTTCTCTGTTTTCCTTTGGAAACAAACTCTAGAAGTTTCTATTTTGTATAGTTTTTGCTTATACAACATCACTAGGAGAGATTGCCTCACCAATTATTTGACAGGGTTTTATAAAAAATGATGCTTATTTAAGAGGCTATCTAAATTGAAGGTTGTTTTCCTTAGCAAGGTGATTTTTAGAAAGGGAGGAAACTTCTCCTGTACCCTGAGACATTGTTTGCATATGAAGTGTGCTTTGAGGGGAAAATGCACAGCTTCTCCTTCCTTCTTGCATGGATTGGTGCTCCTCTAAGTGGGATTTGGTGAGGCTGGGCTGTCATGTGGCTCAGGGCAGTTGCCTGTGGACAACTAGAAAGCCTGCTGCCAAGTTATTTGAGGAAAGTGCAAGCTCTCTGCTGTACTGCTATGTTTTTCCAAAATTAAGACTGTGTTCCCTTTCCCCTACTTAGTGTTTTCTTGTTTGTTCCTTGTCCAAAGATGCTTATAAATTAGAAATACTGAGCTCTTTCAGGAAACTAGAGCTTTTGTGGGCTGTGCTCTTGTACATTCTAAGATTTTCTGGGGGCATTCTGTTTCTCTGTTTTTGTTTAATTTTGATTTTTTGTTCTTGCTTTGCCTGTTATTATGCACTATTTTGTTTATTTACACCAAAATACTCCAGGAGTTGGTTTGTTTGGAGATGATGGTAAATGCTACTGTGGAGATGGTGTTAAATGCTTTTGGCACTGTGCTCTGTGAGGTGCAATTTGTGCATAAAAGGCAGAGACCTCTGGTGAAATGCACTGCTTTCGATATTGCTGAGAACCTCTCAGAATATCTTTTTTTATCTGCACAGAGATGACTATTCCCTTACCTACCTCACATAAAAAATAAAATCTCTAAGTCCTGGTGAAGTCAACAGTACAGCCACCACAGAGAGATGTTAAGAGATGTTTTCACAAGGCTGCAGGTTCTGACTGTCTGCCCTAGCCATAAATAGCTGGTAAAAATTTATCTATTATTTTTTTTAAATAATCAAACTCATGGAATATGTGAAAGAGCAGTAAGTACCTACATGAATGTTGTGCCACTGGAGTTTCTTAATCTCTTAGTAGATGAGACATATTTATTTGTTTGAAAGCTCATTGAGCCAGAGAGAGGCTGTGTACTGAAACTCAGATTCAGTCACCCTTAACACCCTTAACAATCTGATAGATAACAAAAATGCATTAACAGAAGGAAAAAGGAGGGATTCCTTTCTTGACATCTCCCACCTCCACCTGGAAGAGCATTTGGGCAAACACAGGAATTTTGGACCTAGCCATACCTCTGTGCATCATCCAGAAAACTGAAAAGATGGATTGAGAACTGCCAGAACCACGCTCCCTTGCCTGATGTCCTCTGATGACTGGAAGGAAGGAAGGAATATCTGTGGAAGTAAAAATACCCCACCAAAACAATAAAATCAAAAAGTTTTTTTAAAAATCAAAACAACATTGAAATAAAACGACCTCCTCAGTCATATATTAGGTGATCCTTTCCTTAAAATGCTCTCCAATTCCTTTTCTAATTCTTCTGTTGTCTTTTTGAGATAGAGAGCAATAAAAAGGAAATACTGAATTAAACATATTGTGTAACATGAACAATGGGTTTTGACTAGAATATAGTTTCTTACCTCTTTCTGTCAAAACAATTCCTATCACTTGATTGGGTATTTTTAGCTACTTTCTGACAATTCATCAGCTATTTTAGTTGTTATCTGCAGCAAAATTTGGATAATAAATGTGAATACTAATGGCAAAACCAGATCATCACTGCACAGGAACAGTTAAGGCTGCTTTTCCCCATGTGCATTTCTCTCTTTTTATTGACAATAAATTCTATTTTCATTTAGTAATCTAACCATCAAATACTGGGAAGCTTCTGATCCTTCATACTTAGGCCTAGGTTTTAACTGTCCAGAATGGGATTTTATTTAGGGTTTTTTTCCCTGTTTTTATGACTGGAAAACTCTCTTGCTCTGTTTCTGTCCTTGTTTGGCCTTTTCAGATTAAGAGATGTTGACTAGCACAGGTCTAAGTATAGGTTTTAGGAGTACCCCTCTTCAAATATCTTTCAATCTGAAAATTAAACCTTTGTTTCTGTCATTTGAACTTACTAATTCTTGAAAGACACTGCTTTATCCCAGAGCAAAATCAGAGAGCCCACAGAAGGAGAGTGACTGTCAAGGCCATTCAGAAACCTGTGTCAGTATCTTTGAGGGAAAATCCTAGTACACTGAGTAACTTTTTTAACACACCAATGAATACTCAAAGCATTCTGATAGCTTTACTAGGGATCACTGTGCTTGAAAGGCTCATTGACTCTTCCTCATTAATTCATATGTATACAAGCATCCATTGATTCTGACATACAGTAATTGTCTTATTGGCTTACATAAGCAGAAGTTAAATTCTTTGGTCTGTTGTTTGCAAGAACATCCTTGATGCCTTTTGCAAGGAGTGGGAGGTGTTTGCCCACCACACCCCTCAGCAGGTGAGGAAGATTTACACGACAAGTTGTGCACTGTAATAGCCTGGCAAAATTTTGTATTTGAGTCCCTTAGAACTCCTGGGTGGAGGCTCCCTGGTGTTGGCAACTTGTGCAGTTCATGTTACAGAGCTGGGGAAAAGCTGCCTCCCTAACTTTGGTTTGAGGCAGCTCCTCAGACTGGTTCCTTGGGCAGATTGGCTTAGAGGGTGAACCTGCCTGACCTCCCTGTGCTGCACACAAATGGAAAGAATTCAGTAGTGTTTCTGAAATGGGCTTATCTGCTTAAGTGTTTATATCTTTATGATCTTTTGGTTTCAGAAACTTTCTGGCAGGCTCCTGGCTTCCAGTACTTTTAAAAAAGATTTTTATTAGTAGCCTTTATACCTAGAGCAAGTTGTACTTTATGCCAACAATTAAAAGGGTTTTTTTTAAATGTGCTTTTACCTTTAACTTGACAGAACTAACTCATTTTCCTGTGTTCTCCATCCAGCCATATCGTCCACATTTTTTTTTTAACTTCTAATAGCAGTCCTTACTCAGATGTTTATCCACACTGTGGTTCTTATCACTACTTTTGGAGTCTTCTTCTCTCACATGGCTGTGAACTGAGAATATTTGTAATGTTTTGAATTGCCTCCCTGCAGCATGCAACAACCCTACTCTTGTAGCTGCTGTTTTAAATTTTCTTTTAACTGAAATTAACCATTTTTTTCTGTAATTTCTCTTAGAAAATTTAATAATCTTGTGGTGGAATTCTGAAGTGTTTTCTCTCTTGTAATGTTATTATAATTGACAATAATGTGGTCATCAAAGAGTAATTTCTCAGTGATCCATCTTGAGCCACATTTTGTGCTTGAGAATCACATTTCATGTGTTTTCTGAGGTTATTTCTAAGCTTGTTTAAAGTTCTGTATTATGCTACCATGGGTTTTATCCAGTAAATACAGAGGTAGCCAAAGTTTCTTGATCTTGTCCATCTTTGCGGCCTCTCTAATCCTCAGCACGATTCTGTGGCCACTTTTATCATCATGGCTGGGCTTTACCTCTGCTTTATGCAGGTGCTGTAGGCAAAGCCTTTATAGGAATAGTCCTTCAAACAAGAGAGACATGGATGGGTGCATCTATTCTCTGTGATTTCTATAACTGTTTAAAATACACTGACCTCCACCACCAGAAAGATTTATTTTCATCCTTAGAAAACATGTCACTTAACATTCTAGTATCTCAAAACGTTTCAGAAATAAAATGTTCTGCTTGAAATGTGATAAATATTGCATATCAAGTCTGAAGTTTTGAAGCTGACTTCAGTGTCCGAAAGGGAAAAAACCTGAAATCCAAGATTGCAAAACACCTGAGCTTTTGAGAAAGTTCAGATCATTGCATTGAAGCTCAGCCCACCTCCACAGGGACAGTTCTGCTAGTGTTTGTCAGCTCAATAAAGCAGAAATACTGCTTCTGTAGTGGAGAATATGAAAGGCATTTTAGAAAGCCACAATTAGCTGCTCATCTTATGATCTCTGGCAACTGATTCCTGCTTGAGAGGCTATTGTGAGCAAGGCAAATTTGCTCACTGACTTTCTAGTGTAGAATAACTAATTTACATTACTCAACAGAGCTGAAAGCAGCTGATGTTATTAGGAAGAAGAAATAAACAATTGTTGTTGGGAAATGAATGGAACAGTGTATTTTGCCAGTGATAACTAGACTGAGCTTCAATGCTTCTCAGACAGAATTACAGGATAGTAATGAAAATTGCATAATGAACTAAAGTACTGTGTAGAACAGCATGTTATGGTAGAAATTGTGCAACTGAATTGCTCATTATTAGGTAGCTGCATTTTCTGCAGGCTTGGAAAAGCACATGAGTAATCTTGTATTGTGCAGACTGTTGGAAGTAGAGTTCAGGAGCAGGCTCTGCTTGTACTGCCTTTCATTATTTCATGGTTGGAGCTTGTGTAAAGGGCTGTACAAAAGTTTGATAAAGTGCTGTTGTCATTATACAGCCAATGGTTATCTCACATCCAACAGTTCAATGCAGAAGCCTCTGTGGAGAAAGCAGTTCTTGAGACAGTGTATAATAGCAGTGAGCAACAGTTAAAGAAAACAGCAAGTGAAGAAATCCCAATTGACAAGAACATAGGAACCATCATTTCATTCCAAAGACCTACCAGTCCAGCATCTTGTCTGATGGTGACTGAAAATGGTTGCCTGGGTAGGGAAGAATAGTGGAATTAATGAGCACAATTTCCCTGTGAATGCTCTCACAGGCTTCCATTTTCAGTTTGGAGATTTTCTGAGCCAACAGACCTTCTCTGTACTTAGTAACATTCAGTAAATTTCCCTCTCATGAGCACAGGCAATTTTCCCTTAAACATTTGTAAGCTTTCAGCATTCACAATATCCCACAGTGGAGTTCCTCAGCTTAACTCTTTTTCTTGTGAGGAACAGCTTCCTCTTGTTTAATCTGTGGGGGAAAACCTTGAGATGTATTTTGCAAAACTGTGATCTCCCAGCAGTATGGCCAAATCCATGTTCAGAATGACTGGAATCATTCACATACTCAAGGTGAAGCTGGAATAGGAAACAAGGTTAAGGGTCTTTTGTGCACTGCAGAAAGTGCCACAGAACCTTGGTTACCCCAAGACTCACACTGTCACTCAGGAGAGTTGTTAGTAGTCAGAGCATTTGTGGTAACTGCCCTGGCCCTGTGTTGGTTGTCCCTTGGGGGTCAGCATTTGTGCCAGATTTAAACTTGGTGTGACAGGCCAGCAACAAGACTGGGCTGTAAATTGTGGTGAGCACAGTTCCCACAGAACCTGGGAATGGGATAGGCAGGAGTGAAATGAACGAGTCAGCCACGGTGCAGGAAAACCGAACTTTTTTTGTTATCTTGAATTAGACTAGTAATCAAACTTTTGTATGGCAGGAAATCAATATATTCTTAGACTTGGAAACCAGTTGTTTTGCCTTCCCTTCTGTTTTCTGTGTCTGATGATTGCCTGTGGATGTTGATTCCAAACTGTTTGTTTGCTGCTCTGTGCTTGGTTGTCTGGACCCTGCTGTTGGATCTTGACTTCCTCATTGATTTGGAACTCATTGGATAAGTTTGTTTTTTCTGGTCAGTGGTAGCTAACCCACTTGGAGTCATCGTCTGTGGCTAGACTTCAAGCTTAATTAGTAATAAAATAAAAAATAACATTTTGGAAAAAAAATCTGGCCTACAATGAATTAGTTTGTGTATTCTCTGCTGGCTTGGAGTCTGAGTGAAAAGATATATCCACACTGCACTGGGAAAAAAGTCTTTGTGAGACTAGCAGAGGAGATAATTGCCCATATTAAAAATCTGCCTCTCTTACCTTAAATTCAATCCATTAACTTGTGTATTTTGTCTCAACTAATTTTTAACATGAGTTAGTTGGCTTACTGTGTATTCAGAGGACCTAACTGGGATGATAAAGCCTTTTTCAATATATTTTTTCCTCTGTAATAGAGATAATATCTAAAAAGTTAAGGAGAAAATAGCAGAATTTCATGGCTCAACCAGTTAAGAAAACTTTATCTTCATTAAGAAAATGCCCCACCTGATTTCTGAGTATTTTATTTGGCAACAGCGCATGGGCTTGGGTATGTGAAAGAGAATTTAACTGGGGGGAATGGTTGCATAGGGTAATACTATGAAAACTTGTTATTTACTCATATTATCAGCTTTCAGGCCTAGGTAAAACTGTTAATAAATAAAGCTGGGACAAGAACACAGCAGTATTTTCCTGCTCTGAATCAGTAACAGGGTGTGACTTCTATGTTTCTTGATCAAGTATGTGTATATTTATATATATTCGCTTTTTTTTTTTTTTAATTGCCTTTTTTAAGACAGAAGTGAGTAAAGATTTTCATATAAGATCTACTGGTATCTGATTGTCAGCAAATACCTTCAAATCCCTTCTTGCAATTACCCAAGAAAGAAGTGTTTCCTCTTAAGAAGAAATTTAAAAAAGAAGTGCTTGAAGAAACAACAGATCTAAGCAGCTGGCAGGAAAAAGGAAATCAATAAAAATAATAAATGATGCTGGGGCTATCCTAGTAACTATTAATATCTTATTTATCTTAGGCTGCTCTTCTTATTTAGCATGCTAACATTTTAAAGCAGAATTAAATAAGTAGCTAGTGCCTTTGTTTTCAGTAAAAATACATAAAATTGGCAAGACTGTCAGCATGATTTAACACTTGTTTTTCTGGCTGCCAGTTTTTTTTTTGTTAGCTCTTGCATAAAATGTTTTCACTGAGCAAGAGAATGAAAAATATTATTTACTATGCTAAAATTTTGAATCATTTCTCTGTTTAGGAGAATCTTTGAATTTTAATTTTTTACACACAACTCTTTTACAAAAGGAAAAAAAATAGGTTTCTCTGTCATAAAGTTATCTATCTCAGCCAGGAAAATACTTTCTGCTGCCATATGTCTTACTCCACCTGTGTGGAAGCCAATGGAGCCACTTAGTGCAAGCAGGCTGCAGCACTGCACTGCTGAAGAGTGTCATGCCAAAACTTGAGAGGTTCACGACATTTTAGAGAAAACAAGAATCTTGAACTTACTTATCCTTCAGCACTGAATTTGGATGCGTCTCCAAATCTTTTTTTTTTTTTTTTTTTGCAGTAATGTAGTGAGTTTTACATTGCATCAGGCTTTATTTCTGCACTTAAAAATGTTCAATCTGACTTGCAAGAGCCCAGACTGCTCAAATTCTGGTCTTGGGAGACAACAGTATTGACCATGCAGGCCAAGCAAAGAGAGGAACAAATTTAGGTTTCTTGTAAAACTACTTTATTCATGTTGGATAACTGCTGAAGGCTATGAATTTTTTTCGACCTGCACCAGTAGCAGGACAATCTCAAACAGGTAAAGGGCATTCTTATTTGTGCTAACAGTCTTTGAAGTTTGACACCTGGAAAGATTTCTGATACAGATGAAATTAGATATAAAATGTATTGCTTTTTATTTTCTGAAGTGATAATTAAAATGTTTCCTTTTGAATCAGAGGTGAAATGAAAACACTTCTGAAATAAGGACTAAATTAAAACAACTGTTTCCCCTTGATTGTTGTGGAGATGTTAAATGCAGCTGCTATTCCCTTTTTTATCAAACCCTCTTCAGTTCACAATTCTTCTGAATTGAGTTCAAACTATACACTGCATCTCCTTAACCATCCAGCTCTTTGCTTACAAGTTTATAAAGTAACATGGCTCCTAGGGGAAGGGCTGAGGGAGCTGTGGAATATTTAAAAATGTTTGGGAAAGCTTCTTTGGATTTCAGATCCCCTCTGTCTGCTAAAGAAGTAAAACATGGTCCCTTATAAGGTGGTGGAATGGTCTAGTTAATCCTTGGAACTTCCAGCCATCACCAAAATGGAAAAAACAAGTTTAGCATCCCACCTTCTCCAAACATTTTTCTAGTCAAAACTGTTCTGAAAGTACGTGGCCTGCATATAAAGCAGCATTTTCTATCTGATAAAAGTGACTCTATAGCAACAGTTGTACCTTATTACTGCAGTTATACCTGGAAAAAAGGTCTACTTTTGAGGATTTAGTTTATCAGGAATTGAGATACGATACTGTTTGACTGTTTCCAGATGCCTATATCTATGCAATAAAGGTAGAAAGTTTATTTCCCAGATCAGTAGCCTTCACCTTAAAAAAACAAAAAAGCCTAGCACCAAAGAAAGAAGTACTTATGTCCAGAACTGTGTTACATTCATAAAATAAGAGAAATTTTTATTCCCTAGGAATAGAAAAAATGCACATCACAACTTTTAATGAGTCATTTAATCTCCTTTTTTCCAAGCTGTTCTCGAAGATCAAGAAGGATTGACCGTACAGCAAACACAACTTTTCCATTAGTAAACAACTTGGTTGAATTACTTCTAAATACATGTTTAGTATTAGAAATATTCCTCCCATCCACAAGTCACTCAACCCTAACCAGAGAAGGTCAAATTGCCTGAAACAATCACTTATGTGGAATTTAAAGTCACCGGTTATTTTTAACCTTATTTTGAGGTGTTTTACAATTGGTAAAAATGACTACTGCCAGTGAGTTATTGAGCAAGCTGCAGCTTTGTGGTCTGTGCACAGCAGGTGGTCATTGATAAGAGCTGCTGGTATCAGGCAGACTCTGCACTGTCTGGAGTATAGTAGCCTTGGACTATGCTTGAATAGCTGGAAAAGGTCCACACCAGGCAAACAAGGGAATTTGCCAATTCAGTGGGCAAGAAGTCTGAGCTGTCACTCCCTTAAAGCCTGTTCTCCAGGACTGACATGTTCAGGTTTGTTGGTTGTAAAGAGCACATGAGACTATGCCAGTTCTAGGGAGGGAAAAATGAGTGATCTTGCAGGATGTAATGGTGTCTGCCTCTTCCATTTCACATGGCACTACCTCTGGCCTTCATAGCTTATCCTAGCATATGTAGGAATATCTCAGTGTCTTCCAGTGGAATGTCAAATAATATAACAACCATCTGCCACCTGAGAGTGTGCCTGTAATCCTCTTCCTTAAGGGAGGCATCTATGATGGGAAGTGTCATGGTTGTGTTTGTGCTTGTTAAACACCCATTGTTACACAACAGTGTGAGAAAAGTGGTCAAAGTAGGAAAGAAGGAGCCTTGCCGTGATCCTGCATTCCTGGGGGGATTTTCTACGTGGTATCTGACTGTTTTTGACGTATGTCTGACTCCAGAGAAGAGAAATTAGCCCTTACTGCAGAGAGCTCCACCATGTCCAAGGAATGAATACACTGACCACAGTTATCATTGCACAAACAAAATAACCTTTTTGAGATTTTTGGTGTACAGCGTGGACAGTCTGAAGGCAAGCATGGAGACTCTAAGCTCTTCAGTGCACATTTCTCTGTTAAACACCATGTGTTACGTAATGTCTATGGGCATGCACGTGCAGAAATGGCAGCGTACTGTTGATGTACCACAGGTTTTTGAATTGTCATTGCTCTCTAATTGCCAATGTACCTCAGTGGTTCACAATTTGTGAACAGCAAACTACTTTCTGCTGTCATGAGAAAATTATTTAGCTGTTTAGAAATCGATGGAATTTATGTTGAAGTTGGGAGGACCAAATTCGCTCAAAACGTAACAGCAGCCATTGAGGGAGGAAAAAAAGTAGCGGAGTTCAGTATCTTGTGCAGTATTTATATGATCAGGTAGTGTGTTATAGGTTCTCATATCCATCACCAAAAGCACTTGTGTGATACAACACGTAATTAAAATCAGGCTCCTAAAAGTTCTTCAGTCAATCTGAGATTGCCATGGTGTGAAGTAGTAAATTTGAAGCTGGGAACTGTCTGTGCTCAGAGCTGCTGTAGAATTCATTTCTTAAATATAATATATCCTGTTGGGATACTTTTTCCCAAACATTCAAAAGTGGGTTTCTATGCCCAGTTTTTTTTCCTTATGTAAGCTGGGGGTTACTTATATAAACTGGGGGTTTATTTGTAATGAGAAAGGGTATTGATGTGAGGCAGCAATTATAAGAGATAGCTGTATCCAGGCAGGCAAAGTAAGAAGTATCTCTTAGCAAGTTCCTTTATGCTGTAGGATATTTAAGAGTGCAGAGGCTGCAGGAGCCATGCTTTCTTGTCCCCGGGTTGAACTCTGAGACACTTTCCTATATGATGCAATGAGACAACTTTTCCTTATGCTTTACTAGTAATGCAGCATTCTCCCTCTTTCAACATGCTGTACTTCTCACCATTCATGCTTTTATCGAGTTGCTCAATCTCTTTTCTCTGTAAATAAAAATGAGGATTTTTAAAAATGAGAGTACTATGTGAGAATTTGTATGCAGTCCTTTGATGTGAACAAAAGCTGCTTTCCCATGCCTAGTCATCTGCCTCCTATGTAAATAATTCTGATTGCCAAAATGTTACTGTTGAATTTTATAAGCCATTTGTGAGCAGAGGGAGAATGCATGCTTATTGCAGAATGTTTTCCCATTGTATTCATTTGACATGACTTTTAAAGGCAATATTATAAAGTATGCTTTAAAGCAATTAACATACAAATAGTAACCATGCAATTAATACGTATTATACAGTTTTTGATTTTAGTTGACAGTATGTTGCGTATTAAACTGTGAAGAGAAAATCTTGCTGTAGCTAAAGCTTTCCTTTTTTTTGGTTCAATGTATGGCCATTAATTTGGTTTGCTCGTGGTTCAGGTTTGGGAGAACATTGGGTTAGATGAATGGTTTGGTATGTTTCAAGCTCTGTCCAGGATTCTTTATCTGAGTAAAAACTTCCTTGGATGTTGGCTGGGGTCCTGCAGACTTTCCAAATGGTTCCCCTTTCTGCCAGTCACCACAGCTTTACTGTAACCCTCTCTATTCACAGGCAGGCCTGTGATACTCTGATAAGGAGTCTGTACTCCTGAGAAATAAAATGGGGCTAAAATACATATCTGTATAAAATAAAATACATATCTGTATAAAATATAATTTCATAAATTAATATCCAGGGGTTAAAATCTCCAGCTGATAATGAACTGTTGTTACTTTGATGTGCTCAGAATCCTCCCTGTATCAAACAGGGATCTCCACAAAATTCCTCTGCTTGTATTTGGTTCTTGAATTTGCATTTGGAGTGATGTCTCCACACCTCTCTTTCGGTAGTTTTCCATGCAAAACCCTTTAAACTTTCAGAATATTTTGAAATATGGTGCCAGACTTGAAGTTTCAGTACATAGGCCAATTTGTGGGTAGCCTGAGTTGGTTGCTTTGTTTGTTTGCCTTAAAATCATACAGTTATCTAACTCTCCATCCTGAGGGGATTTAATTTCTCTTTCATAATCATACATGTTCAGAGCTGAAACAGATTAACAGCTTCTATAAAGCCCCGAGTGTGGTAAAGACAGAAAGGAAATAATAGACTTTCAAACTGGCAGAAGTGTATGAAGAGATCCACTTTGTTTAGCTGTGAGTGCCTTCGGATACTACATAGGCATGTCACCCTGTAGGACTATTCTGTTCTCTTCCGCAGAGCACCAGGACAGCAGTGTCTACTTACAGCTTTGATATTCTCTGCTTTTTTCTCACAAGTGGATACTGAAAACTATTGATCAAATTATTCCAAATGAGCACCCTCATCTCAGCACCAGTAAAGTCAATCTGATTGCTCAGGTATCAACTTTCTCAAGGACGGATGACAAAATGCCACTGAGACTTCTCAGACTTTTGTCCTATCCAAAAGCCACTCTCTGCAGGCACTGTGAGCATTTCAGTGTTTGCTGTACTGTTTGTGTACAATTCTTCAATATTTGAAAATGCTACTTCTCTTTGTGCTTGTTTTTTCTTCTTGTTAAGGAACCAGACTGTTTCTGGGTCACCTTTCTTCTCTGATATTCCCTTACATAATGAATTATGTCAAAAGAATTATTTATTCTGCATAGATAAGGTCTGACTGCAGTAACAGGAAATTTTAGCTTTGTTCTGCTTTCTATCCAGTTTTATATCTAAATTGACTAAGGCATACAGAAATCAGATTAAGTGACTTCCTTCAAGTCACGCAGTGAGCAGCTCATTTTGGATAGAATCCCAAGAGGATACTTGTGGTTCCCAGCCCTCCTCTGTAACCTCCAGACCACATTGTCTCCCCAATGCACAGTGCAATGAATTCAGTCTGAACATTAAATTACAGCTTTGGCAATGAAGTAAGCGTTCCCGGGGCTCCCATTTTTGCTCTAACTTGAAATTTCCAGAAGAGTCTCACATTGTGGTTTCTACAGCCTTCCCTATTGAGCATGCCCATGGCAGTGGGGCCCAGTGTGTTTCTACAGGAGGTTCTCAAGGTGCACTTCAACTTGGCTGCCAGTTCTCATGTTAGCTACACAGCAAAGTAAAATCTGTGGCTCTTTCTTACTAAAAGAGGATGGCAAGTCATTACAGTGATTTATTCCATTTTTCCTGGCTTTTTCAGTCAGCAAAGCCACTCAGCATAGGCAAGCTGATGGTGGATTCCCATCCTCAGAGCAAATGTTTACTGGAGGGGAACTCTATGATCTTGTTGCAGAGGAGATAATGAGAGGGGAACTTAAGATCAGATAAATGTCTGTCTTGAGGGAGGGTTTGCAAATAAATGCAAAATGCCTTTCATTGTTTCTGCAACTAAGCAATCCTTCCCATTAGTTATAACAAATATTACATGGGAAGATGCATCTCTAGATTACCTGAAGCCAATATCCCTTTATAGCCTTACAGGCCTCTGAGAAAGGCTTTCTTTGATATATCACACTCTTGTGAGTAAAGGCTGGGAAAACCAGCCACTGAATGTTCCCTTTACTGCCAAGTTTTAAAAACTCTCTTTTAGAACCAGAAAAGAAGGACTGAAATTCAGATTTTCAAATGTTCTTTGAGCTTTTGTAACTCACAGACCACTGAAAGTGGTTTCTTAGCTCATATGTAATAAGATTTATGTTCAAAACATATGTGAAAAATTGTGAGCTGTCCCCTTACAAAGCAGAATGATGTCCCAATGATACTTTGGCTGTGTAAAAGTCTTAAAGGCTCTTAGTCACTTCTGAAACAGAATTAGTATAAAGCTAATGATCCAAATAACAAAACCCATCAGGACTGGTGCTGTTCTCCACTGTACTGGAGAAAACTGCTTGCAGTTTCACTGATGCCTCACAGAAATCTGTAGAGTAGAAGAGAAATGGTCCACTCTGTGCAAAAAGCTCCCCTTTCCTCAGTAAAAATGTCAAGTTGGTTTAATTTTGCCCCAGAAAAATAATAAATTTGTCTTCATGGTTTTTTCACTTGGCCATTTATTCATCTTATACAGCAAATTGTAAATTTTCAGTGAATTTCATTATTTAACATTTTTGTGCCTGAATAAAACATAGTTGTCTTTCTCTCTTTTGTTGTGCCTAAGAGTTATGTTGGTCTGCCCCAGAATAGTCATCTAAACTGTAGTTCAGATCTTTTATGCAGAACTGGGAGAAAATTAGCTTCAAGGTAAATGGCATTAACTTATCCCACTAGAAAAAGAAAAATAATTTCCCTCATATAGCACCATTTTGTACATGTAGTCTAATATGTATCTAATTCCCTCTTCTTGTTCTGCTTTCCCTTCATGTCACCTAATAGAAATTGTAAAGATACATCACATTTTTTTAAAAAAAAACAA
>JACBWW010000018.1:7939702-8137913 GCA_020086605.1 Lanius collurio
GGGAGAAAATATAACCCTCTAGCACTATATTTGAAGTGACAGAGAATCAGGCATTACTTTATTTTCTGGCCAGGATGTGCCAAAGAAAATATTCCAAACGTACATGTTTTGCAGGATTTTCCCCCAAACTTTATACAGTCAAAACCTATAACAGAGATGCACTGTTTCAAAGTTCATTGGTCCAGAGCTGAGAAGCCCCCAGTATTCAGTTTCTCATTGGATCCAAATCTCCTTGCCTCCAATGTTAATTAGATCTTCATTCTTCGGTTTTCCTGTCAGTCCTTTCTAGACCAGGTGTCTCCAACACTGCCAGAGGTGGCATCTGAGGGTAGATGTTTGTAGATGGTCACTGATGATCCGTTGATGTTCCACTGATGGCCTTTTGTCTTTCTGGGTATCTTTGGGCTACTCCCAGTCTGTTGGCATGTTAATCCCATCTCCTTAGAGTGATGCTACACCTCCTGAAAACAAAAGAAAATTCCTTTCCCCAAGGCAAAGTCAAGTCAAGCCTAACTAGAGAGATAAATTTTAAAAGTTGTATTGTTTCCAACAGAACCATTATTTCCTGGAGGATGCAGGTTTCCTACACTGTTCTGCTGTGGCCAGGAATATAGGAGGTTTGCATTATCACAGAGATTATGCTGCTATGTAAGTGATATCCTAAGGAAAGGCCCTGGCAACACCACATCCTTCCCGGGGAAGATGTCTGACTGTGACCTAGAAAAGATGGTGAGAGGAGGAGCTGTTTATAATAAGTCTTCATTGAATTAGGAATCTGAACACTGATGAAGTTGTACAAGAGAACTAAGTCCAAAAGAATCCAGCAGAGGTGGATTGCTCGGCCAGCAGCAATGGTACAAACAATTCTAAGATAAACAAAACCTCTCCAGCTCTTATGCCAAGGCAAAGGCTTGATCTGTGTGTTTGAGAGTTCACATAAAATTAAAAGAGACAGAACTCTGCCTGGGATATCAATGTAAGTTATTTTTATTCAGCAACTGGATAAAATATTGAAGCAGAGAGCAACTTTAGCAAAACTAGTCTGCGAAAGAGTAGGAAAAATATGTGCACAGCTTATCAAATTCTTCTACTTAATGGATAAGTTTCTCACTAAATTTTGAAGCTTGGAAAATTCAGGCTACTCTAGTAAGCCTGACTCAAGACTTCAGTTTGGGATTTAATTGTGCTTCAGGCCCCTTTCACAGAAAAAATACTTGTTCCATAAGTTAGGAAACACTAGTGCATCAAGCTTTCAATAACTATGCAGTAACATGGTGCAGTGCAGAGGGTTTTTTTTAAAATGTGAATTTTCTCTGGGGAGTGGGAAATGTCAGGGATTGAGGATTTCATTTATTCAGTACCTGTATTGCTTTCCCTGACCCTCACAGTGCCTTGTTCATTAGAATTTTCCTTCCTTGTATGTTTTAATTGGAATAGAATTTGGAAAAAAAAGAATCAAGCTTATGTGAACCAGAACATTATCACGTGTTTCTGTCCATTCAAAGGCAAGTTGAAAATTACCTTAGGGTGACTCACAATTTCTCCAGCTATCCTATAGTTTTCTTTTGGCTGGGGACATCACTGGTTCCTTGTGGTATTTTTCTACAAAGCTGCAGACATCAATTCTGTCATCCCTGAGTTTAATAAACAATAGTGGGTCATTTGTTTGCAACCCATTCTATGCCTGTAATTCAAAGAGGCTTTGTGTCTTAACCTACTCTATATATCCACAACTCCATCACTGCAGCTCATTTAATCACTCAACTTTTTCAAGTCTCAAATGTGTCGTCAGTGCCCTCTGATGATACCCTGATATGAGGCCCATGAAACAAGAAATTGTTATTCCAAACGTTTGTGAGTTAAAACTTTCTGCAGATCTAGCAACAGCTGAGCACCTTGCTGTGTCACTCCAGTCCTGCACAGATAAATGTGAGCGTCCCTATGTGCATAGATTTGAGATATAAAATGCAGATATATTCTAATGCAAAAGAAACAAATAGCTTTCTTGCTTTTTGTTTCTGTTGTTTGAAATTCCTTTTTGGCACACTATATACATACTTCTTTTGGCCACACAGCAATGCAGCTGAAAAAATTGTCACAAAGTTCAACAAAGGGAAAGTGAGAGCCAGGGCTGAGTCATTGCATGCATGAGAGCTGGGAGGAGGAAGCTTTGGACTGTACTGACAGAGGTTCAGAAAATGCTGAGGAATAATCTATCCCAGAGAATGCTGGCAAACTATCAAAAAGCAAAACAAGAAACAAAATAAACCACGGCTCCACAAAGGGATGGAAACCACCCCCCACAAAGTCAGCCAAAAAAACTTTCCATCACAACATGAACATCAATCCAGCTCTCCCTAGTTTTCCCAAGATGAAGTAACTGCAGCATTGATACTTTTAGCAGTTAATTTAAAATATTAATCTGACAGATGCTCAGTGCTGGGCTGTTCACATGAGCTGGTACACAGGTACTGCTCAGCGGGTGCTTGGAATGCCCCTGGTGAAATGTTTTGTGTGTCAGGGAGCTGGGGGCAGGCAGAGAGCAGCCTCTCTGACAAGGCTCCAGTCCCACAGCACCTGAACGAGAGTACAGCAGATCCAGGGAGAATAACCAGGTCCTGAGAAGAGTCCAGTGACCACCAGACAAGTCTGGTGACAAGACAGGCCCAAAGTCAAGGGAAAGAGTCAAGGCAAAGTGAAAGTTCTGTCAGGTGCAAAGCCAGGTGCAGTGAACCTATCATATCCTTCAGAGAAAAATCAAATACATCTCCCAATCCAGTGGGTAGAGGCTGTTCTCATGAAAAGTCCAGGTGCAACAGCACAAGCCCTGCTCCTCATACCTTCCCTGTCTTTATGGAAATATGATTCAAGGTTATGCAGGTGTGGGCTATTAGAACAGTCTTTGGAAGTAGGCAAAGAAATCTGTAAAGAAGGGAAGAGGTTGCAGAAAAAGATTCTAGAGGCAGGTGATTATGAAGATATCTCAAGACATGAATGTACCTTGTACTCAACAGAGACACTTGGAGCCTTGAGGAACCTGGAACTGTGCCCCATGACATCCTGCATGAATTTGCAAGATAGTGTAGTTTTTTCTTCTGCTGTGCTTGTAAGTACAGGTGCTAGGTCCATGTCTATGCACCGGTAGTTGTGGTCACACATAATCAGCTCCCTATCTCAAAGGGTAGGACCATCTCAGTGTCTCCAAAGAAAGACACAAGGAGCCCTCTAGTAGATAGCAGTAATATAGCTTGATTTACTGAGAATTTTCCTTTCTTGTCCTTTAATTTTTGTACAGAATTTCACTGTTTAGAAAACAAACTGTTCTCTTATACACTACATTATGTATTTTCAAACTGTAACACTGAGGTATGGTTCGCAAACTTATTGATTACCATTTCACTTTTATGTTTTTTTTAAGTTCGTGTGTGCCTTAAAGTACTTGCTAGACCATTCTTTTCTGTGTCCCACTCTAACTGCTAAAACCAAGCTCCACTCTCCCACATCCTGGACAACCTAGCGGAACAAGCAGAGGAGATATCAGCCCTTGTGACTTTATGGGAATAGAAGGAACTTAATTTGATTCTTTAATTTTATCATAGTTACATCCTTCTGATCACTGACTGTGAGTCATGTGGAATACTTTGGCCTTCATTTCAGTGGATTTGTTTCTTTTTCCTAGTTTACTTAAGGTTACTGATGGGCAGGAGTTGGATTTCTCTTTTCTCAAGATAGATTTTTGATTCAAACAAATCAAGAGAAACGTCTTTGCTAAGTACCTCAATTTGCATATTTTTATTTCAGGGTGTCTTTAACAAAGTCAAGTTTTGAAAAAATTCCTCTTTCTAGAGTTTGGCATCGCTCTACTAGATTGAACATTCCTTTGATATATTACCCCCCTCCCCAGCAATTTGTTCCTCAAGGACATTGCATGGATTCTGTGGTGGTGACTGACACTAGCAGCCCCACTAGAGCTGCTTCTTGAGCTGCGCCAAGCCAGGCTCGAGTGTTTTCAGGACAAGGGTCAGAACATCCTCTCCCCTGTGTGCTCCAGAACGAGTTGTTCCAAGAAGCAATTCTCCAAAGGTCAGACTTTCTGAATAAAACCAGTTTAGGACATAGCAGTGGAAATCCTACATAATGATTTTATTAGATTCTTGTTCCTTTCATCTCCCAGAATTTTGTGCTCAGCAGTGTTCTTAGTAGAGATCGGTAGCAAGTAATCCCATGAAAGGACCTACAGTTTTCTGAAAACAAAGGTCTGTTTTCATTGCACAGTTCTGGCTGCAAAAAATCCTGATTGCCTGAATCTTTGAACTGTTCCTTTTC
This sequence comes from Lanius collurio, assembly GCA_020086605.1. Classification (NCBI taxonomy): domain Eukaryota; kingdom Metazoa; phylum Chordata; class Aves; order Passeriformes; family Laniidae; genus Lanius; species Lanius collurio. The sequence continues at coordinate 7,944,029 of JACBWW010000018.1, forward strand.
TCTGTAATCCCCATTATCCTTTGGCTTCCACTGAGGAGTTTCACAGAGAATAACTACAGCTGAGCAAATATAAGGGTTCCCTCACTCAAGACAGTGTGGTGAAGATTGGAGAGGAGGAGGCTTTCCTGGAGGAATCCCTTGTGGCCACAGAGGGAGTGTGACTTGATTTGAAGAGATTCATGCCATTGCAGTGGTGGATTTGTTACAGTCAGACTGTGATTCTTCATATAATTGTCATCCTGTGGGTCTGAAGTTTCAGTGTCTTAAGAGCTCCAAAGTACTCTACTCTAGCCTTTCTGAGGTAGCCTTTAGAGAATATCTTTGAGGTCTGGGAGGAAAGGCAAGGCTCCAGAATACTGGAAAAGGGCAAGCATGAAAGCCTGACTCAAGAAAGAGATGGAAAGGAAAAGGAGGAACCCTCGATTAAGTCAATGCATTTTGAATGCCACATTAGAAGCTGTAGGTTGTAAGTTGTTTGATACTCCATATGGTAGTTCTCAGATACATAATGAACATGCTGGTGTTTTTTAGCCAGCATCTCAACTGTATACTGAGTTGTACATTTGTGGGATACTTCCCCAAATACAGACTAGAAAATTATTAACTATATGCAACTCCATTACAGTAACTCCCATCGTTACATCTTTTAGTGCATCTAAATGATAAAATATGATCTGATTGGAAAACAAAGACAGAAACAGCAAATTTTGTACTAAATGTCAGTTATTTATGTCGATACTGTGCCTTCCTTCATTGGTATTTGAATATAAGTTTCATTTTGAAAGTTTAGACTTCTGTGACTCCCCAGGGCAAGTGGGCAGCTGGTTTGTACTCTGGGGCACTGGAGTCCCATGCTCCCTGCAAGATGATATGCTTAACAAGAAGTCAACTCCACTTCCCAAAAGCTGTTCTGAATGCTGTCTTACAGATTTACCTAAAGTTGTCACTGATTTGAGAACTCCACTGCCCATGACAACAACCCTGCTCCTGAAGGAGTTTGCATTCTCTGGCTTGTTTAGGTTGAGCATCAGCCACTTGGCACTCGCGTAGTCCGTCCCTCATTGCTGCTGGCACTGGCTCTTAGTGGAATTGTCCAAATTAAATATAGTGGGAAGATAGAACTGGATTTCTTGGCGTGTTGAGAAATGTTCAGTCCTTCCTTGCGGAGCAGGGAGCAATGACCACAGGGCAGTCTGTGATGTTCTGGTGCCCTGAGAATTGCTTATGCATAGGAAGAGCTGGTGAGGTAAAAGGAAGGCTGTTTGTGACAATCCCCTCAGCAGGTGTGCTCTGACCTGGGTTCTGGCTGGCAGATCTCACCACCTGCTATGGACACTGCTCTGCCTGCACTAGCAAGGTGAGTTCATCCTTCCGTGCAAGCCCTCAGCCCTGGGCCTGTATCTACAGTAACAGAGTCAACTAGAATTTGGGAGCTGTCTCGTCATGAACTTCCCTGCGAGTTTTATCCCTCAAGTTACCCAGGCTGTGAGCTCCAAGCAGGAACTTTGTGTGGAGTCTCATTCTTTCTTCTGTGGTGGGAGTGAGGGCACTGCCATTCCCAGGAGCAGTGAGGTGGATAAACATCCTTTTGTGCCTTTGGGGGAACTGTGGGTTGCAAGATCGTGGCCTATTTCAGGATGTCCTAGCACCTGCAGCTCCCAGATATGTGAGTTTGTGATCATTTGGGGTAGATTGACCTATACTTATAATTCAATGTATTTTAACAACTCTTTAATATTTAATAAAATTTCCTCACTTTACAAAAATACCAAATATTCTTTAGCTTGAGGAGAAGATGCCTCTCTGGCCCTTAAAACATTTAATGGTGAAGGGAATGGCTCTGTATGTCTCAATGGGAGTATTGTAGAAGACATTATAATTCCATGTAAGGCTTTACAGAGCTGGAAGTGGTTTTCAGGGCAAAAGACAGTTTAGAGAAACTTTTTTTTTCAGAAGAAGTTACACATTTTGTACTTCACATGAGCTTTGTGGGTTTTATAGTGTTCACATAAAATGAAGCTCTGTCATCCTGGCTGGCAAATGGGGGAAGAGCAGGCAGTAGTAGTGGAACATTCTGGCCCTGGAGATCATGGGCATCTACCTTCTCAGGACCCTGAATCCTTCTCTGCCAGCCCAGCAATCCTTCAAGTGAACTGTGTTAGAATGAGAAACCTTGGAAATGTAGGAGACTGGCAACAGGAGCTAATGAGTCTTCCATGATCTTATATCCATATCAAATTTTTATTTTTAGTTTAGGGATGCTTTGGTTTCCCATCTGTGCAGCACAGTGCCTCAGGCAAGCTGGCAGAAGCCTGGGCATATTTCCACCAGAAGATAGGTTTCCACTGTAGTTGGCCTTTTCTACTGCTAAATGCTTTGGTTTTGATGAATCAGCATTTTCCTATGGAAAAACATTCCTTTGGAGAATTTCCAGTCAGAATGAAACCAAGATTCAACACGTTGCAAAATCCCTCCAGAACAGGACTTATTCTCTATAGCTGTACTTCTAAGCAATTTTTCTCTTCCTTGGTTTCTCTGTATTATAATAAAATAACAACACAGATGCAAATATCACTAGTAAAAGTATTTATAATGAGGATAACTATTTTTCCCACTGGAAAAAATATGAAGTGTATAGACATTTAAATGTAGGACCTGGAAAGGAGGTAAAAATCTTTCAGATTCCTGTGTGGTGAAATCGTGAATTTTGAGACCTTATTTTGCAGTGTAGCAGTATTAGAGGTCATGGAAAATAAAAATAGTTTAAACAATTCAGTATTTGCTTTGCATTCTCCTCATAAAACAGACTTGAATCTAGACACATATTACTGAAAATCATAAATTTGATCAGACACTTGTGAACATATGTTTATATTCAGCTCTAGTTGATTTTGACTTCGTGTTTCTTCTGGCTATCTATCCTGGACCAAAAGATAGCTCAAGCTCTTGGAAAAGGACTATGGCTGTAAATCAGTGTGGGTGTGAGCAGCAATAAATACAGACCTTCTCTCTTGTCCTCTATAACACAGCAGGTGTGAAACAAGCCATTAGTTCAGACTTGTAATTGTGAGAAGGCAACTGTACATTTGTCATGCAACTTCACATCCTTCCTTCCACAAATTAGTCATTCCCTGAAAATGAGTGTAGTTATATTGTTTGATTGCATGTGTAACTGATGTTAATAACCTTCCTTTTTATTGGATTAACAGTTTAATGCATCTGAACTCACCTGTTCCTACAGGATTTGCACAGGATGTTTCACAGTCCATGTCAGCTTCCTACCTAAGTTCAGCTAAGCCATAGATAATCCTTTTGCCTGAAGGTGAGGTAGCAAGTTAAGGGTAGTTCAGTGACCTTTGGCATTTTTTTAAGCAGCTGAAGTTGAAGGATGAGCTCTGGGCACAACCTCATCCCTGAAGATTCTCTCTCTGAATAAAATTAAAAATGAAAAAAATAAAGGAGGGAAAAACTCATCACTTAAGTTGCAATTCAGAGACCAGTTTTTGCTTCTGCCATTTTTATTGCAGGCAAAGAAGGCAATGCAACTTGATAGCTGTGTCATCCTGTGGAAAGAGATCCACCTGTGACAAAAAGCCCTCACCTGCCCCTACAATTGTTTTGTATGGAATTGCAGGTGGGCTGGAACTGGGGTGAGCTGATCTATGACTACACAAGCTCTGCCACTCACAGATCATCTGTTTCAATGGCAGTGCAGTCATGGCTGGCTGAGTCTGTTGGGTGAACTTCTAGAGGTGCAGCATTTCATCCCCCCTCTAACCAGCACTTCCCCTGAGAGGAGACTTTTGTAGCAGGTAAGACCTTATCTCTTTACACGTTTAAAAGAGCTTGTTGCTTAATGCTGTTTTATTTCTCTTATCCCTCCTGCTGGGTCTGCCCTGTTGTTTATGCTGTGTGGAAGCAGAGGAGCACTCTAGTTAATTGTGATGAGATCATAGATGCAGCTGAAAAATGAGCAATAGCAACAGCAACATAAAATCCCTTTATTTTACATCTTCCAAAAAGAGAGAGAAAAACAAAGAAAACTGGAAAGAGGAAAAAATTGTGTATTATACCTTTTATAGTTCTGAGCTGCAGAAGGCAATCGAAAAATATAGCAGAGCTACTTGGAAAATTTTAAGTAGCTGTTTGATGACTGTATGTAGATCTGGGAAGAATAAACATTGTGAATTGTGGAATTTAGTTAGTCTAACTAGAAATAAAACTGAGGCATTAATTTCCAATCAGTGTGATCCAAAGTCCAAGCATGTTTATATTCAGAATGAAGGATTTCTATCTTTCTCTAATTGGAGACTCATCTGCTTAGAAGACTGTATGCTGAGGGAGCTAAACCAAATTTCTCCCCATGCAGAAGTCAGACAGGATATAATTTAAAGAATTTACTTTCAGCACCAAAACCAGTAGTCCATTTCCTAAGAGACTTGGCATTTGTAGCATGGAGTTCATCAAAGAGGCTGACTCAGCATTAGGTGAGCTCCAAAGACCACTGAGTTGTGTATCTGAATGTTGGGTGTCTTCTTTAGACCTTGGTTAGGAAGAAAACTTGCTATGAGTTGTGGTAGCAATAAAACCCAAAGGTGAACCCTCTCCCTGCAGGAGAAGGGTTTAGCTGTACTAAGCCATGGGAGGGACAGAAGAACACAGGGTCACAAGAGGGTGAGGTTTCTCTTTGGCTAGATCAGTACATATCTAGTGTGAAAGTGCACCTGCCTCAAGAGGCTGTTCAAAAATTCTGTACTCTGCATTCTTTAAACATGGAAGGCAAAGTTCTTTTGCCTTTTAGGAAGCAGAATGAACACAGCATTAGTGGAAAAATTTCCAAGGGTAGGATTGAGCTTATTTTTCTCCCATTTAGATTAAAAGGAGCCTTCCCTCTGGTTGAGGGCTCAATTTGAGCTGATCTATAGGGTGCAAAGTTCTCTCAAAACCTCTGATGTGGGTGAGATCAGCTTGCTACAGGACTAAGGCTTTCCTGTGAAGACTTTGATGGTTTGTAAAGCACTGATTCAGCACATCCACTGTAGGCTGGGTAATTTGCAGGACATGCTTTATTAGCCTATAGTGGCTTGAAGAATAAGTTGAAGCTTGAGCTAGAAGTTCACTGCTGATTTTTTCCAAAGAGCTAAAAACACTTCAAATTTCTTAAGTGACCAACACATTATATCAGCAAAATTTTATATGCAAATACTTTTGTAACAAACTGAGGTTGTCACAATTTTGTATTAATATAGATGTTCTTTAAATTAATCCAAGATACCTAAATTGTAATCCACACCAGGCTTTTTTTATTTGCAAACTGCAGATATTCCACCTAGCTCAGGGTGGTTACCTGGAGTCTGAAATCAGCCATATTCACTGCTCCTAAGAGATCATTCAAATTGCTTTTCTGCAGTAACTTTCATCCAACTTACATTTTGGGTTTTTTTCCAGTTTAATGGAACCTTTGGCTCAGGTTTGTAATGCAGATGGCTTTATAGAAATCTTTAATGAATATGTTGAACCTGGGTCACTTGAGCTGCTTTCAGCTGATTTAATGATGATTTCTGCTGTTATCAAGATCCCAGTTTGGGACCAGGCACCAGTATTTTCCTTTCTTGCAGATAAACTACCCTACTCCAGAAGGGAACATACTACTGAGGGAGGGAAATTTAGCTTATGATTGGATATTAAGTAGCTAAGAAGGGACAAATATTTTTCTCTCTTTCATATATACATATGGTTGTTAAATATTTCAGAAACTATCTTGTTTTCTGAAACTAATGAAAGTTTGTTAATAGTAGAAATGGTTTAAAGCAATTCAGCTATTCTAGCAATGCATGTAGAAGTTTTGGAAAATTTTCTACAATTTATTCTTTCTATGGAAAAAATGCTTTGTTAGCAAGCCAGCTCCTGCTTCCAGCACCATTTTAGGCCAAACTATCTTGAATTGGTCCTAGAACCAGCTGTCTTTTTTGGTTCAGATCAGAATGGACACAGACTGAGATTTGAATAGCAGCTTGAGCTTTTCAGTTGTTTGCTACTGCTTCAATTTTGTATTTAAATCACTAATGATCAGTTGATGATTACTATTCCATGAGTGTTTATAGTCCCAGTGTCCACTTTGTGAAATGAGCTGGTATAGACACCAGTAGAAAAATGATCATAGCCTTAATCCTCTGTTCTGTCTCTGGCACAATTAAAAACTAAGGAGAAGGTGAACATCCTCATTCCACTTTTGACTGGGTTTATTAATAGATTTGCATTTATCAAATTAGTTTTTGCTAGACTTTCATTGTGTCATAGGTCAGTATTCTATTTGGGTACTCAGAGGGTGGTTCTGGAAGTGGAAAGCAAATTCTTTTTACAGCCATGATTTATCCTCATCTTGAATAGTGTATCATATTAGCAAAACATTCATAGTGTGAGAGATGTATGAGTGAAAGTATTATATTAATAGTTTAAAGTGGAGATGGGCCAGAATTCTTCTCTGATGTGTGTATGTAATAGAGTGACCAAAAAAAAGGAAATCTGAATGCGGTAAATCTAATTGTTGCTCAATTCACCATCAGAAAACAAGAGAAAGTTTACCCAGCTGGCTCTCACCAACTGCTAATAATAAAGTATATTTCTACCATCCTGTAGACTCCAGTAATATTTTTACCTGGGTGAACAGCAGCACTCGGCTGGCAATAAGTGGAGGAAAAACTAGCTTTATTTTTTTAACTTTCTTCTCTTTTAATTGGGTATTATTGACAATATTTACTTACTTGGGGTGTGTCATGTTAGAGATCTTCCCCACATGGTAGCCCTGCAGCTCCTGAGGAGCTGCATTCACCCCTCTCTGGTGGCAGTGGGAACCCTGCAGGGTGCCGTGGTCTGGCACTGATACTGAGGTGGGACTCACTGGCCAAGCACCAACACCCAGACACTCGGAGCATTGCTGGGGTGCCCTCTCTAGATCTCATGTCCAAGGGGACAGGTTGGATTCAGAATGATGTCCAGCTCTGTCATGAGTATTTTGGATTATAATGGACAAATCTTTTTATTGCTTTGTTTCTCAGTTTCCCCACAATAAAATGAAATAATGCTGTTTACCTTCTCAGAAGAGGGTGACAAGTTTGCAAGCAGGAAATGTGATGAAAGTTAGACAACAATTTTATTTTTAAATATTGGCACTTAATTCTTGAATACTATCAATGATTTCTGAAGACTTTAATTTCTTATAACCAGGTCTGTACCACCTATATTCACCTCCCTGTGCTGATGCCTTTAGATGTTCTACTCCACAGCTACCATGGAGATTTCTGTAGGGTTCTGGTATAGTTCTGGGCAGTCAGGCTTCGAGATAAGTAGGCCCTCTGTGGATGCCTCTCTGGTTTTTTGAATGCATTGGAAAAATCATCAGAAGGAAGTGAGAAGAGAAAGCACAGGCGTTTCAGAGAAACAAGATTGTGTCTTTGCTGTAGAGCTCAGATATTATGCTAGTCTGATCCCTTACAACAAAATATTGGCATGTTATAATCCATGCAGTTATTTTCTCAGTGTGAAGCAGTGGTTTGCAAAGACTTGATTGCAAGCTGCAGCTTTCTCTTCCCCTCCTCAGTGTTCCATCTCCATTACCCTAATGTGCTAATGCAGAGAACACTGCAGGGTACCATCAGATGTCTTGCAGAAGGACACCTGCCAGGTGACAAGTGCTCCTTTCCATGCTGCCATGTTGGACTCTGCACCTTGATTGCCTTTAAACTGGTCAGTCTCCCCAGACAGAAAAATGCTGTGCTGAGAATCAGCTGCTGCACGTGTGTGACAGTACTCCCTGGAGTGTATCCAGCAGCTGGCTTAGAAATTCAAAGCCGCTTCTCTAAGAACAGGACATGATTTAATATATTTAGAGAGGGGTCTTATCAAGGTTAATAAAATTCTCTGTACACTCTGCACATCCATCTATAATTTGCTTTAGTCAGGAAGTAGATGAGGGTCTCAGTACTGCACCCCTTTCCTGAGGGTGCTTTGCTGCACAAGGCTCGGCACCCCCACCTTGTGCTCAGGGCAAGGGATCTGTGCTCATGGACAGCTGATAATGGTTCTGTTTGTCAGTATTGCTCTCTGCAGAGCTGAGTATTTCTGTCTACATGGTTCTGGGGCAGAAAAGTTGAAAGGGTTGAAAATCTCGCATTTTGGCTTCTCACATATGTTTGGGATCTGCATAATGCCAAGTGAATTAGCCAGGACAGAGCTCTGCATCAACAAAGCTGCAGTGAAGCTGCCTCTGAGCTGGCTCTGAACAAGATCATTTCAGTATCTGTGTATGGGGAAGGAGAACTCCCTCAGTTGCCTTAAAGGAGGTGCTGAACCTTGAAGCATGAGTTCCTGGGTCCTAGATACATTTAATGGAGGGAGCAAGCAGTTCCAGGATGTGACCCCGCCTGTATCACCCTGCCCAGCTGATCTCTGCCCACTGACTAAGGAGAGTCAGGATTCTGACAGACACTCGGTGGGAATTTGTCATCCTGCAGCATAGCCAGAGGGCAGAGCTTTTCTGCATGTACTATTTATGTTTCTTATGACTGCTTAGATCATGGTGTTCCTTTTGCTTTTTTTGGCTAGGCCAGGTATGGACTTTAGCATTTTTTGGTTAAATTGTTTATTGGCACAAGATAATTGAAGAGTATTGCATCTCCTCAGTGCCGTGCTGGGTTAAAGCACCACCAAACAGTGCCTTTAAGCTTTGCACATCCTCATTGTGTGGTACTGTGGTTAATGCTGCAATGAAAGACTGGCCCCTTGCTATGCAATATTAAGGAGAAAAGGATATAATTCAATACTTCTACTCTGGTAGTTAAACATGTCATGTTTCCATGCAGTAGTACTAATGTGAAGGGAAAGGTAACCCAGACCAAGACTGTCAGCTTCCAAAGTGGAATTTCACTGCTTCGTGGAATTCACATGGGTACGCTGCTGATCTGACACAATGACACAGCCTGTATCTGCTGAAGTGACATGAAATCTAGGGCTTGTCACTGTTTGGACCACCCAAGCCCTGTCCCCGAATCATGGAGATGTTAGGTTGGATAAAGGACTCACTGTGTGCAAAGAAAAGACAATTCTATTCCTTTTAGAAGACGTAGGATACTCAGATATAGTATAAGCAGCAACTATAGAGAAGATTTAATAATTTTGACTCATGTGCACACTTTGGTTCAAAGCCTCTTGAACGTAGTTCCAACCAGATAATGTGAGGAACAGGATTGTATTAAAAGACTGCCAGGGTAAAAGCCATGTACACACACAAGATGGAATAAATCTGTAAAGAAAAGTGTTTTCAGTTTAATACTTTGGGGTTTTTTCCCACTCCTTCCTTCATCTGAACTCAAATCATATCCAGAAATATTTTAAAGAACCACCAGTCATTCTGCATTGAGTTGGGGGTGGATTTGGTGGGAACATTATTTTTTTTTCCCTGAGCTCAGACACAAGTGGGTGGTATTTCTCCTGTGCTTCTGCTGTTATTGATAAATAATCCAGGATGTTAATCTGTATGTTGGGGACCTTAGTAATCAGGAAATTTGTGAAAAGTAATGACTCACCTGAACCTTCAAGCTAAAGATCAGCTGTGATTCACCTAGATTCTCTAAATTGCCTCATTTTAGGTTTAAGACTTTAATCTGCTTTAGATCTCATTATCAGGGAAAAACAATAAAGAAACCTTGCATATATGTATATTTTTTTCTATAACACCTGACTTACCCCTCTAGGGGTATGACACCTGACTTACCCCTCTAGGGGAATAGGTTCATAATTCTGACATACTTTTATTAAAATAGGCAGCCTAAAATTTTTTTTAAATGCATAGCCTCACAGGAGTTTTATTAGATTTGCCTTATGTTATGTTGTCTTATATTATATTTGACTTATTACATTCAACTGTAGAGAAATCTTTTTGTAAGCAGGGAAAAAAAAAATCCAGAGATGGAAAACTACTTATCCAGCCAAAGAGAGTGCAATTATAGAACAGGCATCTAAATCTTCCACACCATTGTTAAAAATTACTGCTTAATTTTTTCTACTTAAAAAAAATCATAAAGAGAAGTTCTTGGGACATAGCAAGTCAAAATAAGGACACTTTTACAAAATAAATAAGATTTTCACATGAGAATCACTGTTTCCAACTCAGCCCAAATCCTTTTTAAGCTTTTAGAGAATCACTGTCATTTCTGTGCATTCTCTTCTGTTTGTTGTTTAATCCTGTGTAGCTTGTAAATCAGTTACTTCACTGCAAGTTTGTGTTTATGCACCTAAAGTTAGGCTACTTTATTTGTTGAGGGTGGTTATAATTCATTCAGCTACTGGCAAGAAGGCAGATTCCTGTGTACTATTCACACTATTCTGGTACACTGGAAAGAAAACTGAATGATCAGGGTGAGAACTGCTTGGGTGCTAACATTTCCTAAGTGCTTTTCTCTTGGGAAGAGCACTTAAGGTCTAGTGCAAAGTTCTTTATTGCTGCAAGGATAGGAATCTTGTCCAAACAAAGTTTAATGCTGCATGGTAGAGCCTATGTAAAAAAAGTCTGAAGGCAGTCCTGAAATCCAAATTACCCTGGGGGGGTGTTACTATTTTTTAATACCTGTCTTATTCTTTTGATAGAAGAGCAAAGTCTCAAAGTAAAAGCCAAACTCACATTCATACCACACTAAACTGCAAAAATGGAAAAACTGATCTGGAAATAAGTAACTGTAAAGTCAGAAATATCACTGTGGCACCCCATATGTGCTTTGTAGATGAAGGGCCTCATGTCCCATTTTTGTCTCAAGGCCAATTACCTTTGGGTTTCCGGTCTGGCTCACACCTGAGGGGCCTAGAGCAGGAGCTGGGGCTATGCCACAAGAGAGTCAGGACCCTGGAGCCAGCCCTCAGTGACCCAGGGCTGCATGTGTAACTAAAGGGGAAGGTCTGTACTGACATCTAGAAATTTATTCCTATTTTGAAGACATGATAAAAATATGGTGCTGGTGGAGAAATCTAAAACCCCCAACTGCTCAGATTAAGGAACAAATACTGGTGGACATCCAGCCCCTGCTTCCATATTAAAAGATTTTGAGGCATCCCTTGTGCCTGGAATCCTTTAGCAGTACTAGCTTAGGCTGGTGAGGGTAACACAGCAAACACAGAATCTGTAACTTGGATACCTCATCTCACACCTTCTCTTGTTGCTTGACTTTATGCCGTTTTCCTTATGTCTCATTTAGTTTTCTTAGTTTTTTAAGCAATTCAGAGTTACCATAATTTTCTGAAAGTTTTGTGCCATACCAGACGCTTCTATACCTTGATAAATGTACTGTTTATTTGTCTTGTGCAACATTTTTCTTCCTCTGCTTCTGCCCTTTAGTTTCACAGTGTCATTCAATTCTAATCTCTTCCAAACCCCTGCAGGAGTATCTGGAATTTGGTAGCACTTTTCTCCTTTGTATTCTTAAAATGAAAGTTTAATCACAATACAGGTTCCCCTCTGAAGACTTGCTTTAATAGGATTGTTCTTGTTTTATTTTTTTCTACACCTGAAGCTCAGGCTTCCTCCTGGCTCAAAGGGGATTTGAAATTGGGTGCAAGTTATCTGTAGATGAGGGAAAGGAAGTGAGCATGTTTTGATGCCCACTCCTGAGGCAAAGGGACAAGTTTCTACTGTTCTCAAGATTTACTGTATAGCTTTAATACCTGTCAGTTGAAGGATAACAAGAAATTATATTGGAAGTGCTTTGGATGGAAAGTTAACAGTGCCTGGATTATGTGTTTTTCTGGGGGCCAAATATACAGTAGAAGTTAACTTATATAAGCTGAAGTGTTCATGAAACTTGGACAAATTCTCCAGGGTCCTGTCCTTTTAAGTGCTGTCTTAACTTTGTCAAGTTTAAAAGTCAAGCCCCCAAAACTGTGGAGCCACAATCCACATTCCATTGGATTCTGTGTGCTTACTGGTATTACTGTGTGTCCATGGAAGGCAAATGGAACAGGGTTTTAACCTGGCCTGTGGGACCAACAAGACATTAATTTCTTGTCTGATAGAGAAATCCCATTCCTTTTGTGGACAAATCTGTGTGAAAGCAATGCCACAGGAGTTACAGAAAGAACACAGAAAAGAAACTTTTTCTCAGCTGTGAGCAGACAAGATACTGTGGTTTAGAAGACAAAACAAGAGAAAGTTATCATCAGTGTTAAGTGCAAACTTAAACCTGGCAGCTTTAAGTCCAGCTCCATCATCTTGCTTGCACAGGAGTCCATCAGTCTTCAGCTCCCCAGTGACACAATGCTGCCTTTTGCTGGCCAGCCTTCGCTAACATGGATCCAAAGGGTTTGGTATGGGCTGCAGGCTGTACAATGAACAGAACTTCCCTGAAGTCAAGGAGGCCTTGTCATGTGCCACAGAACTACCCATTCAGAACTCAATTTTTCTGTGTGCCCAAACCCAGCCTTATTCATTTTTCCTTGGGAATTTCACTAGCAAAGTTGTCTTAAGAGCCTAATGAGAAACACTGGGCAGCCTCCACCATTGCCATTGGGATTTTCCCAACCTCATATGGGAGAGACCACAGTGAGAGAGGGTACAGGGTCATTTTATGAGCAAAGACACATTTGTGCTCCTTTCTCTGAGAGGCCTTTCATTGGAAAAAGAAACATTTTAAATTTTGTTCAGGGCCCTCCTTCCATTTCCCCTTTCCTCTGAGTTGCATCAAGAACTTTTAAGTCCCTTTGCTATGACTCTGTGCTCCCCTTTTGCCTAGGAACCTTTCTCCAGAACCTGCTTACGTTCACAGATTACCAGTGCTATCAGGACTCAGTTTTGCTTAAGCTGCTTCTTTTTCTCTCCATTTCAGATGTACAATGACTTCTAGTGTGGGATTTAGAACGAGTCCAAGCACACTGCTGGTTAGGTTTGAGCAAAATAGTCTGTAAGGAAAGCATGACAGACTGACTTACCTTTGTATCCAGACTGTGTGGCAAGGGACACAGCAGAATAGCCCCATATTATGGGGTCAGGCCTGCCAAAATGTACCTTACAGCCTCAGTTAGGGAGCAAGAGGGGTTTTTTCTCTGTAATGACCCCAGCTTATTCCAGTACTTGATAAGCTTTTAAATATTTTTTGAAATTCCACTTTAGTTGAAGACACTAAGGAGATGGTCAAATCTAACTGATTTGTCCCCTTTATTCTGGTGTAGCAAAAAAGGTTGTAACAAATATGTATAACAGAAAAAGGCTAAAATATTTGCACTATGTTATGTTGTCTTATATTTGACTTATTACATTCAACTGTAGAGAAGTCTTTTTGTAAGCAGGAAAAAAAAAAAAATCCAGAGATTTAAAACTACTTATCCAGCCAAAGAAAGTGCAATTATAGAATAGGCATCTAAATCTTCCACACTATTGTTAAAAATTACCGCTTAATTTTTTCAATGTAATTGGTCTTTTTAGTAGCCTTTATTTGTTAGCTTACATATGACTTCATAATTGCAATCAAACCTGATGTGAGAAAATTCCTGTTATCAATCATTTTTCTAAAAGAAAAAGGACTTTTGTTTCTGATAAATTTAAATAGATTCAGAAGAACAGCATCTCATTCAACAATCCTGCAATCTTTTTTGCTAGGTTTTTTTGTCTCTCTGCCTTTGGTGCACAAGCATTCACTGCAGTAATAATGACAATGGCAAAGTTCCTGTCAATGTTCTTTGCAGCTCTTTGCCACTTTGGTGAGTACTGTATTTCTCTTATGCAGAACTGCACAAGTATCTTTTCTTTGCTTTCAGCAGAGGTAGCTAGTTTTCTCTTAGCAGAAACTCTGCTTCAGTAGCTGTGTGTTCTGCTAAGCTTGTCTCAGGAAGTTCCTGGAAATTTCTTCCCTGTCAGAGCTTTCTGCTTTGCTCTTTGACACAATAACCTTTAAGGCATAATAGTCTCACAGGAGAATTTCATTAATTTAAGCCCCAAATGGTATGAGATTGGCATGTGGATCTTCTAAAGCTGTATGAATGAGAAATGCCTTTTGGGCCTATTTGGAATCACATCAACTGGCTTCATCTTCTCTGCTTAACTTTATAGATGTGATAAGTATGCCTCAAATTTTGTGTGTATTACAGATTGGCATTACTTTTTTTTTTTTTTTAATCCAGTAGAATACAGATGATTTCCTGTGGCATTCCACTTCTGGTTTGGGGGTCTTGGAGAAGCTGTGTGTGGTGATGCAGTAACTTCTCCTGAGACGGGTGAACCTTATGCACAAACCTGTCTGACTCAGGTTTTGCTGCATCAGGTGAAAGCAGGCATAAGGTACTTAGCTTAGGGACTAAAACCGGGCTGTCAGGGGCATGTGCAGATGGGGGGACCCTTACTTGAGATAGCAGATGATGCACATTTTACCATGTAAAACCTGCTTGCTTGTTTGCTTTTATCTTGTACCTAAATTCAGTTATAATAATTATAATAATGTCTACTTAAATCCCTTTTACAGTTCAATTAGTTGCTGTATTTACCTCACACTTATTCTCAAACCATAACTCTGTGCTTTCTTCAACAGCTGTCATACTTCAGTGCAGACTAACCTCTTTTCCTTAGTGGGGAGTATATGAGTGTGACTGTTTCACACGTGCATTTTATGATCACAGTCACTTGCATACTGCTTTAAGTTCTGTGGGGATAAAAGACTACATAAATCTCTGATTATGGTTATTATGACCATGTTAACAAGAGCTGGCTGAGGAACAAGAAAGTCTGTCTTGCAACAGCCCCTAAGGTCTTGAAATTCCACATTGGATCAAGATCAAAACTTTTACTGTCTGTGAAGTAGAGCTGTTGAAACATCCATTTTCAGATTCCCAAGTAATTTTTTTTTTTTAATTTGGGATCTTTGTGACTTCACTTGAGAACCCAGATACCTATCTTAAAAAACTTCAAAATTTCATTAAATAACATTTTATTTAATGAAAAATGTTTTGTAGAAAACATTTCCTTTTGAAGATGAAAACACCACACATTCTTATTCTCTGCTTGCAGAAATGGACACTTACTGTATTTCTTTACTTTTAGAGCTTTGGAAACAGATCCTAATGGAGATGAGATTAATAAACGATTAACAAGGGTGTGCATTTAGGGTGTCTACCTTAAAAGAGAGTACACAACTGGTCTGAATGTCACTCCCTTGGCTTTGTGCCCTGCTTGCTTTCTTCGGTCACTCATGTGACACTTGCCAATTTTCAGTTACCACAGAAAACAGGTCTTTAAAACACACAGGGAGAACTATCAGATAAGGCCAGCATGCAAAATGCATTGTGTTGAAATGGAATTATTAGGTGACCTCTGGGAGAGTGGCCAGGGGGAAGGTGGATAACTGTGTGTCTTGAAAATAAATTGTCCTTCCACTGCCTCAAAGAAGGAATGTGTGAATGATATCAAAGGTCTTTTACCAACAGGGGCTTTCAAACGTGTTAAGAAAGCAGAGCAGCTGCACAAGGTCTGCGAGGCTGCCCACACGTAACTGCAATTCAGAGCACGAGGCAAGCATCTCAGGCCATGCTCAGGTGAAGAATGGGCAGTTCTTAGTGAATAATTTTGCCATTGTTAATCCAGATTTCATTCTGTGTGTCCTTAAACTTTGCAGGGACAATATCTTCAACTATTAGTGTGTTTCAGACTGACATTTTTTACTCTTTTACACAAAAGAGAGAACTACACATAGCTTAAATGTGGCAGGGGAAGTGAAATCTGGCTATGTGCTGTGTGCTTGGAGCCTCTCCAGGCTTCAGAATGGAAAGTTCCCATCAATCTCATGTGGAATTTGCCCATTATGTTTTTTCTTCATACTCCAAAACACCATTTTGAAAAATGGATGTATTCCTTGTGTTAGAGACTGGACAGTATTGTAGAAAATAATCTGTCCACAGAATTACAAGAGAGACTTTTACCTGCATCCAGGCAATGATTCCCTTGGTTCTGCTTATATAGGATCTTCCCCCTCCCTCCATTCTTCAACCTTCTCATGTGAGGAATGCATTGTCTCAATTAATTTCCAAATATCTTGTGTTTTTTACCATCTAAAATTTCAGCTACTTGCCAGCTCACAACAAGGAAAAATATAAAATAGGGATTGTCTGAGTTCAAGCTCTCTTCTGTATTTTCTGGATGAAGAATATTTTTGGCACTGGTAATCTTTTCCACCAACCCTTTTTTGGAAACATGGAGGGCAGAGATAATGGTCTAAGTGAGGAGGGGCAATAAACTTTTTTGACTTTTTGTAATATAGTGATGTGGTAATATCTGGGACATGTCCATGTGGTCTGGTTGTTTGATGTTGAGCACTCCTGTGTATTTCAAAGCTGCAGCTAAAATTTCCCAGGAATAAGAGCACAAAGAAAGTGACTGGAGGGGACAGCTTGAATAATCATAAATACCCTTCTGAATTTTATCTCCCAGGTCCTTCTTGTGTTTCCTTCTTTCAAGTGTTTCTTCTGTTGGGACACCAAGCCCCACAGAACAGGTGGAGTGGCAGCAATCCTCACATACATAAAATTAACAAGGAAGACACAGATGGATGTTTGGGTGGGTTTTTTTGGTTGGTTGGGTTTTTTTGTTATTGCTCTTTGTTTTATTGGGTTGAGGGTGTTTTTTTTTTTTTTTTTTTTTGTTTGTTTAGTTTCGGGTTTTTTTGTTTCTATTCGTTTGTTTTTCTTTTTGTAACAACTAGTTTAAGAATTTCTTGTAACTAGGCTTATCTACTGCTCATCCAGCAGACAGGAGTGTTTTGTTTATTTTAGCTTGATGGCTAAATCCTTTAAGCCTCTCAGAAACTTACTCCTGCATTTCAAAGAGCTCTGTGAATAAAATGTGAAGACAAATATAAATATACAGAGTGAACTGTCACCCTAACATTACTTACTTATTACTTACCGTGCATTTGCTTGTAATGATTTGAGTGTCTTTGTTTCAGTTCATTTCTGTAGTCTTGGTCTTGCTGTTCTTGGTCTGCTGCCCTTGTCATTCATGTGTTCCCCATAGTAGTTTTTTCAGGATTTCTTCACTTCTAAACCTTGTAAACCTTGCTCTTCTGCTTGCTGTTGCTCCCAGTCACTGTAGCAAATCTAAAAGATTTGGTCTGAAAACATGTAGCTCCCATTTAAAGACTAAATTGAAGCTTTTCCTGAGAGACTTAGAGCAGGCTGGTGTCACGGATGTGTGTCCTTTGGAGCCCAAGAGAAGGCTGTGTTGCTCTCAGGGTACTAGTGTGGCTCTCCATCTCTCACCAGTTACCTAACTTCAGAAACCATGATGATTTAGTCACCTTGGGCTCTCCTCTGCTCTCAGATGTAGATATTGCTGATCAGATAGGCAGGCACCCATGACCAGACTAGAGAAATACAACCAATAGTGTCACACAGTCCCCCACGTTCTTTCACTTCTCTGCCTTGACTGCCTTCTCTCCAGTTCAGATCCAGGACATGGCTCCATTCAAGTTCTCTTGTGATTTTTCGATCATTGACTGATAGAGGGAAACACTAGGAAGACATCAAACACTTGTGGGTTGTGTAGATGGCAAAATGTAATGGCTTTTTGTAGAATGTAAAGTAATTACATGGTTAAGCCATAAATCCAATAAAGGAATAGGGTCGTGTTAGTTAAAGGACTCCAGAGATTGCCTCTGCTGCCACGAAAATCTGTTAACACATCACTGCAGGAAGTGACAATGTGCCCATGCAAAATGAACATTATTTAAAGTAGCTGCATCACATAGGAAGCTAATTCCAGAGCTGCAGTTTTAATGACTTTAACATTCACAAATTAACCCCTAAGCACTTTGCTCATGTAAGTGCAATGTGCAGAATAGATGCATGTTGACACTGCTTTGAGACTTTTTCTTAAA
This sequence comes from Lanius collurio, assembly GCA_020086605.1. Classification (NCBI taxonomy): domain Eukaryota; kingdom Metazoa; phylum Chordata; class Aves; order Passeriformes; family Laniidae; genus Lanius; species Lanius collurio. The sequence continues at coordinate 7,961,929 of JACBWW010000018.1, forward strand.
TTTTCCTGAAGTTTTTTTTCCTAAATCTGTTTGCATTTAGTCTTCCTGGAATCAGTGAGGATGCTAGATTGGCAAGCCAGAAAAGCAGGTGGTTTGCTGCAGCATCCTTGAGGCCTTTTCATCAAGTAGCTGATGAGGTGAACTCTAGCTGGCATGCCATGGCCCACAGGCAGCCTTCTCACCTTTCCCACAGTCCAGGCCTCTTCCAGATCTGGAAAGCCAGCTTGTCTGTCCATCACTGGCAGGAGGAAGATGACACTGTGGCAGATTCACGGGGAGGATGTGGCCTGATCCATGTCCAGAGCAGCCATGACCTGTGGTCAGTGTTCTGTCAGTGCGGCCTTGGGCCAGCACCCAGAGACACATGAACCTGAAACCATCTTCCTCACCACCAGGGATCCGAGCTGCACAGCTGGAACCACCCTGGCAGCATGGTAAAAACACAGCCAGTGGAGCTGGAAGCACGAGGGAATGTAACCCAGCTGCCTCATAGGGTTTGCAGATGGACTCCCCCTGGGTTAATCACTCAGCAGCTAGAAATCAAGTGGAGCTGCTCCCTGAAATGCACTGTGAAAATAGGAATAAAAAAAGAAAAATACATTAAGCCAATCATTATAACAAGGAAAATAAACATGCAAATAAATCATAACAGATCGAAAAGCAGTGAGTTACAAGGACATGTTTTTGTTGGGTTTTTTATAGTTCCCACTGAGCCAAGAGAAGAAATTAAAAAGAAAAAACTTAACTGATGTTGAAATCAAATTGCAGCATTCAGAAGAATGTGATTAGAATATTTGTTTATCCACCCACCTCAAATGCTCCTCTTCTCTTGGGGACACAAATATTGCAATCATAAGAACAATTTTAATTTACGTGGGAAATACATCTTCATTTTGCCCTACTTATAACTTGCTGAAGGGACATGAAACCCAGTGCCAGAAAGTATTTTTATGGGAAGCTTCACTTGATAGATTTGAGGGAGAAAACACTGTGTGATCAGTCAGAAATTGAACTTCTACTGCCAGCAGTGGTGTCGTAGGTGCGTGGTAAATCGTTATGGCAGTTTTCATGTGTATGATTGAAGTGTTTGGAGTTGCTTGTGCAAATGAAATGAGTGGGATTCTGCCAGTGCTCAACAGCTGTGATAAAGTGATCCATTTAGGGAAAGTATCACTTGCAGTCATAGCTGTTGTCTTAATTTTTCATGTGTTCCATTAAAGAAATCTAAGATAAAACTTTTAAGTCAGATGGGGAAAATAAACTCAGCTGACATGTCATCCTTCTGTTTTACTCAATAGTCTTTAGAACTAATATGAATAAAAATACTGCTGTGTTCTGCTTTTGCAACTGTTTTCACTACAAAATGTGCATTTGTTAAAACCATATTTAATGAAAAATGAACCAAAAAATGGAATAACAGCTAGAATAAATGGCTGAGGGAATACAAGGACTGAAATGAGGAATCAGAAAAAAAAATTCTCAAGGTTGTTTTTTAAGTTTTAGTTTGTGATATTTTCTTTGTATTGGTATGGAAATTATTATTAAAAAAATCTGTTTTAAAATGTCAATATAGGAAAAAATATTCCTGGTTGGAGATAAACCAGCACAGCACAAGTACTTCAGATCTGTTGGGAAGTGGCCTGAGCTCTTCTGAGAACATGCTGTATAAATTCAGGACTTTACTTTTCCCTGTATCAGTTTACTACAACGTTATCTATAATTCTGTACTGGAAGATGTCTGCTGAGATGGGCACTGACTTCGTTTTTCACATTTTCTCAGAGGAAAGGTTTTGAACAACCCCAGTGTTTCCATGTATCTTAGCAGAAGTTGGTCTCTGGGATTCAGTTGTTCTCCAAAGTCTACCCTGTTTCTGTATTGCAAAAGCCAGTGGTTAAATTTCTCCGGTAGAAGGTCAGGTCCATGAAAAGCTGATATATTTTTATGTGATCCACTTCAATGAACACAGATGTGCTCCCTTGTCTTACTTTAGACTGAGACAAAAAAGTTTTTACTCTAGGTCTTGAATTTGTATGTGAGGCAGTGCAACCATGTTTGCAAAGGAGCTCTTGTTTTGTATCCTACCATTTCAGTGGTACCCAACTTTCTTTTTGCTATTTACAGCTGAGGATTTTTTTCTTGAAATATAGTTGCAGAAAAATGTGTGTACATCTTGATGCAGTTGATACAGAAATTGAGGTAGTGTTTCCTCTTTATCAATGTTTTTTACTTTAATTGCTAATGAGTATAAGAAAAACTTCAAAGACCTGTGTTTGAGTGCAAAGACAGTTCCCTGAATGACCCATAGCAGATAGCATATACAATGTTGGTTTACTTCCATCAGGCCTAAATATATATTTCCCATTTCTTCCTGAGAGCAATACAGTCATATGAGCAAATACTGTATCCTAGGGCTCTTGCAAGGGCATGTAAGCACTAGGCTTAAAACCAGAGACATCTAAATTGAGATTTCGGAGGTATTGGAAATAGCACGTCTCATCTTGGGGTTTAGGCTCACAGAATACAGAGGTGTAAGCTTTGGTAGAGTGTCTGCTCAGTGTATGAGTCTGCATTTTGATTGTAAAGACAAGCAATATTGGCCTGAGAAGAATCTGGTCTTTGTCACTTGGTTTAAAGAAATGCAGGGTTCTCTAGCAATGATGCCAAATTCTCTTCTCAAACTTTGATTCAGTTAATTATCTTGAGACTTCTGGATTTACCAAGCTCTGACAAAATTTTACCAGATGTCAGAGACCACATGTTTAAGAAAGCAGAAATTGTCTTTTTACTTCATCCAGCTTTCTCATGTCTGCAGTGCCCCATTTAACATCATACATTTTACTTGTAAAAGAAGAGTAAGACTGAAATTTTAATGCTTACCTTTTTTATTAATATTTAATTTTTTTTTTCCCACTGGTTGTGAGGTTTCTCTTGTCAAATCTCCTTGCTCTTTAGTGACTTTTTGTGCCAAGGGCTGTTTCTGTGTGGAGTGAGATGGATTTCCTGGTGTTACTGAGTGACATCAAGAGCCTCTCTCTTGGTTGAGAGCTTGCAGCAACATCATGGGAACAGGCAGTATCAGGAGGATGGAAATTTTCCAGATGTCTTAGACTTCCTTTCAGCAGCTGGGGTCTGGTGAGTTTAGCAGCCAAATCTGCAAGTTTTCAAGCTGAAATCTGGATTCTCTTGGTACTTGGTAGGAAAGCATCTTCCCTGCTCACACCACATGGTGAGATGTGCATGTTTAGCTGTGTGTGCCCCTGAGCTCCCCCAAGAGTTATGGCTCAGGGCCAAAGTCATTGAGTGCTACTGAGGGTGCTGCTGGGGGGCAGGAGGTGAAATCACAGGTGCTTGGTTTGTCCTGGTTTAGAGGTGGCAGCAGGCAGATAAAGGAAAAGTTTTCCAGACTGTAGAAGGCTACTGGAAAATGAGGTGAATAAAGAGTAGGCAGAGTGAGAGACAGTGGGCTTCAATTGCAGCAGGAATGTGGAGATTTAACTTTTGTGTTAGGGAAGCTTTTGGGTGGCTGGAATAGCAAAGCACTGGGTTCTTACCCTGCATCCTCTCCACACCTGACCTTGTGCCATTCATAACAAACAGGGCAGATCTCTGTGATATGACCTCTACAGGGGACTTCTGACCCTGTTTTGAATTATTCAAGTCTCTCAACCTGCATATCTATGGATTGTCACTGGCTATTGCTCTGTGCATTAAGGCATTATGCCGTTCACTGCTCAAGAACAATCTTGTGCTTTCTCTCTGAAGTTCATGAATTTAATTCTGTTCTTTCCTGTTGATATTGGCACATATCTATCAGAGAGAGTACCCTGTGTGTTTTCATTGTGGCCATCTGTCCTGGTATTAACAAAATGATTGCATAATCCAAACAACAGAATCCTTTGAGAGAGGAAGAAAAAGAAAGATACACACGAGTCATGTGGCTGACATGCACCACAGTGATCCAAATAATTGTGGAATCAGAAACAATAATAATGTATTAGATTTCTCAGTGGAAAAATGCTTGATCTTCTGAGGAACAATTAAAAATACAATATGCAATAAAAGCACTCAACTGTAATACAAATGTGTGCCTCAGGCTCCATAGGGTTTATAAAACAAAGTCATCTTGGTGCATTTTAAAACTGAGAAACAATTAAAATGCCTTCTTGACAAGGAGAAAAGACATTCTTTTCATATTTGACTGACTTTCCTATCTGGCCTCTCTCTGCTGAGCACACAGGGAGAGCAGAGGCCAGTCCTGCTCTGCACCAAGAGGTCAGGGTGGTTGTGTCTCCTCGTTCCTCCAACCTTCACAGCATGTTCAAAGCAGCATCTGTAGGCACTGATATTAAGTGGGCTCCTCCTAGAGTGAGACAGATGGGAAATTTGGCTTATTTGTTGTAATTATTGGGCTGATGAGTCATACATGTTACTTGGAAGAAGGTAAGGTTTTAACATGATGGAGAGTCTCAGCTGTCACTGACTCAAATTAATCTATCAGGAAAAGATTGAGACCTGCAAGTAAAAGTGCAGCTACTCAGGAAACTCTGCTAAAACCTGCAGGCATTCTCTGTTCTGTTACAGAAAACAATCCATACAAGTTAATTCATGAAGTAACTTAAAGCTGCTTTGCTTTCTTACCTGAGCCTAAGTTGCACAAGAAGCAACATCATTTCTGAGACCATCCTAGAACTATAGCTGGGGTACAGCTGTGAGTAGCTTTGTGGTACCCTTGGAATTAAAATAGATTTGTGAGTTAGAATGGGACAAATGCAAGTGGTGGTGATGTTTGTGATATTTTTCTTATTAAGAAAGAGATGAGTTCTGAAGTTATTTGTGGTGAAGAATGTAAAAAAGTGCAGTTTTTTTCTAGAATCCCTAGACAAAAACTCTGTGTCTTGCTGTGTGCTTTTTCAGAGTAAGAGCTAAGCTCACCTTGACTCTGAAAATAGACTGACAAAAGAAATTGTATTAAGGTGGGATGATTTCACATTGGCCAATATTCTCACGTACAAAAGGATGATCTACAGTTTAAAAATGAAATTTTGATTATAGTAATGGTTCATTTCACCAACTGCAGAGGTGATAGCATTTTAAAAACTTGAATGTTGAAAAAAAGTGTAAAATCATATTTTTTAAAATTCTCTTTTTTTTGTTAGTCTATTTAAGCTTTTACCCTACAGTTAATTATTTGAATGTCAATTATTTGGTTATGGTGATATTTATAGCACAGATTACTTATTATCTTTGGTAACAATTGTTTTCTCTAATGGTTAGTCTAATTTTGTTTCTTTTAGCTTGGTAATGGCTTGGAGAAGCTCGGCCCATTGTCAAAAGCAGAGCAAGAGCAGTTTCTGATAACTGCTGCCTTTGATGTTCATATTCCATATTCCAAGAAGAGCACACAAGGACTATACCTTTGTGCTCTCAGTAATTTACAATAACCAACATAAGGTTCAGTATGCTGGCAAGCAAAATGTAATTTATTTTACTCTCCCAGAGAAAGACTTTCAATGTATGATGTGTTATGGTTACTGGATAAGAGGATCAGGGGTTGGTGTGATTTATATATACTCTCACTAACGCTTTGCCATTTTTTTCCCGTATATGGGAACTGTGAGGATAAAGAGGGAAGATTTGAAAACTAAAGAATATACTTTTGATCTCCAGGGAAACGTGCTTTCAGATAAAAGACTCTTTGCTGCCCCTTTTTACCAACACAAGTAAGACTGGCAAAAATGACTGCATCCAGAGAAGATGGATGGATCTGCTGGTTGCAAACATTTCATCTTGAGATGATATGCTGTGCTAACTTTGGTTCTCTGTGAAACAGCAGGGTAATGTGCTCTTTACTTTCCTTTTTAGTTAGAGCTGGTGCTTGAGGCAAAAGCCAGCTCTTGCTGTGAGTGTAACATTGGTATGAGGGGCCTGACCAGAAGTCAACAGCTCTCGTGTTGCTCCGAGATTGGTGTGGGAGAGGGTGGGCAGGAAAGCTCTGGCAGGATGATGACCAGCCTGGCCTTTTGCTCCCTTCTCTTCAAGGCATTGTGCAAAGGTCTGGCAGTAGGAATACACAGTGTCAGTAAGGACAGGGACAGGAAGCTGGTGGTGGCAGCTTTCTGCACCAGTCTTCTCCACTCCTGGTTAGTCTAAAACAACTTTTGTGAGCTTCGCAGGTCTTTACTACACTGCTGTTGTTGTAATGATGAACATTGTTCCAGTGGTAAGTAGCCTTTGTGGAAAAATAGAAGACCTTGGTTCCTTCATCTTTTTGGCCATAAAATCAAGGGGAAATTGCAACAAGCTGTTGAATCTCAGCTAAAATTTTTCCACTGGGATCTGTTCCAGTGGAGAACACACGGTGATTTGCAACCAGATAGATTGTCTCTCAAGTCTGTCCAGCTTGAACTTGGATAACTCAGGAGAGGAAAAAGACCCACAATGCTACAACTGCTACAAACTCTGGTTTTGAAATTGCAGAAGCCCTTGTGCAAAGAAAATAGAAGTACAATGGAACTGAATTCAATAAAGACAAGCTGCACTAAGGGTTGTGCCTGGAGCAGGACTCCACAGTTCCACACAGCTTTATTAACAACCAAGAAAGCACAGCCAAGTCTTTTTTAATGAATGTCTGATGCTACAGAAGGGCAATGAGGAACATTGCTCAGAGCATTGCTTGCAAGAAGACTTGTACGGCTGCCTCTCCCTTCCCCAAACTCCACAGAAACTAGGGACAGAGACATATATTGTTTTATTGTGAAGGAAATTGAAACAGGCTCTAAGGTGGAGGAAATCTTGCAGAGCAACCGAAAAGTTTGCCTTGCCCTTGCTTGTGTTTGTGGATTCAAGAGTCTCTCTAGGGTAAAAGGCACTTTGGGGGAGAACTGTGGGAAACTTGTACAATTCTATTCCTTGACCTGAGCAATGAAGAGGGTTGTGCTGGACACAAATCTAGAGCTTGCTTAGAGCAAAGGAAGCTTGCACCATGTTGTGCTTCAGCAATGGGAACCCACCCTGTCATCTCCCCACACTCATCACAGATTCAAAGCTTGCCCTTAAAAGCAGGCCTGTAGTATGGCTCTGGTTGCTGACATTTCTGCTTTTGCTATTTATTTCTGACATTTATTCCCTTGGGCTGAAAGGCTGAGAGGTACAATCTGTGTTTTGACAGACTTGGTTTTTATTTCTTATTGAAGTAAGCTCAGAAATGGGCTTCTTCTTATGGACTAGTGGGGTGGTTCTCTTTTGTGTTGTGGTGATTGTATTTCTTCCTACACTGGTTGTCAGGACTGAACTTTGGATTTATTCACACAACACACATTTGTTGTTGGTTTTCAGCAACATAAATATATGGTGACAAGAATGAGATCCTTCGAAGTGAAGGAGGAGGTGATGACTTACAGTAATGATTTCATCTTTAGCAGACTGGGCTAAAGGGGTGAGTCTTTACCAGAATAAGTGAATAAATGTGAGATATAAATAGAGCATTTGTGCAATCAAAACATGCTCACCTTTCTTCAGCAGGATTTAACCTTTCAGGAACAGTTTAGCATATGCTGATGTGATGCTGATCTGTCAGAATCTGCTGTCTTCAGTACCAGAAAAGAGATACTGGTCACATGTGGCTGCTGACCTTGCCATCTCTCTCATGAGTTAAATGTGAGCTTAAGAATGATGTATTTCTCTCTGCCTTCAAAAGCCAAATGGCTACATGATGACTTTATTTTTTTTTCTTATATTTCTGAATGTGGATAAAAGGCTCAAACTTTGGCCTCAGTGTACACATGAGATCTGAAACTATAAAGGCTTAAAACAGTACCCACAAGTATTTAATTTCAACTTTTACCTGGTCCTTTATCTTTTGGGGGAAGGGGAATTGATGTGGGACGATTTTCAGTATTTGAGGTTGACAACACTATACTTTACAGATCCCTGGAGTAATGACTATGTTCCTTTTACCAGTATTTGCTAAGCACTGAAATACCTGGTGTGGATAATTATTATAGAAGCAGAACTGGACAGTTAATATGTTGTTGCTTTGAACTCTTTGCAACTCAAATAGGCATTACTGCATAGGTTGCATTTGACTCACATTTTGAAGGTTACCTTCACATCTTATGAGCAGTAGAGACTTTTCCTCCCCTGCTTTTGTTTTAAAAAAGGCTTTAAAAAGCCTCCAAAACACTCAGGAACTTTAAATTTGAAGTGAGGGGTTTGGGGTTGTTTTTTTTTCCTTCATGAAGGAATCCTTCTCTTACAAAGATAATGATCCCAATATATATATCAAACCTGGCATCTTACTGAACAAAAGCAGGTAGCATATCAAAAGAGCCTGGTTTCTTCAGTCAAACTGTCAGTTACTAAAAAGTTATGGACATAACTCAAAGTTATGACCTTGCATCCCCTCCTTTGACATGCCATGGAACAACAGAAAGAAATTTAACAATAGCCTTTCAACCTGCAGGCTACACACTTCAAATCCTGCGTGCTGGCTCTCTTTTCTGGTGCTCATGTTTCAAGGTGGTAAGTGCTTTTTGAACATCAGTAGAGGGCAAGATGAGGGGAGGGGTGGGTGTTTCAGCAGCAGGGTGTGCTGCTGCCTCGAGTTCCAGGATCTCTGGGCAATGGGTCTGGTGAGCAAAATCAGCTTTGTTGCTGGACTGAGGATTGGGCTGTCTGATAGCTGTGTGGATCTTGGGAGAGCCACTTGGAAATTGTTGCTATGCAGAAAATTATGGAATTGAATCTTTTCATCCAGATGGCAGGTGGTTAAAAGAGCTGTTTGGGTTTGCAGCTGCTGTTGTACTTGCTCCATTAGAGTGAAATCAGTCCCAAGGACTCACTTGTGCTACGTCTACTTGTTTGTTCTGAGGCAAAAAGAGCCACCAGAAAAGCTCTTTTGCCAACATAACTCAGTCTGTACTCTGGATTTTTTACTGACAACGTTCTACATCAGGGCAAAACAATGTCTGCAAGGGGCACAAGTAGTGTAGGAAAGGTATCAAAGAAGGCAGAAGAGAAGTGTATGAATTTAGAGCAGTGAAAGAAGTATGCCCCACACTTCATTGAGGCCAAGTCATGTGCAGAGGTGCTGGTTGACTGCTTTAATTTGAAATCAGGAGTTGTCTATTATAGATGTCAACACGAGAACTGGTTGAGCATTCCCACAAACATATTTCCGAGAGGAAATGACGTGGGTCATGTGTATTGGAAACAAAACTCTGACCATCTTTTGAAACTTTTGCAGGTTTATTTATCTAAAGGCAAACAAAATAGATCAGGAAATATCTTAGCTCTTCCATGTCTCTTTCTACTTGTTAAAGGATAGGAATAACAATAACAGTAACCCCAGGAAAATCTGAAATGCAGATATTAAAAATAATAAGCACTATTTAAAATGTCTGAAGGAATTTTCAGAGTGTTTTCCTGGCTGGGTTATTCTTTCCTGAGCTGGCTAGAGCACAGCCCCCATTGTGCTCTGTCTCTTCCAAGCAGCCATGCTGTGAACACTTTGGGTTTGTCACCCCAAGCCCACAGCAGTGACACTTCAATCCTGTGTGTTTCAGTGCTGATGTAGGGCACTCATCTTCCCTACAAACCAAGCACCCAAGGGCCTCCCAAGCACACCTGCAGCTCAGGCTGAGCAGGGAAGGCTGGGCTATGCACATCCTTCTTCCTCCATGTCTGCACAAGAGCAAAGAGCCTTGGGCTGCCAGGGAGCTTGGGCCCTACTTCAACCTGTGGATCCACATCCTCTCAATTGTCCTTCACATCTGCACCCAGTCAGGGCTTGCACACAGCTGTGGGGTGATACCTGCATCATAAAGGGCAGAAGGTGCTTGTGCTACAGATGTGAAGTTTACAAGAGCCAGGACAGAATTAAAGATTATTTTTTCCACTAAAATTAGGGAGCTGTGGCTCTGAACTCTGAAATAATTGGTGCTGTCATATGAAAAGGCCTTCAGGGTGATTCTCTGGAATAGGAATTTGTTTCCAGCATCACATACTGTGTTTTCTTTGACCATTGTTACTGGCTGTCCTAATCACTACTTCTAAGAGCAGCCAGCCAAGGCCTTGCCTAGGATTTTTCCGAGAGTTACCACAGGTGAAGAGCCCAAGCAACTGTGTGTTTAAAAACGGCATCAGTATGGAGGAGGACATCACCCTTGTCTCCGGTATGCAGTTCTTTACCAGCTGGGGTAATGAACAGTATGTTTTATGCTGAATGTTGCTGAAAGCCATGACCTCTCCAGCTTTCTATTTTTTCAAAGGCTCATTCTTTTCCCTGATGTCATTAGTGTTGCTATGGAGTTTCACAGTGCTCCACTTGGAGGCTGTTCATGCAGTTATTTACACATCCACTTAAATGACTTAATGAAATGTATACAAACTTTTATTGAGATGATTTCTGCTTTATTCATTGTCTACAGTCTGCTTGGTAAGGTATAAACATTGGGGAAGACTTGCTCTGTTGTTTGAGAGTTACAATCAGATCTGGCAGAACAAATCAAACCAAAATGTAGGCCACAAGAGCTTTGGCTTAAAACTTCCAAATAATAAAAAATTAAACCCTCTTGGTCTGAAGATTTAACGAGTGATGGAAGCTGGAGTGATGGAAAATGGAACATGTACTTCAGTCAGTGTCAGTACATGCTAGTGTTGAGGTTTTTTGTTTCTGTGTCAGGTTTGAGAAAAGGGAGGATGAGTATTCTGCTCCCTGACTGCTCCACAGGTGCTTGGGTCACTTAACTTTAGTTCAATAAGTTGCAATGTAAGTAGGTTACCTGTGAACATTTACTTAGTTCACAGAAATACAAGCCAATTTAGGCTACAGCAAAAGATGTTAAAACTATTGTCTCAGGTCAAAAGCATGCTCAGAGGCAGCTACTAGGTTTCAGCTGGTACCCAGTGGTTTCTGGTTTATGAATCTGAACTTTGGCCTTCATCTACAGTTCTGTTGAGATCAGTCTCTGCTTAAGAGATTTGCCAACATAGCTAAAACAGTCCTTGTGTAGACCCATCTTTTACTGAAGGAAAAGTGCATTTGCTATTAAAGTTTACCAGTTCTGTTGAGTGAAATAAGCCAGACCAATAAAAGGACTTTGAAATTCTGTGCTCTTGGGCTTTGTCTGCCAAAGAAATGTCAGTTATACCTAATTAGTTTACTTATACCAGCAAGGGCTCCTACTGGAGGGTTGGCCTTATTTTCCTTTAGGTTCTTGTAATTGTTCCACTTGACATTGAACCTGTGAATGGGAAACAGGGAAGATGGGGACATTCACAGAGTGTGTACCACAGTCCTGCCATCCACCGTGTTTCAGCAAATTAATCATTCCTCTCTACTGAGTTAAGTAACTCCATTGATTTTAAGATGGTTTCTTACTTGAAGAAAACTTTGCCAGATTCAAATCTAAAACTGCACTACCACAGAGAGAAATCAGAGCTCAGGTTCAGGCTTGGCAACACTGAAGGCAAAAACCATTCACTTGCAGAAATGCTTTGGTATAATGTGATTTGGTCCATCATATGTAGTGATGACAGATCTGAATGCTTAATCAAAACCCTCTAAGAAATCATTCATAATGATATAGATCTGTAAGCTTAGATTCTTGATCATTAGGCCATCCAATATTGCGTATAATTTACTGGGGAGGTCAGCTCTGTGATCTCTGACTTCAGTGCTTTCTGTAGTGTGTATTATGGCTCCTCAAGCCTAGAACAAATATTAACTGGGGATCTCTTTCTCAGATGTATCTTCTTTCTGTTTCCAATTTCTCTCATTAGTAGTCTGAGTGCTGCAGAATACCTCAAAGCTGTCACAAATGAAAGAGAGCTCTGACAGTGGTAACTTGCTTGGAGCACATAATGGATTGTAAGGAGACTCTGCCTAGGTGTGGCTCCAGTTGCCATGAGGATGGAGCAGCATAACAAGCTTTTCAGAAATCTTTGTTGGGTTCTTGTGCTACAGAGGCCAAACATCTTATCCAGTGAAGCAAAATCTGCTTTTGCTCATATCTAGGTGGCTTGGTCACCCTCACAAGAAGCTGGACTGTAAAGCCAGAGTATGTTCAGAGAAGTGAGAGCTGAGCTCATCCAAAGAAGCACCGGTTTGCAGCCTGGGGTGTACCAAGCCTTCTAAAAGCACCCTTGAAGTTTTCTGGTGTTGTTAATAAGCACAGGTCAGGCTGTGAATACCCTCTGTTGACTACCTGCTGTGATGTTCTGCTGTATTTACTCTGGGGTCATGTTTTGCCCCTGCTCTCAGCCCTCTCCAGTGAGATGCTGTTAGCATATTTACTGCTCAGAAGTTTAGAAAAGCTTGCCACAAATTCTGGGACTACACACTGCAGTGCAGGTTCAGGTAGAAGAGAAAACTAAAACCTGGCATCACACCCTGCTCTGCCTTTTCCTCTGATGATGATGGTGAATATTAAGTCATTCCTACCATGGTGTATTATACTTTGTGTGTTTAAAATAGAAACATATATATCTATGGCCAAGCAATAATGTTAAGTATAGATTTACTAATTTAATTGACCAAGATGGTGCACTTGTAATAGGACTGGCTGGAAGTTTAAAGCTACTTCAAAATAAGTGGCAACCAGAGTCTGAAAAGTAAGAATATATTTCCATGCACTTGCATTAACAAATGTGCTTGTGACCTGACATTGGTTTCAGAATAGGAAAACAGAACTGGAGAAGGGAAAGCAATTTCCTAGCATGGGCTCCCGACGTTAGCATACAGGGATGTGTCTGTCAGCTCAAGGCAGCACATACAGGGAGGAGTTGTACCAAGCTCTTTCATTTCTTTCTTTCATCAGCATTTTCACATATTCCATGCTGTGTGTCTGAAATGTAGGGAGCAATATGAACTTGTGGGACTGCTGAGATTCCCTGGGAACAAATTTTTCCTGATGTTTAGGACCTGTTCCACTTCTAGTTGTTCTGGCATTTGTGTGAGCAGCATCTTTTCCTCTTAGGTGGTTTCAAAGCCTGTTTAAACTGCACTGCTAGGAAATTGGGTTAGTGAGAGAGGTGCAGAGGAAACATGAGTGGCTTGTGTGGATACCTGGTGCTTGTTTGAGAAATATCCTTTCAAAGGTGACCCAAGATGAGCACACATCATTAAATCTTATCTCCATCCTAAACTGCAGAAAATCTTCAGTTGATTTGTGCTCCTGCAAATCTCAACTAATTGACATGGTAGCAGTATTCTGAAAATTGTCTCATGTCACCTGTTGTTGGGCCTCACAGAGGCAGTGAAGGCTGTATTTCTCTCATTAACTCTCTTTTCTTTCCATTTATGTTTTAAATTAAGTAGTGGTCTGGCTTTTGGGCAGCCGAAACAAAGATTCCCCATGCTGGTTAAACAAAATGTCCGTTCATAGTCACAGTACAAAGGAGAAGAGCTGAGAAGAAATGGGTCACAGCTAGGGATGCACAACCCCTGGAACTCCCACCACTCAGTGAGATTCACTCTGAGTTTCCCAGCTGAGCGGTGAAATGTGTGGAGCTCTGTTTGCCCTTTTTTTGATGTCCTCTTCATTTCCTGTTTGTTATGTGATCTGAAAGTAAAACAACCAGCCAACCAACCAACCAAGGAAAAGAAACCCTTTCATAGTTATAAACGGGGCCCAGCTGTGTAAGCTGGGCTGCACAGACGCCACCCAAGACTGCCTGAAGGGCCTCTGTGTCTCGTATCCTTCGCTCTGCGGGTGCTCAGCCCTTGCAGTGTAATTGCTCTCGTCTTCCTCTGAATGTCTGCCCTCTTTTGAAAACCTCTCTCACAAGGCAGTCAGATTCATTAACTCCCGAGCACAGTCCTTTTTTCATGTCAGTGTCTATCAGAACTAATGTTATGGGGGATAGGAGAGGATACTGGGAGCACAGGTGGCAATGTCACATCAGTCATCTGCACAAGTGTAATAACAGCAGTCAAAGGAAAAGGACTTTGGGAAAGGTTTCCCAAAGCCCTTTTTTATATTAGTACTAAGGGTAAGTGACCTGCAGAGACATGACCTGACTGCAATCACAGAAGGACTTGCAGTGGGTGTGTTACAGCCAGAGTAAATTGCACAGAGTATGTCAGCAGTGACCTGTGAATGACACAAAAAACCCCAAACTAAAACTTCCTCACCTTGCCTGCTGCTACAGGAATACAGGCTGTACAAGGTGTTGTTTTGAAAGTATTTGCTTTGCTTGGGAGGAGAGAGAAAAATGTAGAAAGAGAAACACAAACAAGAGGAATCTAAATGTACTGCTGTAAAAATTATAAAAGTTAGACTACATAAAACTAGATCTCTGCAGACAAGGGGTAGGTAAATACCCCTCAAGCACCTCAAGCTCAAGTGAACATGGTAGTACTTAATTCCAAATAAAATCTATTACTGTCTGAACCTGGAGTGTATTGACAAAGGCTTCAGTCTTTTCAATGGTAGAGTGAAGGGGGGGGGAAATCCCAGACATCTCTGTGCATTCAAACTTTTTCAAAGAAAGCAGCAGGACAAATTCAGTGAATTGATCTTTCTCAGCATAACTTTATGAAGTGCAGCATGAGTAAAGAAATATATATTTTTCTTTCTAAAAGAAAAATGTCACCTCCTCACCTACCATCCATAATGTCCTAAGTACTTGATTGCTGTGTCTATAGATAGAGGGTTTGAACACACAGAATCATTTTCAGACTGATCCTCTTCAGTGACTTCTACAAAGCCACTTCATTTTTTGCTTCACCTTTGCCATCTGCAGATGGTTTTCTGGCAGAAAACTATATTTAAGAGCAATTCTGTGCATTTCCTTGCAGAAGCTGTTCCAGGCAGCAGATGGCATTTTCACTTCCTGCCCCTCAGCTTGGCAGGGGCAGGGTGTAGGATGGAGCTCGGGCACAGGCAGTGGCCCCAGAGGTGGCTGGGGGATGCTTCTTGCTGCATACTTGCTCCCCAGTGTGTCCCGGCAAGGGGAGCCTTCCCATGCTGAGGAATGTGGAGCAGGCACTGACAAAATGGGCCAGCATCTCTCCTCCTGAGCCAAACTTCCCTTAGCCCCAGTGGGAAGTGTTTTCCTGTGCTGGCCAGGCCTGGGACTGCTAGGGTAGCCACATCAGAGAGCTGCCACACAGTGCTGGCCTTTGGAGGAGCTGATGCCACTGGTGAGAGGTGAGGGGACTGAGACATCCCCACCTCCATCCCAGCACGGGTTCACCTCGTGGAGAACCTGGTGGATGATGTGGCTCTGGGTGCAGCTGGGGGCTCTGACTGGGCAGCTGTGGTGCAGGGGGGCTGTGCAGCTGGGGACAGCCCTGCAGGCACCTTGCTGGGGGCTGCTCTCCACCCAAATGTCCGTGCTGAAGGGCAGGACAGCTGTGTCTGTGCAGGGAGCTGTGCAGGGCAGGGAGCTGCCCCTGAAGCCAGTTCCTGCAGGACAAGGAGAATCATACTGGAATATCTCTACTTTGCTTCTCCCAGGCTCCCACCACTCATGACTCAGGGATTTACAACATTTCAGCTGTTCCCTCTGTATGCAGTGACCTAGGCCTGAGCATCCATAGAATCCTGACACCACTGAACATGAAAACTGGTTAAAATACAGAGACTTGATCTTGTGACTTGGCCCTGAATTGCACCTTCTGTTTCCTTGATTCCCACAGGGAACCAGCATAATGACAGTGGAAGGTTACTTGTCCTTTATTCCTCCCAAAACTTTCTTTCTGCTTAAATACATGTAATTAACTCCTTCATTTTGTTCATGCGTTCTCACTCTTAGAAGGGTCCATGAGCTTGGGCAAGGTATATTTTTTCTAGTAAGCACTGTATCTGTCCGCTCTTTGAAATTCCACACATCTTTCTCAGAATCCTTCAAAACAGCCCAGCTCCAGCATTGGGTGTTTGGAATCTTCCTTACCTTCCTTCCTCTCCTCATGTTTTACTTAAAATTCTTGATTCCAGGAAATTGAGATGAGATTTCAGCTGTAATATTCTGGATGCAAATCTTATTAAATTCCAAGCCCCAAACCAAGCAACACTGTAAACTGGGAATAGAACTGAAATGAAGACAATCAATCACTCTCAAGTCCGTTCAGCAGCTCATACAGAGACACTCTCTGTGGTCTCATCACGTTCATATTATTGGACAAATTTGCGTCTTGCATTATATTCCATACCTTACACTGTGCAATTAAAAGCTAGTTGGAAACAGTAGGCAGGATGCCAATATTTGTAGCACTCGGATATCATTCAGACCTTCAGTATTTGAGGAAAAACCTAATTATTTCTCAGAGACATTTCCAGCTATGTCTACAAAGAAAATATGCTTTTGGAGTCTCCTTCCTCTAGATGTCTCTGTTCTGGGAAGCTGACCTGTTTGCACATGCAATGCTAAGGGATTATATTTGTAATTAAAAGAAATCCTTATGGGTCACAGATCTATCTAACAGCAGTGATTGTTAGGCCTGCCAGCTGCCCCAGGCTAAACTCAGAGTTAAAAAACTGCAAAAGTGTAGTTATTCTAGGCTTGGGGAAAGGCTGCAATTGGAAAAGACAGTGTGAAAGAAAGCACAGCCCTGCACACTTCTCCAAGCCAAGGCTGCCTGTGCCTGGTTGCAGGTCCAGGAAGTATGCCCAGAACACTGGTTGTAGTAAAGACTTAAAATTTGACTGGGGAAGCTGAATGTGGCATTTTGTAAAAGTAAGAAGCTCCTCCCTTTAAAGGAGTAAGTATTCACAAGAACAGCTGATGGAGAATGTTTGCCCCACATTAAACACCCCCAGGTATATGTTCCCAGCTAACTCTGCCCTCAGTTATGTTTGGTATTTAGAGGGCTTTTGAATAGCAAGGATTCTCCATGTAAAGACAAACCTCATCCTAAAATAGAAATCTGTTCTCTCCAGACATGGCCTGTTTTATATTCGTGGCTACAGTTGTGAGAGTGACACTGCAGAACTGTAGAAAATATATAGGGGGCGCTGTGCTCAGTCGGTTCAAGGATGATTTCTACAGTTCAAGGCAGCTCCTGAAACATGCAGTTTATTTGCAAGGGTCGTGGGTGCAGGAGCTCTGCCTAAGCTGCCAGCCACAGCTTAGAGCATGCCCCAGAGAGAGCGAGAGAGCATGGGGTAAGAAGGAAGAGTAGAGAGCTTAGGAGACGAGAGCTTAAGAGAGCTAAAAGTCTGGTTACATGATATTATATCTCTTCCTATACTGAATATGGTAATATTACAACATCCAATCAATAGAAGACAGAAGTCCTTATAGAATTTACATACAACCTATCAGAACTACTATATTACCATACTGTGTTATATTTTAACTCCTAAAAACTATTTTCTAAAACTACTTTTTTCTTCCCTGCCACACTGGCAGGGTTTTTCTGACTCTTGGACTTTTCTGTTTGCTGAAGCATCCTCTTCTCTGCTAAAGACATTGCTCAATCAAGAGAGATTCTCCTTCAGCTGGCTAGCTCTTTGTTTTTTGGTTGTACATTGACTAACAACTTGGTATCTTATATTTCAAAGCTAGCTTTCATTTCTATT
Source organism: Lanius collurio (assembly GCA_020086605.1). Taxonomy (NCBI): domain Eukaryota; kingdom Metazoa; phylum Chordata; class Aves; order Passeriformes; family Laniidae; genus Lanius; species Lanius collurio. The sequence continues at coordinate 7,979,455 of JACBWW010000018.1, forward strand.
TCACTTACAGATTTTATATTTCCAGAATCTTTTGCCAAGCAGTCATATTTATAAGGTTTCCTTATTTCATCCTCCCCAACACAGAACAAAGCTGGGAGCTCTTTAGTGGGGTAGAACACTTGGAAATTTGGTCACCTGTCTGCAAATAGCTGCCTGTGTGGAGGCACCTTGTCCAAGGGCAGGTGGAGCTTGTTCAGTCATTGGTTACAAACTCAGTATCTTTTAGCTCTGTTCCCATTTAGCACACTTTTCCTGATCTCATCCACTTTTTGGCTGAATGTGTCTGTACCTTTCCTGCCCAAAAGCTTTGTGGCTGTGTATTTCTGCTTTGATTGAGAAGTAGCTGTTCATTTCCTGTGATGGTCCCTCCCATCTTGTTCCCTGAGTTATTGTGTCCACTTCTTGTGGGAGTCATTGTAGCTCCGTATAGAGGACAATAAATTAGAATGTCTTCTAGCTGAAAATTTTCTCCAAATAATTTCTCAGGTTACAGTGCATGAAAATTTTTGAATCTGTAGAGGTTTTCATAAAAACAAGCTGTCTGAATATTTGTGGCTGGCAACTGCCACCATGCCAGAAACCAGTCTACCCAACTGACTCTTCTTGTCTGTGAATAAGGGTGCTCATCTTTAGCCAGGTTTCAAGTAGGTTCATGGCAATGGAGGAAAAGCTAGAGAAAAATGCATATTTTAGCCTGTAAGCCAATCTCCCTCTTCCAAAATCCCAAAGCAGGAGAATGAAAAGAAAGGAAAAAGGAGACACTTACTTAGAACTCCCCCAGAAGCAGTCAAGGCTCGTTCCTTTTTCTTTATAGCCATTGGATTGCATTTATTGGCTTAGTAAGCTTTAAGCATTGGAGACCATAACAATCTAGACTTTTTGTCATAAGGTAGTTCAAATAGTCTGATTTTTTTCCTGACATCTGACTCTTAATTTTCTCCCTGCTTATGGCCAACTAAGCAAAGTTGTCGAAGTTTATTGGCCATATTGGCTAACTTAACCAGAAGTGAATATCTCACCCTCACACTAAACCACTGGGATTTCCTCTGCTGCCTTTTCCTGGTCTTAAAATCAAGAGTCAAACATGGTTAGAAGGGAAAAAGGGATTTTACCTTGGTGTTTATTTTAAGGATCTGTAGGTACACTACGCCCAGGTCAAATGCATGGAAATGCACACCACAATGTACACCCCCAAAGATCTGGTATAGCATTGTAGGTCTTACTAATTAGCATATCTATCAAAAATTCCCCAAAGAGAGGCTTGAATGAGCCGCCTCCCTGCCCACCCAATCCTTCCCAAGAAACCTTCCCCTGGATGGTTCTATCTTATCTTACAGAATGTGTTCTGGAGAGGACCTTGGGGTCTGGGGCACACTATCTCTTACCTATGAAGCTTCTAAAAGGTTTAGTCTCCTAGCTTAGACAAACAAGTCCAAGAATGTAGGCAAAAAGCACTATGAATACGGAAGTTGTAAAAAGATATAACAGAGGTATAAAAGAAAAGGCATAAAATCATCATGGCATCACCTCTAATGCAGTAATGTCAGCTATAACAAGTCCCTATTAATAATTAACTGAGCTCCTATTGGGACTGCCTGAGCAATTTTCTTTGCTTCTTGTCAGGCACCAGCACTGTGCAGCAGCCTAATTTTGTCTAAGTGACTGTATCATGGGCAGTACATCCATCCTGCGTGATGTGACCACCCTTTCACCATTTTCCCTGTGCCATGGTTTGGAGCCTTTAAAGAAGGGCCAGTTAGTGCACATTTGTCATGTTGTCTTGAAATTGTGAGTGCTTAAAACCATTGGAATGGCAAGACAGGTATGTGTTCTGGCTGATACAGAGTATTTTAATATCTCTGATGACCTTATTCTGATAGCACACCTTCTTCCAGCTGAGAGTGCCACAGACTTAGTGTTTCCTCTGGGGCTCAAGACTTCAGGTGAGGATTTGTTCCAGGGAATCAACCAGAGGTTAGGATGTGTGGCCTTGCTGCTGGAATGCTCAGGCCAGGATAAATGGTGTTACTGAACCCTGCTGTGCTCCCCCCTCAGGCCTGCTCAGTGGGTAATGGGTGTGGGCAATTACACGTGTCCTTGTGATGGACCCCAGCTGGCAGGGGAGCACTTTTGGGGCAGGTTGTGGTGAAAGACAGTGAGACCAGATACCCATGAGTCTGGAAGCTCTGTGGTTTCCCATGTAGATTGAGCTGAGCTAGATGTGGTCTATTTAGAGCAAGCAGAGCCCTGCTCCCTGGCTGCCTCCTGACACTCCAGATTGCTCCAGGATCCTGTTTATGGCTGCTGTCTAAGCTGGGGACCGGGCAGGCTTGGGCTGACAGTGCTACTGGCAACAACCACGGCATTCCAAGTCTTAGACTTAGCTGGAGGGATTTTATCAGCATAAACATGGTAAATCCTAACAGGGTCCGGCACTTGCCCCTGTCGGCCTGTTAAAAATAATAATTTGTTAAGCTGGTCGAGTAAGTGGACTACTCAGAGTCAATCAGTATGGGAATTTTGATATGACTTATTTCTCACACTTGTTCTTAGTTACAGCTCTAGTAAGTCTCAGCTGCATAAAAGAGACGTAAATTAGTTTCAAAAGGAGCAGAGGAGGAAAGTGTTTCATTCTTTGATCAGCCCTCCGTTTCTAACCACTATTTTCTTTTGTTCAGATATATGCCGGAAATACTATTCTGAAAAACACAATTACAAAATCACAGACAGTCATTATTATTATTTAGTTTATTTGTTATATGTCACTAATGTGGAGCAAGATTTATTTTTTTGTTTGGGTTCCAAAGGACAAAGGTCATTTGTTTTGCCTGAAGGCTTTAGTCATCAGTGAAGTTATTTTCCTGGTTTCAGCCCTGTTCTTTCCAGGACATGAGCCCTGCTATTTGAACTATCCCTTGAGTGGAATAGATTTGTCTAAGCTGGAGTTCGTGTCCTGACCTGCACCCAAAGTTGCCTGAGATCGTTTTAAAGCCTTGAGGATTCGAGCAGCTCTTGTCTCCCCAAAGAGATAAGGAATACATAGAATCTCTGAATCTACATACTTTATTCCTCAACCTGAATAGGTTTTGCCTTTTCATCCTACCTGGATAGAAAACTTGTACTCTCTCAGGATTTCCTGGCTCATGAGGAATCTCAGCTACTACAAAGCCCATAAGTAGCTGCACATCCACAACTATCTGAAATTCTGTGGAACAAGATTCTGCTTGGTCTAAAAGTGCTGGAGCAGTGAGGGCAGGAGGGTGGGACTGACAGGGCTCACACAGACCTGTGTGAGAAGAACTGCTAATTTTTCTGAGATACCCTTGAGGTACCTTAAGGTAATCTCTCTTCAGGTGAGAGCATCAGCCAAACTTACCCCCTTTTGCCTAGATTGGACCATAAACCTCACCTTTATAGAATCACAGAAACATCAAAAGGGTTGAGTTGAAAGGGACCTTAAAAATCATCTAGTGCCATCCCCCCTGCTATAGGCAGGGATGCCATTCCCTAGATTGGGTTGATCAGAGCCCCATCTAACCTGTCTTTAAATGCTTCCAGGGTTGGGGCATCCACAACTTCTCTGGGCAACCTCTTCCAGTGCCTCACTACCCTCACAGTAAAGAATTTCTTCCTATCCTCTATCTAAGCCTGTCCTGTTTCACTTTAAAACCATTGCTTTTTGTCCCGTTACAATCTGCCCATATGAAGAGTCTCTCCCTCTTTTTTATAAGCCGGTTTTATATGGCACATTAAAAAACCTACACTGTGTCCATTTTTTTGCCATCCTATGTGTCTTAATAATATGTAAGTGATTTTAGGAATCACTTGCTTCAAATCCTCAAGCTTTGCTGTGTAGCTACAGAGTGCTAAGATTTTATCAGTTTGTTTTTCCTGCGTGAATGAGCTGTGTATTTGAATCCAACATCTGACTTCAGAGCTCTGTTGTGTTGTTACTGTGCTGCTTTTGTAGTTTCAGATGCCTTTGTAGCTGGAAATTGCTTCTCAGATTTTGAAATCCTTGTTCAAATTTTGTGAAGGAGAGGGTCTTGAATGGAGATACAGGTTTTGAACATGGGGTTGAATTCCAGCTCTCACCCTGACTTCCAAAGTGAGCAGTGTTTTGTTACTGATGCTGTGTGCCAGGCTGAGGAATCCTGGTGAAAGGCACTGCAAAAGTTGACTCTCACCTCTAGTGGAAATGACTACTGGAGGGCCAGCTAAGCTGCTTCCTTTTCCTCAGTGAGAATCACCCACTTCAGGCATTAATTATTCAAAGCTGATGTTTCTGCACCATTTAGGAAGAATCTGGTGGCCCAAATGGCTCCAAGAATAGCTTCCCTTGGTTATTTTTTAATGTGAATATTTTTGTTTGCTTCATCATCCAGGGATGTTGTTGCTAAAGCTATATACATCACCCTGCTGAAAGCACATGAAGCATTAAACATCTTAGCACAATGTTTTTACCTGACTGTTCAGGGCTTGACAGTGAGCAATTTCTAAGGTCATAGTATACCTATCTGTGTGTATCTCCAGAGATACAGGTCCAGGATTGTGAGACTTTGATGCTGTTTTTGTAAACAAGTGGTCTGCAAGCTGCCTAATCCATTGGTTGCATGTGGAATGCAAACCTTCCTGGCAGGTAGGAGACTGCAGCTGCTGCAGGCTCTCACGTTACAGAGATCCACCACCAGCAGCCTGACTTGTTTCCCTGAGCACTTCCTTGGGGTTCATTGTAACAGTACTATCAATCAACAGCAAATTTCTGCAGTGGCATCACTTGTCTGGCTTGTTTAACTTTTTGAAACATGTCTGGAAGAAAGGCTGCTAGTGTAAGAATTAAAATGGAAATAATGGTTGTTTCATTCTTACTACCCCTATATGTCTATGATTATATGCCTAAAGTCATCCTTTCTCAGCATGTTTGGTTTTTACAACGGACTGCAGTCTGAGAGTAATTAGTTGCACACTTTCCTCTGGATAGTTGTTATTGTTATTAAGTGTTTTTATCCTGTTGATGGCCCAGCCTGAGCCATACAAACAAACGCAAAGTGGAAAATGATGGTTGCTCCAAGTGCAGTCTCGGAAGGCTGTAGGAAGCAGCAGTTGGCCAGGATGAGCTGAGCACAAGGTGAGAGAGCCGTGGTTGTGCAAAAAGCATTTGTCATAGCAGAGCAGCTCCCAAGGCATTTTGTGCCATTTGTAAGAGAGGCTGTGAGAAGTTTTAATTTTACTTTAAGTGAAAGTCTGCTAGCCTTTCACACAACCAGATTGGTTGGTGGACTCACATACTGACTGAAATAGCATGACGGCATTTCCTGCTTTAATCTTGCCCTTGAAAGCCAAAAATTTGGACCTAAACCTAAACTAATAGGTGAAGTATTTGGGAATATTATAACAAAACCTTAAGTAGCTTCCAAAAGCTTCAACTTCCAGTGCTGTGTCCTTGACTCTCCCACCCCAGGGAAAAGAGTTTCCTCTGTATCTGTTGTTTGCCTTTATGCTGGCAGGGTGGTACTGGTACTGCCAGGTGGTTCAGCAGGGCAGAAGACCATAGAAGAGCAGGGATGATAAAAGATATGGCACCACAGGTCATTGAAGATTCTGTGGTGAAGGTGTTTGTGTCTCTCCCTTCTCTCCCATCTCCACCTGCTCCACTCCATGTCTCCCACTGCTTTGCCTCAAGCTCCTCTGGTACTCACTGGACCCACACAGGAACTGATTTAATGAATGAACTGAAAGCCTCACTGGTTTAATGCTGTGAGAAATTCAGCTGTCACCTGGCAGATCTCAGGAAGAGGGTGGGCTGTACAGCTGTGAGCAGGAGCAGGAGAAAGCAGAAATGCAGAGAAGAGAGACAGTCTTTTGCCCCAGCTGTAACCAAACACTGCTGCCTGTGAAACTGCAAGCACAGTCTGAGTAGAAAGGCTGATCCAGGACAGAGCCTTGGATCCTGGAGAGTTTGGTGGTGATGGAATGCAAGACATCTAAATCCTACACTTTCCAAAGATAACAAATGCTACATGCTATCACAAATCAACCTCCAGTATCTAGGGTCACTTGTTTCTCTGTAAATGAATTAAAAGTGGAAGGTAGTCTCTTCAAGATGTTTTTGGATTTGATAATGAGCTATCAAGTGTTGTTGGTTACAGTTCCACACATCAGAAGTTGTATTTACATTTTAGAAGTGAGGAAAACCTTTCCCTGTGTAATATCTGATGTATTAGAATATACACAACACTAATTTCTTTGGCTTTCCCAAGCTAATCATTGGGCTGGCTGAGTTTGTCTGCCCACATCTACAGGCCAGGATAGTTGCATTTAGATTATGCATGTTGATTTATTTTATGTTATGTGAATACAGAAGTGTTGGAAAATATTCATTGATTTAGGAGAGTATCCAGCCTGCTCCAAGTTTACGTATGAACCTGAAATATTCTGCATAAGACCTCTTGTTTTGTGTGAAGATAAAAAAATGTAAAGTTTTACTAAAATCATATGCAAACAAAAGCCATACATCTAATTAATATTTTCAAGTATCACAACTAAAGTTATATTTCTGAGGGGATGAAATTTGCTCACTGATGTGCTTTCCCTTCCAATGATGTGAGACATCAGCCTTTATCTAAGCAGCAGTCTTTGTGGCGTCAGAGGGAATTTTGTCTGGTTTAGAGGATCTTTGCAGAAGCTCTTCATCCCATTTTTGAATTCTACAGCTTACCAGCACTGTGTTAGGATTCTGATATGCTGACTATCTTTCACAGCCACAACTTCCTGAAATGTCTTTCTCCAAGTCTTAAGTATCTGTCTGTAGACAGAAATGAAAACACAGGGGACTGGGAAAAAAAAATAAAGAAAAAAAAAAAGAGAGGGACAAAGAAAGAATAACTTAGCCATTGTGCCGTTTTGGTGGTTCTTTTCACTGTTTTTGCCAAATATTATATAATGGGTTCTGGTTTCTCCTCCCTGTGAGACCTAATGGCTGAAAACCCAGGAGAGGGAGAAACCTGGAGAGGTTTGTGAGGCCCCTGTTTGCTTTTTCTAAAGTACTAAAATCTTACTGGCAAAAGAATGAATTTAACCTTACAGGAACTTAACAGTGCTTTTGGCACTGTCTTCCCTGAGGTCTTTCACAATCAGTGCACACAACAGCAAAAGAGCAAAGTGAACCTTAATCCCTACCTGCATGTTCAAGCAGCCGGGGGCTCTGCTGATTAGTTTCAGCCCCGCAGTCACGTCTGCCAGGGCTAAGAGCAGATAAGGCATGTTTATTTGATAGCCGAACCACATTGTGCTCTCATTAGCTGAGAATGATTCATGAGGTCTGAGAGGAGTTTTCCAACTCTTTATAGTAGCCAAACCCATGCCTGAAGTACATGTGAACCCTGGACTCATCTTAAAAACCATCTTCCTTTTTCCACGCCCTGTGACTCTTCCTGCTACAACTGCATTCTTTATTTTCACTGTCTTTCCCAGGGCTACAAGAGGGGACTGTCACAGCAAGGAGAAGCCACAGCAAAGGGTTTAGGGGCTGTGGAAGCCAGTGCCTCACACTGGGAGGGCATTGGTGTGCCCAGCACCAATGAAGGATACTGGGTGGATAGGAGCACACTCCGAGGGAGTAGCCCCCTCCAAAATTCCCTAGCCACCTACCAAGTTAGCAGCCCAGGATTCCTTTCTAGATCCTGTTTTCCAGAAGGTGCCAAGGAGTGCAGTGATGAACCAGGGAGCCCAACACTCCTCCTGCTGAGGTGCCCACCATCCTGCTGCCCCAAGAGCCTTGCAAAATAGTAAAACAAAACAAAAAAAAGTGAAAAGGATATGTTTAACAGATCAATAGAATACTTTAATATAATCACAAATAGGTACCGATTATCAAGGCCCCTTAGGAAATTTCTAATAATTAAGTGCCCTACATTTCCAGACTTAAAAATTGTATATGGATTCTGATTTTTTGAAGGCATTGTGAGTTGCAAGTTACTGAAGCTATGAAGCAGTTTGCAATGTTTAATAGATATATGTAATTACTCCAGGAAAATGGAATACTGTAATAAAACAACCTTGAAAAGCTATTAGTGTAACCATAGGCCCAAATTTACATTCTACAATGAGCCACAATTCAGATGGCAGTTCATCTACAATGCTGGCATGTCAATAAGGAGAAAACAGGAAAGGCTTATATAAGTATTTTTCCTTCGATACAGAAGCTTCCAGAAGTCAGCAATAACTTGAATCTGCTGTTACCTGCACCATAAAACCAGCTTATTTGAGAAAAACTTTGTGAAGAATTGTTCTTTTCTGGAGGTGGATAGAGCATAAACGTGCAGGTAAACTTTGTAATATTTGTCTTTTGCTAAAACATACCAAATATTTGATTCCCTCCCCTGATACAGCAATAGACAGAGAGCATTTCTCTCACAGAGCCAGCAAACTGAGGAAGGTAAAATGAGGCTGGACATTGCCAAAAACAATATAAGAATGTGACAATTAGCTGGGACAGGGGAATTCAGTGTAGATGTAAATACTGTTGGACAGAAAGGAAAAAGTTACCAATATTTCTGTGTTGGAAAAACACACTGGTAAAAATGTGAGCTTTAGTGACACCTTACAAAAAGCAAACATGTAGTTGGGGAAGAAATTATCATGTTGCAGCAGTAAAATTGGGAAAGTGAAAGACAAATAATTTCATAGCAATGATCAGTCGTGTTGGGTTTTGCAGGGAAAATATGGTAATTTGGAGATTGTTGAACGGTTAAAGAGCTGTTTTTGACTGAGTGTGTATGACTTTTCTACCCACTGATTTCTCAGATTCCAAAATGCTCTATAGTTATACAAACTCCTGGACAGATAAAATAAATCACAAGCCTGAACTGAAATAAGTACTGGTGGTTGTCCCTGGAAATCATGGAGATATGAATAGGTGAGAAGTGTATTTGGCACTGCTCTGTGTAAGAGGAGATCTGTGTTTCCCGAGTTTGTACTGAGGGTTTCAGCACCCGCAGCTCGGGAGGGCATCGTTATCCTTCCCCTGCCGCCGATCACCTCGGGCTGTGCCCCGCTCGCTCTCCTCCCGCAGGAGGGCTGCGGAGCAGGTCCGGGCTGCAGCGGCGCAGCCCTATGGAGGTGCCTACAGCTTTCCATGCGGAGCCTCAGCGCTCCCGCAGCCCGCCAGGCCCCTCACCCTCCCCGGAGCGCCGGCCCCAGGCACTGGTTTTTGACCCGCCCGGCTGAGCGAGGGCTGTGTCCGGCTGGCCTGGGGCGCTCCGAAGCGTGGGATCGTGTTGACCTCTAGCGGCTGTAGCGGGGACCTTGGGGCGAGTGCGGCCAGCGGGCTCTGGAGCGGTCATCCCGCACTGACAGCTCTCAAAGCATCGTTCCTTTCCTCTTGTAGGGGAATACTTGAGCATAAACTCACATTCTGCATGTAATCTATTGATGGTTTATGGGGACTTTTTCCCAGAGTGTGTTTGCTCTCCATATGCAATGCTGCAGCTGTCTGCTCTAGGGCAATACGCTGTAAAAGCCCCAATAAAAAGCCCTAACTCGTGCCTTCATGTCCCCCTTATGCTCCATGAGCTTCCTTTCATGACAGCCCGTGATGTGCTTGGGCCCTTCCACATTCATGAAGAACAGACTTCTACCCTTGGGAGCATCTTGGGTAAGGCTGCTCAGGAGGGAGAGTAGGACGTGCCTGAGCTAAGTTCTCCCCAACCACTGCATTAGAAACAGGAATGTGAGAATTTGCAATGCACATTTCAGATGTGCACTCGTCTTTCAGCCAAGGCCTTGAAGTTTTTATTGAGATAGCACAAATTTCTGAGCATCTCACATGCTTCTGTGAAACAGCTCTTTCTGGAGCATTTTGCCTCTTCAGGAGAAGCCTGTAGTGCTTACTGGTGTTGCTGACAGTACAGGCAGAAGCAAAGGATCACTTGTTATCCTCTGTAGGTGTGATAGCTATTCTACACAGTGGTGGCCCCTGGGGAGCCCTCATCACAGCATTACTAGGCTGCAGCTCAAGGCTGGCCCTGTTCCTGTGTCACAAAGCAGATGTTCAGCCTCACCAGAGTCTGTGATAACTGTCAGAGGGTGGCAACATTTATCCCAAACCTTATCTCGTAATTCAGCTGTAATTGAATCCAGCCCTGAGAGTCTCAGTTTGGAAAATGAGAAACGGGCTGTCTCTTACATCTCTAACCAAAAGTGGGCATAAATAATTGATAACAGATCAAATTTGCTGAAATATATAAAGGAAGTAATCTCTCTTCTTGCCAGCTGTTATGCTGAATAACTGAGAGATTTTAGTAGAGACAGATGACAATGTTTAACATCAGTTGCTTCATGCACATTGTTCTTATCATTGTTTGTAATTTGAAAATTGTGCTGGGGGCTAGAGGAGATTAACAAAAGGAAAGTGAGTACCAGGGAAAAGAATATAGCTCTCTGAAATGGAAGAAAATGGAATGATGTGTCTAGCACATGGCACAATAGCCCTGAGGAAGCTTCACAGCTTGTCCTCCAGCTGGGAGCCTGCCACAACTTGTGCGAGGTCTAGCAGGGCCTCCAAGGCTGCTGTGCTCTGGTGCCTTCGTCAGCCACGTCCAAGTTCCTCTTGTAGAGAAACTGCAGTGCCAGCACCTTTGTTCTTTTGAAGAGAAGGTAGCTCTTCACTGGCCTCCAGATGCTTACAGCTGCAAAATAGCTGAACTAGAGATGATATGTCTGATAACTCATATTTTTTTCAGTTATACCACTTGGCATAAATAAAAGATACCTCTTCTCACACTTAAAAAGGAAAGAGGTGTGGAAGATCATGACTGCTTGAATAGGGGGATGAGTGTGGTGCATGTTAATGTCAGTGAAGTGATGAGGCCATTTCCTCTCTTCCTGTCAGCCTTTTCCTGCAATTAGAAGCTATTCTGTAACTTGCTGTCCATGTGTAGCTCAGGGGCTCATGATCTTGAGATGAAAGGAATCAAACATCTTCCATGAGCATTATTTGTTTATATTGGATCTCACTTGCAAATTAATAACCTAACACAATTTTGAGTGAAGAGTTGCTAATTTGGGGGCTTTGTTTATGGTGGTCAGTATCAGTGTTTTCTGCTTTCATCATCAGCTCAGCAGGTGAAATCCCAACTCTTGAAAACAGTGGTAAGAGTCCCTTCTGCATGAGCTGGTTGGATTTCAGCCTTTGGCTATAACAGCTGCTGTAAAATGTTTTCTGATACATTTAACCTTTCCAGCTCCTGCCATTAGACCTCTGAATGGAAGACTCAAGTGTGTTTGCTAACTGATAAGCAGACTGTTAAATGTGCTCGACTGTTAAAAGTGAATTTAAAACACAAATACAAGGAGGTGATGGCAAATTTGTCCAGCTGAAAAGCACATCTTAAGGATGGGGCAAGTTTTGTTTAAACAGGAGACTTGCAACTTGTGTTGTTCCATCAGTGATGTGATGTTCTTGCCTTCTGCTATAAGAGTTTTGCTCTGATAAATGTCAGAGTTTATGTTTACATTTAAGAAGGGAAAAAAAGTGTGATTTTTATTTCTGTGGTCTGATTTTGGCAGGCTGCCTTCCTAGAATGCAATCTGAGTTGAAACCAGAAATCTTGAACGCTGTAACACGTGTTGACTCCTGCTTCCAGTGCTTTTATTACTTATTTAACAGGCGTGCATCCAAACGAAAACAATGTTCTTTCAAAGCCACAGCTGTTATTTGCAAGAGAAAGCTAAAAGATAATTGTACAGAAACCTGTATTTTGAGTTTATTATTAACAAAGTCACAGTTCTGGAAAGCTTTGTGAAACTTGTGTTGAATTTAATGTTGCTTCTGAAGCTGTCATCCTAGAATATGTAATTATGTAAACCCAAGAAACTGAAAAGGGGGGGAATGGAGCATAATCAGATTAGTTGGTGTATATTGTTGGAGTTACATTGCTTGAGATACACTGATCAGAGAAACAGGCTAGAGAAATATCAAGAAATTTGTACATCAGAGATGTACAAGTACTGCTACTGCCTCTTATCTGCCCAGTGCTGTGTTTCATGACTGGTGTTGCAAAGCACAGATTTAACCAGGAGGAAGCTGTATTCATCCCCTTGCAAACATTAATATGATTATCAAACCTCCATGCAGCATTATCATGTATTTGAAACTTGCACAATGAATACTTTTTATGCTGAAAATAAAGATTCTCTAAATTAGATCCCAATCACTTTTGGTCTTTCAAGCTGTGGGGTGTTTCATGGGTGAACTGAAATCTCTGTAAACTATGAAAATAATGACTATCTAAGGTTGAGCTACACTCCTTTGTAATGTCACCATTTAGGCTGGCTTTAGAGTGGTTAAAATGTTGTGCAAAAATTTGCATTCTCTTTTCTGTTTGAAGTAACCATCTTGGCATCCTAATCAATGGCTATTAGTATGTTTTGTGTGTAACAGTCCTTTGTGCATGCTTATGTTCAAGTAGAGATACCCTAGCCCATAAAAATTTTTCATGTTTATTCAGAGCAGCAAAACCCATGCACTGCTCCTGAACATCACCGAACACATCTCTATCAGCCTCAGCTTGACTTAGTTTATCTTCTTTTTTTAAAAAAAATAATAAAAAGTTATTGATCTATAGTATTTTTCTATCCCAGGCTGTTAAATATTTATCTAATAAGAGAAGAAGTTGTGCCAAATGATTACCTAATTTGTCAAACTACTCCAAACAAATAAGCAAACAAAAATCTCTTGATTTCTTGCCTGGCCTGTTATGTTACATTACAGTGAAGTATTTTTTTCTGCTTCATTCCCTTTTCTTTATTTCATGAGCAAAGGCTGGAAGAAGTTGTATCTCTGAGCATGGTACAATACACAGCCAAGGCAATATTCCCACCATTTAATGGAAACAGCCAGATACTTAAATCTCTGCTTGACTGAGGTGGGAACACCAAAGTTCACTTCTTGTCCTTGGAGGGGAAACATATGGGGAGAAATTTAAAATCAGATTAATTAAATAGCAAATCCTCTGCGGAGAGGCTGTTGATGTTTAAAGATGGAATTCTGTTGACAGTAAAAAAATTATGTATTTTTTCTTTTTTTCTCATTTTGGACAAAGAAGTTTTCATATTTAATTGGTTCTTTTTCCAGGTAGAGTTCAATAGTAGTGAGACATTTTGTTAATGCGGATGTTATTGGGTGTTTTGTATATCATGTCCTTGAAGTGTGGTTGTTATAGCAACAGGCTTAACTATTAAACAGTTTTTAGTCTTATATCTGCTTCACAGAAATAAGGTAATTAGCTTTTTGCAGCATCTTTAAATATCATGCTAGCTAGTAAAAGAGATGAGTATCACTTATCTCCCTTAGTAAATTAGCTATAGGGTATTATTTTTTCCCCAAAGGCATCATCTCTAAAATGAGTGTGTTATTAGTCTGCCTCATTTCTTTCTGCCTGAGAGAGAATGTGGGAAAATAATATTTAATCTACATGTGCAGTGATAAAATGAGCAAAAATGGTTACATTTCAAAGAGCTCACAGCCTGGATAATTCCAAAAACCAAATTCCAGCTGTAGCCTTTTAGCATTGAAAGTCTTAGCCAAACTTTGCATCTGCACTTCATAATTCCCTGCTCAGTGCTGGCTGTCACTGCCATCACATTGCTCCAAGCCTGTTCTGCAGACTGTTCTCACCAAGAACAGGGTTAGACAAACAGTCTGGTGAAATGGGTACTTTTGGGATTCCCCTTGGATATGCTTTACCCTTAAAATTATTCTCTGCTGTGTGAGTTTTCAGCTCAAATTTTACTTATTCACAGAATTATCTGTGTTAGGATCTGGTTGTGGGAGTGATTTCTAAAATCTGTTTTCCCTCTCAAGCATCAGTAAACTCGAAGGGGAAGGTGGAGGAGTGAAGAGAGAAACCTTCAATTTCTTTTTGCATCAAGGGCTGTTCCCCAGACAGGAATAGTGAGCTGTGGAAAGCTTTTTATAAGGGGTTCCTCGGTGCCTCCAGTGATGCTGAGCTCCCGTTGCTGCTTCTACAGGAGCCCAGGTGAGGCTGGGCACACTGTGGGGTTGGGGCACAGGTAACCCTGGGGAAGGACAAGCCCTGTCCCTCTGTATCCACTGTTACAGCTCTGGGGAGAACAGCCTTCAAACAGCTTGCCTGGACACTGCATCCTGTGCTTCTGGGGTGGTCCCACATGCAGATGATGGGGTGCCAGGCACAGAGATGGGAGAGAAGCTGTGGTGAAATGTAAATTCATCCATCAGAAAATGGGCACTATGAGATGCTGAGGTACCTTCTGCAGGCATCACCTCCTTAGGTAGTGCAGCTCCCAGGACTTCCATCTGACATCCGCCTTTCTTCTGGATCTATGGGCTTTTTTATGCTGAGCATTGTTGGGTTTTTTCCTATTTCTTCTTCCCTCAAGACCTCTGAAAAAGGAAAATGTTGTTCAATATGAAATAATTACTTGCAGGAGGAACTGAGCTTGTACTGTAGTGTGTATAACAGCTTCTGGTGTAGGGCTTTTTGAGACAGCTTTGCTGTGATTCTGTCTCTGTGAGTGAAGCATTTAACTTCCCCAACTATGTGGAATTGGCAGCATCTTGATACCAAGTCTTGTGAGTAAGGATTTGTCTCTTGGCGCTTGGATCCAAAGTCTGACAAATGCAATGAGAGAAGCCCTTCACAGTCCTGGGGAGAGCAGACAGGAGAGAGGGGGTCAGATTTTGGGGGTATCATTTTTTAAATTAAGAAAGGCTTAATTATTACAATCCCTATCATCATGTTTGGATCAGCAATTTAAGAAAAACAGTGTTGCATTACAATGAAATAACTGCAGATTCAAACAGAACAGCAAGAGTTGTAGCTGTGTGTGCATTCTAGCATCTTATTTGCCCATGGCACCGTGGTAATTGAGCATACACAAATGATCTGAAATTAAATTTGCATCATTTTGCACAAGCTAAATGTGTGGGTTTTTTCTGGTCCATATGGCCCAGAGCTGCACCAGACATTGATAGTCTTGTTACTAGGTAGTATTGATCTATTAGGTGGTATTGATCTACAAGAAATGTGAATTATATTGATGAATTTTAACTAATTCTTTTTAATAAATGAGCTTTTCTTTAGTAAAATTTTGTGCTAAGAAGTAGGTATAGGGGTTCTATATAATGCTTGCAGGCCTGTATGTTTATCCTTGTGGCACAGTGCCTGCAATGTATCTCAGTAATTGTGTTCCAAAATTAACAATTTTGCAGGGTTTGAATGGCTGTAACTCAGTGATTGTCATGCGCACCACCCAAGTCGGTCTAGGGTTAAGTTACAAGGTCTACAGTCCAGCTTTTAATGGTAAGAAGGCAATCACTTTTTGGAGACAATGTGTTTGGTTTGAGGGGGAAATGAATCTAGGGTGAAAGAAGCAGCTTTATTTTTTCCTATTTTTCTTGTGTTAAAAATGGAAATGGAAATCTCAGTCATGCCTTTAATGCCTGTCTGCAAATTGACACCATAATTTTGTAAATAATGTTCTGCTAGTTTGAAAAGCAGGTATTGCCAGAACTCACATGATACGCTTGCACAATACAACCTTTTATTTTTAAAAAGGTAGTTTTCAGCTCAGCCTCCAAATCCTGGATCTTCTGGTTTCCAAACCGTGTAAGATTTGTTTTGCAAATCTCTCTGCTGCTCTCTCGGCACATTACTTCCCTGTAGCCCGTTTTACAGACAGGTGTGGTTGCTGGATATTTCTTTTTCTCCTCATTTAACTGGTCCCTGGAAATCAGGGCACCCTCCCAAGCTCCCCTGCCTGCTGGGGTCAGCAGCACCACGGTTTCCCTGCGTCACCTCCACCCTTCACTGGTGATGTGCTGCACATCTTTGTTAGAGCAGCCTGGAAATTACATATTGCAGTGGCAGCTCATGGTTTTTGAAGGGCATCCTCCTCTTGGGCTGCCCTGAGAAGCAGTACAGCCGTTCTGGTATCCAAGGCAGCCCCTGCCATCCCAACCTGGAGATGGAGGAACCCACCAGCTGGAGCAGGAATCTTGCCCGGCTCCCATGTCCCTTCAGGCAGCAAAATCCATCTCCCACCGGTTGTGACGGTGATTCAGCAGGAGCTCGGGTGACTCACTGAGCTACCGAGGAGATTAAAATCAATTCCTGCTTTGGAGAACGACAAACTGCCCTTTCGTGGCACATTAATCTCCAGCCCAGCTGGGCTGGTAACAAACAGCCCGGAGTTGTTAACGCGGCCACGAGAGGGAGCTCACAAATCCAGGGAATGCCACCGAGATTTATGGAAATGGACCAACAAAGGGTTTTAAATTTAGTTATTAGGAACAACTGACTGTTTCTTAATTCAAATCAGTTTATTTTTTCCTTTATCGAGTTTGTTTTTTCTTGAAGTTTTCGGAAGGTGTTAGCAGATTTAACTGTCAAGTTGAGGCAACCATATTCAGGCTCCATTCCTGATCATTCTGTTTATAGTATTTTGGTTAAATTTTAATCAAATTCTGCTCTTAGACAAGAAGAAGAATCCTGTAAAAAACTGAAGCTTCAAACATAGCCAGTAACTGTGCTTGGTCTCACTTATCTTATGTATGTAACCTTCCTTTCCCTATAATTGGGCTACAGACATAAATAGAGGGGGATATGTGCAAGGCTACTTCCACTCCTTTTGAGCTCATACGGAGCTCCAGAGGAAGGATAAAACTCAAAAGGCATACAGTCTTTGTCTTTTGTAATGTGTTGCAAAACAACTGTCTGTAGAGCACATGAGGAAAGGGCTCTTACCAGCAAAACCAGCCACAGATTGGTGGACAATAGAGGGATTTTATCCCCAGCCAGCAGGAGCTGCCCATGGGGAGGTGATAGACTGGCCTCAGGTCTATGGGACATTGGAAACAGGACACAGCAGCAATGCAGCTTGTATCCCATGTTACATCACTCAAAGGAACTGCAGACCGACATATATTCCATAAATTATAGCCAACATTTAATCACAGCATAAGAAATTGGAAATAAATCCAACCAAAACCAAGCACAAAATTTTCCAAACAGCAGAGAGATTGTCCAGCTGGCATGCTGAAGGGAATAATTTCTTGTAATTACAATTTAAAACTTGGGAGAATTTTCTGGTGGTTTTGGTGATTTTTTCCTCCCTCTTTTTTTTCCTTATGAAAGTTAAATTAATGTTTCTCCAACACCATATACATTTCTTGGGGGATCTTAGAAAGGAAAAACACTTGAAGGAAACGAGTGTAGTAATCCTTAACGTTTCATCTATGCATAAAACTCTGGAGCATTTTCAAAGGCTTTTTTTTTTTCAATTTAAATCTCTACAAGTGTCTAATTGGCTTCGCCATGAGATTATTCTCATCTGTGAGTCTGATGTATTTCCTTCTGTGGCATTCCCAGTTTGCTGCTTGTTTGCAGTGCAGCTGAGGAGCTGGCTGGCTTTTGAGTGATTCCCAGCATGATGATGTTCCTCCAATGTCCTGTAAAGAGAGAACCCTCTTGCTGCTATAGGTTTATTTATTGAACTATCAGGAAGATGCCTTAAAGGCCTTAATTTCCTCTGGCTGCAGCTTCCACACAAGTCAGCAGGCTCATTAAGTAACCATTTGAGTGATATGCACTTGGGGGTGTATTTCCCCCTATGCTGTTAAGCCAAAGGTTCTGAACATGCTTTAGTGTGATGTGGCTGGAGGTTCTAAAATGGGATAAAAGAAGACACTGGCTGGCAGCAAAGGGAGAGGGTTGGTGCTCTGAGAGTTTAGCAAAGCTTGAAAAAGCTGCAGCTAAAAAAGTCCTGAGGTTCATCCAGTCCTCTCACATCCCTGTGCTTTGACCAATCCTTGTGCCCAGGCAGAAACCTGGGTTGTTCTTAAAGCATGGTGCATCTGAGACATGGTAGCACTCACTAGACATGGGGTGTCCCAGTGTCCAGGGACCAGAATAGTCCTTCCTTTTCCATACCTCATGTTGCCTTAGTGAAATCATGGATACAGCTTTTTACAGTCAGTTGCTGGGGCCCAAACCTCTCCTATGCCTATATGGGATCTTCAAATGTGTGACCCTTTAGCTGCATCTCTGAATTCATCCCTCCACAAAGCAGATCCCCATACAGTTTTCCCAATCAGACCTGAGGTCTGTACAGGCTATGTTGGATTTGCTTTCTGCTGTGTGATCTGTAGTTCCCTTTGTATGAACATTCCAGTGGGACTGGATGACATGGAGAAGAGGATCCGTGTTGCTGTTTCTTTGTCACTCAGGATTGACTTCTGCTGACCAATGCTTAAGAAATTACATGAACTTTTTACGAACAAAAATGTGCCATATTGATGGAATTTTCAATCTTGTTCAAATGTCAGGCAATCTGCTTGCAGAAATTAGTGTTTTCATCTCTTGACTCCTCGACCTTAATAACCAACGTAAATATTGAACCAACCTTTTAAAATTGAGATTACTCATTTAAATCCAATTGGAAAACACGGTGATGGTAAGGACAAAAATGTCAAGGAAGTTGGGGGGCTGAGTTATATTTGTCAGACACATTAGACTTTGAAATCTGATCATTTCCTGCCAATTACAAGTTTGGAGCTGTTTATGAACATCAATTATGTTGGCCTAGATGTTACAGGTTGATATTAGCTTTTGTATTTCCTTGAAAATGTGCCATTAGGATGGAACATGTTGTGCTCCTCTGTTTCTGGTTGCTAAGTACCCATTCTCCACAGCTGTACCTTGAGGTAGAAATTTAATAACTCTGTGGTGTTTGCTGTCTTTCCTATAGAGTTGCAAGATTTCTAGTAATAGGAAGGAATATGTAACCTTACAGTCAAATAGTGCTTTAAACAGTCAGATAGAGGCATATTATGGACAGATTTTCCAGCTGGAGTGGTATGTATGTATAGAAATTAACTCGTGTTGGCAGGCTTAGGTGTTGTTTATATTAGTGTGTCCCCTTGGGAAGTGTACTTTTGCAGACAAATACCATACTGGAAGGAAAGGGTACGATAGAGGAAAAAAGATAATTTAAAATTAAAAATTGCTATCTTTCCTGAACTAATACCTTATATCTCTGAAGATAACTTGCCTTGAAGCTTAAGACCTGGGCAAATATCAGTGCTGTTATATAGTAATATTTTAAAAAAAAACGACAACCCAGTCATGTTCTGAAAGAAAAAGTCATACCATTCCTATTACAGTGAATGCAGGGGATCCATGCTGTTGCATCTGAGGAAAGCCTAAAAGCCAGCTGCATTTTTTGTTCTGTTTCCTATGATGAATTCTGTTGACTGCAGCTGTGGTGTTGTGGAATTTAGAGCTTTTACATTGATGGGGATTTGGCACATCAGAGCAGAAGGTGTTCTGGTTACTTAGGGAGGAGATACAGAGCATATCTCTGTGCTGGACAAAACAGAAGCATGTCATATAAGGTTCTTGTTTGTTGGATTACATCTTTGCCCTGCTTAATAAGATGTTGATGACTTTGATACCTTTTCCCACCCATGGCAGGGAGGTTGGAACAAGACAATTTTTTAAGGTCACTTCAAACCCAAGTAATTCTAAATTTCTACAATTCAGTGATTTCCTGGATAGAACATTATAAAGATTTGCCTCTCCTTTGGACCTTCATGCCTTGCCCTTGTGTTTGTAGTGAGCTTAGCCAAGAAGCCTACTTGCAAAACTGTTGGAAATCCAGACATACTCACATCTGGAGCTGTCCAAGGACATTCTAGTTTGAGCTTGCCCTTCCCTAGGTTCTTACATGTGAAAGAACTGCAGTTTATTTCTCCCCTATATATTTGCAGGAAAAGCTATTGCTAATCTTCCAAATAAAATTAAACTAGAGCAAGTTTGCATGTTTTGGTTTGCTTCAAAATCAATATGACAAAATAACTCCCTAAAGGAAACAAGAGGGTTTTTTTGTTTTGTTCCTTAAGATGAAACAAAAGAACAAAGGACTGTCTTGCAATGCAGGGATCTGCAATGCAAGAAGCCCTCATTGCCAGAAGGAAGGTGGAAAACACAGTGCTCCAAAGAGAATGAGACAATTGTGCTTGATAAGCTGTGCATTAAACATGACTATCTTCAAGCAGAATCAGAAAATGCGTGTTTGAATTTCAGTAGAGTACTCTTCCTTTTTTTACCTGTGTTTTGTTTATTCCTCTCAGGCCCTTCACTCCCATCTGTAGAGTTTGGGATTTTTTTAGAAGTCTAACAATGAGCTCCTGTTCCAGTTGTTATTGAGCACCTCAGAATTATGGGGAACTATATAGGAGCACTGTGTTCTTTCACTTTTTGTGGATAATTAACTGCCTCAATTATATCTGGACTTCTTTCAAAATGCAGAATTATTTACAAGAATAATAGATGATCAGGTATTTTCAAGGAAAGTTTAATATTAATGTATGTCTACTGGCAGCAACTAAATTCTTAATTTCTTGGCTGGGTTTGCTCCAGTGTAGGAGCAAATTTTGCTATCCAAAGCAGAATATTGTGGTGAGCATGCAGCTTGTGATCAGCCCTCCACGAAGAGGCTGTGTTCAATATTCAATATATTTTCTAAGAACCTCATCCTAGGGAAGCCTTTCAAAGCCTTTTGCAGGGCTGTCCTGTGTCTCAGAGGATGGGAAGTTCACGGTGTCTTTCCTATTACTGAGCAAGTTCTTTATTTTGAGAAATCCTTGCAAGAATTTCTGATAACTTGAAATGGTCCCACTTTGGGTGATTCGGTGACATGTTTTATATATCAAAATTCGTTGAGCACTTCCTTTCCCATGAAACAGTGTCTAAGCTTTAGATGAACATGAGAAAATAATTAAGGTGATCTTTCCCACTCCAACAATCAAAGCAGCTTTTCAAGCCCGTTTTTAAAGTACTGTTTATAAAGCTCTGAAAAATTCATAAACACATCAAATAGTTAAAAAAAACCAACTGTTTCTTCCTTATTGCTTTTTCTCCAGTGCTTTGAATTGCATCCTCTAACCTCCTGAGTCTCTGCTCACTAGCCCTTCCCACATATGTCCCTTGCACTCTGTTAAAAACAAAATCTAAAACCACAGTCTGCACTCTATTTAAAACACCCTCACACCTTGCTGTATATTAGCTCACTTTAATTGCAATATCTTTAACTGGAATTTGCAGCTGATCTTTGAGGCTTCCCAGCAGAATCAGCGACTTTTTCCTACCAAAATAATTTTTTTCCCAAAAGCTTCCTTCCCTTGTTGGGAATTCAATGTCATCACAAGTGAAACAGATTAATTAATTAATTTCTTTGCCATTTTGTTGGTGGATTTTTTTCAGGGTGATCTCTCTCGATTAACTTACAGATGCAAATGGCAAGCAGGGTGGATTTGCATTTTGTTTATTCTCTGGGTGTGTACATCTGCAGCTGGGAAGAATGAGCAGATGTCTGGTTCCTGAGAAGCTCGTGTTACCTTAGGCCACACCTGATTTTCAGCGTAGGGCTGGGCCAGGGGTTAGGAACTGGGAAGGAGGGAGAAGCAATTTCAGCTGAATAACTCTTTTCTCTTCTCTCTGTTTACCTAACTACTGTGCAAAAGCCAGGCAAATCTACCATATAATCCTCTCTTGAGAGAGATGCAAAGAATAAAGATGGGTGTCAGGTTGTGAGGAACAAGAGCAGTGACTTGGAAAAATCCAGAAATGTTTACCCACTTGGAACAGCAGAGATAAGAACAAAAGTGATAAGGAAACCTAAACCCCACATCAACAGCACAGTATTAGAAGGGTGATTAAGATTATGGACCTGAGGGAATGAACTGATGCCTTGAGGGTGCTACCTAAAAACAGAGGCTAACAAAATTCAGAGAATAAAAGCAGGTATATTTACTGAAGGGACTTCAAGGTACACTTTGGGCAGTCAGAGCCCTAGGGTTACACCCAAAATGGATGACCGGGTCACAGGTTTCCATACTTTTGTAAGTTTGGTCTATTTGCATATTGGAGGTTAATCCTCCAATTACAGTTTCAGGTAACTAAGTCATTTACCCCCACTTTGCTTCTCCCTAATCCATTTTGTTTACATATTTCAGGGCCTGAGACAGTAAGGTGTCCTTGAAGTTCAGGCTTAGAGATTATTTGTTTTGTTTGCCCAGAATGGGAGAATGTAGCTAACAGGCTGTCTGGAGTCTTAGAGTTACACACTAAAGCATTACAGGATATGAAAAATATAAAAGCTAAAATCCTAAGGCATCAGTATGTTGCAATAATGAAAGTGGAGTACCTGAGTTTTAGGCTGCCTAGAAAAATGGGGGGGTTGGACTGACCTGTGCAGGCACTGAAGAAGCAAAGGAGCACAGACTGATGGCCATGGGTGCTGGGATGCTGTACAGGTGCCTTGCCTGGAGCTGGATGGAGCACAGGCTTGCCTGGCATCATCAGTTTTCCTGATGGGTAGCAGGGTGGCTCTGTGACAAACAGCCAAGCAATGGCAGCAAAAGGACACTGCATTGGAGCCAAGTAAATTTGGATTTAAATTTTGACTCTTGGTTTGTCTTTTCCCTAAATTCTACCCCATATCTGCAGAAAATTGTGTGTTTAATGAACCTGTGTTAATTCCAGTGCCAGTTGCTGTTCATCAGCTTCTTGGATCCTACATACAAGTGCACACATGCTGTACCCTGGCCAGTTCTGGTTTTAACTGAATACTGTGCTTTGTACTTCAATGCTCCTATATGGTAGCCAACTACAATTAGCTAATTCATTAATTAACTAGAGAATTTTTACCTCTGGTGACATGCTTCAGCTTTGTTGTTCAAAGAAGGAGCAACAGAAAACTATTCAGATTTCTAAGGAGGCTGGAGTAAAACCATTCTGAAAATCTACTTTCCAGCATTTACTATCCCCTTGGAGGATGAATTGAGGCCAGTTGGCAGGCTTTTCTCCACAGAGATGACAAAACTGATAACATTTTATAAGCTCCCACTCCATATCTCTGTTTCTTGTGACTATTCTTAGAAAGCAGAGTTTTTATGGGTGCTGAATATACCATTAAAATGCCAACTATTCCTGTCTCTTTTAAGAAAATTGCTGTAATACACACACTCACTAACATTTTTTTGGATCCCAGTGATGTGCTGGTGGGTAGGTGTGACCCACAGTGAGAGAACACTTGCAGCCTATCTAAACTAAGGAGAGCAGACTAAAGAAATGATGATGCAAGAAGCACAGCACACTCTCCTCCCTCACCTGATTGCCAGGCTTGAAAAAATTCTCAACATCAAGAGGACCTTAAATGCCCAGTCATGTCCTGCCATGGAAAGGTTAGAGGTCTCTTGTGCTATAGAGCATGTGTGCATCTTAGGGCTACAGATTGAATAGAGGGTTTGTGCTTTCCTCTATTTTGGAAGAAATGATGCAAGAAAATTTCTTGTTCTTTGCATGACTTTTCAAGTCTGGTGCAAAATATCTTCCCAGAATCATCAGAAAGGTGGGACATGCTCCCAGTTCTTAGGATTGTCTCAAATAAGGAATGACATTTTGTCAACATTTGGTGTCTCTGATCTAAATGGTGTTAGGTCCTCAATCAGAGTCAACTTGTAGTTGCCTACTCTTCAGTCCCTGACCTACACTTGGCTGGTGAAAATTACAGATTTTTCTGCAGACCTGTCCAGTAAAATGGGTCATGAAACAATGTCAGATAAATACCTTAATATGGATCTATGAGGTGTTTCAGCTATTTTGATAGGCTTACAATTGAAGCCTTGATTTACAGCCCTGTTTGTGACACAGATATCCCCTTCAGATCTGTTTTTTCTGTTTCTTATGTAGCTCTCTTGTTGTTACTGTGCCTGTAGATGGTATCCTTCATTTGAGGAGATGGAAACACACATGAACAAATGCTATGCAGTGATGTAATGAGGCTGTTCAAAATAAAGCTATTACCTTCACAAGCCTGGAATATGATTTGGATTGAGATTATGAACCCAGATGCCTGTGAGCTCCATCTTTCAAAAGCGTGAGAGAAGCATGTAAAAGGTCTCAGGAGCAAGGAGCCTGAAGGTAAGCCCACCACTGACTGCAGAGAGGCCACAAGGCCCCCAGCAAGGGGGCAGGGAACAGCCTGTTAATGGCAGTACCTGTATCTCTGGAGAGTGTTTGCCTTTTCTTCTTGAAATAGTCTTGAAAGCATAAAGTATGAAAAATTACAGTTTGTTCTATTCAACAAGTGCACATAATGGTTACATGTATGTAATGACCTGCTGTCTCTTCCCACGTCGTGCCTAAAGCAAACAGCAGGTCACAGTGGTTGGAGAGGGATGGAGGAGGACAAGTGTGCAGCTTTTTGCTGTGCCAAAGTGGGAGTCAGGCTACCCTGTGTCTGTCTGCTGGAAGAGCAGCCAGCCTACCCTCCCAAACCTGGCTCTGCTTTACACCTAGCCTGCTTTGTGGTTCCTGCTACGCTTGCTGCTGCTGCAGTGGCACACGTGTCTTGTATCAGGCGCAGAACAAAGCATCTACTATGAGAGAAACTTCGAGAAAGAACAGCATTTTGAAACTCTGTGTTGTTAAAAGCTGCTCAGCTGCTATCTAGAAAGGTGCAAAGGAGCCCTGTCCTTTAGGATGAAAAGCACGAGGCAGCACAAGGCACAAGGGCAGCCTGGAGAGAAGAAATATTGTCTTCCATTGACGTTTCTAGGTGAGTCATTCCCCCTCGGTCTGACTCAGCACTGAGCTCTGCCGCACTCCCCAGAACATCTCCCAGCTCACAGCAGCCACTGCCCCAGAGGAAGGAGCCCTGCTGGGTCTGCAGGGCACCCTGATGGCTCAGTGTGATGATTTGGCCAAGTAGCTGTGCCAGGGCATCGGGGAGCACTGGGTCTGACCCTGACCCCCTTCTGCAGCCGAGCACTTGGCAAAGTTTTGCTGATGTTTGGCTGAAGCCCGAGTTTTCTAGAATTTACATAAAAAGCTTAACAGCAAACTGCCCAAATGAGACAGGAAAACCTTTTCATGATGTGTAAATGTGTTGCTGCTCATTCCAAGTGCCAATCTAGATCTTTCCCATTTACTGGGAGAGTCTGTCTGCATCGTGCTGCAAACCCCTGCCCATCTCCTGAGCAGCAGGAGCAGCTCCAGCTCTTCGGCTCTGCTGTTGCCATGGCTTTGCCCCAGTGTAAATGAGATCACAAGCTGGCTACCTGCCACTGTATAAAGGTTTTTATGAGAACTGAATTATGCTTGCCATTGTTTCCTTGGGTGTTTTTTCCCCAGCAAGATTAACAGGAGCACTGCTCACAAAATCCTCACCTTGAGAAAGATGTGGTGTTGATGTTTCCTTTAAGAGGGAAAACTAAAGGAATTAAAATAAATTAGAGAACCAAACAGTCTCTCAATTTGGACACCATTTCTCAGGGCATGTTTTCAGTGGTTTTATCTTCAGTGATATGTCTAATAACTTCTGTTAACACTTGGCTAAACAGAGGGCTGGGAGGCACAAGGCCCAAGATCAGCTCTCCACATCTGCCACCAGCAATTCTTGATAGATTTCTGGGGGTAAATGGCTGAATCTTTTGGTGCTGATGCTGATGCTTCCCTTAAAATAAATATATAAAAACATAAAAAAAAAAAAAAACCAAACCCAACTGTATGTAATTTTTATATTTTAGAGGCTCTTTAGAGGGCACTGATGAGACCCTGGTATGGCAACAGCCCTCTACCAGGAATATCTTAGGCAAAAATCTATCTGATTTGTAAAGTGGTAAGAGTATGAGTGGAGGTAGGTGATGTAGATGTAGGCACAGTTGCAGGAGACATATTTGATGTGCAAAGAAGTTTTTCCTGTCCCTTGTTCTCCCGTCTTATGTGTCCGGGAATATTTTTTGGAACAGGATTTTCCTTTCCATTTTGTTTTGTGCAGAACTTACATACTGAATGCAGTACATATCACACGTCCACAACATTCAGAAATTGTATACTAGGAAATAAATTATTGGACTGTCTGAACAAAAGCTACTCCTTTTAAAATATTGCAATGGCTTCTGGAAAAGTTAAAATTCAAACGTATTCACAAGTGTTCCACCTCTAAAATCCTTTATGCGAGGACGTGTCTTTCTGTAAGAGAGTTATTTTTTATTTTCACTATCCTTTTATGGAGGTTTAAATTATCTTGAGTTATTCAATAAAACCCACAAAATTGCTCTAGATGCAATTACTCAGAGTGTTCCATTATGTGACAGTCACACAGCTACATAATATCCCTTTCATCTATAACTTTCTGCTACTTTTTCCCACAAAGTGTCTGAGAAGGTAAGACAAGTTCAAAATATTCCAAGAGACTCTTGCTGGGCTGGGTGCTGCTGATGCCAAGGGAGAAAGTCTGGGGATTTCTGCATGGTCCAGAGTGGCCTATTTACTAGCATAAATAATGTGGATGTGCCTTGCTGCCCTGACCAGGGTTCTCTGATCTGACTTGCTTTCAGAGCATCAGATTTCCTTTCTGTCCTGAGCACTGATTTTCTGAGTGGTTTTTCCAGCATTCTCACATAAAAAGTGTGATGATGGTGATGATGCCAAGCATTTGAGACACACTTTTGTCTAAGGATTTTGAAGAACACTTCAGATGTGAGCTGGAGGGACTCAGGTTTGGAGCCTAGTCCTTATAGGTCCTGTAATTCTTGGATCAGACTCTTTGGTCTTTCTCTGTCTCAGTTTCCAGCCTACAAAAGGAAGAAATTTCTCCATTGCAATGGGGTACTGTGAGCATAAATAAGTTAAAAATCACTCCAATACTATGGTAATGGGGACTCTATAACAAGGATGGACAGAGAGCCAAGAGAGTTTTAACAAATTTTTTTTTATGAATTTCAATGGTTTAATTTAGTTTTTGGAATCTAACCAGATGGAGCCAAGTCCTTGATGGTAAAAATCAGAAGTTTCTGATTTTTTCATTGAGAATCAGGGTGGTTGAAAACTTGGCAGGTATTTCTATGAATTCTGTGAGCTTCCTAGATATGAGAAGAAGATTTTCCTGTGTGAGCCTGTGTATGGTGCACCAGCAGTAGGAGGATTTCAGATCCAAACTCCTCCTGAATTCCAGCGAGATGCTCCAACATATGCACCTGCTGTGCTTGGTCAATAAAGGCTCCGAGTTTTATGAAGTCTTGAAAAGGATACAGGAAGGAAAAAAGGTTGAATATGTATCTACCTCTGAAACAAAGGGTATTTTAAGATACATCAAAGTTTTCTTCATGTAAGATTATGGTTTTGCTTTCTATGTTTGCAAGCTGAACACTTTTCAGCCTAAGATCCACTATAGGGTTTGTTGTGCTGATCTGGCTGAATGGTTTGATGATAAACAGTCGAACATGGCAAGAAAACATTAAAAGCTGCAGGTGCAGGTCCCCCAGCAGGGCTCTTTGAAGTCAGACTCAATTTTGAAGTGCTCTTTAGGTTTTACTTTCACCTTCCAGGAAGCTTCCTGGATGGCAAGGAAGATTTTCTCTCTCAGAGCTGCCTGGTTAAGGCCTGGAAGGTGGGTGAGGAAGGGATCTGCTCTTCCTAAGCTGCATCCATGAATCCTCTTTGATTTCTAATTCCTTTCTGCTGCTCAGGTTTCCCCTGGAATCCCAGTTAAATTGTTTATTTAGTACTCAGGCTGTGGAGAAAGTATGAACCACATGCATGGAAGCTGTAGGTTGCTGTGAATTTTCTCTGCACTTCTAATGGAAATTCAGTGCTTGAACCCGGTGGTGAAAGCTAATTTAGTTTCATCGTTCTGGCAGAAAATAATGTGCTAACAGAGCCAAGGTCATTTTGCCTTGTGATTAAAAAGTGTGTGAGGTGTGAAGAGGCAGTGGGAGATCTCTCCTGTCTTGCATGGAGACTTTCAGCCATCTGCTTGTGAGAGTTTGTCCTCTGCAGTGCTGCAACAGGGCACGGGCAATATGAATGGGAAGGAAGAGAAACACACCTTGTTCCCCTTCCCCTGCGAACATACAGCTCCTTGCAGCTGCATACTGGAGCAGAAATGCCACTGCTGATACCCTGGGTGCCTGTAAGCTCAGAGAACTTCGTCATGATGGAGAAGGAAAAAACAATATTAAAGGAAAAGTTAGAACTCATAGAAGGGAAGATGATTTTCTCCTGAAAATTTACATGCAAAACAGGAATTATTCCTTATTTGAACCAAAAATATGAGGAAACAAGTTGTAAAGTGTTTTTCTTTTATTAGAATAGAAAATATTTCCAAATGCTCTTCTAAAGAATGACACATTTATTTATTTATGTTTCTTGGGAGAAAAAGAAAGTAAAATATTTTTGGAAGGCTGTGATCAGAATAAAGCACTAAGGGTAGGCTTTATGCTGGATCACATTTCCAGTTTTTTTCCTTCTGTGGATAAGCCAGGTGTTTGGAGTTTTCCTGCCTGCAGAAAACCAAGCTCTCTGCTGTCTGTGCCCTGTGCTGCCTTTGCCTGGATCCCTGCACTGGCACACGTGGCTCTGCAGAGCTCCTTCCTCTCCAGAAACAAAGCCCTGCTGGGGTTCTGTGCTCCACACAGGAGACCTGGAGGGTAAACCGGGCTTGAAGGCAGCTCCATTTTCTTGAATTACTTGCATCTGAATGGAGCTACCTGAGCATGTGCCAGTAGCCCATTCCTGAGAATTGGCACTGCCCAACCGAGGCACCTTACCTTCCATTGTTTAGGTGGCACCCATTTCTTAGGAACAATGTTCACTTTTGACTTTGTGTTAAGAATGTTCTGAGTCTTGAAACTTCCTCTCTTTGATGGTGGAAGATATGTTATAGTTAGCCTTTAACAAGTTTGATTTTTCGTTAACTTTTTATGTGTAATTACTCATAGCAGTGTGTGAGGATACTTGCACGTATAATGAAAGCCATTTGGTTCCTTTATTTAATTCAATAAGCATTAATCTAAGAATTAAGATTTTTGTCTCTATAGATGAGAAATGGACTTCATAAATAGCAGCCTTTGATATAACCAAGTTTTCGTGTTTCTTCAAGATCAAACATATCAAATAAATCATATAAGTCAAGCCTCTTGTTCCCCAGTTGAATGAATGTGCTAAATCTAAGCCCTCTCAGGGCCAGAGTTTTGATCAGAGGCATAAACAAATGCTTCCTCATCTAAGAGCAGAGATGTTTGTCACTGGGTAAAAGTTAGAAAACATTAAAATGTGAAACCAAACTAGCAAACAAAGCCAGAAAACTTCCTATATAATTACATATAATCCTGTATATGTAATGAGAGTTCTGCAGCCCATAAAGACAAAAGTATTTGCTCTCACTGAGTAGGACAAGCAGGACAAGTAGGTTGTTCCTTATTCCCTACAAGCCGGGCTTGTGAATTCAGGTCAGCTGCCTGCAGTTGGTTGTGCCCTGTGCTGACAGGTGAGCAGGGGAAAGGAGTTTGTAGATGCAGACCTCCTGTGCTCTCTCCAGAGATGATTGTCCCACCAGCAGCAGGGCAGATAATGAAAATGCTGGCAGGGAGGATTGCAAGTGAGAGCAGTGCAGGTTTACCAGTGAGTCACAGTGTAATGCTGGTAGCAGCAGGGTGCTTGTGTGGTGTGTTTGTGACAGGATGAGTCAGAGAATGGAAGGATAAAGGTACAGGTTCCTGAGACTGGAAGTGGTGGTTAGTGCTTGTCCAAATCCTTGAAACCTGTCCTTGTGCTGGCTCTCCAAACAGGAGGCAGCTGGGGAAGCTTTGGTTACCACACTTGGCCTCCAAGGTGGCTGGACACACACAGGCTCCACAAAGGGAAGTGGTATCACTGGCTTTAGCTTGACCCTGGACCTGGGCTCAGATGTTTCACCTTGGTGAGAAGCTTCCACTTCAGACTTGCTTTGCAGCACAGGGAGAGTTGACTTGCCCCTGTCTGCAGAGCCAAAGTCAGCTGTTTCCCTGGAAGAAGTGGAAAATTCACGGCAACATGTATACTGCTTTATCTTCCTGCCAAAATAATGCTGTTGGGAACAGAAAGGCACATTCCTGGAGGAAGGATGATACAGAAGCAATAACAATGTTGTTTCTCATCCTTCACCACTTCTTTTACAGCCTGGATGCTGCTTGATTAGGAATTTGAAGTGCCAGCTTTTCTTGCCTGCATTTCTGTTTCCCATCTCTTCTGTGGTGGTACAGCACCGAGGCATTGCCCTGTGTCTCATGCAGCTGCTGATTTTCTCTTCACAGCAGGCCTCCCACCAGAGGGGCAAATACTGATACTTCTAACCAGTATAAGAAATAGCAGTCAAGTCAAGATACAGCAGGAATAACCCTAGAACATCTCAGAGACCAGTGCTCCCTGTAGGCTCAGATACACCAGACACCATTGCCTGCTGGCCAGTTAGGGTCACAAATGGTTGGGCAGGATGCTATTGTGCTCAGGACTTTCTTTTCCATGCAGCTCACAGGGCTATTCTCAGTGCCCTGAGCCATTCTGTGTGCTCCACATCAGCAGAGTGACTCCTGAGCCCATGTTGAGATGCTCCAGCTCTCATCCCCTCCCCACTTTCCTCTTGGTTCCTCTTGTCACCGCCTGTACCTGTGGCCACAAACATCAAAAATCATCCTTGTCACTCTGGTGTTGTGTGGGTGCATGTAGGGTCTGACAAGCCCCTGTCTTGGCAGTAAGCCCTTGTTTAGATAAAGGGAACTGCAACATCTCCAGACGGGGTCTGACAAGCTCCCTGCCCTGACAGGGAGGCCTGGAGATAAGGAGGTAGCACAATCTCCCTCCAGGCCCCTCTTGGGGAAACAAAGAGCCTTTTTAGTTAGAAAAGATAGATCCAAGATCCTCTAGGAAACTGTATGTAAAATACCCTAATACCCATTGGTTTCTTACCCCTGCACGCCCACCTCTGTACCCCATAAAAGAAACCCCTCTGCCCTGAGTCGGGGGGAGGATTCATCTCTAGTCACCCCTTCGTGGAAGATGGAAGAATAAAGCTGCTTCTGCGGAACCACCAGAGAGTCCTCTCCTCTCTCTATCCGGGCCTGGCCAAGGGGGGTTCTGCCTTGCAGAGCAGAGCTGAAATCACTTGCTGAGTCACTGAGAGCTGATGGCTGCTGAGCCAGGCACCTCTGCAGGCACCCCCGGCCGACGGCTGAGAGAAGCCACGACCCCCTGGGAGACGGTTCCTCACGGGATCACCTCTCTGGGTTCGCTACGGCTTCTTGGGTCTGAGCCTCTGACCCCATCCAGCCCGGGCCGGGAGAAACCCCCCACCAGCTTAATAACTTTATGTGCAGACTGTTTCCCTTGGGTAAGTTGGGTTCATAAACCAGGCCAAGGGAACTTAATCAAAAGGTGATTTTGAAGTGTTTTCAGACATTTTCCCAAAAGCCATTTGCCTCCTGCCCCATACCCTGATTCTGCTGGAAAGGTAAGCTAGGGAGACAGGGCATGAGGTGCCACAAAGAGGGTCCAGGGCTGCCTCATGAATGTCTCTGGATGGAGATGCTGCTGCTCTGCCTCTCTGTTGCTAAGGAAGGTTTCTATGGCAAAGGCCCACCAAGAAAGTGAGAATTAGAGAGAGTTAATGTTCAAAACAGATGAGCTTGATAATGTCGGCAGCTGGCTTCTACAGGGGAAATAATCTGCTGGAAAGGAAGAGTGGCCGTCTCGGATGCTATGCACAGTAGGAGGTGCAGTTGGTGTGTTTGTCAGTTTGTCTCATTTTAATGTTAGTAGTTTGTGGTAAAGGCAAACTGTTAAATGAAACGTTGGTTGTGAGATATTCTCATTTTGTGAGTGTTCTTGTAGGATAAGCTGCAAGCTTCAGTCACACCTCAAAAACTTGCTGTCCCTTAGGTGTGTCCCCACCAGCTGGAGTAGAGAGTGGAGAGGCAAACGGGGCTTGAATTGCCTGAGTAGAAATGCTCCACTCAAAGTGGGACTCTTGACTACACACAAGACATCAAAAATTCTTGGCACCCCTGAGGCCTGCCAATACCTCAGAGCATCTTCCTCAGCAGCCTGGGATAGTCCCACAGTGGTGCTGCTCTGTTTTCTGTGTGTGCTGCAGAAGGACTTACATCTCATCCCCTGTGCTCCGGGGTATCAGTGGTACCATCAGTGATGCCTTGGGGCACTGAGTCTGGTATTTGGAGCACTCCACAGGAGACTGACTCTCCCACGCCTGCACAGGTTTGAGCACACAGTATCTCTTCTCAAGAAAGCATTTCACCCTTGTGCCAGGTGGAGTTAATCTGGGAGGCACAGAGCTCCTGCACATGGGACTGTGCCTGGTCAGTAGAGGCAGCTCACTGGGAAAAGGTTACAGAGAACAAAAGGACACGTGTCCCTCTCAGTGGTGGGTGTCACATTCACTGGGGGTTTGATCCATCTGAGGATGGACCTGTCTACTACACTTGTAATTCAGTGAAGGGACATGGTGGCTGATTGATGGATGGGGTCATGTGAAGTGGCTGCCTGGGACAGCAGGACACTGGGCTGGTGCAGGAGGGACCCTCCAGTGCTACAGCCAGAGCTGCATGAGAGATCAGGCCCCAGGGAGCGTGGTGAGCCCCAACAACATCAGCGTGCTGGATTGAGAGCCAGCAGAATGTCTGTTTATCAGGTGTAATGTATGGAAAATGAGCAGATCTGGGTTCAGAAACAGGTTTCCATGCAGCTGGATGGCCCTTGCAGGCTGGAGTTAACCCTGTGTAAAAAAACCATCACTTTACAGTTTCACACTGAAGTGGGACTTCTGAGATTGATGATTGCTTTGTGACAAAAGATATGTGAAATCTCATGCTACTGAAACCAGTTTTAGTTCTCCAGCTGTTTCTCAGTGCTGTTGGTCTCCCACCTTTAACAAGCTTTGCATTTGTTGGGGGGAATATGCATTATAAAATGGTATCTGCAATGTCCCATGACTGCTCTGCTCACCAGTAGCCTGCCTGCCCTTCCAGAAAGCTTTGGATAAGCCAACAGAAGTTCTTTTCCTTGTGTGGTACTGGTCTGACTTTCTTTCCTTCTGCAAGCCTATGGATGGTGCTGCTAATTCACTTATGACATTAACCCGGCCAGAGGCTGTCCCACTCCTTGCTCATGGACAGAGAGTCAGATTAAACTCTTGAGGTTACTGGCAGTTCTGCTTAGTATTTCTATCGTGCTCTGTGGTGAATGGATGGTGGTTGGCCTTTATGCAGCTGTTTAGAAGAAAGTGGTTAGAGAAAAAGCCTGCATTTAGGCCAGCTGCTCTTTTTGGGCTGTGAGAGAAATACTAGCTTGGCCACCATGCCTGCCCTCCACCCCTCCCAGGCTGGAGGATGGAGGGAGGCAGGGCCAAGCAGAGCTATGGTGGTTTTCCCACCCACCCCCAGAACCTGCAAGTCCCACAGCTTCTCTGTGATAAGAAATACCCCTGTGGTTGTGCCCCTGGTCCTGCCTTACCGTGCTGGTGTCCCTGCCCTGTGGTGCCAGATTGCACATTCGGGTTTGGAAGCCTTGAATCCTTTCTGTGACCCCAGTCTTCTCAGCATCATCCTGCAGACCCAGCTCAGCCCTCACCTGCTGTGCTGGGGAAGCCTTGAGCTCAAGTCCCCAGCCTTGAGCTCAGCCTGTGCTGTGAGGTGTGCACTGCAGCAAGCAGCTGGCCGGAGGCTGTCTCTGCCCAGCACCCAGGGAGCCTCCATCTCCCAGACTTCACAGGGGAGAGGGGCTGGACCAGCACAGACTTGGACAAAAGGAGCCATGTGGGTCTGCTCTCACTGAAATTTAGGGACATATGTGCTATAACTTTAACATTGGCTTTATCAGTATAAGGGTTGTGTGCACTTTAACTTGAAAGCTAAATACACTTCAATGCTAAACTACCTGACTTTAGGTAAATTTTTCCATACCCTGCTACTGCTCAGAGGCTTTCTTTCACACACTTCTTGCACTCCTGCAGAGATAACGACACTAACATGAACATGATCTCAGGGACACAGACCAAGGGCTTCCTCTTTGCTATGGGGACGGCAAAGAGATGTCATGCTCACCTCACATTGCCTCAAAGTTACCTCGTTACAAGATAAATAAATCTTTGCTTAGAGGAAATAATTTTTTTCTAAGTTACAAGAGACTTCCATAAAATGTGCATCCTGCTGATTTCTCATGCTCTGGATGCTCAGACTTGGAAGGGCTTAACTCAAACCCTAAGTGGAAAGATTGTTGGTGGGAAGCACTTTGCAGTGTGTTGGTTTTAAGAGGTGCAATAAACCACTCTAATGGTGCACCAATACC
Source organism: Lanius collurio (assembly GCA_020086605.1). Taxonomy (NCBI): domain Eukaryota; kingdom Metazoa; phylum Chordata; class Aves; order Passeriformes; family Laniidae; genus Lanius; species Lanius collurio. Next base: position 8,013,681 of record JACBWW010000018.1, read on the forward strand.
GTTCCAAGGGATACTGCAGAGGACAGATGCTGCATCTGTGATCTGGGCTCTAATCTTTCTGACAGCATCTTACCCAGATATGCATGCCACAACTAAGAGTTATGTTTTTTTAATAGGCATTATTCATAATTTAAAGATGTAGCTTAAAGACATCACAGACTGCTGCCAGAGTTGTGATGTATGATCTGCAGAGGTTTACCCCCCATTAGATATTACTGCAGAAGTGACTTAAATCTCCTCCCTCAGTTAAACAATTCTCTAAATGTCATCACTGTTTACAGTGTTAGCAGAGCACTCAGTAGTGATGATCTGTGCTCTGACAGCCTGGGAGCCCCTACAAGCAGCCGGCAGATTTACACTTTGCTGAAAACTGGCTCATTATCTCCAGCAGCAAAATTCCTCTCATAAATAGTCTGGTGTGCTCAAGCTGCAAATGGGGTTTGTATAGACTGTAATAAAATCTGTTTCCTGAACAATCTCCTAGGTGTTTTAGCACTGATTGGTTCCCCTTCCCAAAGGTGAGTGCACCAGGGCACAGGTGGCAGCCAGAGGCACTGGTGTGTGGTGCAGGCTGGAGATCTGCAGTAGGATGGGCTCTGTGCCACTGTGCTCATGGAGAGTTGCAGGGTTGCAGAGAAAAGGGCACAGGGTTGTCACAGCAAAGCAGGGCCACTGTCCATCTGCCTGAGTGGTTCTGCAGCAAATGGGGTGCTCCAGGCACCTCCCAGCAGCCTTGCTTTCAGCTGTTATGGCCAGCCTGAATTTCTAATAGGGTTTCTCCTAATCCTAACTGGATTCAGCTGGAAAATATGCCTTGCTGCATCATCTCCACACACACAAGGTTGTTAACTGCTAAAAGTGTTATTCTCATTACACAAGTAATTGTTCAAATTTCGCTATGTCCTCCCCTGGATGTCCATCCACAGCACCGAGTTCTTTGGTCTAATTATGTGCTGGTTGAAACAGTTCTTCCTTCCATCAGTTCTATGTTTGTTGCTTTTCATGTCATTGATTGCTTGTGTGCTCTGAGATGGGAAGAACAAGAGCTCCTGATTTGCCTTCTCTCTGTTCTTCCTGACCTGCTGTGCTTCAGATTTGTTCTTTCTCTGCTGTTGTTTGCCTTCATTTTATTTTTTTTTTTTTTCAAGTTCCTGAGCTGGAAAAAACCAGGCAGCAGAAAATATAAGGGGGGAAGATCACTGCTGTTTACAAGAAGAGCTGAAGCCTGTCTAGCATCAGCCACAGAGTGGTTTCTTGTGTAATTGAGGTAAACACGATTCAGTCGGGAGGGGTTTTTTTTCCTGTGAGATCCATTGCTTCTGGTTAGACCTGGCCTCTTGCAGTCCCCACATGCTGAAACACCCTCCACTCCCTTCTGCACAGAGCTTGGGGATCTGCTGCCATGTCTTCTCCTGCTGGGACAGTAAGGTGGCAGAAAGCACTGTGGCAGTGAGGCTGGCTGAGTGCAGCAGGAGCAGCCCATGAGACATGTTGGAGAGGCAGGGATGTGTGGGGCAGTAGGGGTGTGATAAGCCCTTTTTCTTGCCCTTCTTCCAAAGTACTGCTAGACATGGCACTGCCTCTGCCCAGCCTAGAGTTGTGTTGATGTTCTTCCAGCTCTGGTGGCACGGGAAATTCTTGGTTCCTGCTAGGTTGGTCAGTGCTCCTGAAATAGAGATTTTTGGAGTTCACCTGAATTAACAAAATAAATTAAAACATTTAAATTTTAGTTTGTAGAATTATGTGTTGAATTTAACCTTTTACTTGTAAAACCTCTGCAATGGTACAAAGGGCATAAGAAAATGCAAATCCCTAAAGCTTCTTGCATAAAGGACAACGCCAGAGAAGACCAAAGAATGCAAAGAACCCAGATAAGAGAGCTCCTCTGTCGCCAAGCTTACCAAAACTACAGATAAGCACCAAAGGACCAACAGTGCATGCCCAGAAGAGAAAAGTTCAAGAATTCAAACAAGAGGAAGACCACGATCTTCAGCCTCAGAGACCCCCGTGCGACCACCACAGCAAACCACGCATGCTCAGAAGGGCGGAGACCTATTTAGCATGAGAGGTGAGGACAGGCAGGGCCAAGGGTTGAATATGCATAGAAAAGTTGTGTAATGTATTGCATATAGAACACCTTTGTAAATAAAGATGTGGGTCAGACTGAGGACTGGGGCACAAGTTTTTGGAGAGCTATCTCACTTGTGCTGGGCGCTGACATACATACCCACTTCATAACTACATCGAGTTGTGGAGTCTATTTATTTATTCCGCGTATCGCATCACTCCTGCTAAGGGGTTTTTCTATGAGGAGAAGATATAGGTCCCAGCAGTCATGCCTGGCTGAGCACCATAGGCAGACCCAAAGCCCTTAGAGAGTCCCAGGGTGGGACACCTATCACCCAAGCAATTCAGAGAGTGGCATGAGTAGCTCTTGGAAAACAGCTCTAAAAGTCTGAGGGCAGCTAGAAATATTTCTGGGGACATATGTGCTCTGTCTTTCCAATAACACCAGGAAACTGATGGTTGCATAGCTTGGGTGCATTACAAATGAAGCTCCTTTTGGCTGGTGTGCTGTGCTGGGGAGAGCTGGGCCCTGAGCCCACCTTCCCAAAACAAAGCAGTGCTGCTCTGTGAATGACTGGAAATTTTTCTTTGTCCCTTTTTTTCTGTGTGCATGTGAGGGAATAGCACCAGAACCTTAGAGAAGCTGTCATCCATTTACCAGCAAGCAGCTGCTGCTAAGGCCAGAATAGATGGAGCAGTGTTGGATTCTTATGGAGAAGGGCTGGCCTTTGGCTCTGTTGTTTGTAGCACAATACTTTTTATTCAAAAAGGAAAGCACAAACCAATTATAGTTCAGCTAATCTTACTAATCTTTTTTTAATTAATCTATTTCAACAGAATTTCATTTCTACTTACAAAATCAGCCTGGCAAAGGAAGATACTCCTGCAGAAAGAAATCACTTCAGCACAAAAATCACTCTTGAGATCAAGCCTGGGAGACATGAGACAAACAAGCAAACCAGATGTACAGAGATAACAAAACAGGAAATTGAAGAACAGTTTATGCTGCAGTCTCTCCTAAGTCTGTTGAGTTGTTTAGCATATGTGACTAATGTTGCAGAGGCAGTTGCTGCTGCCAGCAAGAGCCAACATCTCATCAGGACTGGTGCGGCACCAACCTGACTCTGCGCATGCTGGAAAACAGCAGGAGATGGAGCTGGCTGCTGGGAGTCTCTGGGGGTGGCCCCAGAGGCCAAGTGCTTTCAGTTGTGTTGCTTTGCAGTGAGCCTCCTTTAGGCTGTACCTGCCTAGCTGCGTGTGGAGCCAGTCCTGGGACTGTCTGTGTCATCTGATCCACTCCCACTGGGTAGCTGTAAGTGTCCTGCAACAGCTACGCTGTTTTTACTAAAAACTTCCGCAATGTTTCCATTTTAAATGGCGGAACATAACAAAATCCTTTCTAGGTTTGTGGAGAGGGTTTGGAACTTAATGCCCAGTTAGGGCAGATTTTAATGCACAATTTAAAAGCTTAGAAACAGGATTAGAAAAAGGAAGAAGCTTTAGAGCTTTGCCTTAGAGACAGGATATATTTCACAGACATAGTCTCTAAAGACCAGTACAAAGTCTGGGAGATTCTGATGGCAGTGGTGGGCTCCCACTGAGCTCAGTGCAATCAGACTTTTGCCATTAATTTCTCTGTAGGCATTTACAGAGCACAGCTAGCAATGTGATAATGGACTCTTCTACAGCTCTGCAAAGGGTGAGGCCAGAGTGTAGCAAAGTTAAATATCTCTCAATAACAGCAAATACTTTGAATTGTAAAGGTGCCATACATATTGCAGAAACATTTGGTAGCTAATTGGCCAGAGCAGTTGTGGATACTTATAGCATTTCCTCTCCTAGAAACTGAACTGAAAAGGCCAAGGCTGATGCAGTTATAGTCCCATTTCTGTATTTACTGTGTTAAATGACCTCAGGCAAGAGCTGATCAGCCAGTTCCTGACTGTGTGTGCATTGCAGAGCATCATCTCTTGCTCAGCCTGTGCCTCTTAGACATTCCCAGGGGTCAGTGTGGACTGCTGCACTGCATTCAGACAGACCAGCAGCAGGCCTGTGTACCTCCTGGACTGCTGTGTACCCTCTGCAGTAGCCCCTGGAGTCCCAGATGCCATTTCCTAATTGCCACCCCCGCAGACAGGGTGTGGCTGGTGTGGGTGGGATGCAGGGAGCCATAGCTGAAATGGAGAGCAGCATTGGGAGTCCCAAGGCAGGGGTCAGAGGAGCTTTTACTCCTGGGGGACATGGGGGAGCATGGCTGGGAAAGCTGGCTTGGTAGAGCAGAAAGCTCACCCTGTGGGTTTGGTTTCATCTTGGGTGTCACAAAGAAATCAGCAGTGGAAAAACCTCTCGATTTTTCTGGAAAGCCTTCAGCTATCTGTCTTTAAAGATAACACAGCCTGTTTCCTCTTTGCTGGCTCATGTTTGCTACACTGCAAACTTGGCTTTCTAAAGGCAGGCGAGGAACATGGGGACCAGTAACTGGACTGGTCTGACAGGGCAGGAACTGGTGTAAAACTTCACAGGTCAGGGTCCCTCTGGTAGCACTGGCACATTCACCACCCACCTGCTGTGTGCCCTGCTCCAGTGAGATGGAATTCAGCTCTGGGCTTGGAGGAGCTAATGAAGTGCCTGAGAAAGGGCGAACTCACCTAAGGGAGTGAACTCACCTAAAGGGCCCTTGGACAAGAGCAGAGAAGGGGAGGGATGCTCTCCCCTTTGGTGGACCCAGCTGGTTGCTCCTCTGGCCCTGTGAGCCTGTAGGAGATGTTTCACCAGAAAGTCCCTTGGGAATTGCTTTATATCTGACAGATACCTGCACACATAGAGAGATATCCTGCAAGAGCTGTAGCATGGGGTTAGACTCAAGAACATTCTTTGCAGATGCAGTAACTTGATTCTGTGATTCATTTATCTCATGACTCTGTGTTAGCATCAGAGCTGCAGCAATTTCAGGTTTAAGGAAGAGCTGCCCCATAAGTAAAAGAATAATTTGCATTGAAATAGCAAATTGACATCTCAACACTGTAATATAACCACTTACAATTGCATTTTGTGTTAGAGAGGATTATATGGGGTCACCAATGATGTCTTCCTTCCCCTCTGAGCTTTCTGCAGTGGACAGAAAATCATGCTGCAATCACAGGGCTGGTCTCTGCAAATTACTTGCTAAATTGAACTGTATTCTTGAAATTAACTTTAAAAGTCCATTGAACTGCTATCCCAGCACTGCAAAGTTGAAAAGTATATCAAATTTTAAATTACATGTGAAGAAAGCAAAGTGGCTAGTTCTGGGGAACAGAACTATGACTTTTATATGATATTATCAGTAATGGTCCCTGACAGACTTTTCTGGAATAACAATACTTCCCTGGATGGGAGGATACCTTATTCTTGATGCAGAACATTTTGCATTAGGCTGTAGTTGTATCTCAACACATTTTAATGATATATAATTCTCCACTAATTCCCTTACCAAAAGGAATGCAGAAAGCCTCTTACAGATGCTATCAGCCACAGAAATGTTGAAAAGAAGATCTTCTTTTATGCTTTCTAGCTTAAAAGAGGAGAATGATATTTTCTTTTCTTGAAGAAAGATTTTTTCCCTGAAAAATTAAAGTCCCCTTTTAGTAAAATAGTCTGCAGATTTCTGAACATGTAAAAAACCCTTAGAAGCTAAACAGAAAGGGAATTTTCAGAAGAGAATATAGTTCATTTTATGTTCAGATGATTCTTACCTTCAGTTTGTACTTTATTTTTATAGAAGAGCAGTAAAAACAGCTTCAAGAGCTGTATAAAAATTTGTGTTGTGTGAAATGAAGTGTTTGGAGTTCGATAATATTTGGATTCATATAAGTGTTGGAGAAAATGTAGCATGGATAGACTACAAGCATGTCTGTCCTTGTGTGGCCCCAAACACCCCCCCCTGTGCTCCCCAGGGTGGAGGAACAGGCTGATGAAGAAGAAAACCTTTCAGAGCCTGCCCAAAGACAGTGTCCTGTGGCAGGGGAGGGCAGGAGAGCACTGCCCAACACAGCTTGGAGCAGCTCTGTCCCCTGGGAGGGCTCCCCACTGCACTGTGCCCAGGGGAGGCTCCCCAGCCTAGGTCCAGGCTTGTCCAGAGGTAGCCCAGCTCCTGGGGGCTGCAGGAATGGCACAGGGCCTGTGGGACACTGCAGAGTTGTGCCCTGCCCATCTACAGAAGGTGATAAACGTTTAGTGCCTGGGTTTCCAGGAGGCACCTGAGCATGTTCCTGTGGGGCCCCTGTGAAACAGGGCTGCATCTACATCTTCACAGAGACCTTGGACATCTCCTTTGGCTCTGCTCTTTGGGGTGGGGAAGGCAGTCCTGCTACAGCTGTGTTCCCATACCCTCTACTGCCTGCTGCTCTCTGGGGCACAGGGCAGAGGAGAGGCTGTGCTGGGCAGGGACTGGTGCTCTCCAGAGATGCTGGATGCACATGGAATTGTCTCACACTCAAACAGGACACAGACATGGGGAATTGTTTGTCTCCATGCAATTGTTGGAGATGGCCAAACTCTCATACTCAATGAAGTCAGCAGAGCTGCAGTAAGTTGCCCCAGTACACAATGGGGCTATCTATAAGGAAAAGCCAACCCCAATGTTTTCTTAGCTTTGCCAAGGCACAGCAGCTTGGAAAGATGAGCTGTTTTAATGTAGATGCCCAGTTTTAGCAGTCAAATTGTTTCGCATTTCCAAAGGTTGTAATATTTTTAGGAGAACAGCATCCCTGGCTTTAGTTGCTTTTGCCAGAAACATGTGTAAGTAACAGAAGCACTGATTAGCCAAGGCTGGTGCCTTCCTTGTGAGAAAGTCGAGCTGAAGGCCTGTCTCCTGCTGCCCAAGTCAGACTTGGTGGCAGAAATGGTCTCCCACACCCCATTCATAACCCATGAATTTTGAGCAGGGGCTTGCTTGCTCTCCTTCCATACTTTTTTCCTGTCTGTAGCAACAGCTGCACTAAAGCACCTGCTGCTTTGTGTATCTCGGTAGTCTTTGTTACAAGGTGGGTGTATCACTGCAATGCCTGTGCTCACCCTTCAGGACTTTATGAAGCAGTACACTCCCTGTTCTTTGGCTTTTGAAAGATGTAAAGTAAAAAGGTCAAGCTATAAATCCAGCCTTGTACTCATAGGATATGTAAGAGGACAAATAAGCATATCTTGTAAGGCAAATATTATTTCCATCTCCACACATAGAAAGTCACAGCTACTGAAATGTACAGCTCAATAGGTAAAATGTGTATCTAGCCTAGAATTGCAGTACATCTATTTTCAGGTGCCAGAAAACACATGTTCATCAAGAAGACTATTAAAAAATTCATTTCCTAAGGACATCAGCACTAGGCTATCGAGGAGATCAAGTACTGGGTAATGAATTTCACAGGCAGAAAAGTGTGCACTAAAAAAAGGTGAGCTACAAGGCAAAGTCACTTCCTTAGGAAAAAGGCAAATGTCTCAATGGTCTTGCCATAGGATAACTATGTTCTACTTAACTTTGCAATTTGATATGTAAAGTATGTCTTTTCAAAAGGTCACTTCCTTTTTATATTTATAGAACAGCCTGCTGCTGCTTTTGGCTGCTTCTTTGGAGAGGTGCTATAGGGCAGGAGTTAGTTTTGAAAACACCCAAGCCAAAGGTGAAGTCCCACTTTTTTTCCATTCTGGATATTAAAGCAGTAGGAGCTGGTCAGCAAGAACTTTATCCACAATGAAAGAGAATTTATGAAGAAGATGATTAAGCCAGGCTTACTGACTCATGCACTGAGCTAAGTCAGGAGGCTGGTAAATGGAAGAAAAGGAAATTACACAACCTGACTAACAAATGAGTTAGCCAAGAAAGTAACACTGAGGTGTCAGCTCAAAGATAGAAGGCTCCCAAAGCCTGAGGTTGCCCAGGGGAATGCTGATCTTCAGGCAACTTCCAGTCCCAATTTCCCCAGACAATTCCATTATTCTGCAGCACGGCCAGGCTCACAATTATCATTTATCTTCTCCATGGCATATGGTGGTAGCCAGTGACAGGGATGGGAGGCCTCCCCAGGCTCATTCATCACCTGGCTTTGGAGAGCACTTCAGTAGCATCCAGTATTAAGTTAAAAATGTAAATGTTGCCTTTAGCAGGCTTAACGAAATAAAGCTAATCAGATTTTCTGCTGCCTACTTGTGAATCAGATGGATGGGGAAAGGTGTTTGAGCAAGTATTGATTTAACTGATTGCACTTCAAAATTTTCTTGGACGGTAGTCATCAAAATATTGTTCCTCAGAAACTTGACCTGCCTGCCACAATTTATCTCATTTTTTAATATCCGAATTATTTAATATCCCCTTTGTTCTCATATCTGTCCCTGAACAGTTTTCTTATTTTCAGAGTAGATACTTCAACCTGTTTGGAAGGCTGGTGGGGGGAGCTGAGTGGGATCTATAAATAGTGTCCTAGTTTGGAGCCAAGAGATTTGGTGTCTGATGTGGCCCCCTATGCATGAAACAGTGATCAGCTCCACAGAGGGCATCTTGCTCTAACTTCACAGCCATGGCAGCACTGAAGAAAACCAGAGTTGCTCTGTGACTTCCCCTGAAAAGTGGTTTAACCACACAGTGTTTGAACTGTCTGTCTGTGCCTGTGTCTCCAAGTGCTTGCAGTGGTGTGCCTGACTGTCCCACACTGGGGAGGGGGACATGGGGCTGGCCAAGGCAGTGTCAGGCACTGCTCTGTCCACGGTGGGGATGCTGGTTCCTGCTCCACATCTTCTCTGGGCTGGGAATGAGCTGCAGCTTAAAAACACCCTCCTTACATAGGATATCACAAAATTTCCTGTCATGGAAACAAATAGCACCATGCAGTACAGAGCTGTGTGAAGTTGTTAGATCCACCTGCATTGGGTCAGATGTAAGTAAGATTGATGCAAAAGGAGTTGTCAAAAGGGGAAGCAAGCAGTAGATTTGAATTCTCATACAGCATCAGAAAAGTGCAGTGTGCAGGAGCAAAGGAGAAATAGCCTAAAATAAAGCAAAGTCAATGTTTTTGTAATAAGTAAAAAGTAACAAGTAATAAAATTTGAGAATTTTGTAACTTGCCTTTTTTGTAATTTTTAGTTGTGTTATTCTCAACAGTAATTTTTTTCCAGAATAAAAATAACCATTAAATTTTCCCAGCAGATAAAGACCCTTTGGATGAAATAGCTCCTTTGTCACAAGGAGGAGGCTCAAGAGTGCAGGAGATAGAACCTCTTGGCATTAGAAAAGCCTCTGTGCCCCAGACATTCCTAAAAGTTCATGCTACTGCAGTTGCACCAGCTTCAGACCTCTGAGTGAGGAGAGGGTAGGGGGCTGCCAAATAGAAAGTCAAAAATACATTTTAACAAAGTTCAGCCTGACCATTGCTTCTAGGAAAGAAAAGTCTGAAGACACAGTTGAGACTAAAAGCTCATGAGTTTGCACAGTAACATTTCTCTTGTTTAAATTACCCAGTAGAATACAGTGGTAGTTGCAGACTTACATACAGAATAAAATTTTCCAATCTCTTTTTTTAATAGCCTCCTCCAGTGTGCTAGTTAATATCAAAAACTTTCTGCCTTTCTGCATTCATGTTTGTGAGAAAAAAATCAGTTGATAGTGTGTTGGATCTGAATAAATTTAACCTTGTGGAAAACAGTTTTCCTGTCAGATTATAGTTACATCCCAAAACTTATTTGCAGGGATTTAACACATCTCCTGTTGTTATGCCACATGGATAACAAGCAAGGAATTTTGGGGTTTTCCCCATTTAATGATTTATCTTTGTTTTTACCTTTTTCTGTGTCTGTACGTGCTGTACCTGGCCTGGCTCTTACATACTTAATAGGGGAGTACGAGTGCTGGTAGAGCTAAGTGGTTTGTTGTGCTGCTATGACATTTATTTTCAGGAGTCAAAACATGTAGCCATGGTAAAAATGTGTTTCTTTGCAGAAATTACATGTTGCATCTCATCCAAGCAGTCTCACACCTTCTCTTAGGTCAAAGAGGAGAGAGAAAAGTGGAGATGGGAGATTTCTTCTTGCAGTCAGGGTCAAGATATTTACAATGTGAAACTAAATGGAATCTAAAATTTGAGCTAGGAAAAAAATCCACTTAAAGAAAGTATGATTTTGTTAAGAGATTTCCTAGACAATAAAGAATGGCCTTACATTTCACCTGGAGAACTCAAAAGAGAGATGCAGCGCCTCTCCTTTCTGGCTTGAGCTTAGGGCAAGAGGAAAATAACCCAAAAAGGCTTTCTCAAGGTGACCTTGAGCAAAGTTCTGTCAGGAAAGGATCCCACTGTCTGCAGTTGATGAGGTGTCCCAGTGGTGACTGCAGCAAGCAGAGGAGTAGGAAAACTGCCCTGATGTGGATGACCCCCTGGAAAAACATGTGCTCAAATTTGCATAAACACGTAGTTCTCATTAAACATTTAAATGGAGTGGCACACACACCCCACGCAGCTATACCAGAAAAGATTTACTCTAACTTAAGCCAGAAGCTCAACAAACTCAGTGGACCCAGATTTGCTGACATAATCAGGGACACACAAAGGTGGTATAAAGCTCATTATTTCTTTTAGCTCCTGTCTTGGATCCTGCTCATCCAGTCCAGAGGACCTGAAGGCATTTTGGCACTCCCACCAAGGCATTCCATGAGATCCTGGTTTCTGTGCCAGGATAAAGCATGGGGGTCTACTTTCAGACTGATGCTGGGAAGGGTTTTGGGAAGCATATCACCAACCTGTGACTGCAGGAGCTGGGGAGTTGCCAAACAACCCTTTTTTAAGATCTCCTTTCCCAGGTGTGTAGGACCTGCCTTGCTCACAGTTGGCAGGTTTTTGTCTTAGCAGAGGAAGGCAGAGCTCTGCAGGTTGGAATATGTCATTACACAGCAGATCTGCTGAGTGGCTGTGGGGAACTTTAAAAATAATTGTGCCATAGTTATTCACCAGGGCATATTACATTTGGAATCAGAGGTCACTTTTCTTTCTTTACAAGGGAAAACACTGTGAGTGAACCCGTAATTTTGAGTACACTAGTTCCAAGACATTTGCAGATACCAAGTGGTTTCCTGGAATAACAGCCTCTCTCAAGAGAAACGTCAAATGCATTTAATCAGCCACATTTAGAGTTCTGCTACATCTGCGAATGAATTATTAATGATCTCAAATGTTTTTGAATGATCCAAAAGTCAGGAATAACATGGCTCTTCAGCTAATCAGCTCTGATTCAGGGCTTCTCTTTTCCACTTTATGCACTAGAGGCTCTGCACCTGCCTGCTGCTGCTAACTGGAGTTCCTGTAGCTCACATTAACCTCTCTGGAGGCGCTTGGGTAGCTGAACAAATGCAAAGTGCAGCTGGCATCCAGCTGTGTCTGGATGGATTTGTGCATCCCGTAGTAAATAGCCACTGCTCAGTGCCGTGCATCCCGGGGCAAGGCACGGGATGCTCCAGGGAATGCTGCTCCTACACAGCAGTCCCCACTGCACATCCATTGGCCACAGAACTCCTCTGCTCCCCTGATGTCATGTTGGACTAATGTCTTGGGGTGACTAGGTGTTATATTCTCTATTCACTGCTCCATGCCCGGAAATTGGTTGTCCGCCTTTCTGTGCTTTTGGACTGAGCCTGAGTGGAGAGAGAGAGAACTGAGCAAACTTCTAAACAGTGGCTCAAGGACAGAGATAAAGAACTCTCTCTCTCTCTCTGTTTTCTGCAGCAGCGGGCAGTAGGAGAGGTTTTTTTTTTTTAGTTTCATTCCAGTCAGGTTTTTTTCCAGCTTGTTTTCCTCTGGAGGGCTGAATTTTTTCCCTGGAATTTTTGGGTTTTTTTCCCTTTTCTTCTTTCCTGGATTGCTTCACATCAGAACATCAGGACTTCTTTCATCGAGGTGGAGGGCCTGGGGGAGGGTCCACCTCATCCCTGCTCCGAGGAGAAAAGAGGAAGAGAGACAATACCTACAGAAGGACTTTGTATTCCTTTTTTCCTGGGTTTCTTTCCCTCTATAGCTAGGGGAGTTAATTGTTTAACATTATTATCCTTTACCTGTGTGTTTGTTGAATAAATAGTTTTTTACACTTTCACTATCTTTCAGGGAAAAAGTTTAATTTTTCCCGAACCTGTTGGGGGGAGGGGTAGTTAATAACCTGCCTTCTCTTGTAGGGTATATTTCGAAATTTAGTACACCAGCTCACCTAATTCATGGAAGATGGGGCCGGGTCAGGTGCGTCTGGAGATGCAGGCTTGAATTGTGGGTGTTCTCATCAGTAACAGCAAGAATGGCAGAACGACACAAAGCACAGCTCGGGGTGCCTGTGCTCCAGCCTTGGCTCCCCTCTGTCATGTTAGGAAAATCACGGCTTATATCGCTTCTCCTGCAAAATGAGTGCCTTGAAAAATGCTTCGGGAAACAGTTACAACTGCATATTACGTGCAGCTCAACCCCCTTCCACCACACTGTGAAATACCCTTTTAGAAGGAAATAATTGCTACAATCTCATTTCTCCAGTCGAGGTAATTTGGTTACATTAATTTTTGAATCAACAAGTGTTCTCATTTATGAGCTCCAGCTGACAAAATAATGGAACCATCAAGAGGCAGATGTAAACAAAGCACTTGCAGTAGCATATGAATTAAGGAAAAAAAAAAAAAAAAGAAAAAAAAGCATTAACTCTTATGGCTACTAATAAGTGAATTCTAGTGTATGTACAAAGAACCACCTCAGGTCCTGAGGAAAGTGTTCAGTAGCTTGTTATATTGGACCAGATGTAGAATCTCTGCTCAACCTGCATGTTGGGGAGGATCTTATAAATATGATGACACAATGAAGCAAGTTTAAAGAGGAAGATCTGAGCAGAAACATTTTATTTGCTGGACAAAAGCCACTGATACACAGGGAGTATAAACCAGCTGCATCTGGGATGCTGTCAAATCATAGCACAAAAGAGGAATTAAAAATTTTCTCCTCACTTTGCCTGAGCAAAAATTGCAGGGTGGTCACTTTATTTTGTATATAATTACAATAATAAGCTTGATAGTGTATCTGTTATGGATTATGCATTCTGTGTGCATTATTAACAACATGACTGTTTGTCCCACTGCACCCATAAGGAAAACACAAACCACAGACAAATGAAGCCAGAAGCAGCCATGGCTATTAAGAACAATTAAGCACTACACAGCCTCTCTGCAGGGGGAGGCTCTGGAGTGGTTTAATGGAGCAGATCTCATGATGGGATGTACATTGGGATAATGCTGTCTTACATATTCAGGTATAAATATCTGCTCTTCTGCCCTAGCTTAGGTTGCATAACAAGAGGCAGCTATAGCTACCAAGAGAGTGCTGCCTATTTACTATTTTCTCATTTCATTTAATTTCAATATAGAGTTGGATATGAGTTTGTTAGAAATAAAGCACTTCATAGGGAGATTAGTTGCCCACTTTCTGTGGCATGAAGAGGAAAAAGTACTGATGTCACCTTTTAGCTTGAAATCAGTTTGAAGCTCCCATGTAGTTCTTAGACAAAGTGCAATTCTGTTATTTCAAGCACAACACCTCTTTTTTTTGTGAAGATGGACCACAAAGTCACTAATGGCTTTCACACACTGTGAATGAGGTGGTCTTCTAAAAAAGTGATGTAGTCACTCATGCCAAGATTTGGATTTTCCAAAGCTATTTCCTCTTCTATTCAGTGTCTGACAACATCTGTCCTTTCATGCATAGGTTTGTACTAGTGGTTTCTTAGATCCAAAATCATTCTGGTATCCCAAATTTTTATTGAGCTCACCCTGAGTAAGAGCCTGGAGGCAGCCAAACAGTTCCCCAGGGCTTTGGTTAGCTCAGGAGCCAGGCTATGGCAGGAGGGGAATGGTGCTAAGGAACTCCCACCTGTCATGCTTCAGCATGTCTGACATCTTTTCCAGGTCCTACCCACCCCTGGAAAATCAGATATTTTATTGTCTGGTGTATGTTCAAGGAATAATGGTTGGAAGACGGTCTGAGCTCCTGTCAGCTGTGCTTGCTCAGGGTAATGGTGACACCGAAGATGGAGTTTTATTTCTGCAGCCTTTGTACTTCATTAGACATTGCCTTGCCAAAAATCATCCCCACCCCACTTATCCCAGATGAGCTGCTGGAGAATACCACAGGGAAAACCACTTTTAAAGTATAATCCTGGAAATGAGCTGTCCCAGTGAAAACCACATCTGACTCACAGAGTTATGCAAGCACATTTCCTTCTGTAAAAGAGCCAGAGCCTTTCCAGACCATCTACTGCAGGTCATAACAGGAGCTCAAGAGACATTTCTAGTGTCTCTTGATAATGTGCTGAATAATAAAGGTTTTCTGTGTATTTATGTGACATGTAATGGTCATTTCATGAAAAAGGAAATAATATTTTATCAGACAAAGCAGTGCTGCTCCCCACAGAGGAGCTGTCTGCCTGCCTTGCCTTGGAGCCTGGCTTTTTCTTTGTGGTTGTCATTGTGAGAGATGGAGGGAGACTCAAATGCACAGCTGCCCAGCTACTCCAGCAGAGCTTTACAGAACTCACATATGAAGGCTCCATTTGATAGTTTTTTCAGAGCTTCATCATAGAGCCTGTCTGGACAGAGCATTTATGTTCCTCCTGCTGCCAAGAGACACTGGTACATCTCTTAATTATGTGAGGCCAAATTTTCAGTTGTAGGTAATGCAATTATTACACTGATTGACTTCAGCCAGCTTTTTAGGTACCCCCTGCTCTTAAGGGTAGTAACAGCTGATGTTCTTATGGCCCAGAAAACCACAAGTTTATGCTAACAACTTAATCTGTAGGAAAAATAATATATTTCAGAAGAATCATCTGTAGAAGCAAAAATATGTTTCCAATTAGTATGACTTTATCAACTGTCACAAAGAAACACAGTCGATTGTCCAGAAATAATTTATTCATCAACAATAAAACACTGAATAGAAAAAGCCTTGTAAATAAAACTATATATATATATAATGCTTTATTTTTTTATTTGGTACTGCACAAAAACCACTACAGACAGTAACAAAATAATCCAATTAATCTTAAAAATTTCAAATTATAATTGTCACTCTTCATTTATCATGTTTTATTAACAATGCAAAGGTCATTTGTTTACATATTATACTTTTACTTGATATCATTAAATCGTTTCTTAAAACACTTGAAGCAATTTGTTGCTTGCCCCATAATTTATAACATATATCAATAAACAATGTAACAGCTCTGAGAAAGATATGCAGACTGTTCAATGGTAAATAGTCTACCATAGGTTGTTTAGTGGGAGAGCAGGAATAAATCACAACTGAATTGGGAGAGAAGTCAACACATTGAAGAGAAATAGTACTTGGGGAACGATTACATGTTTTCCATTGCTCGCTTGGTAATGTGATCTCTTTCAAGCTCTGATTTCTCCTGTTTTAGATACTCCAGCACCTTTGCCAGCATATCCTCATCCAGGTACTGCCTGGCTTGTGTGTCATCAGCTTCCCCAGCCATGGAGAGCCTTTTGCTGAGCGAAGCCAGCTTGGCAGCCTCCTGCGGTCCCAGCTGGTTTAGGTGCTCTCGGATGGCCTGCTCCAGGTGCTCCTCTTCCTGCAGATTGCTCTCAGGAGCTGAGACTCGTTTCATCTGGTTCGTATTGATCACTTCAGGGTATTTTGCCAGCACCTTTGCCAAGTAATCAGCCAGTTCTTCATCCTTCTCATCCAGTTTCTCATACTCCGTTTGTCGCCTTTCCAAATCGTTCATCCAGGAAGCTTTAGGGAACAGGTGTCCTTTCAATCTTCTAGGAATGTAAGACAGTCTTGGCAAATCATTCTCTTGATTAAGACGATTTAGCAAGTAGGTAGGATTCTGATTAGCTAAATTGTCATTTCCCAGAAGGCTGACAATATCTTCAATATTGAGGTCTTCAGGTAGATTTTCTGGAATAAGAGGCTGCTTCACATACCCGTTTTTAGAGTTTATATTATTTTTAAATATGTCACTCTGTCCTAGATTGGTTTCAGTTATCTCGTCAAGGTCTTCTGGGAATTCCATTTCCTGCTCAGCTTCCAACCTTTCACTCTGAAGCTGCTTTTTTTCTCCAGCTTTCAACATGTCTATCAAATCCTCAGGAGGAATTTGCAAATTCCTTGAGATTTCTATCAGCTGAGCAATAGACTGAGGATCAAGCTGTTTATCCAAAAACATGGATGCTCTTTTTTCCTCAAGTTCTCCTCCAGTCCTTAATTTCCTATTCCCAGCACTACTCATCAGCCTCTTCAGATAATAATTCATTAGCTTTGAAACATCCTCTGACATTTGATCTTTATTTTCTCTTCTTATTTCATCCTCAAGTAAGCTGAGTTTTCCTGATCTTTTCATTTCCTCATCAATCTCCTCTTCGTGTTTATCAATTTCCTCTTTGCTATCTTTTATCTCTTCCTGGGTTTGGCTTTCCACTTTTTCCTCTATGGGATTCCAATCTTCTCCTCCAACCACATCTTCATAGGCAATGTTATTCACTTTATACACATCATCTTCATCATCTGTATACAATTTCTGGTCCTCATCCAGCCTTTCTTTCTTGTGGTTACTGGGTCCTGCCATCTTGCCCAGCTCCTGGAACACTGACTCCAGCGTGGCAAGGCTCTGGGGGGTGTATTGCTCTTCCACGATTTCGTTGGTACGCTTGAAGGGACTGTCTCTTGAACTATCTTCATAGTGCCCAAGTGGCATTTTGAGGTACTTTTGCCACCTCTCAGGCCACTTGTAAGCCTCATAATCATCAGTTAATCCAGCTGGAAAATTGTTATCTGAACTCAGGCCGTAAGGTTTATTCTCCTTTAGGCCAGGTTTGGACTCCTTCTCAGCTTGCCGCAAGGCTTCCAGCATTACCTTAACCCATTGGGACTCATCTTCAGTCAAAGAATCCCGCACATTATCGGGGAGGTGAAGCTGATCCTTGCTTTCTTTCTGTGGCAGGAGGTATGGGACACTTGGATAAGAGCTGTAATCAGGGCTGCTTTCACCCTTGTTGGTTTGCTTGCGAAGGTCTTCTATGTATTCCAGAGCTTTGATCATATCGGGATTTGGGAGCCTTTGTAAGTTTTTCATTGCATAGTCTGGATCTTTCTGAAGCAGCTGGTGCTGCTGGAAGGAGGCTGCATCAACCCAACTGATTAGGACAAAGAAAAAGGTGACAGCACAGGCTGCTCCAGGCTGGAAGGTTTTAGTTTCTGCCATATTTAAAATATTTCCTTTAAATAAAGAAGAAGAAGAAAAAAGAAGCTGTTAACACATGGAGACAGGTTTAGGAAACAGAGCTATGCAATTTCTTATCTCTATGCTCCAACATTGATTTTCCAATGGCAGCACCAAAGTACAAAATACCAATCCTATACAACTTGTGAAATGCCCCTAGACATATCTAGATGTCATTTTGATCTTGAGAACAAAGCATCTATACTACAAAATCAGTGTATCCATATATTTAAATGCTGTTCAAAAAAGCAATATTAAAATTACAGACAGAATTATTTTGTGAGATTGCTCCATAAGGCATCTAATTTCATGCCAGGAAAATACTGCTGAATGGTGCTAAACTGCAATAAAATTAATGTGATGAAGTGGAGAACATGGCACATAAAATTATTTGCAAGTATATTTCTGTCAGTACTGATAGTACTGAAGTTATTATTTCCTTTATTTTGCTATTTCATTAAAAAAAAAATTACTTCTATTACAAGTGAACATCAGTTAATGACTCCATGAGTCATCTTCCTAGAGGAATGATCCTTTATATGAGAGGAAAACTATAATTTATCCTAAAGGTACAAAATAATTTTACCGAATACATCTTGGAAAGGAGCTTGAGTAGGTACATTCTGAGTGGTGATTTCATTCATTTGCTTATTCATTCACCTCAGCAGAAATTGAATCAGGTCCCAGGACAGGCAGAAACATGACCAGTGGCAAATTTGGTTAAAATAGATCAGTAGAAGCCCATGTCTGCCCATGTCTTACACCAGACAAAAATAAACTCTGGAACAGAACTGGGAAAAATATGCCTCTGACAGAATCAAGATGATTACAGCATCACTGTGCATGAGGATGCAGCTGCAAAAGCCCAGTGTTGCAGGGAGCTGGGCACCCTCCACACAGCACGGGGGAAAACTGCCCTCAGTCATTCCCTAGGACATGCTCAGGCACTGGTACACTGGGGCCACGGGACAGATTAGACTCTTTTCTGATCCAGTTACATTAACAAAAAAAGTACGATAATGAGAAAGGAATGATAAAGATAGAAACTGCTTTGATTAATTGACCTATTTTGGTTCCTTTGGTTTTTGGCTTGGTAAAAGCATCCTGGTGGTTCATGACACCCTGAAGGAGCTGTATACACCAGTGTTTACCTCGGCTGGAAGTAGAAAGGGAGCATGAATATGCTCATTTCAGCTCACTTGCAGATTTTTCTGCTCAGTTTTTGTCCTTAACACAATGTGACGTCACTAAATAATTAAAGCACTATCAGTTCAGACAGCTGCTTATTTTCCCCCCTCAGTATGCATGAGCAGGCTAACAGGCACAATAGCAAACAATTTCCCCAAACATTTCCGACTTCAAGCCTGGATACATTTGAGCATTGATTTCACAAAGGATTAGTTCAACAGCTGATTAGAAGGTCCCACCCTCCATGTCTGAGTTTGGCCTGAGAAAAAGCCAAGACATTGCTTCATTTTCTGTCACAGAAATGGCACTAGCCCTGTACATAAATGTGTATTTCCATCAAACAAAACAAAACCAAAACACCTAGTTTTCTGTTTCTGTAGCAAATACGTGAAATTAATGCTTTCTTTTTCAGCAGAGACTGAATATTAAGAGAATTAGTTTGATTAGTGCATGAGAAACTGTCCTTTCCAAGGAATGGGGGAAGGGAGAGCCATTCTATAATCATCTGCCAAACACCTCCCACTCACAAAGAACAGGAACTCACCCTCCTTCGCTGCACACAGTTTGGATTATTACAGGCTTTG
Organism: Lanius collurio; assembly: GCA_020086605.1. Lineage (NCBI taxonomy): Eukaryota > Metazoa > Chordata > Aves > Passeriformes > Laniidae > Lanius > Lanius collurio. The sequence goes on from JACBWW010000018.1 coordinate 8,032,802, forward strand.
CGAGAGCATCCCACTAAAATCAAAATGTGTGCATCCAGGCAAAGTTACTTTAGTGTTCCACAAGGATGTTGCTCAACTGGGTAATTCCTTTACAGAAATAACAGATCATTGGTTCCTCTCTACGTATTTTATGTGCATTTACCTCTAGGTCAATTTTTACTTCTAATTTATTGGTAGATGATATTTAAAAGCCTTGTCAAACAGATTTGGGAATGATTTCTTTTAAAACTTTGAGTTTGGGTCACAAACCTTGTCATTAAATACACTGCGCTACCCAAAGTAAGAGGACCCCTCCCCAGTCTTTCAGAATTTGATTCCACATTTGATTTTAAAAAAGGACATTTTAGCTGATCTTTAGTAAATATTGTAAACATTCTCTCCCGTGCCTCTCAAAGGACAATATGCTAAAACAGCTCTTTTGTCTCCAGATCAATAACTCTGAAGCCAGTCTAGATGGAGAGCATATTTTCTCCTCTATTAGCACCTAACAAACAGGAAAATCTTTTAGCCAACAAATGAAAATGAAGAAGCTCCTCTTTACAAAATGAGGAAATCATAATTCCAATTTAACACATACAAAGACAATACAGACTGAAAAAAGTTCCCTAAAAGACAGACACAGAAAATATCTCCTTTCTGGTATGTTTCCATGGTAGCAGTAATTTTCTCTCTCGTTCTCTTAGCCATTGTTTCTGATGTGACTCTACTGTTTCCAGTGAAATTTTGCTATGAAAACTCATAGGTTTTTCCTATAGATCTGTCCCTGCCCTGAGAGTCTTAGGTGAAACCTAGCAGCAGTTTTCCATAAGGAAAATAAATATAACAAACTCTTCCTCCGTTTTTGGTGGGTTTTTTGTGGTTTTTGGGGTGTTTTTTGTTGGGTTTTTTTTTTTGTTTTGTTTTTTTGGTTGTTTTTTTTTTTTCAATAAATAATACAACTGCATTAAATTCATCTTGTTTAAAAGCATCTCTAACCTTTTACCCTGCGGAAGGGAATGAAAACACAAACAAAACAGCAACGAAGGGTAAAAGCCCAAACCCACAGCCGTTCTGGTGAATATAATGACTTTGCGTACGGATACATCTGGGAAGTAACTCGGAGGGTGTTTGCATCCAAGGGAACCCCCCGCCCATCCGCTAAAGTGCCTTGTCGGCGACCCGGCATGACTGAGTGCCACCGTTCCGGGGAGCGCTCTGCTTCCCGTCGGAGCCGCGGGCAGCGCTGACAGCACATACATGGAATATCCGTAGTGGTAGGGCTACATTTTATAGAGATGTGCTCCCTTGCGAGCGCCAGCCCCGGCACCGCCGGCTCTCGGCGCGACTTCACCGCTCTCTCGGTGCCGGATCCCCCTACACATCCCAACATCCCAGCACCCCGACATCCCTACACCACTACATGCCTACATCCCAACATCCCAGCACCCCGACATCCGTACCTCCCTGCAGCCCTACCTGCGCTGCCGCCGCTCCGCCGCTCCGCCGCCTTCAGCACCCGGACAGCGCCCGCTTATACCGCCCTCGCCGCGCGTCACGGCCGCGCCCCGCCCCGCCCCGCCCGGCCCAGCTCCGCCGGACCCTCCGCGGGCGGAGCGACCCCCGAGCCCGCAGAGGGCGGGCAGGCACCGGGCGGGTAAAACCGGCAGCGGAGAAAAGGGGGAAGGGATAAAAACGGGGAGAAAAGTGAAAAAGACAGAGGGATAAAAAAAGCCACGAGGAGATGCAGGAAGATAAAAGGGAGGCAAGGGAGAAAGGAGAGGGAAAGGGAAAAAAGGTTTAAAAATAAAAAAAAAAAAAAAAAAGGAAGATGTGATACAGCCAATGCCTTCTGCTTCTTAGCTCCCACAGGCTGGGAAAAGGGACTTGAACACGACCTACACCTCGAGGGTGGGTGAAGATGACCATCACCCCGGGGGGGTGGCTGAAGATGACCCTCAGCCCGGGTGGGTGCATGAAGCTGATCCACAGCTTGGGTGTGTGGATGAAGCTGACCCACACCTCGGAGGGTGGGTGCCGGCCAAACCAGCATCAGGGACACATGCTCTGACTCGGCTGTGGGGCAGGAGCAAAGCTGAGGACACGCAGGGGCTGCAGGTGGGTGTGAGCCCAGCTATGAAGAAGACCCAGCACCCCAGGGTCAGTGTGAGTGTGTGTGCCTGGCAGGGTCCATGCCTTGGCAGGAGATGGCCTTTCAACAGCTATGGCCAGCAGGGGGGTTTGTTTGTTTCCTTTAGTGCATCGACTAAGCTATTTTGGCACATTTCTGGCTTTGTCACAGGGCAGGGATAATTCATGGCATCTGTGGCCTTGTCATCAGGTGTAGGAGACCCTGGAGCTCTGGACCAGCTAGAGATGGGTGCTCCTGAGGGAGGAGGCTGAGGGAGGAATGACACCCCTCAGTTTGCCTGAGATAGATGGAAAAACTTGAAGCATGTTGGGGAAAGACAAGGCAGGCGGTTCTTCCTGCCCCAGCCTGTGTGCTCTGCCTCTGCCAGTGGCTGTGGCATGGGAGTGGTGCCAGGCTGGCGCTCCTCTGGATGGGGATGGAGCCAGAGAGGGACTCCCCATCCCTGGCACCACTGCCAGGCACTGCTGAAAAGGCCCTTGCAGTTTTACTTCCATTCTCAGCACTCAAAAAGGGCAGTGCATGCACACCTGGATCAGTGGGGTGAGTAAATACCACTGTGCCATAAATCACAAAGCACAAGATGTAACACATGTCTTCAGCTGATGCTCAGTTTTAGCTTGTTCCTTCTGCTGCCTTTCTATTACAGAAAGGATGTTTTACTTTGGCTTTTGGATAAGGATTCCTTCTCCCCCAAAATAAATCTTTCCTGACAATTTTGACCTTTTACAGCACAAAATGGGAAAAAAAAAACCTAGGATGAATGTACCTTCCAAGCCAATAAACATTACAAAATTAAATTGTTGTAAGAACAGTAAGCTAGAAATAATTATAGCCATGAACACAGACAAGATGACAATCCTGGCTGCATTTGCTGTAGACATGGAGATCTGGAAACAGAGATCTTGTTTAACCTCATGTAGCTTTATAAGTAAAATACAGTATGAGTTTTTGTGCTGAAACTCTTCAGCAGCAGCTTTGTTCTGGCCCCAGATTCCATCCAACATACTCGCTTTCATTACCAGACCCAATAAGAAGAGCCAAACAAAATATTGCATTAGGGCCCATGATAGCAACTCTGAGGAAGGGAAACAGAAAGGCATTGCTGCAGTAAGCAGAGGGCAAGGTCCAAGTGCCTTCTGAGCAGCTGGGAACTGTAGGCTGAACACCACATCCCCCTCAGCAAGGCTCTGGATGCCCACAAAACTCAGCTCTGCAGACATTGCTATCACTAATACACCTCAGTCCATTGAGAGAATTCTCTATGTAATCAAAACCGACAAACAAAATAATAACAAAAAAACACTCAGGAGAAAACTACTCTATTCAGGCTTTCAGGAATTTTCAGGAATTTTCTTGTGTCTCTGCAGGTATTTCCAACAAGCTCTTGTCACCAAATGACTAATACTTATGGAGCAAATTCTTTCCCATTAAATCATCCTGCTGAACTCCATCTATCTATCCCTGATCTTCCGCATCAGACAGATTTCAGACCACCCAAATTATTTGGCACATGAGCAAGATTTCAGCCTCCTTAACCACTCACCTGAGATTTACAGCATGTAAAGTCAGGCAGACACTTGGCTTAGGTCTCTGCTGTGGTTATTCTGGGTTCAGTGGATAAAATTTTCCAAAGGCTCTCTACAATCCATCTGCCAATTTTACTCCATATCAAAAAGTGTTCCCTAGGCTTTGTGCTTACGACTGATTGCATCCACACAGCCCTACATGGAGGGCCTTACTGAATGTACTTTTTTTGGTCATACTGAACGTACAGCATTCTTTTCCTCAGAATGAGTCATGCAACAGAAAATTTGATCTGTTCTGTCATCAGAAGTTCCGTGGCATTTTATACAAGAGTAGGATCACGTCATAGCTTCTCTGAATTTTAGGAAATTGCATTTGAATTAGCTCGATATCAACTGCTTAAGCAAAGGAGCTTGGTAATCTTGTTTTTCTGAGTGAATTTTGACCATGTTGCATCTTTTTGTGGATTCTGGGAACGGCCCAGCTCTGTCTGCAGTGATTTCTCTGAACAGCTTGCCTTGTCACATGCTCTACCTTACCCAGTCATGCATCATGAGAAGATAAAAGTTAATCAATCAACCCTGCACCCTGCAGCAAACGGCTTTTATTTCATTTCATGCAAGAAAAGGCTGGGGTTGGGAGGGGAAATTCACTGCAACAAAGACAAGAGGCTTCCAGCCTGCTCTGTTTTGTCACATCCCAGCTCGAATATCACCATCCCTAAAGTCAGTGGGAAAAGTCAGGAAACTTGTCTTGAGGAGGAAGGATGGTCTGGCAAGGGCCAGGGGCCATGGGGTCACTGTCCTTGTGCCCAGGCCCTGGGACACAGCAGTACCTGTGGGGTGGTGATGGCCAGAACCACCACTGTTCACAGACCGTGGTCTCCCACCACACCTGACCAGCTCCCAGGAGAGGATGGAATGATGATCTTGCTGGAATGACCATCCAGCAAAGATCCCCCCCAGCACATTTGTCTGCCTGCTGTGGCCCTTTTCTAAGCACCAGAATGGTTAGCAGTTTTTGTATTTCCAGCTCTAGCTCTCTCCTCCTCTAATTGGTGCCACCAAAGATTAGCACTGCTGAAAAATAAAGCAGGGTTGTGTCAATATTGATTATTTCCCCCCTTCTTCTGTTTCTAGCAGCAACTAAAAATAATTTACAATTCATTACAGACATGACATCTCCTGCAGAATAAATGCCATTGTCACATTTAAAATTCAGTCCATATCTGACTTGAATATCTTCATTTATTCTGTATATAATGAGAAAGAGAAGGTTTTCTTCCCTCAGAAAAAGCTTATCTGCCATCATAGATACAGATTATTTTAAATTATTTTAATTTTAAAATACTTGAGCTCTGCTTGTGTCCAACATCAGACTCATCATTTTGTGCTCATTTTGCATGCTTGAAACATCAATCATATTTGTATGCAAATATTTTTGGCCTCCCTAAATTTAGTACATAATAAATGGCTCAAATTTTATTTCCAAAGCCATAAGGGGAGGGATAAATACAGCACTGAAAGGAAAAATAAGGGCTTTGAAGTTTGTAACCACAGTCCTTTAAAAGCAGGGATGTCAAGGCAAGCATGCACTGGCTGTAGATCACTGGGCTTTATTCAACACTGCAACAAGATCAAGCAGGTTTAACACCAGCCTGCCTTACACACCTCCCTGAGGGGACATTTCAAGAACAGGTTTTGTGGGGGAAAAATAAAAATAAAAAAAAAAACCAACCCAAACCCAGACTTTGATCCATCTGCATTTACAAGTTCAAGATTTCAGGCTGCCTGCTTATAAAAAAAAAGAACCAAAAATCTCTTCTGAAGAGAAACCTTAGGCAAGGTGTGGCTGCCACCCCTAAGACATGAGGGAACCACCACTCAGCAGCCCAGTGCTCTGCACCAGGGCTGGGGTCACCCAAGGCTCTGTGAACGCCTGCTCAGGGACCTTCCCCAGGGCTTTGTCACCGCTCAAGTGCCTCTCGTTTTCTCCAGTGACTGCAGGAGGAGCCCAGCCCCGCTGCCTCACTGCTGCTACCTGCCCAGTGACCTGCACTTCCTGCAGGATGCCTCAAGCTTGGGATAATCAGGCTCCACCCCATAGGAGAGACCCCCTGCTCAGCGCAGGGAAACGGGATCTATCAGCTCAGCCAGGGCCAGAGAAGGCTGTGCTGGAAGGAGCAGCAAAAGCAGCAGATGGATCAACAGGGAAAGAGTTTACTGCTATACTTGTTCCAGTACAGCAGCCTCCAGTTTGAGTGCCCTGCACAGGAATAGCAAAACACCAACGGATTAAGGAGTAGAATATATGCCTTCTCATAGAACCACCAAAGTATTTTTATCTCCAGGCCTCCCACACACATACTCACATATTTTCTCCTGTGGAGTTTCAAGGCTTTTCACAAGCCAGTGACATCTGCTTACCAACATTTGGTGTAAAAATATCGATATCTGCTCTGCATAGCTGTTCTGAGTGCTACATTTACCAGCCAGTAAAGATCAAGAGCCTCCTGGGAGCTGGCTGGATCAAACTGTCATGATTTCAGCACTGCTTTGCGTCAGACAGCAGAATTTAAAGTCAAAACACTGATAGTTCAGGGAGGAAGACAATGTGAAGCCCTGAGTCATACCCTGCTGAGGGTGAGGAGAACAGATTAATAGACAGCAAATATGAATGAAACCGAAGGGCTCATTTAGTCATGTGGCTGCTTCTGAAACCCAAAATAGGATTTATTTTTAGTCGCTGGGCATGAAAAGAGGATTTCTTTGCACTTTTCCAAGGAGAAGTTGAGAAAAGAGTTTTAATTAGCATGGGGCAGGCTCCCCTTTGCCTTGACACCCCGAGGGGCTCAGCTGCAGGGCTAGCTGTGCTCAGGCACAGCTTGCTGCTCACAGGCTGCTCTAGCAACTCGTCATCCATGGGATGCTGCATGACCCGGCAACTTTCAGCATTGTTCAGATATGGAAGAGGCAGCCTTTACTCCAACCCCAGCCCACCCTCTTTTGCTAAAGTCGAGTCAAAATAGTCTGGTTGTACCCAGGTGGAGATTTTTTGAGGAGCTGCTCCATTCCCTACTGCTGGCTCATGGGGGAAGGAGACAAATCAAAGTGTCTTGGCAGCTGGAGAAAGTTCACAGGTTCACCCCAAATCATTAGAGATTACATAAATGAAGCCTCTGAGCCTTTCAGAGCAGCTGTGGCAGCAACCAGCAGCAGCAGCCAGCAAAACTGGTTTGCCTCTGCCTTCCCTGTGCATGCCACCTGCTTGTGGCAAGATCCTCAGCTGGTGCGAGGGTCCAGCCTGTGGTATTGGCCACCTTGGGGTATCTGGGTCAGCCAGGATTGCCCTTCAGTGGTGATATTTTTGTGAGAGAACACCACAGTTTTACATGGGAGAGAAAATATTTGCATAACAATGATCTGTACACACACTTATGTGAGTTTCGATTTTAAATAAACAGAGAGAACTGCTTTCACAGCTGTGCATAAGATTAGTTCCATTATTTAGTCCTCTGCTAAATCATTCAGCAATTCTGCTCTGCAGAAACTTCATGATCTTGGGGCTACGTAATTTCTATCCCTTACTTACATTAAAGCCTCATTAATTTTCACATTAATCACTTATAAACATGAAGAAGCTCAGTGATTTTGGATCTCCATGCCTCTGGCAGAAAAGTGTCCATTTTGTTATCCGCTGCCTTTTCTGAGTCTGATAACACAGGATAGGGTTTAGAATAGCAAAACTGCCGCTCAAAATTAACACTTCTGTGTTTCCTCTTTTTGTTTTTTTGGGAATCCAACCATTCCCAGAGTATGAGCCAGCATGCTGGCATTACTACATGTGGGCAAAGGCTCTTCCATCCCCACACCATTAGGGAAACAGGTGCTTTAGCAATGGAGCATGTGAGAATTTATGTGTTAAAGCTAGGAGGGCAAAAGGCCATGCTCTGCTCCATGGCGTAAAATCATCATAATTTTCTTGTGCATTGTCCTTGCCAAGGTCATTCGTTTCACTGGTTTCATTACAGCCCTTTTTGTGGCCATAGGTTTGTCCTCTGCCCAGCACATATGTGCATGAATTCCAACCCTATTGCTACAGTAATTTATACAGACCTGGCTCAAAATCAAATCTAGTATTTGGTCAAGAATGTGACAAAAATAGACAAGAGACTCAGTGCAAGGCATAGCACAGAGACAGTGTTATAGAATTTCCTCCTTCTACAAGAAGAGGGCAAACAATTTGATTTGTTAGCTTGCGTGGACAAGGCAGAACCATGCCACGCCATGCCCTTTTCAAAAACTGTATACTAAATTAAAAGTTTAGTCAACATAATAAACAGTGATTGCATCAAAAAGAGAGCACAAGTTCATGTCCTCCCATGTGGTTATGGCTATTAGCATTTGTCACATCAACATCAAAACAGAAATCCTGTAGTTTTAGGGTTCATCTGTGCTGTCTTTGAATTTCAGGGTATAGACCCAGGAAGAACTGGCTGGTTTCAATGGCAGCTAGCCTAGTTCAGTGGCTGTGGGAGGAAGGCAAGTCCAGAGCCTCAGTGTAAAAAAAAGAACAAATGCAGGTTAATCATTTACCCCCAGTCGCTGCAGGCTGTGCTCAGGAGCTAGCGCAGAACCAGCACAGCCCACTGACATACTGACACCCACTCCTGGGTGGTGAGGATTTAATGCCATCCCACAGATGTGCAGGAGGCAGAGAAATCAAACAGTGTGATCTGGGAGCTGCACACTTCCACAATGGGTAAGTGTACGTGGAAAGCCAGCGCACTCCATCCAACATGGGATGGGGTGGGAGCCAGAGGACAGCTGGGGGCATGGCACAACATGGCATCCATCCACTGCAAAGATTAAAAGCTCTGTTAACATCTATAATTTGCTTTTTCTTATCACTCAGTCATGAAAAGGTCTCTCAGGGCAGGACAAAAGTGATAAGCAGGCTCCTCCCTTCTCTGGCAAAAGTCAAAATATAAGCAGTGACATTGTTCCTCCAAACAGGCTCTGATCTACAGGACAACTACTAACCTTCTTCAGGCTGGGAAGAACGTTTGTTTGAATGTCCAAACTGTTTTAGATAGCAGTCTTGAGTCTCTCTCAGCTATCAGAGCCTTGACTGGCAAGTAAAATCCATATAATCAGGTGAAAATGCTGTGATTTTCCCCTAAGGCAAATACTTTCTCTTACATACCTTACTGGTTAGTGCCTGAGATGGGCTGAGTGCCCTTTCCAGCCCTGAGGCTCCTGTCTGGAGGATGCATTTTCCACCGACCTTGTAGCTAGTTCCTTTAATTTGAAGCACTTCTGCTGCTGCCACTGTGCTGCAAAACATTACCCTGGGTCCATCGCTCCAGCAGCAGGGCTGCACACCCTGGAAAGCACAGCCTAGGAGCTGCTCACAGATGCAACCTGCCTCCCCAAGGACTCAGTGGCCATCTTCCAAAAAAATGCCAGGTATCCTGTCATCTGTTCCTATTGCATTCAGCATGATGCTGCATCCCATTCAAGTGTTCTGCTCTCACAAAGTAAATGGTTTGAGATTCAAGGCAAAAGAAGTTCATTGAAACTGTTTAAAATCAGGTCACAAAGCCCTCAATGAATTGCTGTCAGCATTACCCCGAGCGTGGCTCGCAGGTGCTTCTGCATGGACATGGGTCACTCTTTGGGTGGCTGTGGGTTTCCACTACCGTACCTCAAAGATGGACCAAAAAGCCAGATGCTCTGTCTGGCACTGGAGATCTTGTCTGAAGAACTAAATGGATTACTTGTCCATGCCGGGAGGTTTTCACCATCTGTTGCAGATGTAACATTGATGAGGTTCTCAATTGTACATAACAATTTCATGATGCTATTATATCAAAACAAACAAACAAAACCAAACTCAGGCCTTCCAGGTTGCTGATGCTTGCTTTTGAGCAGGGAGCCATGACCAGTCTGTCTGCTGAGATGGATTCTCCTTGGTTTCCCCCAATGTGCTGGTGTCTGTTGAGGCAGGCGTGTGTCCCTGTGGTGTTGTTCTGTGGCTCGCTGCCTCTCTGACCCCAGCTGCAGAAACTGTCTTTGTAAAGCCCCTGCTGGCTGCTTCTCACCCTGATGCACGAAGGAAGGTCCTTTTCTCACTCCTCATCCCCTCTTCTGCAAAGACCTGGCGGTGCATTGCAGGTACAGACTTGGTCCTGTGCAGAAGCAGAGCTCCCTGAGCTCCTGGGAAGGACACCAATCCCGTTTCATTATATGTTTTGAAGAATGGAGGAGCTTCATACAGGACAGGAAGCAATGGGAAGGGAGAACTGTAACGTGAGGAGACACAGCAGGAGCTGGTAAGTGAAGAAAGCAGCCAGCTGCCAGGGATGCAGCTGCAGTGCATGAGCCAGCAGAGCACAGGGATGAATGCTCCTCTGGAAACCACGGACACAGGCTCCCAACTGGAAAGACCAGATGGTGCAAGAGCTGAGGCAGGAATGCTGAGTCTCTCTTTCAGGGAATGTGCCAAGGAGGTGGCACCAAAGGGTAATTAGGCTGATGAACAGTGATTTTAAATGCATGAAATGAGGCTTACAATACAAGAGAAATCTTAGGAAAAATTAGTTGAAGGGAGAAGCATAACAGAGCAAATCCCAGCACAATTAACCTGCAGGGAAGCAGAAACACAGACCCCGCTCCCAAAAGTAAATCCATATAAAAACCCCAGTTATGTTTCCTGATATTTACCCACCAGGTACATATGTGAATTCCAGTCATTTATTTGCTTTTAAAAAGCAGTGAACCCATAGGATTCAAAGTATATGCTTCAGTTATAAGGAGACCAAATATATTTGGAATACTCACAAAATTAAAAACATATCTAAGTGCTTTGAGCAGCAGTCAGTGTTTGCTGAATGAGAGCCCTTAACCACGATTTTTAATTAGTATTGACAAAAACCTTAGTACTAAGTTTATGTTGTTACTTCTCACAGCTGCATAGACAGCCAGGGCTCAGAGACCATCTAATGACAGCTACACCCAGACAGCATCAGCTTGGAAACCAAATGCAACTGCAGATGCTTCTCTGTGCCAGTGGCATCAGACAAAACCAAACAAAAACAAACAGCTTTTTGTAATTATTATAACCAAGTATAACCAGTCCTTTTACTAAACAATGAAATAATGACACTTCAGGAGAAGAGATCAAAAAAAAAAAAGAAAAGAAAAAACAAGCAAGCAAACAAGAAATTTTCAGACAGATTATAAAACAAGCCTGCAAATTTTATTGCTCTGTTGATCATTGAAAGTAACATCTACAAAGCTGACTACAATCTACTGATAAATGTGATATCCTCCCATGGCTATATTGTCTATTAGCTGAAGACTACTCTGACCTACAGAGTAGCTGTTGAATTCATACTTTGCATTGTGCTGAAGTCTTAAATTCATACAGCAACATGAATTTTAACAAGGCTGAGCAAGTCTTGCCTGACATATCAGCTGCATTAGCTTAAAAAAGATGGATCACCAAATACCACAGTATATAACAACATGTGCAGAAAATTATACACACCCCAAAGGGGTGGATGGATCAGGGGTTTTAGGCAGAAAAGCAATGCAAAGCAAAGCAATTCAGGCTATGTAGTTTTTTAAGTCCCTGAATCCTTACACAGCACAGACAAAAGTTCTGAGATGATCCTGTGCCTTAATGAGGTCTCTGAGTACTTTGGGTGCTGTATATCATTGCTCTCCAAAACTTATTGTCAATTGTCTTGTGAGTGTAGAGGCCTTGCAAAGTAGTTGCCATTCCCACATATTTCTTTCTGCTTCATTTAAAGGCTACCAAGATACTTTAAAATAATCTGGAACAGCTGGGATATACAAACAAATCCAGCTGCAAAATAGCATCTTAGAACCAGGAGACCTTGTTTTGCTTGATGATAGCAAGTATATCCACTCTTTTGCAGAGACAGAGAAGGCAGACATGACTGTAATTAAGAGCAGGTGTAGCACTTGCAGGGGACATGAGTGGAGGATGGTTAAATTAACCTTTCACAGATCACTTCAGTGCTGACACATTCTAACATATGGGTTTTTTTCTACAATCTTGCCTCTCTTTATCACTTTTCTGAGTATTCTCTACTGTGTCTAACCCAATGAAACCCTGGCTGGGACCAGCAGAATCCGCTGTGAACAGTTTATATTCCAGTACAGCTGTTTGTGCAAGGATTAAGTCATCATACCAGTCTGGGGGAACATAGACCATTTTCTTCTGGTCTAATTAGTTCAGGTTAAAGAACCTTTATATGTAAGTAGGAATCTGTCCTTCTGTTTCTTTCATGCCAATCTGCTGTATTTAACATCCTACTACAATAGGAAGTAACTCCTCCTACAGAACAACTGGCAGAGCAAAAAATAGAGCTGTTTCCATTGCACTTTTCTTACCAAACTTTCCATAATCTTCCTGTAGACTTCCTTGTAGCAGTTCAGGGCAGTTAAAGCCTTGGTGACCTCACTGCTGAATAACAGTAACTCTGTGACCATTCCATTAAAATTATAAGAACAAGAGTTAGGTAAGATATTTGCCAATATTTGTTTTCTAGAGGCGTTTTCAACAGCCACTTCCACAGAAAAGTCGTATCACAGAGACGAGAATGTTTCTTTGACCAATTGTTTGCTATTCTCTAGTGCAACTTTGAAATATTTTGAAGTGATTTGCTTATAATTCAAGAGAGGAAAAAATAAGTAAATAAAAAAAAGAAAGATCAGAGTAAAATATTTTACAGTTGATGCAGCCAGCAGACATTCATGACCTCTTGTACTATTTTAAACCTAGATTAAAGGTGCACAAGGCAAAGGCAGAGTGGCAGATAACTTGAAAGACTGGTGAGGGAAACAGAAGTTTCCAAAACTGCAGTGAACACTTTGGCACTGACATACTGGCAGTAGAGCATTAGCCAGGCAGCCAGAGAGTTTTCATCTAAAGCAGCAATATTAGCATGCAGTGCCTGACTACATTTTCATTTGAAGCTGAGCAAGGCAGGCTTATTCTCCCCAGCAAGTCAGACTGATGCATTCTCCCAAGAATCATGCCTTACAGAAAAATAATCATGAAATATTAATCATTTCCTATTTAGAGCTACAACTGTCACAAATGATGTAGCTCTCCCATGTACAGCCTCTTGCTGAAAAACTGCATAAGGAGCACAGCAAACATCGGCTGCTTCCCCGGCGGAGAAGAGGCCTGGGCTGTGCGAGCAGGAGCAGGGACAGCGCCCAGCCCTGCCGCTGAATTGGCTCCTGTGGCCAAACCCAAAGCCCATCATCCCTGGCCCTCTGCCAGCTGACCCCTGCCTCCGTGCAAGGGTGCCACGTGTGTATCACCCAGGAAATGCTGCCAAAGGTGCTCACAAAGCTCCGTACAAAGTAAGGGATTGCCCCACACACCCGGCAACACTCCTATCCCTTGTCAGCAATAAACACAGCACAAGAACACGGAAAGCGCAGCAAATCCGTTTGCATGAGGGTTTGTGCTCGGAGCATGTGTATGGCCCTACTGAAAGATCATCCTGGGAGCTCCGTGTGAGCTTGGAAGCTGTTCACTCAGGCTCAGCCTCAGTGGCCCATGACTTGCAAGGACTGTCATTCAGCCGACAGCAAATAATGAGAAATAATGGCTCCGAAGAGCTGATAGGCAATCCAGAGCATGGGACCATTTGCATAAAACCGTCATTGTCATTTCACACACGCACATCTCTGGCAGTCAAAACCTCACAGTAGATCATTCAGGGACCGAGGGAAAGAAATTAAATCAGTTGTTTGCTACAAATAACTCATCCAGTTGTATCTGACATGACAGTGCCTCATTATTAGACACTGACAATGCTCCAAGCTATGACCTGTGACCAGGATCTCAGGGCAGCAAACCCTGTGTTACCATGCGAAGACACAGGATTGACTGTTACATGATGCTGCAAATGGGCCAGGAAGATCAAATTTTTCACATGTGTTGGGGAAAAAGCACACCCCCCAAAAAGGTGATGCTTATCAGACAGATTTGGGTGATCCAGACCACAAGAAATGAATGTCTGTAACTGAGTGCTTGTAACTAGGACATTTTTGGGTTTGATGATAATTTTTGCCTACTATCAAATACACTTTCAATCACATATTTCATGGGTGTCTTCTGACCTTTCTCAATAACAATTATATCTTTTATCTGAAATAGAGCCTCCTTCTCACAATATAACATTTGTGATTCTGTAGCACTTTTCCCCTCTTGATACAATGGGAATTAGTTTTTAGACAGGATCAAAACATCCAACTCTTACCTCTTTTACCAGTAACTTCTTGGACACATAGAGGGAAGCCATTTTAATCAAGCTGGCTTCAGTACCCATAAAAAGTTACTTAAATTTCAGTTCCAGTAATGGGTGCAAAACACTTTCTTCAGCCATTGCAGTGTGATGTGATCCAAGTTTATCGGGTTAGAAAACCTTGAAACACTTTCTAGGACAATTAGCAGTTGCTCTCTAATGCTTGAAGGTAAATCAGAGTTGTTGTGCATCAACACTCACCCACACCCCAGCCAAGGGATTGGGGTTGGATGGAGATGATTAGCGCCCTTCTGCCTGTACACTGTGTCCCTGAGGGTAGGGTTCATCTCAAATACTCACAGCCATGGTTCCCCAGCTATCTCCATCGCAGTGGAAGCTGCTACGAGTTGGTTTTCTCTGTCTCCAGTATCAATAAGCAGCCTGCAAGAGGTTCTCCTTTGTAACAGGAACTAAGACAATGTGTTTTCCCAATCACTGAAAATCAAACAACTCCAGCCACAGAGATGGATTGCTGTCTCCAGACTGGGGCTCCAGGTTGTGGTCCCTCTTCTGCTGGCTGCGTGTACCGGGCTGGCTGCAGAGCCGTGTCTTTACTGCTGGGACCCCACCAGCCTCCCTGTTCCCAGCTTCTCTCCCTGCAGGTTTCCCTGCCCATCACAGCTTCAACACTAACTGTTCGAGACTGAGAGGCCCCTTTACTATAGAAAAAAGTCATAAAATTTTCAGTAGGTTTTGAGGGGGGTAAGAAGGCAAACAGTTCACAGGATGGAAAACTGCTCAAAATAAACTACAAGGAAAGAGAAATGTGACATAAAATCCCCTTGTATTGTGACTGAAATCAGCTGTCTGTGGCTTTGTACAGAAGTTACCTACAAAAATTTCTGTGTTCTATAGCATTGTGGCATTAGGGTGGGCTCTAGCTCTGAAGCACAATGAATTTAATAAAATTTAAAATATACTTGTTTACAGTCTAACCAAAGACTTTTTAATAATCTCATATCACTGGCTTTACATTTTTAAGCTATACCACTAAAATCCAGTAGTGAGAACAAAAAGGCCAGGTTCAGCTATTCAGAACAGTGAATCTTTTCCTCCTGATGTGCCATGCAGCAAAAGGCATCAGCACTGTAACAAATATTAAGAAATCTGTCACTTGCTATCATCCAGCTGGAAAGAACAAACTCTCCAGGGCTCACTGTTGACAGTGCTGAAAGAAAGAGCCTCACCTGGAATCACACATTATTTCATCACAGGGAACGCTTCAGTGTGCAACCCTTCCACTTCAGATATGGGCGACAGGCTACATTCTGCACTAATTAAAGGATGTTAAAAGGAGATCAGCCACTTCTTATTGCCTGTCGCACATTTTGTGTTCACAAGCCTGTTCAGGCACAGCTAGGGATGGCTAAATATTAACTGTGAACAACTGGAAAAAGAAAATCAATAATTTCTAGATTAGTTGCCTTTTGTTTCCCCATTCTAATGATTAGAATTTCATATGCCATTTTCTTATTTACAATTCACATGGCTGAAGCACCCCTGGAACTAATGAATAACCACATATCCAGATTCTCCCCCTAAATGAAAGAATTTATGGGAAATGGAGCACTGGATCCCTGTGGGCAGCTACATGTGTATTTGCTGACAGAAAACCCATCCTGGAACTAGCACAGCTCTGGGGATGCCGGCGCAGGGCTGACCTGGGCTCACCCCACCAGGGTGCACAGGCAGGCAGGGCAGGTCCCAGCATGTGCTCAGGCGTGAATGTCCCCCTCATTCTCTACGGGGTGTTTGGGCTTTCTCTCTGCCACAGTTCTCTGTTCCTGGTGCAGCAGGGAAGGGAGGGAGGGGAGAGACAGGGCTTCACAAACAGCCACGGCTTCACTGTGAACCGAAGCCCCAGGCACTCAGTGTGCTCACACACTCTGGGGGACCCAGAGCCCATTCAAGGCTGCCCGAACCCACAGAAATATCTCAGCCCCTGCACCACCCTCACCCTGAAACCCACACAGCCCCAGGACACTCCATGTGCAGTTCCAGCACCAAAGCACATCACAGCCTTTCCACAGACCAGGCTCTCCTACAGAGCCAAAACCACACAGCACCCCAAAACCACACTAAATCTGAATCAGAACAGCTACAATAAATGCAAAGAATTTCCCCAATGGCGACCAGATTCATCCACACATATTGCTTTGCTATAGCCCTACTGCCCACACAAATCCCACTTTAAGTTTGTTCCTCCCAGAAGCATATTATGAAATTCCAGTGCCTCAGATCTGTGAACCCCCCAGAAACAGAGATGAGAGCACAGAGATGTTCAGGGTGCAGCCAGGGCAGAGTCCATGGCGTGGGCACTCCTGCTGTGCCCATCAGCACTGAGCAATGCCAGGGAGCAGGCGTGGGGACAGGAGCAGAGAGAGCAATATTGCTTCTCTCAGGGCTCAGCACAGAGTTCAAGGCTCTGCTGCTTCAGCCCTGTCTCTCCCCAGCCCCAGGAGAGCACTGATGTGCTTGTTCCTCTTCTGGAGCATGCAGTGGACTGCTGGACTCCTCTGAACACAAGCATTGATGTTAAGGTTTCCCAGGCTGGTCTCTGCCCAGGAACAACTGAAAGCTCCAGTGCAGGATCACTTGCTCAGAACCAAACCACCACAGCTGGCATGATTAAGGCCTGCCAGGATAGGGACAGAGCAGTGAAATAATACATGATGTCCCCACTGCGTGACATGCCAGCCAGCACAGTGCAAGACAAATGGCTGCTGCTTCTGACAGGCGCCAGCAGAAATTGTATTTCAGACAAGTCAAATCCATCCATTCTAGTGAAACACTGAAACATCCCAGTTTGGAAGCTCCATCCCCTTACTGACAACAGCAGGACAAAACAGCTCAGATGTCAGTCACACAAGTTTCTTTTTGCTGTTGGCAAGTTCAGAAAGCGTGTTCAAAACAACAGTAAATAATCTGCCTAACAATTCAGAAATATCTGCATTGTTTTGTGCCTGTTACAGCATTAATCTCCCTGGAGATCTCTCAGTGGCATGGACTCACTCAAAAAGGAGTAGTGCAAAACCCCACATGGCACACAGTCAGCTTGTTTGTCACACGGGCTGGCTGCTCTCTGGAGCCGAAAGTCTGAAATGCATGAGGATAAGACATTTGGGAAACAAGATCACTGGCAGTCTCTGTGTCTGCCTGATAGCAGTACATGGAATAAGGACACATTAAGAAAAACAGGGTCTGCATTTGGATATGTCATAGCAAAGGTTATCTTCATGCCAAGTTGTCACCTGGATTGATTCTAATGACTTGTAAGTCTCTGCTAAGGTCACAGAGTTACCCATCAGCAAACAAGAGAGAACACAATCTCAACACTACCACGTACAAAATGTTTCTAGCTCAGGTGGTTTTCCCTATTGATGAAGCAGAGTCACAGGTGCCAGGAGTGCACACAGGCCCACATCCATGGCAGCTGCTCTCAGCCCCCACCTTCTCTCAAGCTACCAGAACTGAGGGTCAATAGTTACAGAAAATTATTGGTGCTGCTGGAACTCCTCAAGGGGGAGAGGTGAAACCAAGAGTGTTCTTGCTCCAGGGGAATTCTTGCCTTTATTACCAACTAAAATCACAGAGAGTCACCACAGCAATTTAAAATTCTCTATCTATGCTTTAACCTCTGTTCCCATGGGGGGATTTTTCCACTGCAGCAATGGAACACCATGTTGCTCTGGCACTGTTTTTCAGCAGCACACAGAACACTGTGGAGCCATCCTTGTGAAGATAACACACCTCAGGAGAGGTCCAGCCAGAGGGCTCCTCTCACCCGGCACTGTTCGTGGGCTGGAGTCCAATGGTCTTTCCAGGCTGCTTCAAAAGAGGGCAAACCCTGGCAGCCCAGCCCAGCCAAGGGGCTGCTTGAGAGGTGAGAATTCCACGTCTTCCTCTGGCTGCCCACAGCTAGACTGACTTCACATCTCACATTAAGAGCTCAAGCTGCACGAGGTGAACACCCTCCAAAGTGATCACGTTTTGAAAAAAACCAACCCTAGTGCTGGAACACATTAATGACACTGTGTGGAAAAATTTCTGCTCTGTATTATCTGCAAAAGACGACACCAGGTAAAACCAAACCCACCCACCACACCCACACATTCCTGCTTATCAGCTCATGCTGAATTTCAGACACCTTTCAAACAAGAGAACAGAACTTCTTCAGCTCACCAACATCAAAGATTAATTATGTTTTTAATTAAAATGATTGTTTTCAGACTGAAACGGACTTCATAATGTCTCTGTTGCAGTGGAAAGGGATGAGAGGTGAGGAGCTTCTCTAACTCCTGTTGGTATGGAACTCTGCTTCAAGGTACCCCTTGCAAGAGAAACGTCAACTCATGGGCTGAGCCTTTAAATTCAGCTGAAATTTTAGAAATACTTGAGTTCATATGAAGAAATAGCAGCAGTGGCATCAGTCCCAAAATAGTTTTAATCACTTCTTACTCCATCTTTACTGTAATGATATGAGCTTGCCTTTGTAATAATTACACATCATGCTATGGACAAATGACTTTTGATTTAGTGATCTCCTTCAGTAACTAACAGTAAGATTAAGAGAGTCCTTCATTAAACATTAATGATTAATAAATCAATACATCTAGTGGATAAAGATACTAGAGTAGTTTCTTCACATTCAATTATTGTCCACAATGATGGCTCAGGTGGGTTTCCATAGGAATATTGGGAGTTCTGGGAAAGGGTTAATCATCCTTCACAAGTCGCTAAGCAACAGTGTTCTGCTCTTGTGGCACGTTTTGCCAGCCAGAGCCTTGCAATGATGCAACCTTTCTGCTTCTTATCCAGAGAGCTGGCTGAAAACTTGCCTGCCCAAATAAGCCCTGGGCTGCTGACAGACTGAAATTTAGCTTCTGGTAGCTATTAGCAGATTGACTTATAGCATTTAATTTTCTGTTCCAAAACATACACTGTATTTTAATATGGCTTAAATGATGGAAAAAGAAGACTAACCAAAATGCAGCTATGGAACTAAGAACAAAGAAGCCTTAATATTCAGCAATATTCAATGCCCCACTAATAAGTCACTTAATGAGACATGTCAAATATAAGAAATAAAAGCAAACTTGAAAGACTGCAGAAATTCAGAAGCCAGGTTCAGGCTTCAGGAATGGTCTCTTCCCCCTCCCAGAGGGGATAGAGAGCCACAAGGAGGGTACAGACAGCTTCAAGCAGCTGCACTGGAGGTGCAACCCAAACCATTGACTGCATCAATCATCAGGAATTATTGAGGGCTGGTAACTCATAAATCAGTCTCATTTATTTGTGTTTATCTGGCAATGCATAGCTCATAAACACCTTAATCAGAGGCAAGGATGCATCTTATAATGAGCAAAGCAAAAAACTAGGTATTTAAATATCCATGGGCCCTGGGAAATACATTTCCTGCTTTTGAAAGTTAATTTTCAGGGACTCACTTCTGCACAGACTTGGGGAACATTTAAACTCACACACGAACATCGTTTTGGACACACAGCATATGTAAATCCAGCACTCCTTGCTCAGCTTCAGTCATTTACTATCAGCCACCCTCTGTGAAACAACACAAATAAAATCTTTGTGCTGCCAGCACTTTCCAACAAAAACTACTGATCAGATGTAATGGAGCCAGGTTTTGCTTTGTTTCCTGCTAATTTCTTAGCTGCCTTATATAATAGACCTACTTACAGTAATCTGGTCTGTGTTTGTTACAGGGGATGTATCAACTCACTGGGGCAAGGAAGATCTCAGCCCAAGCTCCTGGTTGCTGCCACTGGATCTGGGCAGGAGTCAGACACAGCCACCAGGAGCACAGGGCTGGGAAGGCAGCCAGCAGCTCTGCAGCTGCTCTTACCCTCCTTTAGTCACTTTGACTCATCACTAGATCTTAACAAAGTGAAAAGCCCCAAAGCTGTTCTGGACTAGCAGCTGGGTCTATAAAGGAGAGGGTCAACAACTCTCATGACCAAGAACAGTTTTACTTGGGAGCAGAAAGGATATCTGTGTGAAGCAGGTCTCAGAATAATGGCTTTGCCTTCTGGAAGGTTGCTCCAAGCAGGCTGGGAGGTCTCCTTTGGAAATCCTGAAACTAAAGCAAGGTCTGTGGGAAGGAATGCTTCCTACATAATTATTACCTCAAGCAACCAAATTACAAGAAAAAGGATGAAAACCTATGGATTTTGGGAGCTGAGTAGCTTAGTTTTATTGAGAAATAAACGATGCCTCTAACTTCACTTCAATCTCAATGCTGATGCTGGTATTTATTCCCTGGGATTTGTGAAGGAGTTCAAACAAGTGAGAATTTTTTATAAGAATACTGGGGTATACTGTGTTAAGTTAGTTTTCATCTAAATTTCTTTAAACAAGATGTCTTCAATATTGATGAAGAACAAAAAAACCTTTGAGTGAAGAAAGACAAAAAAATCCTTTAAATACACACAATTGTTTGTTTCAGAAAATTCTCTATTTTGGAATGAACTGGGTTTGCTTTTAAAATACCTTGATTTCTTGTCATGTGTGGATGGATTATGTGAGGAGAGGCTGAGCAGGCTTACACCTAAGACCCCATTAGCTTCTGGACTTGCAGATGGACCAGGGAGACTTGTGGGATGCAGTCACCACAGGCACTGGGAAACGACAGGGAAAACAAATGCGTGGGGAACTTGAGGCATTTCTGGAAACAAAACCAGCAGATGAAAAAAAAAGAGGACAAAGAGCCAGAAGGAAACCCAGGAAAAGGAAAGCTGAGGGTCTCCCAAAGTGGCAGGGTGGAGTTATTCCCCACCTTCTCAGACACAGGAGCTCAAAGGCACATAACTGGGGCTGGGCACTCAGTCAAGGTCCCTCCTTCTCTGTACACTTGAACTTGGTGCTTGATTTGCGAGGCTGATGATATTTAAAATCCATATCTGAGTTTGTTTCTACTCTGGAAACTTGCCCAAGCTGAGAAAGGAATTCAGCTCTGGCTCAGATGCGAACTCCTTTGAAGTCCTTGCGGCTGTTGCAGTCCTTTTTCAGCAATGACCTACCAGCCAAAGGAAACCTGTACATTTTTAAGCCAGGCTTTCAAACACACTTTGCTAAATCTCTATAGTTCATGGTGTTTTGGAGGAGACAACAAGCTCCCAAGTCTTTAAGTGAACTCCCTCCACATGTGAAGTTAGGTAAGACTCCAAGTGCCCAGGAATGCAGTCAGACTCTTTCAGGTAGTTCTAGCAGCGGGGATGGACAGTGACTCAGTGAAGACAAGTGGAAGTGAGTCATGAAGCAGCATTTCCCCTCACTGAGCCAGTGCCCCACCCTGAGCCAGGGCCTCTGAAAGCCAAAGTGATTACATTAGATTTGTGCTGCCTTTTCTGAAAAGAGCTAATGAGATAAAGCTGGAGGGGAGGGATGTGAATGTCCCTCTTGGAAAGGCAGAGCTCCCTACACACCACCAAGGCCACTCTCTCACACAGGAGTAAAACATCCTGCAGCAGGGACCTTCACTGCTGGGGCTGCCTGCCTTTTTAGCAATATGAGACTAGAGCTGGAATGGGCCTCTGAAGGTTCCCTCCTGCACAATAGTATTGGAAATAATTAATTAATATTAGCTAAATTACTTCAATAGAACCAGGAAAAGCATACAAACATCCTGGAAAAAACCAGAAAATCTTAAGTAATGCTCAAATGCATGAATGAGACATGTAGGTCACTCCCCCTGCCCCCCCCCACTGGCATGCTGTAATACAGTCAGACAAGAATCTGGGGCACAATCATTCCCTATATTTTGAAAAAATCATGCAAAACTGACAGCAGCACGCATTTACTTGGGAACAGCAAGGTAGTCTCCTGTGTGCCATTAATTCACCTGCACTTTTTCTAGCCTCATAACCCATGCTTTCCCATCAATCTCCTGGTTCAGTATGAAGATCAGATCTGTTTTAGCTCACATTTCCACAGAACTCCACAAACCCTCACTCTGCTGGGGCAGACAGCTCAGAATGCATCAAACTCTTCTCATGCAGTTGCTCCCAGCCATCCTTCACTGAAAACCTTCCCCAGGAGGGACTGGGCTAACCTGTCACCTGTCAGCCTAGCTTATCTTAAAGGATGACTATTGAAGATTAAGAAAACTAGTTACTTATAGTACTGACTGATTTTTTGTGAAAAGAATAATAATTTCTTCCGCAGCTCTAAATTCTCCTAACCCTACAATTCATTGCTATACTTACAGATCCATATATAGCTACATTTGATATTTATGTCTAGTCAGGCTCCATTTAGCCAGGGAAATGCCACTACATGGAAGGAAGCCATCTGTTCCAAAACAATCAGGTTGACCTTGTTTTCCAGCAGGCTGAGATCTAAAAGAAGGGCATGTCTTTGTCTCTCTGAGGAGATGAGGTGCCACACTCTCAAAATGCAGAACAGCTTCACAGGGACACTCAGAATCCTGCCAGCTCCTGGAGGATGCAAAGGGCAGATCAGTCTGCCAGAGCAGGGGCTGCAACAGGTGTTTTCATCTTCCTGAGCATGGACTGAAGGAATGATAGCTCCTGAGGATTCTGTTGAGCTCTCCCGAGGAGCAAGGAGCAGTTAATCACTGCCCCAACATCAGAACTACTCATCTGCCTTGGTACCTCTGAGAACAGCTTGCAGCTGATGCATTGGAGCCATCTGATGAGCTGGCTCACATGGAACACAGAGCCCTCTGGAAGTCTCACAGTGCCTGATCAAGGGTGGAAGATGGAAGAGAAACTTATTTCTGACCTTAGAAGAAAAGAAACACATCCCCTTGGGCATGGGAGAATAGGCACCTCTGTAAAGTTTTAAACTTTTAAAATTTAACTTTAGAAGCTATTCTTTTTCTTACAAAAGAAACAAAGAACAGAACCATCACGATCCCATCTCTGAGTGCTCTGTCAATAATTAATGATGACACACCTAACATAACCAGCTCTGGCATTACAAGAACTCCCTAATGCTTTGCTGTGTGCATTGACTGCAGCCCTGGGGAGCTGGCAGGTCCGAGGAGCCTTGATGAGCTCTCCCGAGCACAAATTGAGAAGTGAGCGAAGAAATCTGATTATTTGACCAGCAAATAGTTGTGCCTTTTCCTACCCAACACTGTGATCACTAATGGGCACCAAAGCAGGCAGCAGCCAGGGCTGTGCTCAGATGAGAGAGCCTGAGGGAGGGAACACCCACCCTCCAATGCCTCTGGGCTCAGACTTACCCCAGGACCACATTTATGCCAAACCGACTGGACAATTTCTTGGTACTGTTGACCTGGGCTGGGGAAAGATTCCTGAACTCATCCTTTAATCCCAGTTTGTTTTGGTCCTTTGTGTTAATCTTTCTCCAATTATTATTTTTCCAGACAAGCTCACATTTTTTGCTGAGTACAGTGAGAAAAAGATTAAATGGCTGGCTGAATCAGTCATTAAAAAAAAAAACCAAAAAGCCTACAGTTGCTTTGCAATTAAGAGAAAAAATGTGCCTGGAGAATAGGGAAAATTTTCAAACTTGTTTTTAAACCTACCAGCCCTTCCCTCAGAGACTGCTTCCAGTAATAGAAATGTCAGAGCAAAGGCCATCAGCTGTCCTCATCCACAAGGCAAGGACTTCAAGGCAGGGAGTTCAGAGGCTCCCAGGTGCTCAGGATTACGTGCAGACCCAGGCTTTGGTGTCCCAGAGGATTTCTTGTTGCTGACAGCTTCTCAGAGGTGTAGCACACCTCACATGGCCAGCTTCTCTGGGCGGCTTTTAACAACCTCTTCAGAATTTATTGCTTTCTTGCATCCATATTTTTCCAGAAATCCTTCTCTATTTTTAATATGACATTTGACTACATAATGCATCTGATTTCCCAGGAAACAATAGCTCTTCAGCAGGACCCTTTTTAATGAGCAACTAAAAAAAAGCATCTTCTGTAGAATCAACACGTGAGACGAGGCCTCAGAAACAGTATTCAGTTTAGATTTTAACTGGTATTCTCCTTTTGATTTTGTTTTATTCCTGCACTTGGTAAGTTCCTGTTTGATTTCCCCTGTTTTCAATATTCCTCAATTTTTGCTGGCAGCTCTGCTCTGAGACCTTCATCACTACTGCATGCCATACAGCGTATGCTCCATCTGCAAGCAACACGATTTGCTTTGCTGATAGCTTCTCCCCTGCTGTATAAATAACCACCCTAAGCTCTGACATCCAAACTGGGCTCTCTCCTACATCCCAGGCTCAGTGGCTCGTGATGCTGAAGAATCCAAATCTCACAATATCAGGAGTTATTCGTAAAGCCAGGCATACATATAATGCCATTTATTTATTAGAATCACATCTTTCAATATTTAAGTCTCTCCGGGCCTTGAAATTAATAGGTTGAACATAGGAATCTCAAAGGCTCAGAAGGCAAACACGACAAGTTCCAGAAGGGACGTGCCACAGGACTGAAGTTACAAATCATCCATCCTTGGACACCCTTTTTCTCAGGCTGTGATTCTGTGGGGAACACAGTCACTCGGTGCACGATCCCCGATTGCTTGTGACAGGGTATGTACAGAACCTCTTGCTGCAGACATCTGTCAATTGAGCTCTACCACTGCCAAAATCAATGCAAACCTCATTTCCTCCTGATCACACCTTCCATGGGTTTGACAATGCTACCCACTCACTACAGCATGGCAAAGCTGTGGGAAGTTACAGCCCTCATAACTATAGCTGCTCTTCCCATCCTTCTGGCTCTGGCTTCCCAGTGCAGCCTGTTGCTGGCATCCCATCCCAGATTTCACCATTCCAATGAACCCCTCAGCTCTTCTCTATAAGATTTCATGTAACATGTCTGCTGGGCCTTTGCTGTTACCCCTAAATATCTAAACAGCCACCCCACTCTCCCACCCCACCAGGAGGCCTGACCCTGCCCAAGGAGCGAGGGTGGCTCTTCTGAAAGGGTCCAGACTGGCCATGGTGTCTGCAGACTGAGAAGTGAGCTCTGGAAATCATTTCATCATAGAAATGGCAGATCATCAGCAACTGCAGTTCCAGGACAACTCTCTCTTCCACAGTGATGTTACCTGGTTTCATCTGCCAGGATTAGTTTCATCTATCAAGAATAACTCAGCCTGTTGAATAAGCACCTTTACTGTGACAGGAAGCTGTAGAAGCTGGGGCTGATGCGTGTATGGAGGAGCTGATATGATCAGTTAAAGTTTGTACAAATCAATTCAAGAAAGCAAACCCACAGTAAATTGGCTACAGTGCTGAAAGATGAAAAACATAGTTTTCAACAAATAATTTCAAACTTTCTCTTTCAACAGCTGTAGTAAATTAGGTGCTGCCTACACATCCATGGGCTTTCACAAGTCTATGAAAACAATGCCCAAAGACAGAAAGGTTCATCAGACTCAAATGGTTTTGTTGTGTGGGCTTTCTTTCTCCTTATTTGTCTGACAGGCAGAACAACAACTTTCTACTCACATTGTATAGGGAATTAAAGTCAATGTTTGTAAGCAATCCTACGCTCCTCATGGTCCCAGCACTCCAACCGTGTAGGCAAAGCTAAACTTAATATTTTATCAAGACCAAGCATCATCCTTCTGTTCTAAGGCAGCTTCAACTGACCACTTAGAGGATGGGATACCTCTTGGAGTAAAACTGCCCTTATCCTACCTCTGGGTAAAAAGCAGCAGCTCTTGCCTAAGACACTTAAAACTAGAGAGGAAGAGTTCAGCAGTGAATAATTCTCCATTTAGAAATTTATCCAGTTTTGACCTTGTGTGAAATGAAAGTCCTACTCACCCAAACCAGAATCTAATGAACGCTTTGATCATGGCATGTTGCTAGCTGAAGTTTAAAGCTCATCACAACAGTGAGTGCAACACCTCTTGTCATGACACCAATTCAGCAGCAGCTCTAAATGATCCAGTCACCCCCAGAAGATGTTTATGAACAGGAGAACCATCAGTGAACAAACCTGGACAACTCTGCTTTCTTTGAGAATACACAAACTTAGGCAATGATACATACCAGAAACACAGCTTTCCAGTAAAATCCATGTCTTGCCCTATCAAGGGCATTTGCTTCCCCAAGAACTCTCTTCTAGAAATCGAATATGGTTGAAGAGGTTGTGGCAAGTGAGATGTAGATGATGGTCAGAGCTATATTACATAAGCTTTACATATTGTTAAATCATGTCTATGCTTGACTGACACCCATGCCTATCCAAAAGCTATTTACAGTGGTATTAACAGATCAGTGAGATCATTGTCCTCTTCCCTCACTTCCCAATACCTGGATTCTAACAGATTCAGGTAAATCAACTGTGTCTTCATAATGAAAACAGAAATTTAATTATTCACAAGCATTCCCCTTGAGCTTTCTCGGGGCTTTTTGTGAATGATTAACAGAGCAGCTGCTCCAGACAGCACTCTCAATCCCTGCTTGCTGGCCTGTTAACAGCAGTGACTCATCAGCACATGACGTCAAAGCCTCCTCTCCTCTGAAATGGCAGGAAGGAGGTTTCATTAAAAAGATAAAAAAAGGTATCAACATAACAGCCTGAACTTCCTCCCAAACACAGGGGTTTGGTCAGGGGTCATCTCTGCTGCTGCCTGAGGAGCTACACCCTGCATATGCACCCACAGCACCTTTGAAG
Source organism: Lanius collurio (assembly GCA_020086605.1). Lineage (NCBI taxonomy): Eukaryota > Metazoa > Chordata > Aves > Passeriformes > Laniidae > Lanius > Lanius collurio. The sequence goes on from JACBWW010000018.1 coordinate 8,059,448, forward strand.
GGTAAACTTTTCTGTTGAGTACCAAAACCATAAACATACTTCTTCAGGCACGCTGATTTATCAGATACTGACTGGAATATGAAAACAAACCCCCCCAGCCTTAGGCCTGCTGGTAAGCCCTGCTTGTGCACCCCACAGGAACCTCCCTGCTCAGCAGAGCTCAGCAGGGCAGTGAGCACACGCCCTGCCGTCTCTCCCCACGCTCACAGCAAGGTGGGAGGGCTTCCATAAGATGCTGACACAACCCAAACTAGCCCTTCATCAGTCCTCGAAGCTGCCCAAATGATGCTGCCCAGTAACACCTGATAAGGGTGCCCAAACAGCAGAGAAGCATCAACAAGTCTGGTGCTACCAAACTCCAGACCTCCTCTCCTCTGTGCCTTGCTAAGGTCGTGTGAAATGTGAAGATGTTCACAAAAACATCATATATGAACACAGCCCTGAATTTGTGAAATAAACCACGGCTGAGAGCCATAAAAGCTAAAAGCAGAAGAAGTAACCTAGAAAGGGGCTATTTCTATGTAGTTAAAACTCAGATTTTTACCTCAGACTGCAAGTCCTGTTAGATGGACCATGACATTTTACCCAGAAAACCTGTAAAGTGATGGAGACGGAACAAGCTGGGTAACTTGAGATTTAGCTCTTATATAGGATTAATTACTAACATCTGTACACATATTTTCTCTGCTAGCTTTAGGCAGCACAACCAAGCTCCAGCCTCCTCTGAGCCCAGGCAGCAGCTCTTACACCTCAGCTGGGAATGGCAGTGGCAGGGACAGAGGATTTATTTAGCTCCAATCCTGACTGCCTGGAGGGCAGCAGCACTTACAGCTCCCGAATCCCAACCTCCCCAGCACAGCATTGGAAGCAGAAATACCACTGTTAGCTCCATCTCTTCACCAAAGTCAGTCAATTAGGGAGCAAAGCAGAGCTTTGCAAAGTGCATGTGGTAACGTGGGGCCAGCCACACACAGAGTTTGTGCCAGACATGGAAAATGCTGCCAGAGTATGGCTGTGCTCCCACCTGAGCTCCTTTCCCCCAGGCCTGCTCAGGCTACAGCCATGGTATGAAAGGCAAGAATGACTGAAATGATAGATCAAACATATAAAACAGAAAAGGTGCAGAAAAAACTTATACACAGGCCAGGGGTTGCCATGACACCAGCCTCTGCCCAACACACTTTTCTATTTAAAAATAATCAACAAAATCAACACCATCTTTCTGTCATTTTGGTGTGAAATGGGTTTCCTGCCTGACCTTTTGGCTCTGTTAACATTCTTAGCCTTGTCTCAGTTTAACTGCTTGCTTTTCTGTGGGGTCTCTGCATTCCAAATCAGTTTTCTCAAATAGATCTGCAGCAGAGATGGAAAGTTCACAGCAAAATACCCCCTGGGTGTCCGAGTTAACTCTGGACAACAAACATGCTAAAATGTGAGTGAAAATACTCTTCTTATCTTCCTATAATTGATCAGCAATGAAGTCCTAACAGAGTTGAGTTTTCCATATGCCTCTTAATCTCACATTTGGACCTTAAATGACATTCCAGTTTGGAAAAGCACCGAGCTGCCATCTGATCTAGCAGCAGAAACACCCTATGCAAAGCATCACATACTGCAAAACTCACCTGAGCTAGACCTGCAGTTACTCAGGGAGGAGAAATGAGAGGTACAACACCAGAAATGTGGTCATTCCTCAAACAAGACCTTCCAACAGACTTTGCATTCTTGGCAGAAACACACACAGAAAGGAGACAAGGGAGATAGGTGGTGGAAGTGCCATCAGCAGGAGCTGAGGGCTGAGCAGTACATGGCTCCCAGGCTCCACTGCTCTGCCATCCCTGTAGAGACAGAACCTTGCCTTCCTTTCTCTACTCATTTTTAACTGACTTTGCACAGAAGAAAGTGACAGGAGGTGAAGGGGAGTTTATGGAAGAACAGACATCAGGAAGAAGAAAGGAAGGAAAACAAGGCTGGAGAAAACAGGGAAAGTTTACAAAAAAGCAGCAAAGAGTATGGAGATGGAAGCCATGCAGAAACAGAGAGCAGAATGAGTGAAAGCTGTGGATAATACCACTGAAAGTGTTCCCCTCCAAATGGTGTGGAGACTGCATCTGAAGACCTCCTTCTCAATCTTCCCTCCTGCAAAACTCTCTTTTTCCCACAGAGTAGCTCACCTTCTTTGCCCTGCTCCTGCAGGGATGCTGGAAGCAGAGGAGTCTGCCTCTGCTCCCTCCAGATGGTACCAGGGACTTCTCTAATGCTCTTGGCTGCCATTCCTGACCAAGAGATTTCCTGCTTCCCCAACTTGTGCCAAGGGGAAGCTGTGTGCCAGAGACCTGGAGGACCTCCCTCCTGCTCCTGGCTGGGATCACCTTGGAGCAGAAGGGGAGCAGTAAGCACTTTCACTCCTGTTTACTCATGCCACACTGTCACTGCTTGGCGTCACACACAGCTTCTGCAGCTACACAAAGTCATTACTTTAAAAAACAACAGAAACCCTTCAACAACCATCAGTATCTTCTTATAAACAAATTTTGTATTTTCATTATGGAACAGTATGAAAATGGACGTTCTCTCTAAGAACCCATTTGATTTTCTGCTAGTTTTTCTTTTTACTGGAGTGATCTGCAAATATTTAGGGTCTCAGATTTTTCCGCTTTAAGGAGAGAACTGGATGCTCCAACATGGTTATTATGGCAACCTCCATTGCACATGACACACAGGCTTCTCTCCTGTTAATGCATGGCAGGACAAACTGACCAAAAGCAAACTCTTGTGTCTCGCTGCCAGCCCCTCAATTCCTTCTACTGTCCCAAAGGATTTCATTTCCCATCTCTTCTGCAAGACAACACATCCTGGGGCACTGTTTGGGCACTTACCTGCTGAACAGGACTAACCTGGCCACATTGTCAGACACCAGCTGTCCACATGAGCTCTCAGCCCTCCTTTCCACAGGCATTGGGGTGCAGCTGTGCCCAGCTGTGCTCCAGCACCCCACAGGAAAAGCCAGACAGCCAGAAATCATCCCTTTTGTAATTCCTTCCTTCACTGTCTGCCTTCACACCACACCCCATTTCATATTTCAAGTTTCCTGTCCTCCAAAAAAGCCCTGCCTGTTAGGGGTGAATTCTTCTGCTGCTTCCCAGCTGGAAAATTACGTGTGGGAATCTCACACTCACAGCCAGAACCTGTTAGAATTTAAACAAGCTTTATTTCTCATTAATTTATCTTAAAGCATGACTCTAGAGTTGTAAGAGTGAAAAAACCCTCCCTTTTCCTACACCTGGAAAGAAATAGCTGTTTCATCAGTGCTGAGCCAGCCAGGCAGGGGTAACTTAAACTCAAAAATGCATGTACCTCATTAAAGCAGTCAGAGCTCTCTTCTATGTTTGTAACAGGGGACACCCCAAAGTATTTGCAGAATCCACAGCTGTTTTGAGCAGTTAGAGTGTAAGAAAACAGGAGAAAGGAATTGTGCTTCTGCTTTTCATCAGCTTAGTTGCTATTAAAATTTTCGGATCAGCTGCTTATCACCACAACTGAATACTGCTCACATAGAAGAATCAAGGCTCAAACCCCATAGTGAAGGCACAGCCAGCCTTGTACCTCACTGCTCCTGAGCATTACCTGGGAGCTGGACAGCAAAACAGAGAACCCCTCAAAGGGCTGCTGCAGGGAAATGTAATAGAGGTTTTTCTTTATCTGTGCTTGATATCACAACTAGTACAGGGATTATGCTGCAATAAAGGAGCTGGCATAGGGAAAAGCATTTCATCTCAGAGGGTGAGTTTAGTTTCAGGCCAGAATCTTCTGGAATGTTTTGAAATGTCCACCACAGGCTGATTCGAAGAAGTTACAAAAACATCACTCAGAAGCAATTCGAGTGCAGCTGATCCTGCCTGGGACTGAAGGAAGAACAAGATTTCTTGAGGTCTTAGGCTTTCCACTCGTGCCAGACTTAAATGCTGGAATATGTATTACAACATAACCTTTATGACAATTAATTACTTTCATCATCATTCAGACAGAACTATCATGCTAAATGTTGATGTTTCCTTGTATTAACCCAATCAGAATGAATCAATGTTTTACTACTGTATTTTAAAACAACTTATGGTATTTCATTGCCCTCTGCGGTACCTTTTTGCCAGCAGAATATTCTTGTCGTTGCCAGCATAATGCTCTGTGTCAGCCTTTGCCAAGCAAGACCTCATTATCCAAGCCACTTTTCCTTCTCAGAACAAGCAAGGACCACCTTGGACTTAACAACAGACACCAGAAAAAACCCTTCCTTTGCCCCAGTGTAGCTGTCAGCTTACAAACCCAGCCAGCTCTTTCTTCATTTTCCCAGAATATTTCCTTCTTGCTATATAGCCAGATTGTGCCTTTGGAGCTGTTACCCAGCATAATAGTCACACAGAACCATGTCCTAAGCCCTCTCAAGAAACAAAAAGAGAAGATTCTTTCACCTGAAACTTCTGTGAAGAAGTTCCCTTGCGACTTGTCATTGTCGGCTCAGCCCAGCTAAGGCTGACTCCTCACTGTCAGCTTGGAGGAGGGCCCCGAAGTGTGATCTCCACATGGCAGGGAGACTTAGAGCTGCTAGTAATTTATTCATGCAAGATCCTGGTCCAGAGGGCAGCTGAAATTCACAGCAAGCTGTAATGAATTTGTCACCCTGTGTAACTTGGGATTCTACATTCAGCATTGTTTTTTACAACAGACACACAAAGTTCACCTATCCAGGAGAAAAACATTCTACTCCCCATTGCAGAATCTGGTGTGTAATGAACATATTGGGTTTGGAACAGGAACTCCAGAAGAGAGGAGAATTCTCAGTAGTAATTCTAAAAGGAGATGGCAGAAGGGTGACATCACCTTTAAAATACCTTTTGTATGTTCCCCTCCCCAAGTTTCCTTTCAGCATTAGAGAATAGCAATCTTACCACACCAATACACAGGAGTAACCAGATTTTTCCATATGGATAAGTCCACAGAAATGTTCCCTACCTCGTATTCCTGGACACTCTGCAACCTACATCTGCAGTCAAAAAGCAAAACCTCAGCTAAACTGCTACTGTCCCCTGGCCTCTAGGGGCATTCCAGACCAGTCACAAGTTTGTCTTCGATGTGAGCTTTCCACATAAGTTGAACAAATTTTGTAGTGTACTGGGAGTGCATGTAACATGCTATTTATTTCTAGTCAGCCAAAGGATTAGCTCTGAACTATTTTCTTTGCACAAAAACATATTGTTACAAGATCTGTTGAATAAGTAAATAAAAAGACAATGTTAAGTGAACTAGACAACAGAATGTGAAGTAACTAAAATTCATGGTATTGTATACTGCTAGTCTTGCTTAGGGTTTGCTGACCACTGATTTCAAGAATAGCTTCTTCCTTTCCGTTAGCCTGTCTCATTAATCATGTTCCAAGGCAACAGGTTTCCATGACAGCAAACATTAACTGTCTTGCAACACAGCCTGCTATTTCTGCTACAAACACTAAGCTTTCACTACTATACTGTAACCCACCCAGCTATCTTCATGGAAAAAGATCCCTGAAATATCCTTACAGACATTTAAACTAACAGCTATATATCATTTGTACTGTGATCTTGCCACGCACACTACTGAATTCAGCAGGAATGTCGTCAGCTCCTCCAGAAGGACGCTGTTACCTGGTCTCAGCTCACGAGTTCTGGCAGCCCTCTAAATCAGAAACACAATGATGCAGGATGATGATGATGATGATGCAGACTACATGCTCAGAAAGACACTGGATAAAGATAGTGAAAACCCCACCATAGGAAGCAGCTGCAGAACTGAGACCTTTGGGTTTCGTCATCTCAGGCAGGGTAAGAGCAACATCCCCCTCACGCAGGAGCTGACAGAAATACTTTCAAACGCATTTTCAGTGGAATAGAATGTCATGGACAGGCAGGAATGGGAGTTCTGCCTCTCTGTGAGCTGTGCACTGAGCTCTGTGCATTGAGACTTGTTATTTCGAGAGGCTGTGGACTGAACATCTCCGGATACCTCTGAAAGCCCCACTCACACTGATACACTCTGATCTCCCCTTATAAGCCAGCCTCTCCTGACACCTCATATATTGATTCTGCACGCTCCATTACTCCAATGCAGGGCTAAGCAGAGGATAAAAAATGTGTTCTCTATTGAAAAGACTGTGGAATAAAGGAAAAGATAGTAGTTCATTCTTTTATAAGTAGAACATTATTCTGTCCAAGGAAAATTCAGACAGAGAATCACACCTAAACTTTACTGTGAATTTCCCACTAGGGTTTCTGAAAGCACAGATGAGCTGCAGGAGCAGCTGAGGAAGGTGTCGAAGACTTTCAGTGGCTCCTGGTTAAACAAAAGCTGATAGGAGGTAACCTAAATGTCAGTTTTCTTTAGTTACTTGTAAGAATTGACACCTTTTAATGAACACTCAGAAATTCACAATGAAGAAACAAAAATTATAAAATTTCATGAAACCTGTAAGAACCTGCTACTGTCGCCTCTCAGTCACGATGATTTGTCACATTTCTAATATTGACATTCTTGCTTTTATTCCAGTCTAATGTCTGTCTCTTCTGCCATGACATGCTCAAAGATGTCTCAACTCATGTGCTGCAAATAGTTGCACAACAGAGAAGCGTTCTGTCCCAACCACCGAGCAGCAAGATCACACTAAGAATTCTCTAGGCAGAGATGCTCACATGAAAATCAAGCAGCTTTTTGTTACATGCAGCTGGTGAAAGCAAGAAACGGAATCTAGGCTAGTAACATGACCATGATTAATGGTTATTTTAGTAAATGCAATTTTGCAAACTAGGACACGCGCTGGAAGCTTGTCAGCAAGGTGAGAGTTCAGGTAACTGCAAAAGATGACATGAGATGGGGAAAACTTAAAGAGCCTGCTAATACTTTTTTGGATAATAATTTCATGAAGTTATCTCAGAAAACTTTACATTGAGCATTGCCTAGAATAGTCAGGCAAGCTGGAAAGAGAAACATCAACAGCAAATATAAATGGCAATGCTTCAGAAATTAGTGAATATGTACAAAGATATGCACCTCCTGCTCTAGGAAAAATCAAGGAACTAAGACATCAAGAGACATAAATCTCCTGATGAGCTACACACTGCAGTGCACCAATCCATGTAGGGTCCTGTTAGTGGCAATGAAGTTCACAAAAATGGGAACGTGCAGTCTGACAGAGACCTAAAGGTAACCTCACAATAGCTGGGTTTCATTTGGCCTTCTTCCCTTTGGAGAAAGACGTGGGTTGAACTGAATTTCATTACACCACCACTTAGCTGAGTGATCCCTTTCTTACTGAATGTTGTAAAAATTTCAAATACAAGTTTTATGTCTCAAACTTTACATGTTTTTAGGTATGCAGGCTGACCCTTGCAAAAGTCACATCAACTAAGGCTCACCTGCCTGCTTTGTGGAGCTCTTCTCCACGCAGAAGCAACAGGAGTCTGTAGGTGTTTCTTAAAGCATGAACATAATTCAGCAGTTCTTTTAGAGTACTTGACATGCTTTCCATTCATCTTTGTAGCAGAGGCAGGTGGCATAACAGGCAGATCATATTCCAATGAATTTTTGCACAATGGTAAGGCAACCAGACTAACTCCTCCACACTTACCAGACTCATTCCTTCACACTTCTCAAGCTGACACTGGATACACCAGTTTGGCAATGCTATTTATTTCAGATGCTACACTGATATGGCTGGTGTAAGTACCTCTACCCAGTCCACTACTTTTTTCCATCAGGAATTCTCTTCAACTTGAAATAGTACAGAAAGAAAGAAGCCTTCTAGCTCTTCTTAAAATGACTGAAAATACAGGCTTATGATATACTTATTCATACCAAGAAATCTTTTTGGTACTCCTATTTTGATATAATTCAGAATTCAACCGACACAACAGTTTTGTCAGAGAATCATAGCATGGCTCCAAAAGGGAGCAAAATTAACCTACTGATGATTCCACTTAGTAGAAGTCACTAATAAAGGCAAAGAGTGGAAGGAGCCTCTTTGCACATTCTGAAGTGATTTCTTAATGATTTCTTAATCAATTAAACACCGTACTTTAAAAAACTTCATTTCAAACCAACAGAAAATAATACACAAATCATACAATTCCATTAATTTACTATTAAATTGGATGTCTTCAGAACTATTAAAAGCCCTTCAGCAATTTCACTGTCTTTTCCAGACTGAAAGTATGCCTGTGACATCAATACAGAGACAACAGATGGATAAAGTAATTATAAAAAAGAGCAACATGATGCTCTGAACCAGTTTGCCACAGTTTTACTAACAGACTGTAAAGCACAGGCAGAAGAGTGGGCTGACAATCAGCAAAGTTGTGTTGTGGCAAAATGCCCCCACCCTCCAACCAACCCCTCAGGGTCCCTTCTGTAGGAAGATACAAACAGACAAGGAAGGAAGGAAGGAGCAATGACAAAATCAGAGTAAGAATGCAGGACATTTAAGGATTAGAAAGACCCCTGAAAGAAAATACTGACTGTACATGCCAGAAATCAAGGGAAACACATCTTGAAAGGAAATGAAAATAAATGGTTGGATCATTCTGGCATATTTGTCTGATAACTTCCCTAATTTTTGTATAGAATACAGAGACAAAATATCTAGCTGAGAGTTATGGGCGCAGATAAACAGAATTTCTCTGAGCTTTGGGTTCTGCTAAAGGAGGGCAATCTCTGTAAGGAAGGCAGTTCCATCAGTTTATAGTCTAAATTGCACTGGAAGGCGAGTTAACACATGTGCCTCCACACACACTCAGCTACAGAGGTTCATCACCCACAGGAGGGCACACAGCCCAGCTGACTCCTCTCTACTATTTTATCCTTTTTGCAGCTTGAAAAGTTATAAAAAGCTGATTAAATTGTCCAACCTTCACGAAAACAGGCCATATTCAACTACTAGAAAGCTGATCATCCCAATAGGTGTGTGAATTTGAGACTGGAAAACTTCACTGGGAAATAGGGGTTTGGGATACCAAAGATATATGAGATTATCTTCCAAAGGTTGATTTCTTCTCTTCAGGTTTTCTCCTGCACTCATGCTGCACAATTCCAAAGTTTGGAGCCTTTGCAGAGGTCCAGGGGATCTAGGAGGGGGATAGGAAAATGAGGAGAAAGACACAGGCCATGTGCATGAAGCAGCAAAGTAAGATTCATTAAACCTAGGAGAAGCCTACCTTCAGTCAAACAGTCTTCCAAATTACATGGAAGCATGAAGTGCACTCTAAGAGCAGTTGGAGCAGTCTTACCAGCAGACGAGAGCAGAAAAGAGAAAGAAGACAGTGGAAGAAAGGGACTGTCCCAAAGAGACACATATTTTCCTCACATACTTCAAGGGTTAATCTTGTCACAACAAGTTTGTGAAATGAGGGCCCACAACAATTTGGCTTTTAGAAAAAAAAATTATTATTACAGCAGAATAACCATTATATTCAAAATAATGGACATTTGTACAAAAGTAGAGTCATACAGTCAGCAGTGAACAAAACTAGTAAAAATACCTCTGCAAAGTACTGTCAGAGGAGCATTTTGTGATGACAAAACCCATAGCTAAAAGATCTGGTACAAAACCAAAGTTGAGTCCAGCAAGGAGAAGACAAACTAGATTGGGATAATAACAACTCTGAGAAACTCATGTGCAGAGTAATGCAAAGCACAGAATTGTTACACCCTTTGCTACATTAGCTGACCTTCATCTTCACCATTATACAAATACACCCCTTCAGTTATTGGGTTTTGGTATTTCTCTGAGGATCTGGCACATTGGGAAGCAGTTTCAGGAAGTGCACTTTGGAGGTGCATACAGCAGTTTTCTCTCCAGGTAGTTTAATGTTAAAATGCAGGCTTGTTCATGTATTCTTCCACTGTCTAGGAAACAAAAAATAAATAACTGATGCATTATGGAGTGGTACAGTAACATTCATAGGAACCTTCTTGTCCTCTTTGAGGACAGTTGCAGTTTTGCATGAAAGTAGATAAGATTGATTAAAATGCAGAAATAATCCTGCTTTAAAAACATGTAACAGAGTGGTTTAAAATCTGACATTTAAATCATGCCATAGCACAGTTGTGGCTAAACTCATCATGGCAGTGCCCTCTGCACACAGTGGCTGCATTTCATGTGCACACAACGGACCTGCTCAATTCCCACAGTGTGTCCCAAGCCAGTTCTACCACTGTGCTGCTCCCTTCAGGACTGTAATGGATCCTTCACTATCAAGTTAAAAATGAATGAATGAATGAAACCCATCATATTGAACTGCTTTTGCAATTCCTGGCTCAACAGTACCAGTTACATTCCAAGTTATAACAAGAGAATTCCTGCAGGGTTCTGAATAAGGGTTACACATCTGTGCCCTGCAGAAAAACTACACAGGTGCTTCTGAATGAAAGCAGAATTTGCCAGCACATACTCTTTCCAATTTCAAAGGTTAATAGGTCATGTTTCCAATGTATTAGTGAAACACAAGAAATTATTCTGTATTTACATATACATAAAATATAACCTTAGATTATGTTCATATATTACAGAAATATCTTAGATACATCTTCAACTATTTCTTAAAAAACTGTAGCAGTTAAACTGAAAGAGAGCAACAGCTTTATATAAAGAGCCTCCAGATAATTCCAGAGGGTTGAATTGAAACCTTATGTAACTGCACTGTTGTACCTGCTGAAACTGAACGTAAGACATACTCAGATAATTAAACACCAGAAGTGCTTAGTTGTGTTTTCACCTCCTGTCGAACAAGGAAGATGTAGGAAGATGAGGTGTTTGCCTTTTGTCCTCCTCTGCCTTACCTCCTGCAACATGTCAGAGTCTTCTATGGCTTTCACTGCAGTCTTCTTTGAAGTCTCTTGTACTTCTCCACCAATTATAAACTCATCAAGAATAAAGTAAGCTTTTTCAAAATTAAAGATAATATCCAGCTCACACACCTGCCAAAACAAAAGGCCACAACCACATTTAAATCACTTTCACAGTGTTAGAAGCACCACTGGGCCAAAGGCTGTTGTGATGACAAAATATATTCAGCATAGGAACCCCCGTGGCAGGTAGCAGGGTGAAGAAACAAACTGCATGTCATGTAATATTGAAGCTTCAGCACATATTCTCTCCAGCAAAGATATTCCACTTATTATTAAGTTCATGCCAGTTTTCAGAGATCAAAGCTGACTTCTTGGTCCACTAACCTTATAACAGGTCCTATATAGCCCTTGTAACATGGGTTATATAAGTTCACAGTTTCACAGAGCAAGACAATTCTCTGCCCAGCAACTGCTTTTTAGTTTTAAGGCTGCACAGATGTGAGTCAAGGCACACTGATTTAAGTAAAATATGAATTAAGGTAGGCAGGATAATTTCAAAAATATTCATAGAAAAGATGGGTCTCTTGTAGTCTTCAAAGACTTACTGAAAGACTTATCTGGACCTTCTTAAAGTCTTTTCTTTAAAAACACACTGACTATCTTTTGCCTCTATGTCCTTAATTGTTACCCAGTATTAGGAGACAAACAAAACCAGTATATCTGAAGATGTCAGGAGAGAGAATTAAAGTACTTTAACCTGTTTTGGGTTTTTTTAGTAATTTTTCCTGTAGCTTTGCCTTCAAATTCTATCCCAAGACAGACATATAAAGCAACAAGATTAATTCTGGGTGAGTGGAAAAAGGATAGAAAAACAATCTTATGATCATTTCGGCACTGTTTTATAAAACACTCTAATCAATAATTTCATTCTGCATTGTGAGCACCTGCAGGGCAAGTACAGTGGATGGAACACAAAGCAAATCAGCTGCACATAGTTTTGTTTATCACACAGACAGGAATGAGTTCATGGGAGGAAGTGAAACCTACATTTCCAAAGTATCTGTCCAGGAGCTCCACGTATCGATGAACGACCTCTAGTGTCAGGAGCTCATTATCCTGGTCTTCTATTGCACAGCAGAAATACAAACTAGCATACCTGGGGAAAGAGAGGCAAAAACATGGGGGTGAACAGCTGGGACTTCAGTGCTCTGCTCATCTCTTAGAGGTCATTCATACAAAAAATTCCTATCTAGTCTCTAAAATAAACATTTTCCTTCATTCTTATAGTGTCCCAGAGAACTCTTTAAAAGACCAGGTAATTTTAAACGAATTATTATTTTAATTAGAAGAACCAACTCCACCCTTGGTAAAGTGGGACACATATAACACTGGACGTATTACAACAAGCAATTAATCAGTAGTAAGTAGTACTTTCAGGTCTCCTCCGCCTGCTGCAATAGTACTACAGTAAGTGAGGTTAATTAAACTGTAGGACAAGCTACCCCTTCTAATACAAAAATAAAAATAAGGCAAAAAAAAAAGGTAAAAGGAGTTACATCTCAGCAAGCTTGCTGGCTGTCAAATGACAGTGTTTTACATAGGGCCAGAATGCATGAAACTGCTTAGAGCAAACAAGCTTTGTAACTAACTTGCACCAAAACTTTATGTTTAAACCAACCCAAGATCCATTCAGCTTGCTGATGCTGTTGGCTGGAAACCAACTTGTCACAGCTCCCAGTCAGATGTTTACATCCCTATCTTCGCAGCATGGAACTCAATTTTTGCTAAATGGGAGATGTTTAATTTACCCAGTGTGCTACACCTTAAGGCTACTTTTGTTTGCTACAACTTTAGGAGAATTAAGAGACAGTTATCATTAGGCATCACATAACTGAGGGCCAGTGATTTCTTCGGAAAAGAAAATGGGAATTAATACTTTCCAGAGCAACAAATATTTCAAAAACAAAACCTGACAAAATTATGAAAGTGCCTTGGAAAAGTTCCTGCAACCTCCACAGCTGATAAAACCCAGCACAAACATCTCAGCCAGGCTACCCTGGGGAATTTGAAGGAGCAATGAAGTCTAAAGCCTTCTAAACACTAATATTTATTAGGTTACTCCTGTTTTTCTCATTTGACAGACTCTGTACAATTATTCTGCACCCCACAATCATCCTGCTAGTTTTTCCAGGGACATTGCCTTGTTATACCCACATTGCCAATGGCATGCTCCTAACTCAGCCCAGCGCTATGAGTTGTGTTTGCTGTTTTTCTTCAAGTGAGCCTTTATTTTGACTCTTCTAGCATGTGTTGTTCATGTGAATAGTGATTATACGTTCTTGCAAAATTACTCACACCTTTTGTAAACAAGCTTGAGGTCTTTCCAGTCAACAAAACTACTTGTTTTTTGATTGCGAGACAAAATAATCTGAACAATTTCTCGAATGATCTTTTTCTTCTCTTTATCAGGTAGCGTCGTGTACCATTTCTGAAGCCTTAACTTCCCCTGCCGACTGAACAGCAGTATAAAGTGTATCTAGAGTAAACAAAGCAACATGGTTAACACCAGGGCCACGGCCAGGGAAGAGCACCAGAAATCCGTGTCCTGGCTACACATCTCCAGCCCTGGCATGATGGTTGGACATGGTGTCAGTGAGGTCTGGGGGAGGCTCAGCATGGGAAAGATCCCTCCTCTCTCCTGGTCCTTTCCCAGGCAGCTCTCCCCTTCCCTAGGCAAACCCTTTACATCCTCTCCTAACCACCCTCCTTACCTTGTGCGAACAGCAGCTTTGCTTCCTTTTCTGCCCCAGCCCTGGGGAACAGGAGGAGCATCACCACTTTGTAGTGGTGAGAAGAGGGCACCAACCCCTCCTCCAGCAAAATCAGATACCTCAGCAAAGGGAATAAAGTCTTATCCACAACAGGAGTAGGGAAATCAAGATCAGTGTGGCAGAAGACTAGAAATATGTATACTGACATAGCAATTATAATCACTAACAACTCTAATATTGCACTATTTCAGATCACAAAGCAGCACGTTCCCAGAAGAGGCAGTAAGGGGCAGAAGAAAACTACTTTGGAAAGGAAGCTTGACTGGTTTTACTGGAGAAATCAGGATATTATGAAACTCAGACGACTGTAATGAAAAAGGACAGACCGCAGTGAGTGATACTGTATTAAATAAAGGACAACATCTACACTGCTCTAAACTTTCAAATTTAAAGCTAGTTGTAATTTTACAAGCTTTGACCTTTGATTTTTTTCATGCTTACATAAGCAGTATTACTGAAATACACAAGAGTCAGCTTTTAAATGCCAGTGGGACTTTGGGAGGAAAGTATCAATTCACATTTATACAAATACTACTATTAGCAGGTTAAAATAACTGACCATAGTATATATTAGCAATACAGTAACCCGTTCACCAGGAGCATGGAAATGGCTTTAGGAATGCAGGACATCAGTTTGACAACATCCTTCTCCAACAGGACATCTGCTAAATGGAAAAAAACAACACCTAGGGGGGATAGAGATACTTTTAATGGCGGAAGACATCTGAACTGCCCTGTTCTTGCCAGGCCTCCTGATCGCTGTTCCCACCAATACCAATACCAGGATCCAGGGATTTGCAGGAAGGATGTCTAAGCATAGTCACCTTCATGTGTATGATGACAGGTACACTGCCAGCTGCCCATATAGTGGCTTCCCCTCATCCTGGGAGGACCAGGGAGAAGCACAGGAGCTTCACTTTCCTCACTTGCTCCCAATCCTTGCAAAGCCCCAATCCAGCAGGTCTCTTACCATATCCTCACCATTAGCCTAACTTTATTCTTCTCTAGAGTTTTTCAATCTACACTCTAATCCCTTCTGCTCCTTGTTTCCTGTTCCAGTTTATTGCTGTACCTATACTTCATCATTACATTTCCACAGTGAGGATTATAAAGTTAATGTTCATAATCACTATAAAGATTACAGTGCAGATTTCTGAGAAGATAAAATCATTCCATGCTCTGGTAAACTGAGTAGAGAAGCTTCTACATAAAAGAAAAAAAAAAAAGAAAAGCTACTGGATTTTAAACAAAGCATTCATTCATAATTCAGAACCATTCTCTAGCTATTGAGTTGCATAGTTGTTGAGTAGTTTGGAGATAAGAGTTCTGACTATACTGAGAAAGACTTCAAAGGTGGGATCATTTTAGGGAAAGGAGGACTGTTTCAGTCATATGTGTCTGTGGCAGGATCTACTGCTGGAACTAAGGCTCTTGCCATCGTTAGTCTAATGTGCTTGATAAAATGACAAGGATTTTGCAGCTGCCTTGTGATGAGTCCTATAATACTCTCCAGATGAGTTCTCTAAATAAAAACAAGTGCTGGCAGGACACATGGCCTCAGTACAGTGAAGAGCAAAGCACCATGGTTTTGCCTTTCTCTGTTCATATTACCAGCTGGGTTTTGACACGGGAATCTTCCAGCTGCCAGGGTTACTCCTTCCCAGGTGACATAGGGACAGCACTCACTGTTCATACACTTGCCTGCTGAGAGGAGCTGGCTGAGTCAAAGGCTATTTTGCTTGATGCACAGCACATTAACTCCACAGCCACTGTAAAGATGAGGGTGTTTTGAAAAGCAGAGCATAGGTTCCACAGCAGATAAGAGCAGCAGGTCAGTGGGAGTCCATCTAAAAGTCATTTGGTACAGGTAGCAGCTATTTGATAAACAAATTTCTAAAAATATGTTGAATCATCAGATTTGACTGAAAATACAGGGAATGAGTCAACAAATTTCTATCAAAAACTGACAGCATGTTCAGCGTGAGACTGAGCTTTGTGGCATCCTTTGCCTGCAGTGTTTCAACAGGAAAAGAAAATGAAAAGGTATTCTGGTTTAGGGTCAGCTCTTGGACCCAAGAGACCTTAAACCTGAGTGCCTGCAAGTAATACACATATATCTCCCGAAGTGCAACCTTATGCCTCTAAAAGGTTAAAGACCAACAAACCAGGGAATCACTGTGAATATTACCACCACTTTCTGACGATTAGTTACTTCAGGATGTTATGCTTTACCCATAGAAAAGTGAGCTGCTCTTCACCTAAAACTACTTTGAAAACTCTACTATTTCTTCTATGCATGCAGTTGATGTCTCACCACTACTTTCATGAGCTGAGGCAATGTTCTTTCCAATCAGAAAATATCCATTAATGCTCCTAAATGCATAAACATTCATACACAAGCTCCAAAAATCTCCTCAGTTGGGTCTCCTGTCCCAGAGTTTCATATGTGGACTATAACTGCGTACCTCACATGGCAATTTTATTATTACAGAAATATCTACAGCTAGAAAATAGAAGGAGCCTTTACTGTAGCACAATTCTAATTTTATAGTGTGCAGCAAAACAGTGCACCCTCAAGCTTAGGTACATATCTATGGCCAGCTAAGAACTACTGTAACAAAACAACATATTAGAAAGCTGCAGGTACTTAAAAGTAAAAATATTGTGTGTGGGGTTTCTCCTCTTTTAGTTCTTCTTCCTTTTACTAATTTCTGAAGCCCCTTCAATCTGGAGAACTCTGTAGGAGGTAAATAATACATTCTTAAAAGGTTAAATGGCTTTCAGCATTTTCAATTTCAACATCCAATGCTGTTCCTTTCAGTTCAGCTTTGCTCTGCCCAGCCTCACTGTTGTCACAACACAACACATTCCTCACTCTCATGGTTCTGTTCATTAGGACCCACTGGAAAGACTCTGATGCATCAATAAACCTGGAAATGTTGAAGTACTGCACAAACACAAATCTAACATATCATCTGTTTCTTGACTGTGAAAATATATTTGCTTTCCTCCATAAACGCCAGTAAGAAAATGCAGTCATTTGGATACTATTTGTAGGCTGTTGGAAATAGTTTGATGGGGTATTTTTTAAATCAAACATTTAAGCCAGATTTCTAAGCTTGAACTCTATCCCCTTCTCATGCATCTCTGTATCACTTGCAGCAGTAAGTTACAGAAAAGGTTGGAAACTTATGGGGCTTTCTGTTCTATCAAGATCTACAAAACTGTACCAGGATAAAACCCAACATCCTTAGTTTCAGGCCTACGAAAAATCAAATGCTAGACTTTGATATGAAATAATTTACCAATAAATAGAACAGATATAGAAAATGCAAAATATGAAAGGTTTGCATATTCATGAACAGCAAAAATAAAAGTGATATGTAAAACTAACACACACTGTGATTTCTTTTCACCTTCCTTGGAAGACCTTTCCCTCATTTAACTAATGGGCTGTAATAATCTGATAAGCAGCTCACTCGAGCTTGTCTTCTGGATTGTTCCCTGCCAGGACTGCTGATCCCCTTTGGTGCAGCCTTCCCCAGTATTTGGCCATTATACACTTCAGACAGATCAAACACATTACAACTGGCTCACTGGTTTCAAACTTGGATCATTTTTGCCTTTACAGAGGGTTTAAAATTTAACTTAATCTGCAACAATTAGTACAACTGTCTAAAGGGTTGTATTCCACTATATACACAACAAACCACCTGCAGGGGTAGCAGATAAAAATGAATACAGGGGAAAGGGGCTTTCTTGGCTTCCCTTTCCCAGAGTCTTTTCTCCAGTTTACTGTTCAGTAACACAAACATGTAAAAGATGCCCCATTTATTCCTGCAAGGTGAACTCCAGGGGTGTGCAAAAGGCTGTAATTCACCGCACTGTGAGAAAGAAGAATGGGCACTAGAACTGCTTCTCCTCCTCCTGTAATTCAACCTGTGTAACATTTGCTGACTGGTTTCAAACCTGTTCTGTGGCATCTGGCTGCTCCATGTCCCTGGAGGAGGATAGAGAAGGGAACACTATGAGGAACCTCAGGGGAGGGAAGGCAGAAGAGGAAGACTGCAGAAAAAACAGCAAGAATCCTCTTTCCTGTCTGTTTGGTTGGGCAAGGATTTGCTCAGTGAGGCAGCTTTGTCACTCCAGCAGCTCTGGGCTTACACTCTGCTTCAGCTGCAACCTCTCCAAATTCAGTTAAGAGCCCTCCAAAATCAAAGCCACCTTTATAAAACAGACAGCTGAAACCTACATGTAAGTAAAATTTGCAAATTAGGAATTGCTATCCTTAAACAGACATCCTGGCAGAGAGGGGAAACTTTCAGCTTTCCTTAAAAACTTTCTGTAGGGCAACAGACAATCCAGGACCTGATAACCAGTGAAAATTCCCAGACGACATAAAATGGGAAGTGGGATGAAAATCCAGACCTTCAGCTACCAACACAAGCCTGGGGAAAACCAGACTGACTGGCTGTACCTGGTGGAGAGGAAGCGACTTGCTATGATAAAGCTCTTTTTTAACTTACTCTGATTCCCCTGAAGTCTGCTTGGTCTGCTGCCACTGTTTTAGTCTAGTTAAGCTCACATTCTGCTTCTCTTTGACTGTTTTTCATTCTTTCCTCTGATATAAAAGAATTTATTTCCCAACACAGACATCTGTCCAGACTTTTTATCAGTATTTGTTTCCACATCACAACTGAAAATGAACAAAGCCTACTTTCATTAATTTTTTTCTTTTAAAAAATATGAACATTCACATTATTCTAACCATTAGCTTTTTTTTTTTTATCCCAAACACATTTCAAGACTAAAAAATTCCTTTTAGATATTGCTTTGTTTAGAGGAGTTTTTTTGTTTTATTTTGGAGAGGGGAGAGGAAAGTAAATATTGAAATTTAAAAAAAAAAAAAAATCTACCTATACTGTGAACACACGGTTTGGAATGCCAGGTGTTTAGGGTGAAATGAAAAAGATGTACTGAACAGAGAACAATTGACTTATTAACAATCGAGCCACATCAGGACAAGACAGAATACTAACGTGTTCAAGTAAAGGCATTTTGGTATTCTGCTGTTACATGAAATCCCATCTGGCTACTGACCTTTAATACACACTCTGGGGTTTCAGTCACTTCTAAAGCAAATATGTAAAATTCAAAACAGACTACTTAAAAATATATTAAAAACATTAATTTCATTACTTGTTTACTCTGTCACTAAAACATTTATTCACAGCAGCACAGGAGCTGACAGATGTTTGTTAAATACTGTTGGCTCTCAGTTTTAAAATTTAAAACATGTACTTAGTCTGCATGATGTAAGCAAGTAAGAAAATATGCACAAACCCAGCAACACAGTCCCGAAGCAGTGTATTGCTGCCTACCTGGCACATGATTCTTCCTCACTTAATCTCCATTAGGAACATTTCTGAGCAATTTCCCCTAAACAATGCATCCAAAGTCCATGCAATAAAAGCTGTGCCAGATCATTACAGGCACACGTGACCATAGTTACACATTGATTTTATGCTTTTCACGATGCAGGAGTCACCCATATCTTATTACTGAAGATGTTAAATGGACGAGTACACCAGCATTTTAAGGATATTTATAACATATGATATCGATCCAGACAGCAACAACCTTCTTGATAGCCTCACTTGAGTTAAATAAAACTATAATCACAACAGTACAGCTAAGCTCAAGGTGCTCACTTCCGATCCCTACCTAAGGACCACAAAACAAAGCTCAAGGAGCTTTTTAAGTGCCCTGTAAGTGCCCCACAATCTCCCTCCGGCTCTGCTCCTGCTTATCTCTACATCCAGCAGGTCTAGTCCTCCCGACCTTGGCTAATTCCTCATAAACTGGTGACATTCCTTCCCCAGTGTCCCCCCTACAGCACAGGCATGAACTGGTGGCATTCTTCCCCAGCGTCCCCTCTACAGCACAGGCATGCCTGTGCCTCCTCCTCCTCCCAGGCTGGGCTGTCCCACCAACATCAACCCTGCATTTCCTGCACTGCTGTGGAAAGCAGAGGCAGCACAGCTTCCCAAAACAGCTCCACAGGGGTAGATGCAGGCAATGGCATCCAGTTTTTACAGAGGATAATTACTCTCAATTTTCTTAAGTTTTTATTGCTGCAAGTGGAATTACTCAGGTAATAAGCAAGAATAGATCCTAGCTGGAGTTTGCATAAAAGCTGCCTCAGGCTCTGCCATAGGAGAGCAGGCCAGGGAGTGCAGCACAGCCGTGGGAAGCAGCCACACCACTGTCCCTTCAGTGCCGGCCACGGGACAGACGCAGCAGGGATGGGAGCTGGCTGAGCTCACAGAAAACAGCAGTTTGAAGAGATTTGAAACAATTATTAACTAAGTAATCACATCCCTTCTCCCTCCTAGGCTGGCCTCTTAGAGGTGTTTTTATTTGGTTACCTGTTTTTGGGAGGCAGAGGACAACTTCATTAGGTGACTACAAGGAGGAAGAGGCCAGGGGAGAGGCTGAATAAGCTGCCAAGAGCTACACCTAATTCACTACAGCCCCCGGTGTACTTTACAGTCACAGGAAGATATTTTTCCTGCCTGTTTCTTGAACTCCTAGTGAAGAAAGAGAGCTAAAATCTCACCCAGTGGATTCCAGCAAAAGGTGCAGCTCTTACAGTTTCATTTCCACTTTGCCTTATCAGTTATTTGCAAAGCCCTGCTACATGAAGGCACTGCAGTGCCCTTCCCTTGCCTCTGACCTCTCTAGGAGGAAAGTTAAAAATCTTTTCTCTGGGACAGGGCAGGCACACCCAGAAGGTGACAAGCTTTCCTGGCACCTCAGGCAGCTGACAGACACTGCTCCAGCCTGGGGATTCCCACATCTGGTGGAACAGGAACAGTGCAGGTTGGCAGCAGCCTCACACCCATTCCTCCAGCTCCCAACAAAGATTTTAACAGAAAACCTGAGCTCCAAAAGGGCCAAAGATACACATGAGTTCAGATCGTATTTATCACTCTGAAAGAGCATGGGATAATCTTTTGGAAACACTGAAGCATTGAATTTAGGCATTTTCAATAGAGAAATTCTCAATTTTCCCTTTTAAATGGCATTTTTTCATTAAGGTAATAAACCCCATGGATTTATCCTAAGCATAAAAAAAAGCAACCATTGCTTACAGAAGGGCCAGAGCAGAAGATCTCACAAAATGCTTTACATGTTGGCCCAATATTTAGCCCCTAGAATGAGAAAGCACCACAAATTCATTCTGCTATTTATCTAAGTCTTGTCATAAGACTTGAAAGTAAGGAAATGCCTGAGGTACTCCTGCTTTCCCATCCTATCTCCTGAGCCCAGAGGCTGTTGAGAGTTTCATGCAGCCCTTCCCATGGCTCCTCTAGAGCTCAGATCACAAAACACTCACCCAGCACTTCACCTGTTCTCCTTCCAGCACACAGCCTTGAATGACAAAGGCACAACATGGTACATTTCTGCATTTTATTCAACAATAGTGAGTCTCCTTCTCATTTCCTTGTGGTTTGTGCCCATCACTTACCCCAGGGGACTAAGGCAGAGGATGGTGACCACAGAGCTCCTCTGCTGGTTAACAAAGCACTGAGAACTGCAAGTGTCTGAGAAAAGCCATCCCCAAGCTCAAACAGCAAGCAGCAAGGCAACAACAGGCATTCACTGGTTAGAGAATAGGGATTTTCATGCCCTTCCTAACAGACAAGGGCAGATGGACATCCTACATCAACTCAGCAAGCTAGAGAAGAAAAAAACACTGGTGCATAGAGTACCTGGGGTTATGTCTGTAATGTTGAGAAACACACATCAGGCCAGAAGGGCATGTCTGGCCAGAAAGGCACGCCAAGCTTGCCTTCAAACACACAAATGTAAATTGTACCTTCCCATCCTACCCCAATGCCTCTGCATGCTGTATTCCTACTCCCAAATGAAATGTCATGCTTGCAGGACTGGTTCTTGCAACTCCCTCTCTACATTGCAACATCTGCAGAAATGCAAAGGCTCAGGGGGGCCACTCAAGAAAGCACAGAGCCAACACATCCAAGAAAATGCAGATGACAGCCTGCAGGAATAGGACAGTAGGGAAATGAAAGGACAGGGATGGAAATAAGTCACAGGGCACACGAGATACAGACAAGAATTCTTTTCACACGAGCAGTATTGTTTTAATTTAGGCATCACTGGCAAGACCATGACTGGCTCACAGAAATGCCTGATGTGGATGCCAAAGCATAAATCTTTCAAGTACTTCAGGGAGGGGTAGCTCTATCTGCCCTTCCTGACCCACCAGTTTCCTCAGTCCTTTCATCATTTTGTCCTTTTGCTGTTCTTGCAGGGAACTGATGGCTTCAGACGGTCAATGGGACTGTTCACAAAGCATGGGATTTTGAAGTAACTAAAGACAGAGAAAAGCAGCAAAATCTGTCATTTTCTTTCCTCATGACAGACCCAGCTACCCATTACCCCTCCAGCCTTCCTTCTGCATTTGCCTACAGATACTATGGCCTTCTCTAAAGCCCTCCAGAGGCACTCTACACCCTAGTAACTCCTGACTCTGAGATATGCCTGCAGTTTCCTTATTTGTGAGTGAAGACATTAAAACAACACAAACATTTTGTAACATTTCTTCTGCTTTTCAGAAATGACCTTATTACCCAGAAACAGTAAAATGTGCATTGCAATTCCTGCATGGCCTGAGCGGGCTCCAGCATTAAACAGTGACAATCTGTAATGGTCATGAGCACTTGGAAAAGGAACATCCAAAACTGGAAAGTCAGGGTCTTCCAAAGAAGAACCCTATAAAATATTTTTTCTCACAAATCCCACAAAAAGGTATTCTAAAATCCAGGTGAATGACAGGGAATAACAGAATGCCAGATTATGGATCACCCCCCTCAGCTGCACTCTAATCTAGGCAGCTTCCAGAAGGACACAGCATAAGGACCAGGGCATGTGTAAAATCACTCTGGTAGTCCTGTCTCCAAGAATGGCAGGTTTAAGTATTCGGGGACAGAAACTGCATCCAGAGAACATACCCGTGGCCCCACCCCCTATGAACTGCCTAACTACTGGGACACCCACAGCACCCTCAGCAGTGCATCAAAAACAGTCATCTACACTGTGTGAAAAAGTATTCCCATTCATTTTTTATACATTTAGTGCCTAAAAATTTCACAGGATTTACCCTGACTCTTTGTGTAGCAAACAATCTTTAGAGCGTCCATCATTTCATGTGTTTCTATCGCTTCACCTCTTTCCAAGTAGAAAAGTCTGTCTACTGAGGATCTTCTAAACAGGATGCTATTCCACTGCCATTATGTACTACCAGAGTAAAACTTCACTACAAGATAAATTTACAAAGAAATACCACATTAACTTTTTTTGTCATGTGGCATAAGAACTGCTGCCTTGAACAACAGAATAATTTATTTATCATTTTCTCTCCTCTCCTCTGTTCTAATCTGTTGTCCTTCTTGTCTTTCAGAGGTAAATGCCTAGAGGAGAAGTTCTTTGTGAGGCCAATACACAGCTGTATCAGGAGTGGAAAATAAGCAGATTTCATTCTTAGAACTGTAAATAAAAAAATTTGTGCAGCATTGAAAACATCTTTTGCAGATCAGCGTCCATTTTAACAATTAAGGGTATTGAGAGTGTTGGTGAGATCAATATTCAGAAGAGCTAAGAGTTCATTTCCAAACACTAGGCAGGTGTCAGCAGCTGCAGTCACAGCAACTAATATTTCCACCCCAGCTTCTAGATCAGTGACGGGTTATCAAATGTCTTGCTAAGTGGAAACAGTGCTTGCCAACTCCTTTTCTATTCAGGCCAAGTACATTTTTAGAGCCACTGTGCTCAATGGGATTCTTTTGATCTTTCTCCAGGGTTTCAGATCATGCCCACAAGTACTAATTTGTCTCCTTGTAGTAATGAGTAGCACAGGTAGGAGGGAATCAGACCCTTTACTATACAGGCACCAATTCTGCATGCAGAGCTACACAAGCAGAGCCCTGTATTTATTCACAGAAGTAATACTGGTAACACTGAGGCAGCAGTAGGATGGAGGTGTTGCAACACTTACACGCATAAGAGACTACAGCAACACAGGTCCTTAGGGAGACTTATCTTTTTCTCCTCTGTGCTCTCTGCCCTCTCTTTGATTTTGTTGAGACAGCAATCCTTTGTGACATGTATCTCTGCTGCACTCATGTATGTCAGGAAGCAGAATTTAGTCTTTCCAAAAAGTCGCAGCAGCCAGGAGTAAAAGCTGTGTTTCTCAGCAGGATATGGTCAGCTTTGCTAAACAGACCCTTCCCTGAAACTTGCCAGGAAATCTGCAAGAGAGCAAACAATTGGAACAACCCTCTTGCTAAGACATGGTACCATTTGCAAAAGAATCTCTAATTCCATCTCAGAACACACAAAAAGGTGGCAAGCACAACCCTGTCATTCCAAGACAGAGGAACAAATGTATGGACAGTTTCAATTATCTGTTGAAACCTCATCACTCATGAGCCTGGATAAGGCTTATTCTTGGCTTGTAACCCAGCAAACCCTTATTTCTTGACTCATAACCCAGTGTTAACAGCCCCTTTCCAGAGACTGGATGACAGAGGAATTTTAAGCAAGAGTTCCTTGAGAAAAGCACTGTTTCATTAGCACCAGACCCACAAGAGAAGAATAGGGTAAGGCTGACAGCACTAACATGATGCAATAACACCAGCAAGTATTTGTACTAGGGCCTCAAAAAACGAAAAATAAAATTCTTACTTGTAAGAATGCACACTCACCTTGTAGAATTCTAACCATCAAAACAGCAGCCCGTCTCCAAATCGTCCATAAGCAGCACTATTGTAAGCAGTGCTCCCCTGGGACCATCATGAGTGCTTTGAAAACTGGCATTTGCAACGTACATGCATCAAGGAGAGTTCTGAGATCAGATTCCCTGAAATCAGCTCCCCTATTTACTGACCTTCAAGGGCAAAATAGGAACTCCAGTTGTTTACATAAGCTTTACCAGAGGGATGTGGGTATGTAGGGCTGTCTCGGGGTGTAACCAGAAAAATTACATCTCTAAGGTGTGGAGACTGCATTGCCATCTGTAAACTCATTACTGTGCATATTCTATTTGCAAATATAATAACAGCTACACCTTCCTAAATACAGGACACTAAGACATATTTAGCATTCTGGCCAAACCACTGAAGAGAAACAACACAGCTCTGCCTTTGAGGATGGAGACAAACAACAGCACTTGGCATCTACTGAAGGAGTTGAGAGACTTCTGTTCAGCTGCACTGCCAGTAACTGGTATTACAGGTGCACACAATGGGCAAATTGTGCAAGACAGCAGCTCGGGGCATGCCCGTAGAACCTGCCTCAAGCCTGAATTAACAAGCAGTGAGATGGTTTCTCTATTAAGGGGCATCACTGACCATCTCACTGCTTGGGAGGATACAGTCCCTCCTGGGCAAAATCTAGCCATTGATTTCAAGATGTTGGCCATCGTGCTTAACAAAAGAGAGCATCCACAGCAATCTTTTCTGATCTCAGCACCACTACCAAGCGCAGCACTGGAGAAGCAAAGGGTCTCCCTTCCCGGATCCTGCCCATCAGCCCTTTAACCTGAAGGGCGGCTGCCCCTTCCAAGCTCAAACAAGCCACTGCCAGCCCTGCAGCCAGTAAGACTGGTGAACCGATTCACAAGGAACAAAACCAAACCCATCTGCTCTCTTCGCTGATGCGTTACCTGATGCAAAGATGCAGCCAAATCCCAACAACCCCCATGAGACCCGGCAGTGGCGCAGAAGCACCCGAGCTGGAGGTAATGCTGCTGTCCAAGCCCTCCACTTACCTGACACCTGGGAATACACCTGGGAAAAAGCTCTTCCCAATGATCCTGTCACAAGAAAACCCACAGCCCAACACTGACCCGCTTTGTCACTAGTCAGCCTAAAGACAGACAGATCCATGCGAAACCTCACTGGATCCTTCTCCAGGCACTGGAGTCGACTTGCACCTCAGCTCCTCAGGTTACAGGAAGACTTGCTTTCGGCGTGACCCGAACTCACCCCGAGGGTCGGGAAACAGAAAGATAAAGAACAGAACTTTCTTTTTCCCCAAACAGGTGCAAACCTTGTTCGAACCCGCCTGGGAATGGGTTTCAGGGTCCCGGCGCAGCCGGTGCCGAGGGGCAGCCCCACTCCGCCCGGCCTCACTCCGCGCCCGTCGAGGGGCTCGGCGGCCCGGGGGCTCGGCGGCTGCGGCGGGACAGAAGCAGCTACTCCCGCCCGGCCTGGCCCCGCTGCGCTCGGCCCCGCTCACTCACCATGGTGCGGCGGCTGGCTGGGAGCCGGCCCGGCCCGGCCGCCTCCGTCCCGCCCGCCCCGCTCAGGTGAGGCCGGGCCGCATCGCGCCTTCCCACAATGCCCCAAAAGGGAACTGCCGGCGCCTCCTCCGCCGCTCCCCCGCGGCCGCCCGGGGGCAGGGGTTGGGCTCCGCGCACGGCACCGGGGGGCAAGGGCAGGGCTCCACAGACCGCCGCTCCCGCACCGAGGTGTGCCCTGCCGCCGCCCGCACGGGGTGACCGTACCTGCTGCCCGGTACGTGTGTGAACCGTTCAAAGGGCACCTCTCTCACCTCGGCATACCCGAGATTAATAAAACGCAGTTCGTGTCATCCACTGGCTCGAGCTACTCCCCTGTCAAGCATTCATGCCCTAAAGACACGGGTAGATCTACAGGCATGATTGCTCTGCAGTCCATCTCCATCAAAATGGAACTCCTGATAGTTTGAATACCTTCAATGGCTGGGCTTTGCTCACCGGTGCTTTGTGATGGAGCTGCATGAGAGGGCAAGACATCAGCAAATCCCTGTAACCTGTGGCAGGGATTTGCAGATAAACAGCTGGTGCCAAAAGAATGTGCAACATCCACAAACTCAGCACTTGAATCAAAAGATCTAAATCCAAGCCTAAGGCTTCTCAAGCTTGTACCAAGAGTCTGATTCAGATGCAAACTACCACATGAACATAAAATGAGAAGACTTAGCATGCTTAAGTCCCATGTCTGTAGTCTAAAGGAGAGACATCGCCCAGAGCACAGCATGCATCAATTCAGGATATGGATCCCAACTGCTCAGGCGGGAAGAGCTGTGCCCTGCTCCTGGGTGCAGTGATGCATGCAAGTCATCAGTGAGAAAGGGAAAGAAATCCACAGGGGCTTGGGGACTTCAGGGATCACTGTGGTGGCAAAGACAATCCCTCATCAGCCTCTGGCTTCAGAGAACAGAGAGATCTCTGGCCAAAAGCAATTGTGCATGTACAGCTGAGAGTGTGACTGGGCTGAAATCTGCTCCCAGTTGGAAATGCAGATTTGCAAGAGCAGAGTGCAAGTGCAAGTGCAGGCTCCTTATGCTCACTCAGCAACGCGGAGGTAATTTCCACATTTCCCTAAGTGTCCATGACCCTACTCCCCTAATCCTCCCTAAGTTTTGTTTTGGTCATACACTGTTCCTGGAGTCCTTCACTGCTGCTTGCTCAGTTCTGGTATCTGCGTGTTCCAGCCTCAGCCCACCAAGCAGCACCTCACACGCTGTGCTGTGATGCTGCCAGTGCACAACACACAAATTACAAGTCCCAGCTGCCCACAGATCTCAGTGATACTTCATCTGCTCACTTGCCCCTGGTCTCTGTCCTGCCCAAGTACACATCCTGGGTTCATAAAGCAGCACTATCTCCAGAGGACAGGAACACCTCACCCTCTGTGCTGTGGGGTGCAGCACACACCATGCCATGATGCCAGACAGCACTGACTGGCCTCACTGGTTTTACTGGGGCAACATCTTGCCTTCAGTGATAGACACTGCCAAATACACACTTAGAGCAATCAGAATCTGTTAAAGCAGACTGAAACCTTTTACCAGATTCTCTGAAAGATCCACACAAAGTGCCACAGACCCACACTGCCTCTCCCAGGAGATAAATATCTGCCTTCCTCACCACTGTGTTCATACCCCTGTCCCTTGCAGCCCCCAGCTCTACTTGCTGTGGCCTGTGCAGAACAACAGAGGGCTGACTCTGCACTTAAACCCCAAACACACCAATGGTGAATGAGGAGTGTTCACAGATAGCACTGCAGCTCTGAGAAATCTAGGCCTCAGAGAACACTCAGAATTAGATTTCCCTAACACACAAAAATGTGGACACCACAGTGCAGCTGTACTACAGATGTCAGGCATCAATACCTTCATCTCCAAAAGGAATTTAAAATTAAGGGATGAACATACCCCTCACTCCCTACCTGTGTAATTTACTCAGGTGATGGACAGTAATGTTTTTTTGCTTAACAACTGTTTCCCAATAATCTTACTTTTCTAAGCAAAGACCTTACCTAATTAGGCCATAAACTCAAGAGAACTAGCCTGCTGTTTTTGTATTTTTGCAAGTAATCAGAAAAAAAAGCAGCAGCAGCAAACATAACGTGAGTGCACATTAACAGCAGTGGCCAAAGTCAACCTATTATGGCCAATCTTGGAAGTTGCCAGAGAGAAGCCCTACAGAAAAAAGACTGTAGGTATAGGGTCATACCTAAATTAGATGCTTTCCAGCTCAGAAAGCCAGGTTGCACTTAATGACTGACTAACTAGCAGTGGTAAGGACTCCAAATTCTCCCCTCCCTGCCTCTCTNGGGTACAGAACTACAACTAGGAAAGAATTAGCACATATTAGTACCCTTTGCTCCCCTTCCCTGCCCCAATGGAAGAGGTTACACAGCGAGATCTGTAATGCTTTAAATCAAGGCTTCTCAGTAACTGCACACTTGAGCTGACATAGTTGAAGTACGTTCAGTTTCATGAGAGCGTGTGCCTTCAAAATAGTTGTTTATAAACAAAACTACTCTCTCTTTAGTGGTTTGTAAGCATTACTCATTCAACAGCAAGACTATACTTAAAAGACTAATGATTGAGTGGCCATATTTGTCATTATATATGAACAGACTATCTTTAAGTATATCAATTATAGAAAATAGATTCCTTAGGCAGTAGAGAATATATTATCTAGTGGCAAAAACATAATGTAAAGAAGCAAAGGGAGTATTCACAGGGAAGGGAGGGGGGAGTTGTGTTGAGCAGGGGCATGTTGAGTAATCAGAACAAAAAAGCTGAGTTCTGGAGTGCTACCTGCAAAGGAGTTACACCTCAGCATCACTGGTATAGGCTTCAGAATGTCTGGGTTGAAAAATATGGTACTCATTGCATATCTACATCAATCTCCAAGCTTAACTCACGCCCTAGATCCTCCTAATATATTACAGTGAGATATTAAACAGTTCTAGCACTGTAACTCATGTTCTGCCTTACATGCTGTGAGGAAGAAGGCTTCTGTTCTCTTCCAGAACCAGATAGGAAGAACTCTGAAAGTGAATGCAGAGCATTATCAGAGCTTATTGACCCCTGCAACACTTTCCTTCCTAGTTTAGAAGGGTGAAGGCCTTCACAGCATAAAGCTGCAACTGCTCCTCTAGTGCAAGCTGATCTTCTCTCAACACTTTAGAAATAAGCCTTCCCAAAAAACCTAAGCTGTACAGCATGTAGCCAGAGTTGAATCAAATCAGTGTGACAAGTGCTAAATCCTGGATTGAAGGCAAGACAAGTTCTGGGATCCCCACAAGAGATGGATTTGTTTATTCTTCAGTGGCACAATAAGGCTAGCAAATTCAAAGACTCTTCACAACAATTCCAGAGAAGGCCCATGGAAAAGAAGACAAAGTAACAGTAACTATCATATTCTGGATTCTAATGCCCTTTGGAGACTATCAGATTTTTGGCTTAAAATGCAAGTGAATCATGATGTATTAATGATCTTAATCTATTTCAGCCTACAGCATGGTCCAATGCAGATTATTAGTGTCAAATTACACACCTAGGACTTGAATTCACTAACACTCATAGCACCACTTGATTGTTGCTCTAAGTAAAGACAGTCTAACCCTCAACTCTTCTGCCAGAAAGAGCATATTACTTTTGATAATTGTGTAACACCACCTATTCCAGGCCAGCTGACCTACCCTTTTTTGTCCTCATACATATTGCATCTGTATTCAGATAAATCTGAAGAGCTCCAAGCTTAAACTCTGTGACATCATCTTAGCTTCCAAAATTACAAAATAAATTCTCTTTATTCAGATGTAGGAGATTCACTCAACTGACAAACCAGTTTACTGACAGTATCTCTCACTAGTTATTTCCTTTCTGTGCCAACTGCACAGTCATAAAACCCTTCCAGCTCTTCTTCATACTTCTCAGCTTTGAAACAGGAAAGGATCAATATAGATATCTCAGGATTAACAGACCTAGGTGCAGGGAAGAAAGCAGCTCTTCTGTACCTCAGTAATTATTGCTCAGTATTTATCTGTTTTAAGCAACATCAAGACAGTATTTGAATTTATGTTGTACTTTAACAGAGACAGATTCCCTAACATTAAAGAACATCAGCCTTTCCACAGAAGAAAATCTCTATAATTTTACTGGCCATTTTTTCTCAACTGTTACTTGTAACAAGGCAGATTTGTTTAGGTTCCCATTCCAACAAACATTACAGCTGTCAAAGTACATGTCAAAGTTAACACCTGTGGCCAGTCTTTAGAGCAGGTGGGCTGCACATTTTCATAACTACAGAAGTTTATCAGCTATGCTAAAACACTACATTAAAAAGCCCAGGATTGTTTGCAGACTCACCAGCTACCTACACAGAACAGCTGTTCCACAAAAGTGATTTCACTAATAACTGAACTTGAAGACAAACACTACAAGAAAGCCAATAAAGGATCTTGTGTGATCAAAGGTTCTCTTACTATCTCATTTGAAAGAAGCTACCTTCCACTTTGAACTATCTCCTCCTTTCACAGGAATAACCAACACGCCTTTTGGAGGCAATTTAGACAGAGACTGCTCAAAAACATTTCAAAAGAACTGCTTTTCAGAAGAGAGAATAAGTTATTTTACTATTTGCACAAATTGAATTTACTACACTCATTTTACTCTGATAATGCTTTAGCTACAAGGTATCTGTACAAGATATATCAGCAGAGATAGCACATTGTTAACACTACATATGTAAACCGAGAGACAACAGGTCCTTCCATCCAGGTCTCATATTGCAGATAAACCACTGATGTCAGTCTGAGAGGCTGTGGAACCACACTTCAGCACCACGGAGATTCCCGGGGAGCCCAACAGAAAAGCTGTGCTCTACAAGGGTGACTGTCCATCCTGGAACAGCAGCAGGAGAAGAATCAAGCAACCAGTGTTTGCAGGAATATTCTTGAGGAGGATTCCATTCAGTCGGTGCATATTGCTGTACATAAGGTGCGTAAACCTGCCACGGAGGAGATCAGCGGGAAGAGAAGCCAGTGGCAAGGCTGCAACCAACTACTGGCGTCATGTCCCAGATCTGGAAGAGAATATAGTGGAGAATTACACAGCTTTAGTGTCAGACTCGCAGGTTTTTCGCAAGAGGCATGGAAGCAAACATACAGACATCCCTGGACATAAGGCAACAAGCCCTATGCTTGAGGAAAATCTCATAATGAGTTATACCAGCCTTACAAACCAAAAGCCAAATTTGGGGCTCAAGAGTCTTCTTGCACTTCTGTGTAGGTCTGTTTTAAGAAGTGTTAGGCAGTTTATCACAAACATGCTTACAGCAACTCAGGGACAGGCTGGCATAGTCTCAGGTCTGGCATGCATGGTGAATGCAGAGCTCAAGCACAGCAAGATTCCGTATCAGCTTGAGCTCCCTGTCACTGTCTCATAACAAGGGCTTTCAGTGGCTATGCTCCCAACCATGGAGCTCAGAGCAAAGGAACCTGTGCATTTCCTCAGGTCTGTGTCTTTCAGGCTGATGGCAGATTCTCCTGCTGCCCATGCCCACTGTGTTTGTTCAGAGATGTAACAGTAACAGATCCAACAGCTGGTCTCCATACAGTGGAGTTACAAGTCATTTCCTCATTCAGCTGCAGAACAGCCTAGCAAATACAATTCCTTCTTCCCACAATAGATAGCTTGTAGCAGTAGTTGTCGGAAAGAAAAAAAAATTACAAAAATGATTTCTCTATTAAATATTTCTAAGAAATGCAGCAAAAAGATGCAGGAATACCTTCACAATCCGGTCACTCCCACAAGTCACCATTAGCCCTCTGGAGATGTCCATGGACATGTGTGAAATGTTGTGTTTTCCTTCATGAAAGGTTGCCAAGGAAGTACGACTGCACAAGAACAATTGAAATGAAGGCCAGCCATCAGATGAAGCTCCATGGCATTATTACAGTAGTGCAAAATAAACTTAAAAGAAAATTAAGTTGTTCAAGTGCTAATACATCAATTCCAAGAGCTCTAGTACCACAATAAAGGGGACAGAATTAAATTACTAAGTCCTGCTAAGGCACTGCTTGTGGAGTTACACAGGTGTGACATTTCCTGACCTTCTGCAGCCTGACTGTTAACAATACTGAAGCAGAAGTGGGACACTGCATTAGCAAATACTTCTACTCCTGGTTAACAAAGTCAAGTTCAGCTAAGTTTTTCCCCTACTGGCTACAGAAGCCAACTAGGGCACCACATCTCACTTTTCAAAAAAACCCAACCCAAAGCAAACAAAAGGCCTCAACAATGAAAAACCCAACAATACAATCAAAAACCCCAAGCCCCTCCAGATTTTCACATCTGATTACTCTGTTCACATCCAGAGAAAAAGGGTTACTTCATTTCTAAGACAAGTTTAATGAGACAGCAAATGATGTTTAACCCCATTCACTTGCATGGGGAAAACCACATTAAGTTCTGAAGAATATTCCCAAAGAAATAGTTTTTAGAAAGTGTACACAAACTAATGCATATACATCGTGGCAGCTGAAATGCATTGTCTGGGACCCACTTAGCAATGTTAAGTGCAATCAATAGCTTTTAACTAAACTGAAATGTTGAGACAAATAAATTTCAAGTTTAGGTCTGGGCTCCTGGAAAAGAAGAACTGAAAAGGATAAAAACGTTGTAATTCAACATCTGATCCAAATGCACTTGCAGAGACAGATGGGGGATCTCTGCCATCAGAGTGCTTTCAGTTCCCAAGGCCTATTAGCAGAGAGTCAGCTCAGTGTGTTTTGTAGCATTGTGTGTGGATGTGGAGCAAGCCCAAGGGTTTCTGCACACCAGCAGTGTTACTACAATTTATCATTACTCCTTAATACTCACTCTTCATCCTTGATTGACTCAAAACAGGAATCACAGACGCGGACCTGGAACTCAAATCCCATGATTGGGTAACTCGACCGTTTGGTGCTGCACTTGCCACACACTGCTTGCCCACATTTTCTGCAATGATGCTTCATGAAGAAAGAAGAAAACAAACAAAAAAATCATTATACTATGTCACTTGACCACCGTACCAAGTGTCCACTGAACAACAATACAACAAAGCTTCTGTTTTGTGACCTGTTAGAAAGCAGCCTGTTAGGAAATGCTGTTAGTTCAACTAAAGACCAATGTCTCTGGACTTCTGAACAACTGTTTGGGTCATTAATAGATTTATCTCCATATTCTCTGTGTACATCTTCTCCTGCAAGCTCCTTCTGGGAGAAGGGGGAAAAAGAGGGTTGAACAAGCAACCCAGTCAAAACCAGTCTAAGGAAGCCAGAACCAGATGAATGTCTTGGTGCTTGTCCAGTCCCTTCTTAAAGAAAACTACCTGGAAAGCTTTCACGTTCTGGTACAGTAAGAGCAAGGCCATTACTGCTTCACTGGAGTGAGCATCTACATGCTCAGTTATGGGGCACTGTTTGCCATTTTACACAACACTTGAGGATTAGCTGTCCATTGTTCCAAAGCACAGAAACATTCAGAGAAATCCAAAAGAGCACCCCTAGCATAGCCTGCTTCAACCTGTGACAGAAATTCGATGCAACATTTTCATAAAATTTGGAAATGTCTTAGCAGTGCCTAGAAGCTGTAACTTCTAAATATACCCTCACTTCAAAGCAGCAAAAATACCAAGAGTTGAAAAGATCTACCAGCCTTAGTGGTTTTCTGTTTGCATTTTGCCCAAGTGCTGAAGTACAGCTAAACACTGAAATCAGCCATCTCACCTGTCTCAACCCTATCGTCTTTGTGTCCCACATTTGCTTTATATTCCAGAAGAAAGGTTGTTCACACTTCTGACAGGAATCACTTTCTAGCCATTGAGGAGCCTATAAAAGAGCAGGAGATGCAAGCAATCAGAATTGTTTTCCCCTCATACAACAATCAAGGAAGTATAATTTAAGAACGCAAAGTAAAATTTTACTTGGAAAGATGCCCAGGCTCAGTTCTGGACATTTCAGCAGTAAATTGCCTATAGCACAGTACATAGTAAGTTTAGCACAAAAACCTCAAACCCAAGAATACAGTTATTGGTTACGTACACACCTCCTACACTTTTGAAGCCTACACTAATATGTTATGTTACTGCCTTAATAAGAAAACTCATTCAAATATCTAAGTTAGTAAACCTGCTGCAGGCACTCAAAGACTGCTGCTCTGATACCTGGATGGCTTTTCAGGACCAGTGTAGTCCAAACTGTAGAAACTATGAGGCAGTAATCCCCTCTAAGAAAGGGGGTGTCCAGAAATAAATTCTGTGAGTAACTATCTTTTCTACTTTCATGGGATTGCAGTTTGAAATAATTAGGAACTCATCTGCATTTTCCATCCTGCCCACATCTTCGTTAAGCAACCCTTTGCCCACCCACACACATTTCCTGCCATAAATGGACTAGGCCAAATGAAAATAGAGCTTTTACACATTTCAGCTGTAAAAGAGACACAATATTTTCAATACATAGACGTGAATTTGAACATGTATATTCTATACAACTTTATACATCTCATGAAGAAGTCTCCCTGACACTTTACAGGAGAAAAGCTGGAACAACAAAGCATTTTTTCTTTTCAATTCACTTACACTGCTGACAGTAAGAAAACAAGAGCATTCTCAGTTACACCACCATGGATATGAACTGATCCAGAAAGAAAGTATATGGTCGAGTTAGTTGCTGTGTACTGAGATCTTCTAAAAAAAATGTTGCCCAGGGACTGAACCTCTGCCTTCTGAGCTGCATCTCAAAACCTGCCTCTCACTTCTTTACTTGCTTTGCCACAAGTTGAGAACTTATTTCAAGGCTATTGAAGCACAGTCTATTGGTTTCTTTATTGCAAGAGTGTGACTGCTTTAGATTGTTCCAGCAGCAAAGGCCACAGCTATTCCAGTGAACCTGTTGTCTCATTGAGAAAAAACTCTAAGCAGTCCCAAGATGTCCTGCACTTTTCCTGTCCTGGGAACTCATTTGCAACAATGCAGCATGGACAGTCACTAGGACAGAACAGGTTTCAATAATATAATTCAGCTTTAAAGTGTCAGAGAATGTGAGGAAAGCAGCCTAACTAAGAACTGACTAAGGAAAGTAACATTAGTCTCTGAAAAGCGGAAAAAAAAAATCTTTGACCTAGGACATGAACTTACCTCTTCTCGGCTGATATCCATGTTCCAAACAGCAATTCCCCCATCAGCTGAACAAGACACCAGCTGCCGTGTCAGCTGGATGTAGCAGATAGCCTGCACCTTGTCACTGTGAACAAAGCACACACTACTTATCCAGAGGTATTTAAACAAAGCTTGGTTTCCCAGAAAACCCAGATTTATCCTTGTAAATAAAGCTAGCGAGGAAGCCCCAAACTGTTTTCCAGTTTGCTAAGTCCACTAAGTAGAGCTCAGAGTATGAATGAACAGATGCTGTCACCTGAGCACTACCCTAGCATCAGGATGTTGCTGGGAGTGTTCTTACAGGCCTGACCAGAATACCAGGGGTACAGTTCCATGTTAGCATTTGCTGGCAGTAAGCCCTGACGGTGAACTGAGTGTCAACTGGCTCAGAGTGTGTGTGCAAATACTCTTCTGCGTTGGCAAGGAGAGCCACTTATCAAAACAGAGACAACTGGAAAAATAAAGAGAAATATTTGTTTCAAGATGCATCTAAAAAGCAGACAGAGGTTCCACTGTTGCTAACAAATCACAGTAAGTCAGTCTGTAGCTGCAAAGCAAAGTATGGATTTGTCAATAAGACAATTTTATCCTAAAGAAAGTCACGGCAAAACAAAAGTCTGCCCTAAGAAAGTAAGCAAAGAATCTGAGTAGTATCACACTGCTTTGCAACATCTAAATTGAATTTTAAAAGTCATTCTGCTTCTCAGAAGAACTTACTTTCCCATTCAGTACGAAGAGAAACTGTTACAAGTCTTCACCAGGACACATGAGGCAGCAGTAACAGCAGTATAAAGTCCTCCAGTCACTGACTTCAGGTTATTTTTGTAACTAGGCCTCTATTAGTAATTCTTTAGCCATAAAACTAAATCCTCAAGATTTAACAAGAGTTCTAGGGCTAAGGCTATCAGTCTTGATCAAAGGTGGATGGAGGCATCTATGGAATTAGACAAGAGGAGAACATACTATACAAATATCTTTAAACATAAACAAAATCTCTACTACCCACTGCATTTGTAAGTAGAATATATCTTCAGTGGTGAACTGCCCGTCAGACTGAATTACAGCCCTACATTTAAAAATGGCAGCTAATGTTTTGTCTCTAAAAATTAAGAGTCGATTAATACAGACAACTACCTCAACTTCAGAAGAGGGGACACATGATACTTTCTGAAGTTGAGAGACTATCCCTGTAATTTAGCCAGTTTATCACCTCACTAATTAGAAAGAGAGAGAGAACGGGAATATATTGAAGCTTATTTTATATGGGCACATGAACATGCTCATAAATAAAGGCTCTAGCCCTCCTCTCACAGGTAACGCAGTGCAGTATTTTCAGTACAGACACATGCAATTTTTACATAAAGGCCAAAACAGATTATTTAGGATTTTTATCCACCTCTTTCTCTAAATTACTTCTGTGTTACTTCTAAACCATGGTAATAAGAATTTATCAAACATGAACAAGAAAAAAGATTTATCAGTAAGGCTTTCCTAGTAGCGATTATCCTTCTTCCCCCTCAAAGTCCTCAGGGTTCTGCAAAGAGTAACTTTCTCCATTATTCAAAATGACTCAAATATCTTGCCACACTATTTAGTGTTCCTGGGACTGTGTGTTCATTACAGGACATGTATGAAAAATACGACTCCATTACATACTGATGTCCCTGGAGCAGCAGTGTTCGCCCCTTCCTTCCACCAATATCCCACATGATAATGCTGTGGTCAGAGGCACCTGAGAAGAGCAGCCGTTGAACAGGATCCCACCACAGGGAAGTAATACTCCCTAGGAAAGAACATTCTGCAGTTAGATGTAAGGAACTGGCTCCCCAACACACCAATGCCCTCCTGGAGCATTAAAGTGAAAGCTGAGGTACTGCCTTACTCCAGTAATTACTGAAAGCCTTAAGGCAAAGGAAGCATCCAACAGCAAGATGCAGTCCTGACAGAGAGGCAAGAAGTACTGGACAACAGAACAGAATGTCCCTAAAAAGACAGATATAGCATAAGCCAGAAAGTCTGAGTTCTGCCTCTTGTATTTTGGTAGGTGATTTTAAGAGTTGCCAGGCTGCTATGTGAGCTTTGGAAGATAGAAGTACTAACACGTGCCAAGCAGAAACTAGTACCTACAACACAATGAGGTGCTTGGTCAGTGGTTGCAGGACAGCTCAGTGTTCTCAGGTAAAGCCACTCTGTCACATAACCATTTACAACCTTAAAATAGCTGGATTAAGAAACGAAGCGACAATTTCACTGCTGTTAGCAAATCTGCCACTGCTCACTAAATTACAAAACTAGATTTCAGAAGGCCCACTGCAGCAGTCAGGGATAGAAAGAAATGAGTCATCTGACAGTAGCAGCCTTATACTAAACCCATATACATGGTAACATAGCCAGGAGACCAAAGGAGTAGTTTTGTTACTCATGCCACCTATAGTTGTGAAGTTGGGACATTTTGTTCCTTTGCAGAGATCCTTAACTTTAAAGAATCCTTCCATTGCTCAGTTGTCATCAAAAGCCTTCTTAGTCTGAAACTGAGATGATGAATGATAACTAAAGCCCAAATCAGTCCTTTCCAGTGCTCTGGAGCAAGAAGGTTTTTTTGCCTCCTTTAAGGCTACACTATTTTCAGACTGACCCATTGGGGAATAGCATGTGCACCAAAAAGGCACTAACTTTGAGTATTATTTCAGCATTACACAGAGCAGGCTGTTACATATGATGCATTCTGGAAGCTGAGAATAAACTCTGAAACCATTTAAACTGCAAAGCAAACACTGCTTGCTTATGAAGTCACATTTACCAAGAGCTAGAAAGCAAACAAGATGAAATCAGACTTTAGAAATATGTCAAACACAGCTGCACTCAGAGAACTAGATGCCATTTAAGTTTAGAGTTCATACATTTTGAGAATATTACACAAACACTATGGAAGAAAAAAGGTTACACATAATCTGATTTGCTTCAAAAAAAAAAAAAAAAGGAAAAAAAGATGAAATAACTAGTATTATACCAGTTGAAGAAAAACCTCTTTCTGCCCCTGAAATCCTCTTTTATGCTAGCTCACTTCTTGTTTTAAGGATCACAGTCCACATATGGAAATACATGAGCC
Source organism: Lanius collurio (assembly GCA_020086605.1). NCBI lineage: Eukaryota > Metazoa > Chordata > Aves > Passeriformes > Laniidae > Lanius > Lanius collurio. Next base: position 8,097,831 of record JACBWW010000018.1, read on the forward strand.
AAAGTTGGCTGCTGTGTGGACAGCACTGCTGAAGTTGGTGCTCGGAAGCCCATCACAACTCAAGAGATACAACACACACTCTAAGAAAGTGCCACACAGGTGTGCTGCTTTCAGACTAACAGCAACATTTACTAAGGAGATGCATTTGAATATAGACCAGTATAGAAGTATAGGGAGGCAAACAAGTCTCTAGGGCCAAGATAATTATTTTGCTCTAAACTGAAACAATCTGGAATTCTCCTTGAAAGCAGAAGAGACATTTATCACTTGAAAATCTCAACTTGCCTCCTGCATTCAAAACCAGCTGTATCATTTTACAGTCATCTGTAGATCAGGAGTCTACCCAGCTTTAACAAAGCCTACTCTATACTTACAGCTGTTATAAAAGGCAGCCTTTTCCAGTGGGTCAGAGACTCATGACCCACTAGTTCATCCCTACCCACATGCAAACTGTCAGCTGATTTGAAAGTTACCCTGTGGGAAAAGGCATTCTCTTGTTCATTTTTCTCAGCATGTTATTGAGTTACCCATTATTCTGTGATTTGCATTCTTCCCTTACTCATTACAGCAGACGGTGGCTCCATATCATGTTATGGACCACCTGATTCTTCATTTGATACAATGACTTCAGCTGTACTATACAGGATGAGACTTTTGCCTTCGGCTAGGCAGTTTCCTCAATGTTAAAGACACAAAAGCTTTTAAAGGTGGCCATCTAGTGGATAACTTGTGTTTAACTCAAGGCATATGTTTACCTTTATTTTTCATCTATAATAAAAATACCTGTAGATATTTATAAGGCTAAGATTTTCCCTCAGCAAGAATGTGTTTGTTCTTTAACAGGAAGTCACGTACAGCTTTGAACAACTTATGATAACCACTACCCTGAACTGGTTTTTCATCCAATATCTACCTTTAAGAGGCAGATATGCAACTGAACATCTCACCCCAACTTACAAAGAGGAACCGTATCTGGGACAAGTGGATTTAAGACAAGGAACTACTTTACCTTCATGCCCTTTGAGGGTTGTGATAACTGAGCAGGTATTCTGCTCAAGCTTCAGAAGAGTGATCTGTCCAGAATAATCACCAACAAATGCATGCTGAGTTTCATGATCATATCTGAACATCAGTCAAGGAGAAGCTTCATTTGTTCAAGGAGTATTTTACATGAGTGAAACAGTCAGCTATTGTGTCTAAAAAAAATGGAAAAAAACATTTCAATATGCCAGATAAATATTTACATAATTACTTCTAAAGTGGTTAGAGGGTGTAATAAACCTTTTTGATTCCTTCTTTCTCATCACACTTCTCTACATGTGTAAGTAAAACTGTACAGAAATTAAGTGATGAGCATCTTAGAAAGCCACTGGAGAAAGCCATGAGATAATCCACACCCTAGTTTAAGGCAAGCCAAGTAGCTTTAGGCCATTTCTAGCAGATATTCACAGAACACACTCATGCCCGTCTACAAGATGCCAAAACTCATCAGGCTACTTGTTGCAGTGCAGAGCTCTCTGCAACCATTACAAGCACCTCACTGGACCCTGGGTGGCATTCAGTCTTACCTACTATCTCCTCCAATAAACCCTTAGTTCTCTAGCATGTTAGCAGTTGATATCCCCAGGAGAGGAAAATCAAGATACAAGGATGCTGGCCTTCCACAGTGAGTTCACCTTACAGTGGAAGCACACTCACAGTGTTCTAGCTACTGCCAAGAATGTCTCATTTCTTGTCCTGAGACTTCCCAGTTTACCAATGCAGGTCCTTGAGTGTGGTATTGAAAACTGAACTGTATTTCAGAAAGGATTCTGTCAGTTAACACTGAGATAAAAGCCACACCACATTCTAACAGGGGATCCATTAAAAGGTGGCACATTGGGCAAAAGCAGTACACCTCATAACAGTTCTGATAGTCAGACTTTGCACAATGTATCTATGAACTCCAGAAACCAAAGCATAGCAAGCCAATGGAACTAGATAATTTGCTGCTTTTAGAAGACTTTTGCTATTGAGAATATAAGCAAGAGCTATGAAAGACCCATGCAGCTGACACCACAAAACGCAAGAGCTGTGTATAAACTCATGTGTCCTTCTGGAACCACACAAAAAACTCAAGCAGCAGCTAAAAAAGTAGTCTCTGGCATCCAACAGAAAAGGCTACCTTTAAAATGACAGTATTCCAAAAAGCCCACCTCTTAAGTGAAAATGTAGAGGCTTTGCTATTTGATGACATTCCAAAATCTCTTAAGCCTTCAGGATCTTGAGATAAACAATTTTCTTTCAACAAGTCCTCTAAGTCTCTGAATATGTGAACATGGAAGTTCAGACTTGCCTTATCCCCACTAATTCAGTAAAGAACAGGCACTCTGCTTGTTTTTCAGAAGCTTACACATAGGATCATTAAGAAACCTAGGGAGGCCAAGCAACTAGCGCAGGCTGGTTCTTCCAAATTACATCAATTACAACGGATCTTCAAATGTCAATCTCTTCAGTGGAAATTTATTTTTATATTGATATAAAAGGTCATATTCTTTTCTCCATTTTAATAATAAACTGTGTCATTATTTGCAATAGCATTAGCTATAGAACCCACTGAATTTAGTGAGGCTCAGACTGTTCACCAGACTGTGCTGTGAGCTGGTCTCCAACACACACATCAGCTTTAACCTATTCTGTGCTGCACTTAGCTGAGGTGAGCTGCACGTGGAATGTTTTACGGGACACAACTCCCCTGGACTCTAAAAAAGAGCAGCAGTACAACAGTACAAACATGACAGTTCTTCAGTCAGTAAGGCAGGGTCTGCACAGATGGGAGACCTCAGAAGGCCTGATATGCAACTGGCATCTGAGCTTTCCTCCCAGCTTCTTACTAGGACACAGGTGCACAGCCACCCTAGAGGGCTCTTCATGTTTTCAAGCAATGTAGTTGACTTGTTTCAGCTTTTGAATCTTTCTACTTCTAAAACATTACTGCCATTAAACGTCATACAGCAACCAGTACCTTCAATTACTTCCAGCCAATCTAAATTGCCACCATTAACAAGTGCTAAAAAAAAGTTTTAGAATTTCAAGTGTTTATCTTGCTTTCTAAAGCTTTGATAAGTGAACTACCTTTCAAGTTACTGGCTTTGTAAGTCTTTTACATAGGGTAAAGAATGCCCTGAAGTAGTTACAGCTGAATAGACGATCAGAGTGTCTAAGCTGAAAATGCTGCAGTTAAATGCAGTTTGCAGAAAGCAAATTGCAGACTAATTACTACTGGTGGTGAATAAAGTTTCAATGTAAACTGTAGCTTAAAGACAGAAAAGATTAACTTGAGCAAAGACAGAAAAATTAAAGCAGTTCAAAGGGTTTTCATGATGTTTTATGCTCTGGAAGGACTCAAACACACACTGAAATCTGTTGAACAAAGTGACTTGCCCAGGAAGTCTACAGGCCAGGCTATAGATACAGTCACTGCCACAAGATGCTATGGACAAACACCTCAAAATCAGCAACTAGTACAGACTGGGATTTCTGCAGCACAAGGTCTCTTCTGCTATCTAATAACCACTAACAGAAATAAAGGTACTAAACTTGTAATGAGAATAAGGGTTAGGAGACTTGCAAGAGATGTCACTCCAGTTTTTATACATGAAAAGTTGGGAACAAATTGAGGTAAAAGAACAAAGTACTCTTCCAGCTTCATGGTAGCAATCATTTTTCAAAGGATACTGTAGACATGAAGCCCAAGAGGTGAAGTAATGTCTCCCCAGCATGCTCCCACTCCTGGTGCACATCCAGCTGATACACTTGTCATGACCTGTGCTGATAAGCCACTCTGATGCCAGGCAGAAAGTAATAGCAGACACTCGATTCTGGTGAGCTGTGATAAGAAAAAGATTACGGCAATTTTTCCCCAAAAATCATAGTGCTGTGTACTTCCAGTCTAATTCAGACAGACAAAGGATGAAGATGGTATTTAGACAATGCCTCAGGGAGATCTTTTACCATTATATTATACTTGCATCTAGGCTGAATGAAAATGTTCCCATAGCTCTGTTAAGCATTTGCCTTCTGAATAGCTCAAGTGAACCAAACCCATCAGTCAGCTGATGTAAGCCTTTCTCCCAGAGAGAGAGAAGCTGAGTTTAGCCCAGATACCCAGGGTTAAGGAACACACAAACCCCCACTTCCTCTAGTTAGCCCAGGACTTCTGGGGAGTAAGGCAACACAACTAAAAACTTAAATTGCTTTACTAAATGCATCTTTTCCTAACCCCAGAGAGCTATGCTCACATTCATACTTTTAAGCACCTGAAGGGACATCTAGTCCATGGCATTCAAACTGCTTCCTGTGACAGCAACCAAATCCCACCCAGCTTTGTTGAGAATGCTGCCACTAAGCAAGAAGTTACACTTCTTTAGAAAGAAGCCTCCCCTGCCCCTCAAGATGCAAGTATTCCCTTAACTGAGTTGTCAAATCATCTCCCTCAGGATAAAGGGAGGTTTTGTTGCTTTAAGAACAAGGTCTTTTTCTCCCAAGCAAGAACACTGCTTCTATCGGTGTCAGGGAGTCACAAGACAAACTGCACTTTGTTTTGCTACATAATCTGCAGTCTTTAAGAGCTTCCTTCAGGCCTTTCACATTAATATTCCAATTTTAACCAATAATTGAGTTTTGTATTTCTTTAAAGGATGTGTAGACAAATGCTGAAATTAGCATCTCTGTAAATATTAGAACAATCTCGCAAATCCCTGTTTCCCACAAAATGGAAAAACTAGCTCTTTTTCATCCCTGTTGCTCTCCTAAAACAACAGAGAAGGTAAGGACTCTTACCTTGAGCTAGAAGCAACCAAGTCCATTGATTAAAAAAGTAAGGACAGAAATTGCAAATACCAAAATACACCTTTAGAAAGCTCTTACACCAACACTCACATAGCACAACAATTTCAGCTGAAGAGCAAAATCCGAGCTCACTAGTTCTGGCTCATTACACTTGCAGGCTAATGATGTAATGAACTTAATGATAATGACTACGACTTAGACTCAGCTGTCTGACAGAACATTTTTCTTATGGCAGTTATCCCCAACTAAGTGACAACTACAAGGTCAGTCAGAGTTAAAGCATATCTGGACTTGATTAATCTGTGACTGTGTCCAGTTTCCCAAGCATTTTAGATGCCTTCCCCTTACAGAAATGTGAGTGTAGATAGTGGTTAACAGTTTACCTGGATAGGTCTTCATAAAGTTCATCTTATTAAAGTCCTCAGAAATATGAAACTCCTAAAAGCAAAGTGAAATTGTTAGAAGATACCCCAGGGGCATAAGCAACACTGATACCCAAAAAAGAGCAGCAACCTCACAGACCAATATTTGCATAGCAGCAGTAGATCTCAAAAAAACCAAGCAGCTTCTGAGGCTGGAGCAAAGCACACTGAAATACCAACTGTAAATTAAGGTTTTAAGTGACTGAATTTTCAACAGAGAACATCCTTTCAGAATTGAGTTTGCTGAAGGGAGATTATAGGAAGAGATAAGACCTCATCTGTCCCCAGCAGGAGCCAACAAAACTCTGTCTTGTAGTATTTAGGATTTGCATATTTGCGACTTCACAATAGACAGGTTTATGTGACAGTGTTTTCTATTTGATCCATTAGACTTAATGAAATTTTAGAAGTCTCAACTTAAAGTTTCCAGTAGTTATCACTAGAATTCTATGCAGTTCTTTGTAGGCTATTCATAGCAGTTTTCTGTAGAATATCTCTCTATCACTCATGCAGTACCCTGGCTCCTCATGGGGAAGTTATTATTTTGACCTTATCTTCCCAGAGAAAGGAAACCATTAAAGCATCAGAAAGTCATAAGATTCCCCTCCTTTACCACGGGGGGAAGAATAAAACCTAATTTCTCTTCTGCCACGTGTATGCTCTCCAAGACAGGGAGAGTAATTACAGCAAGAGTATAGAAAGGGAGAAGAAAGAATTCCCAGCAAGAAAAGAGATTAACCCAGCCTCTTATAATTTCAGAGCTAGTGTTGAAATTTCTACATCATAAAAAAATCTGCAGCAAGCAAATCCAGAGACATATGCATGGCAGGATGCAGACAGATCCATAGTCCTGGCCAGGGGCAAACCAACTGCAGTTCACAACCCCTATCAGAGCACCACCACGGCACTCTGCCCAGCTTACTGTACTCCTCTCAAAACAACTCCTTGGCAAAGCATAACTGTTTGGGCCCACTGCTGCACTAATGGCTCAAGGGCTTCTTGAGGCAACCTGGCTCACATCTAGTCAGAGGAACCCTTGCTTTGCAGTTCTCCCATGTAATATCTCAGCTGAACTGCCAAGAAGCTCAGCCATTTAGCAGTAGCTGCATTCCAAAATGAATGGAAAGAAAACAGACTATCAGCTGCCAGCAACACATGGACAACTGGAGCAATTCTAACCTACATTCGGAAGTCACAACAACTTACCATGATAGCTCCATTATCCTGGCCAACAAATATCCGTCTGCTGTCATGATGATAAGTCATGGCAGAACATGGTGCTGTCAAAAAAAGCAAGTACATTACAGTTACTTAAATGGAGGTATCAGGATACACATGACTTTAATAAAAGTAAATTCTTTCACTCAGGGCAAAAGCTGTTCAAGTAGCATGACAGAAACTAGTCTGCAGAGCTAACATCCCTTAAAAAGACAGTTCAATTCCCACATGTGAAGCTGAGGACAGGAACATGACTACTGTAACTCAGATATACCAACAGAAACCATATGCAAACACAATTTCCTGCCACAAGGCACAGCTCAGTAAGAGGAATTTTACAGGGGCTGAAAGCTGAGCTAACAGCAACAGCTGGTTATGCTTAAGAACGTGAGCTCACTACAATTATCTCAAAGGGAGCCCTGAAAGATAAAAATGCACACCTTGGAAAGCAGAGAGTATTCTTATGTCTGAACTTTCAGTCAGTGATTAGAAAAGCTCACTTAATTGACAGACAAATTATTTGCCATCATTTGAGGCACCTTGTGCTGCAGATCCACATGATTTACCTGGTGAAGGATGTGGTTCTGACAGAACACTGCCACAGATCTCACCCATTATGCAGCTAGTTTCAAATCAAAGACTGAGCTAGATGCTACAAAGCTCCCAAAATCAAGATCATTGAGGGAATCCAACCCTTGGAGAAATGAGAAGGAGGTATTCCCACACACACCACAGGCACAAAACCCATACTATGCCTGGCCACCACTTACCATCTTTATGTTGTACTTACATGCCATGGTGTGATAGATGCTAGGCCAGTATTGCCCACTGTCTCTCTTGAGCCATACTCGGATTGTTCTGTATCATGGGAAGAGCAGGGAGAAGCCAGCTGTCAGTGCATCAGCCCTTGCATCTGAACCATTTCATTGCTTACGTATCAGCTCCACTCCATTAAGTTTTAGTGCTACTCAATATAATAGAGGAACGACATAACAGAAATAATACAACTAATAATACAACTGTAACATAACAAGAATATTAGCACTAAGAATAGGCACCCTTAGATTTGGAAAAGTTTTCTTCAAAACTATTTATACAAAGAGTTTCAGTAAGTATGAAATGGAAATACTATTGCAGCTAACTTCAGAAACTGCTACAAACTGCATCCCTTTACTTCCTTCTTGGTTCTGGCTGATATAAGTCAAATTCAAATGGCAGAAATGTTCTGTCCTTGGAAGAGCAAACCACAGCTTGTTTATAGCAAATTATGTGTCTGACACATTTAACAAAAAAAAAAAAAAAAAAAAAAAAGAAAGAAAGAATTGCAAATAATTTCTTTATGGAAGTCCAAACTTTTAATTTTTACAGCATCTCTGTGTAACTCACTCTTCAGCAAGCCAGATACTGAATATTAATAAGAGAAGCACCTCATCCTCTAGACCAGCACATTACTGACATCTCCATCCCCAAATATTAAGAATCCATAAAGGACAACATATCTAACTCAGTATTATTTCCTCTAAGCCATGGCTCTAATCCCTCATGTAGGAATGCAAAGGACAAACATTAATTGCTGTTAGTTTGCACTGCTTATCTGCCCTAAATATGATCAGGATTGATGAGCCAGTCAAAAGGAAACTGAAAAGCTGTCAAGATGTGTTGGACAGCATGTTAAGATTCTTTATAAAAATTGCTTTAGCTTGTGACCTTCCAGAATCATCTCTTGGAAGGAAAGGATAAATGGTCTTGAGAACATTTAGCATTATACTACTCTGATGACTGTCAAATCCTGGGAGGAGGAATATAAGAGTATCAGTAAGGAAGTGGAAAACTATTATCAGGTAAAAACTTTGCTACAACAGACACATTGAAGGGGTTCTACATCAAGAAATGAAGAGCACACATGTAGACAGCATTAAGGTTTATTAAAGTCCTCTTGAAATTTCCTCTCCAAACAATTGTTTGCCTTTTTGTTACTGTTTAAATCCAACTTCCTCATTCCTAAATGATCAGTAAACATACGTACCTGGAAACACTGTCAAGAGGCTTCATTGAGATGTGCTGTTAGCTAATAAAAGTTCTAGTGTTTAGAGTTTTCTAGAAAAATACTAGGGGACTGATTTGCGAAACATCATGTAAGATCGACAGTAGAGAGTTTAACTAAAAGAGCACAGGAGGGGACTGGTGTCTTGCACCACAAGTAGAACTTTTCAGAACTTTTACTGTTGAAGATACAACAGTAGCATTCTAATTTTGCAATCCATTTAAGGGCTTTTCTTTAAAAGACCATCCAAAATAAAGCAGACAATGTCCACCCTTAATGTACTACTTTTAGAAAACTTGAAATCACTACAGCTGAGCATACATTGCCCCAAAACAATGATTTTCAGCTTTTAAATCAACTTACTTTTTCACCAGTTTAGGGGCATGTGTACATTAGTCTAGTCTACTAAATATTTTGCATTAAGCCCGTCTCTTAAAAGCTATCACTTCCCCTTTACAATAATCAACAGCCTGACTTATGTCCATAAGTCCACACTACAGAAGAGCAGTTGCTATTTCTTGGTAACAAAGAATATGGGGGAAACAGTGTTTCTAAGTCATTCTAATAATGCCAATGTCACTAATAGCACAGGTTAGCGCCTAAGGACTTCTATCAGCTTTTAACTTGCTTTTTAAAGCAGCTCCATCATATTCAAACTGTTCTGAACATCTCAGATGGTACCTTCCACCCTCATTTATTTGACTCTTTCACTTCTAGCCATAGTCAAGTAATTATTTTTTATTTTAAATAATTACATGATAACAAGTTATCATGGTGATCAAGATCATGCATTGATGATTTTTCAAAAGCAGACTTAGCTTCCTCTCAGTATTGTGGTTAATTATACTAAATTAGAGTAAAGGAAGCAAAGATTTGGTTTTTGTAAGAAATTATTTAATGGGAGTACAATTTCTACATTAATCATCAACAATACAGTGCCTCAGTGAAGTCAAGAGCCGAAGCAAATAGCTGCAAGAGTTAGCAAAATTAACTTCTGAAAGCCTCTTACTTTGGTTTAAGATTTAGACTCTGCTCACCTCATGCTTGCAAAGATAAGCTGTCAGACAGCTTTATATCTAATTATATAAAGCTCTGACTGAGCAAAATTTGAAGAGATCATTTCACAGCAGTCAGCAAGTCATCTGTGACAAAGTGCCACTTCTCCGTGATTCTCTCTCCTACAGACCTGTTTTTGTGATGCATCTCCTTACGTTAGGACAAATTAATTCATGAAATACTAGTTCTTAAAGAACTAGAGAAGTCCTCCAGCAATGTTGCTCCCACAATCTCCTTCTACCACTCAATTGCTTTGTTATGACAACTGTCCTAGAGTCTTTAGCACTTTCCTCAAAACTTGGTGTTTATTCAATGGAGAATCCTGTGCTCAGTATCTGAGAAGAGCTGGCTACTGCTCACTTCTCCTTAAGCATTGCCTCCTAGGGTCTAGAAAGACACAGGGTTGTTTGACAGCAGCCTCAGTAAGAATATAAAAATGTTGAAACTCAATAAGGAATACCCAGAGACAGACAGAGACTTTTAAAATTCTAGACTCGTATCTCTAAGAATGGCAGGAGGAAGCAAAACTTTTTAAAAAAAGATTAAAAATTACCCCCTAACTTCCCTAACATTCAGTATTGAACCAGAAGCTGCTTTCAGCTGGGCAGCATGTACATTTATAGAAGAGCAATTCAAAGGGGTTTTTGCACAAAGAAAGACATGCAAAAGCTATCTTCAAGCAACACTGACTGTGGCCTTACCAATTTCTAAGAGTTTTTATTGTTCTCAATCACTGTTTCATTTACAGAGTGAGTAAGCACCCAACAATGCTGGAGAAAAAACTTGGAGTTTGAGAGCAGAGACAGTGCTGTGTTCCAACAGTGTTTGCGCTCCTGCTACAAAGCTGCCCCCTGAAAGCCAACAATACAGGTGCCAGGGAGGGAGAAGTGACGAAAGACCAGCAGGCACATCCCAGCCTCTTACAATACCAGCACTGCTGCAGGTTACTACACAGCTACACCAGCCCTGCTCCCAGCAGTGCATCTTCCTAACTCCTTCAAACCACAAACAACTGCTTTCCTACCCAAAATCAATCACTGACAGTTGTTTTCCTAGCAAGAACAGAATACTGTCCCTTTCTGGTATTTAAACTAAATCAAAAATATTTATACTGTTCGTGACCTTGTTCCCAAAACAGCACTAGGAATCTGGTTTAATCACAGTGCAATGGAAGCTCAAGGACACAGCTGATAGTTTTTATCAAATTTCTGCTAAAACTAAAACATGTTTTGGCCAATATTTAATTTTCATAAGCAAAAACCAACAAAAGCTAATACTGTACTTTAAGCACTACTGATGGTCACCAAATACCGGCACTGAAACCCGCCAGTGACTCCAGAGCTCCTGTTAGTCTATAGTAAATACATTGCCTTCATCTTGCATTTAGGGTCTTGTATACAGCTTATCATCCCTCAGCATTCCCAGCTGCAGCTGGGAAACACTCATCTTGCTGTAGCTATTTGTCTGCTGAGGGACACACTGCAACAATTCCCAACATTGTCCTGGAGCCAGGGTCAGACAAGATGCCAACAGGGACACAGAGTCAATCATCCTTTCTAGATAAGTTCTGAGAAAGTTTCACAGATGGTAAGTGTCCTGCTGAAAAACACAATTGGGAAAATTAACTCTTTGTCTCCCGCAGGTACTCTTGTTTCTTTTTTCATCTTCAAAACTTTAAAAGAAAATCCTAGAATTTTGTTGGCATTCACAGATCTAGTATGAAAATTTTTATATCCTCTGAAAAAAATAAAACCATTACTTTTCATCCTAGGGAATATAATTTAAAACAGAAAGAACTACAACAAGTAGTTCTAACAAGAGAATAATCTACAACATTCTCAGAGAATGTTTTGTGCACCAGTGTTTTCCTCAGTAACCAACTTGTAAACACATTCCTTTGACTGGTTATTATGAAATACTTGACAGCCTTAGCTGCACAGTGTAATAAAAAATACTTTAGCTCTGCTTTTTTGCTCCTGGTATTCTACTCTGTACTTTACTGGCAGCAGCATAATCAGCTATGCAGTATTGACACCTACACCCCCCTTGTAGTGAACAAACAGGGGAGCACTGTTTGACAACACGTTAAACTGGAGGTGAAAGCTTTGATGTACTGTAGGAGGTATCCCAGATAAGAGGTAATACAGTGCAATGGTTTCTGAAAGTTTAATGATTAAAGTAATTTCTCACAGTAAGGCAGGTGACACAAATTCAGCCACAAGTTCACAGACGCACTTGGAAATTACACATGCCAAAGGTGGGTGGTGGCCTCTGCTCTCCTTGCACAGGTCTGTATCTGACATCGGAACTTGCCTAGATAAAGATGCAGCTCCATCCTTGGCTCTTATCAGCAGTCTATGCACGCAGACTGGTTAACCTTCGACATTAGACCTTGAGTTTAAAAGCTGGCACAGTCTGCCACAGGCAAGCCTCTGCAAGCCTGTACCATGAAACTCTGTGCAGGGTAAACTCTGATATGGCCTCTTAAAATTCACTATTTCCTCTTCTCTCCTTCAGGAAGCCCACCAAAGCAAACTGAACACTAGCATGAACAATCACACCTAAGTGTGGAAAAAAAAAGGAAGCTGCCTGTCCCATCCAAAAGCTGTTATCCAACATGTACTGCATGAAGCCATCTCCACAGGAAGAGATGACACAAACCAACTAGACAGCTGATCTGTTTGCATTTTTTGACCTAAAAATAAATGCCAGAAAACCCAGTTCAGATAACACCCAGTTCAGCACTCATACCCTCCTGCTTCTCACAAAGTCAAGCTTTTCAAACAAAAATTCATGTAAATTTAGTATTAAAAGTTTTATAGTGTAACAGTAAAATTAACCCTGCACCAAACTACACCGCAAAGAATGCACTTTCGTACTTTCACCATCCTCCTTCCAAATGGTGCCACAGTTTCTTAAGAAGCATCTCCTACCCCTCTTCACATTTAAGAGTCACTTTCCACACAGCACGGGCGAAATTCCATCTCTCACTATACAATGCAGACCCCTCACCACTCTTCTGGCCACAACCAGATGTGCTACCTGCTTTCTCATTTCCACTTTCGTTTCATCTGAGTAACTGCTTAATGACATTACCAGCTTCTGTGGCAGACGTTTCACATGCTATTGCGAGCCAGTGCCGAGGACCAGGATCAGACTCTGAAGACACCTTCCCTTCGAAGCAGAAAGCACCGTGCTCAGGAGCTCATCACACGCTCTCCCCTCTGCCAATTCACTCCCTGAGCGGCTTCAGTCAGAGGGAAGCAGGTTTGAGACCTGCACACCGAGCCATCAGAATGGGCTCGTTCCGACTGGAGCAGCTCGGGAAGCTCCAGCTCTCCCGGCGGACAGGGGAAGCAGTAACACACTGCAAGTATTTCAACCAGCAGAGCGGAAGGCCGAGGGAAACATATTCCCTCACTCCTGGTTCTGCTCATAACCTCCGCAGGACCCATTTACACACAGAAGAAGCTGTGCTTTCCCAGCTGCTCCGCAGGAGAGCGCGCATGGAGCACAGCAGCTTCTCCCCGCCGGTGCGAAAGTGTCAGCCCCGCGCCCCGCACGGGCGGGCCGAGGCAATCCTCCCTCACAGCTGATGGCATCTTCCTCCCCGGAACAGCGGCTCCGCGGATTTCCTTGCGGCTGCAGGCACAGAGTCCCTGGCGGTCCTGGCAAAGGGACAACGCACACACGGATTTCCCTCAACAGCCCCCGCTGCCCCGGCTCCCACCTCAGCCTCAGCCCCAGCCCCGCGGCCCGGCCTTGCCCGGCGGGGAACGGGCCCTGGGTCACCTGTCCTCGCCGGCCGTGATGACGCCATCCTCTTTGGGGATGAGGAGCGCGGCGCTCACGGCGTCCTGGTGCCCCTCGACCTTGCTGAGCAGGACGGGCCGGCGGCTCTGCGGCCGCGAGTGAATCTCGGCAGCCATGGCCCGTAACGCTGCGTGTAGCGGCGCCGCCCCGCCGCGCCGAGGTGTCCCGAGTAGCGGCGCAGCCCCACCGCGCGCCGATGTCGTCACGGGCGGGGGCGGGCCGCCGCCAGCCGTATTCTCTGGAATAGAACGGCCGCGGGGCCGTATTTCATAGAAGAGCCGAAAAGTCAATCTGGCGGTGGGGGCTCCGGCCGCCTGCCCGGGGTGGGACGTGTCCCCTCCGGTGGCCCTGGGCTCAAACACGGGTTTCTGTGGCATGGGCCGCGGGGCTGGCTGTGCTCCCGGTGGGCTCTGTCCAGGAAAGGTCGTTGCCGTGACCCTGGCTCAAGGAGCCCAGCTCGCTGCCCATCCCCGCTGGCAGGGGGCCACCACAAGGCCGCAAAGGAAAAGCTGTTCCCCCTGGAGTAATTAACGGAGGGATATGGGCTGAGGAAGGATGTGTAGTCACAGGAAATACATTAGCTCCTTTCTGTCTGTTAAAGCAGCTGTAATCTTTCATCTTATAAGTTCTTAAGCAGCTGGCTTGTGCTGTTATTTTCTCTGTGAACACTGCATGGGAATGTTGGCCATGTAGCTGGGTAACCAACAGCAGAATTCCTCCCCTGGCTGCTCGGGTTTTGGTCTTATATTTGAACACCGGCGTTTGGATATAGCCAACACACAATGGCTTAACTGAAAACTCTAACTGGGAACTGAGTGAAGCTCTTTGTGCTCTGGATATCCCAGAGGAGCTGAGCTCCAAGATGAGCTGCAGACAAACCTCCTGGAGCAGTGGGCTGGGGATCTGATAAGCTGTCACAGACCATGTCACACACCTGCAGCCAGGGAGGATGAATGAGGCTTCCCCAGGATCCTGGGGGAGGGCAGCAGACAGAAATTATCTTTCCCCTGAGCTGTCCTAAGAGAGAAATTTTGTAGCTCAGAAAGCCAGTAAGGGACATTGGCTATGCAGCAAAGGAAACAGACATAGAAGAACAGGTCCACCTTGAAGCTTTAAAGATACATGTAGCTAAATACACTTTGTTTTGCCTCAGTTTTTCCCTGCTTCCTTTTTTTTTTCCTCTGTATTTCCAGAGTGACTTGGTCACTGAGGACAAGAATATTACTTCAGGTCTGATCTAACAAATCATCCTAGTCAAGACAACAGGCAATGACCACTTAAGTGAAATACCTGGCACAGCTGGATCTAAAATCCTTCAAACACAATATTTCAGGCCTTGACCACGTTTGCTGTGCAAGGATTCCCTGTGCTTGCAAATAGCAATGCAGTGCTTGGCCCAAGACACACCTGTAGACAGAAGGATAATTTGTGATCCAAGCAGACACCAAAAAGCACCTCGTTGCCCAATGCCCTAGTTACTATTCAGACTTGTACACACCTATTCCTCTGCTTTTTAAGCCTGACCTGCTTAGCTCCTGCCAGTTGTCCAAGTGAGTCTGGCTCTCTGCCCAAGGAGGGGAAGACAGTGTTCTCCCCAAACAGAGGCTTTGCAGCAAGGATTCTGAACGAATGTGCAGCTCTAGGATGGCATATCCCCAGGGATACGTTTTCAAGAACTACTATCCAAAAACTTTATTTGATGAACAGTGGTTATGAGCTTATTTTAACCTTCCTTTCTTATCACATGACACATTCCCTCAGGCCTCATCATCTGCTGCTCATCACCCTGCTGACCTTGGCTAGAGAGGCATGGTGGTATTTCAGCCTAGAGATACATCCTCCTACCCGCTCCTTCGTCTCCTGGGTGGGGACGCCCGTCCCGCAGGCTGTNATAGATGCAAGCCAAACCAATGCAAGTGTCACTGTAACTTTACAATCCAGTAACTATTCCATTGTTACTTGTGCTCCTTACCACCATGAGACAAAAGGAATTGAAGGTAGGTGTGTCTGGGTTAGCCAGGAGAGCCCTCCTGCCCAGCAGGGAAATCTTTAGTTACACCACCCACATATTTAGTTATTTTTGGTTGTTGCTTTGGAGTTTGTCTTTCTTTTTTTTTGCCTTCTCCACCTGCAGGGCTCACTTTCTCTTCAACAAAACAGGAAGATAACAAGGCCATGATCGTTTCTCCATTCACCTATTGTAGACTAGTCCTTAGCATGCAGCAGAAGCATCCCTTTCCCAGTTTATGAGGATTGGGTGGTAGGCAGCTAATACATCCCATAAAACACATACAGATTCATTCTTCTTGATGATTGCAGTGTTTAACTCAAGCAGGAAAAGAGGGGCAAGCAGATTGGCTCAGTATCTGGCAGTATATTATGAGCTCTCAGCCTGGGGTTTATACTGGGTTAGGAGTGGCCATGCACAACTCATTCAGTTATTTTCGTCTGGAAGCATTTTCTCTTCCTCTTGTTTTCTTACCTGACCCAGAGGCACACTCATTCACCCTCCACTTCATGGATACATGCTACAGTCACCTACTTCCACCAGGGCTGAGTCTGCAGGAATTTCTCCCCCCAGACCAGCAGCCTCCTTTCCCTGAGTGTGCCCTTCAGAGCAGCCAAAGATTTACCTCACTCACCGAAATCCCTCAGCTGCCACAGAAGCAGTACAACAAAGAATCACCTGAGATATGCCAAAGGGATTTACTGCTTATCTTTTGAAAAGAGTTTTGCACTCAGGAGAGTCCTGCAAGAGGCATGAAGAGATGTCCATGTGCATATAAACTGCACCACAGGGAACAGGAGGAAAGGCCCCAAAGGTGCACCAAGATGTCCTCACAGGGCAATTTTCAACAGTAACTTGGGCACAGCAAAATAGAGTTCTCTTCAGATACCAAACTTATGGATAATTCATCCACAGCAGAATGACTTCAGCGAAAAAAGTCATCAGAAGGAGGGACTAAAACAAATAAGGAAAATCCAAACAAAACCTACCACAAAAAACCCAACCAACACCCCCCCTCCTAAAAGGTCTCAGAGAACCACTCTCACCTTTCTTAGAAGTAAATCTCAAGCAAGTACACAGGGCTCTGGACCCCAATATCCAACAGCACATCCACAATCCACAACACTGACTGTTCATAATGCAGTTTTATTTTTTCCTTTGTACAAAAACAAATATAAAATTTAAATCCAATAGAAAGTGTATACTAGCAATGACAAGTTTACATTACAATGAGACAGAACAATGCGATGTGTATTGAACACCACATTCGTTTTAAAACTCTCAGTGATACATGCACTATATAAAAACTGCTAGAACTTTTATTCTATTTCTACCAAGAATGTCCAGGTACCAAGATACTCAAGAACCAAAAGTGATCTTGATGGGTGGTATCTACAAAATTAGACCTTTTCCACACACAAGAAGAAACCAACATTAATAGAAACATTTATCTTTCTTTGTTAAAATTCTCTCACAAAAATCCATACATAAAATTCTTAGTAGATACAGAAAAAGCTCAAAAGCTGTTAGCATAGGTAACCATTCAGTAGTTTAGAGAATCTTTTAGACATTTTGAAGAGATACCGTAGTTTTCAATCCGTATTTTCCCCACAAAGCCAGAACTATGTTGACTCCTGTTTCAAAACCTAGTCAGTGGTTAAAACTAGCTCTTGAGTGAAGTCAGAGTAGTGTACAAAATATTTAACAGAACAAGGGTGTGCCTGTTTACTTCTTGAAGAAAGTCTTTTCCACATTCAAGGTTTGTTTATTTGTCCCATAAACAAGATTGTACCTGAGGGATGAAACAAAAACAAGAATTACCATCATCTGTAAATAAACTTATCCATGAAAGCATGAAGTCCACAGAGCACAGCCAAGCCACCTCATCAGTCTTGTCCAGCCCCCTCCAGGTCTGTGAGTCCAGGGAAGCACATGTTTGGATAGGTGGCCACCTCCTATTTCTAGAGACACACAGCTCTCTTGATGCTCTGTGGAGCCTCGGGATGGGGACTGCTGCCAGCAGCCTGCTCTTCCCCAGTGCTGGCAGCTGCACCTTGTTCCCTTCTAACTGGCATACTGATCATACACATGTCACTGCAAGAAGGGCAGTTCTGCTCTAGGAGAGCCAGCCCATACTGCAAAGAAGCAGTGAGCACTATATTGGAACACTCCCTTCTGTTCAGAGCAGGCTTGAGCAGCACCCTGGATCCCCACAGCCCCTATTCCACCTTGGCCCTCACTACCTGACTGCCCAGGAAACTGGGTCCTATTCACCAATTCACTATCAGTAAAGAGTTGTTTCCTCTGCACTCAGAGGAATTATGACTATTAAAGACTCTTCTTTTATACCCACAAACCTGCCATGCTTGTTTCTGTTAACTGGGCAGCCAATATGTATTTTTTTCCCCATTCCAAGTTGTATTCCCAATAAAATAATCTAAAATTAAAGGCATAAAAATACACTTGCAGGATTTTTTTAATAGTTATTCAGTAGCTCCAGACTTCTTTTGTCACTATTACATAGCTGATACTCAACTTCTAAGCCAAAAAGTACTTACAAATGCTGCTTACCTGTAGGGTTGTGCCGGATGAAAAACACAAATGGTCTGTCTACTATGAACCAAGGAGGGGATGACCTGGCTATTAAAATTGCAGCTTGCAAAAAAAAAAGGTTTAGAGTGAGACAAATCAAGCATCACAACACATTACATATTCTATCAAAGTTTTCTTGTAGATATACAAGTATGTGTGTGTATATATATTTATATAGGTTTGAACAGGTGCAGACAAATGCCTAAAATCTATCGAATTGGACATTTAAAGCCACACAGGGCACATCATAATCTTACAGGAAGCATATTAAAAAGACACAACACAAGACCAACAGAAAGCTGGAAGTCTTGGTTGTCACCCAAAGGTTGTAGTAGCTTACTCCTCTCTTTGTGACCTGGATAGCCAGAACATGCTATCAGTGGCTTGATATGAAGTCTGAGATATGAGAAGGCACTTCTCTAGAAGTAAGCCTGTTAGTATTTCTTACAGTAATCAACATTGGCAAGCTGAGATTTTCTTGAGAAATTGCATGAAACCCATTAACTGATCAGGAGTCTGTGCATGTTCCTGCAATGACCTCCAAGTGGGCTTTGCTTAATGCAATAGCCTTCTAATGGAGTTTTCCCAAGTCTGACAGCTATCAGTACAGTTGCTTACTTGTTGCTGCAGAAGCTTTGGTTCCATCTTCACTAACTTCAATTTTTGTCTTTTGCAGAACATTAGATACATGAAGACCTTCTGTTCCTGAAAGACGCAAGGAGAACAGCACCTTCAGTAAAACTCACTGAGAGAGTCCTAAAGTACTTTGTAGCTGAGCAACTCTTGTCAGCATGGCTCAGAATACTAAAAGCTGCTACAGTCCTGCTGGAATCCCAAAGCTGCAGTGCAGAACACTACTGCTAAAACTTTGAATACAGTCACTAAGTGAGTAATTACAAAAATAGGGAATAACCTATCTTATTCCTTCTTTCTCCCCATTTACTAAGTTTCCTTATCAATGGCTTAAGCTAGAAGTGTTCACATGCACTTTTAGTTTTAATTAAAAAAAACTTGAAAAAAAAATGTCATCTGAATTTAAGTTACACTCCCTTTTGTCTCAATGTCAGGGAAAAAAAAAAGCACTTAGCAACACACCTTGCTTTCAATGAAACACAGGAATTTGTTTTCAAATTAAGACAGCACAGGGTAGGTTGTTTTGTTACGCAATTCTATGGAAGCTAATCAGGATCTTGAAGAGAAATAAGATGACATTTTACAGCCATAAGTTCAAAAGTGTTTACACCCCATTTTCAGATACTAATATTTACAGCTGTGAGTTGGTTCAGTCCCTTAAAGTGTGAATGCTTTTCATACCCACTTTCCTACAGCTCAAGAAAAAGTCACTAAACACATACTTCAGGAAAGGTTACACACTGTTGTTGCAGTATTTGCTACAGACTAAGGTATGGTATTGTTTAAGTCCTGCCAAAGTTTTAGCAATGCTCAAGAACCCACAGGTTGCAATATCAAATCTTAAGAAGCTGATCAGCATGATTTACTGCTGTAATGTAAGATAAGGGCGAAAAAAAGCCACTGCAACGTTGAACAGAAGCAAGCAGTCATGCCTGGCTGGCTACAACAAAAATCCAGCTCCAATGTCATGGCAACACTTAGCCAAGAGAAAGCAGACAACTGCATCGGTAACGCAGCACTTTATTCAGAGCTAGAAACTATGAAGGACCAAGATGAAATAAAAAAACAACCACCCTTACTTGTTATTTTTGCAAAGTTTGCCTTTGACTGGTCAAACATATCTGTAATACCAAGTGCTTGCAGAGGTTCCTTTAAGTCTGTTTCTGCTTCTGCTGTGAATCTGGTTGGAACAAAAAAAGAATGCATCAGTATTATGCAGGAAAGTCACCTGAAGTATTCCCTCTCCTGTAGCAGATAAGACACATATAAATAACTCCCCAAACACTCCCTGAAGGAGAAATTGATTATATAAGTACTTACTTTGGTAAAATAACCTGCACTCTTTTTGCTACCATGGTTGTCATCCAGCTTCCTATTGTTTTTGTGCTGATGTGGGGGATGATAGCAGACAGCGGCGTTGTGCTTTCAGTGGGCAGTGCAATCAACATGCTGATCATTTCTCCATGGTATGGCAACTCAATGATGTTGTACCACAGTTCATTTGGGGTACTTGTAGTGCCTAAAAAAAACAGAAATAAACCCAAACAAACTGATGAGCCATGGCCCTTACAGCCTTAAATCTCTACCTTTACACAACTACTGCTAGAAGAGTCTGTTAGAAAAGCTTTGCCCACATCTCAAAACTGACTCTGAAGTCTCAGACTTCCTTCTGGGCAACCCTTCGAAATGCATGGGCTCTGTACAGATGCTAATCTGACATAAAGCACAGACACCATGGGCAAATACTCATTTGACATACATACTGTTTTTCCCAGACAAATCTCACCAGCCCTGAGCTGCAAGCCAGCTACATTAGAAGTGATCAGGTCTGTGAAATAGCTGGATCTCTGCTTCAGATCTCAGCTGTACCAGAACCAACTGTGAACTGAGAATTAAAAAAAGCAAGGAATAGCAACAGACTCTCTTTCCAAACTGAAGAGAGCTTGCAGACAACTTTTTCCTCCAAGAGCTCCTGGTTCCTGTCTGAAGGAGACTGTTGCATTTGCTTAATTTTCTTGCTTAATAAGGATCTGATTAGGAAGCAATCTGAAGTCTTTCAAGATAGTGGAAAGCAGCCACTTCAAGGCAGTGCAAGAGGCCAATTAGATGAGCTAGGAGATAGCAACGCATCCAAGCTACAGCAAGATTGTCTTTGAGCAACACTCTCCTCCAAGTTCCCTTTGCTTACTGTGGGATTTCTGGCATGTGGCTGGGAAGCAAATGCTTTTTATAGCAGTTTCAAGTTAAAATTTGTCAGTTTGGCTATAGACAGGATTTCAGGCAAAGTTTTAGGATAGCAGCAAGATCTTATTGTCTCTCCCCTTTTTTCATCTAAATCTTTACTTGTCAGCCCAAGCTGAAAATCAACAGCTTCATTACAAATTTAATCTTGTTGCCAGGGACATGAAACCTGCCTTAAACTTGTATTGCTACAAAGCTGGCAGTATTGCACCTCTGTTGTGCAGGAATCATGTCACAGCTGGCAGTTTCACTATTCCTTTTGTTATGGCAGTGGTTCTCAGGCTGGAGCCCACACACCTAACACTGGTTGCGTAAGTCAGCTCCAGGACAGTCACACAAGGCCAACTGTCCAACAGTTATGTGCTGCTCTCCTGATTTGCTACACGTTGCTGTCATTACTGAGGCAAACCAAACAGGAGGGGAGTTCAGCTTCAGTCAGCTGATGGGACAGAAGATACTTCAGAAATTTAAGCTTTAAAGATCCCTTTGCAAGCATGAATAAAATAGAAGCCCTCTGTCAGGAAATCCAGAGATATACATACTCAGCATCGTTTCTTTTGTTCCTTTCTAGCCTTAATAGCTTTTCTAGCTCAAACACTGGCAAACAGAATGGATATTTTAACCAGCATCAGAAGTCAAAAGCCTTCAAGATAATAGTTTTGCTAAATGCCACCTTAAGTTATGAACTTCTTTGAAACTCCACAATTAGTATATACAGCAGTAGGCTTCCCTACCTCCCCCAGCTCACAGTTTCAGCAGTTACTTAAAGTATTACATTACATCTGCTCTAATACACAGGTTTGGGACAGAGTCACAGCTGTTTACTTTAACATAAATCTACTAATATCAGTTGAGCACTACTGACAGTAAAACTAGGCATTTAAAAGCACAATGGGTCTTGTTTTTTTGATTTATAGCAAGCTGTATTCTCAGGCCTATGTCTCAGACTGTATTTAACAGACATGGAAGTAAGTTCCAGACAGCACTTCTTAGAAGGATGCAAGACAAGTTCTTATCCGAGCATCCATCTTACTTTGACCACTCAGATCCCCATAGGGCTGCAAACTGGAGCTCTGAAGTACATTGTCAGTCACATCAAGCTGCTGGTGTCAGCTCTGAGAGTCTCTGATGGAAGTCTGGCAGAACCTGCTGAACTTCTTTTCACTTGTGACTCAATCTGAAGAGCAGTTTCACACCTCAGGAGATACAGCCAACATTCTAACCTTGTGTTCCTCTGGCTCCCACAGGGCTGGGGACTGTGCAAGTCCCATTTCTCTTTCTGCAGTAAAATATAAATTGATTCTACTCCAATCTCCCTTTCATATACAGCTCACCATCAGGTAAACCTCCACCATTCTGCCTGTTGGCAGCTTTCCTTTATTTTCACCCCTTATAAACATGTACTTTTCTTTCTTACAGCAAAGCTTAACTAACATGCAAATTTCTCAATTTGGTTACTTCAGACCTTCCTTTTTGAAGGCCAAGGATAAGGCAATACTTGACGGAGTGTTCAACCTTAAGGCAACTGTTAAGTACCTTGCCCATGCCTCAGTAGCAGGAGACACTTCTCTAACACAATCCATCTATACCAGCTACAAGAAGCAACACCATTAAACACCACATGCACAGCAAGCTCTTGTTTCAGTTTGAAAGGAAAGAGCAAATTCTACACCCATTGGTGGTGTTAGTGGGAGTCACTGAGCTTACCACAGCGGAAGATGGACAACTGGGACAGCATAGGAACTTGGTAGGTCTTCCCATCAGCTCCATAAAATGGGCGTTTCTTTGTATTTTCAGGTCGAAATCGTGATTTCCATAAGCCCTTGAAATACACAGCATTCACTAGAACCAGTCTGGTCAAACTGCCTTCAATATCATCTGGAGCTACAACCTGATCAATCATGCCTAGAAGAAATAAAGGAATTCTTGAGCATTTGCTGTCATAATACTGGACAACTGTTCTTGAAGAACTTGACACACGCATTACTTTAGACCCTTTGATCTGTGAGTGTACCAGCTTCTCATGGGGCAATATATTTAAAATTCATAAAGTCAATGGTATTCTTTGTTTGGGATAACTAGAAATCAAACATATCTTGCTGACAGCCTGATGTTTTAACAACTAACAAGGCTTTACCCTTTCCAGCATGTGAGCAAATCCAAGACTACTTGGAATAGTTTCAGCTGAAACACCTCCCCATTCACACACTGCTTGCAACATAGCTATGCAAAACCGGTGATGTGGTGGAGAAAGAATTTGACAGCCTCATTTCACAAAAACCACATCCAACATCATTAACACGCTCCTCACATCCAGGAGGGACTTGTTTCAGCTCCAAAAGGTACCAAACATAGTTCACCTGGACTGGGAACATGCTGCAAAACACAATCTCTGGCTTTAGCTTACATAAGCCTGACAACTGGTTCAAGAGGCTTGAAGCATGAGGAGTTCTGTCAAAGCAGGCTTAATTAAGAATCCCCCACTAAATGTGAGTCCTAAGAACAGGGTCATATCTTAGGACAGTTTAGGGCAGTCAGAGCAAAAGCTGAACTGGCCTGTACATAGCTTCTCATAAGTCTGATTTGCTGAGTAGAATACCTGATTTGCCTGAAAGCATCTTCTGAATTTCTCACCAGTTATATGAATGCAAAGAAGAGGAAAAGCTCCCCTGATCCCATAGACAGACAGACACACATCCCAAACACATCCCTCCAGGATACCAGACAGGTATATCTGCTGGGGCAACAAGACTGCTGGTTCCTGATCCATCAGCTCTAAAACATCACACTAATGCCAGCTAAAAGACAGTTTTGAGCTGCAAGACAGAGCTTTCTCTACCTCCCCATGTTTGTCCAGTATTTCCATCTGAATCAGAGGTCTCAGACACCACAAAGGCACTCAACCATGCCATGCACAAAGGCTCTCACCAATACTCACCCCTGGTTTCATTTTTCACCCACTGGTTGATGGAATCACATGCTGCATTTGGGTCCTCGAAGTCCACACTCTTGACACTGCACTGAAACACCTCTTTGTTCCTTGTAACAAAAGGCACTTCCATTTTAAAGCCACTCTTTGCAAACACTGCATTAGCAATTGTTACAATGTCTTTATTCTTTTTTGAGACTATGAGCCTGTTTATCTTCTTTAAGGCTTTACCAACTCCTAGTTGGAAAAAACAGCAAGTTTAATTTAGAATAACATGGTAAACCAACACTTACTTTATATGCAATTATTAATGACATGAAAGGTCAGACATGAAGTGCTGGACTAAAAAAGACCAAAGCAAGCATTCTGAAAGGACTTCCAAAATACCCATTTCTGATGTCTCATCTGCAGAACACTACTGATTCCCAGCAAAAACATGAACCTCCACTGTGATGCCCACTGCACCTCCAGCTGTCTGCACAGAATGTTACAGACAGTGCTTGGGATTACACTGAGGTTCAAATATTAGTGTAGAGCTACAAATCATGCTCTTCCACAGAACAAACTCTTCCAAAAATATTTCATATCATATAAGCCAGGTCACTTGTCAGTTCTGTGACAGTGACAAAGAAAGCCAAAGGGTCAGCCTGCTCACTCAGAGAGCACAGCATGATTTGCATAACAAATAGTCTCAAGCCTCAGCATGTAAAGCAAAAATTGTTTTCTTCACTTTCTTTCCATTTATTGGAGAATAAAGGAAGCTGTCAAGATTTCCACAATATACCTCAAGTTGAGTCTTAGTTTCCTTAAAGACTAAGTCCTGGCCTAAAACAGCTACAAGCAGGAGTTAATCCCTTAACACATGAGCTTGCCTCTAAAAAAAGGAAAAGGAAAAGCAGTAGGTTCCAGTGCTTAGTCACAATCCTTAGGACCTGAAAGCAGATTGTACAAAGTGCTTGCTAGCTCCTTCCCTGTGTGTGAGGGAAAGCATATGGCAACACAGAAGAACTGCTATGTTCACCATACCCAGTTCTCCCATGCTGTGGCCTATCAGGGAGTGCTTGTCTACACAAGGAAGTTAATGCCAGGCAGGCAACTTCATGTTCAGCCACTGTATTGAACAGCATCCTTGGGTGGCTGTTTTTACTGCTGTTATTAATGGGTTCCCTATGTTTCCCAACTCAATTTAGGCAGAAACATTTCCTCACTACTTTCTTATGTAGACAAACAAGAGGGAATAAATTAGTTCAGTGTTATTCTCTTAGCTGCATGTAAGAAAAAGCCTCAGATGGCTTTGCTGTTTCATGTATCACAAATGCTTTAACAGCACCACTGGTATGAATTTCTACGTGTTCCTACTCCAATATTATGGGCAAATTCTTCTGGAGAACATACCATAACAGAGGTTCTCAAACTGTATTCTGTGGACCACTGGTGGTCCACGGAGCACTTTCTGGTGGTCCGGGGAGAGCTGGCTGGTCTCATGATGCTGGCTCTCCTCTTTGCTTCCAGCTGCTAAATTGCATTAAAAGACAGCTAATGACAAATTAAATACTTTTCAACTATTACCTTCCCAAAAAAGCAGTTGTTGCAGTTGCCAAACGACTGTAACACAGTAATGAACAAGAGCAGGGGAAACCCGTGCAAGGACATAGGTAGCATCCCATAACAAATCTCTGACCAGGTAGTGGCTACCTTTTAAAGTGTTTGAGAACCTCTGTGTCTCACAGCTAGGATTAGGAAGTCTGCAGGCCAAATAAAACCATACAATGCTTTAACATTTTTGCAAGTACTTAGATTTTGAGCATTCAGGTGTTCCTAGAGCTGATTATCCCACGAAGAGATTTCAATCGACAACATTTAGATGTAAAGGGATCAAATAATTTTGTTGTACTTTAAACCCAGGACCAAAACAGCAAAGCAAATGAAGACAGGACAACATGTTATATGACAATACTGTTCAAGTTTAAAGTGCACTTACCTCCTAGAGGGTTTTCTATTCTTGGAAGTAAAGCAGAATGCTGGCACTAAGATGTTAAGTCTTGCTGGCAAACACTCACAAAAATAGCATGCAAATTAAAGCACTAAGAATCTTCAGCCTACTCCCTCTCAAGGGGCAGACACTGGCAGAAGAATATGAACACAGATGCATGCAGTGTCAGGCACAGGCAAGCAGAAATGGCTGTTTCAAGAAGAGGGCACTACAAGAACTACACATACAGGGATTTTGACAGCAGAAACACAAACAAAACTGAAGAGTAAAGTGAAAGTATCAACTGTATGGTTAGTCTGCACTGCTTTCAGTGAGGTGACAAGAAATATCCTCACACCCTGTTATCTAAGGAGTGGCACATTAAAGGTTGTTCAGTACAGCCTGAAATGGGGTACTGCCACCTTCCTGCTCAAAGCTAGCACTGGACCACCATCCACCCTGTTCTGGAATACCAATCTGGCAAGGACAAAGGCAGTTCTAGACAGGGCCCTGAAGTCATTAACCAAGCTGCTTACAAGCCAGTTTGGGTATATGCATATACCCATGCTTAAATTGCCAATTAACTTCAAGTATGTCCATTTTGTGCTTTGGTAAACAGAGTTAATTGGTGCATGATGCAATCTACCACACTTTGAAAGCCATCTCATATATCATAAAGAGTCTGACAAAACACACCCCAAACCACCTTAGGATCACTGACCATTTACACTGTATCTCATCATAGTAGTCAGCTGCTTCTTTGTCTTGCCATCAGCTCCCAGCTGCAACACCCCCAGGACTGACGCAATCCCGTGAGGAGAAACAACAACATTGTCCTGAGGCTTAGCTTTCACTATTTGATTGAAGACCTGGATTCCAACATCAGAGCTTAGCTCCTCCAGAGGGTAAAAACTGAACTGGGAACATACAGACATTAAAGTCCCAAGAATAAAGAGGAGTGAAAAGTGCCAGCTCATGATTGCTGATTGGAGACACCTGTAAAGAAAACAAGAGGGGAAAGTTAAGTCAGCTGTCTCACATACAGCATTTTTAACCTAAATTCTTATTTACCTCAAGAGCAGGCAACTCTTGCACACATGTCACACACCATTCACAGAGCTCTGGCAATGGAACTCACACCTGCATTTTATTTACCACTACCAGGATTTTAAGTCTAGAAATTTCCAGATGCAGTGATAACCATGACAGAGCTACATATCAGTGCCTATAGAGGACAAAAGCCACCAAGTTAGGAGACTACCTCCCACCACACCCAGAGTTTTGTGTTTCAGTTAAATGAGCCTTGGCATTCTATTTAGATTGCCCTTTAGGATAAATGAGTGCTGAGAAGTGTTGTGGTATGGTCCTCACCCACTACAATGTGATGCACAGTACACCTCATGGATAATTTTCTGCAGTGAACAGAAGCATATATAACATATGCAAACAGACCTTCTGTTGTGGGAATTTACACCTGCCTAGAACAATAAGAGTTAGCTGCATAACTGACATTCTCAATAACAGGAACGTAGAGGAAAATTTTAGATCTTAAAATGCAAACGTTAAATTTGGATTTCAACCTGTACTTTTCCATTTAAGAAAATAGAGCACCTAATGAATACACAATGAAGTTAACATTCAAAATGGGCCTATCTTCATCTGCAGGTCTAACATCTGACAGAGTTCAGCATCATTACCTGTGAGTTCCTAAGAACTGAAGCACAAGAAGCAGCAGCAGCAACATTTTGGTTCAGAACCTCTCAGCAACTGATCATACAAAACCAAGCCCAAATGCCAAACACTGAGCACTGTAACTACTAGGCTGTATTTCCTCCTCATGAAACTGCATTCGACCCCTTTTTTTGTTGGGGCGAAGAGATACTTAGAGAAACATGCAATAATCTCCAATTTCATTAAATTACGTTCCCTCTTCACAACATTTTAAAGACATTTCATTTGCACAGTTAACAGAACTGACTTCCATTGCCAGACCAGCCAGGAGCCTGTTTCCTCACCGAACTGACTGCAGAAGGTGTGCAACGGAATGAAGTGTTATTTGCATAACAAATACAAAAACAGGTCTCTGCTCCCCTGGAGCCCCCTGTGCAGCATGGCACACTGCTCTTCTAGGTGTAGCAGCCCAGGGTGCTGGGGCCCAGCAGAGCCACAGCCTTGTCATTCCCATCCTCCTCCCACACAGCCCAAGGAGCTGTGCCATCGCCAGCCTACCTACACTGTGAGTTCAAACCATGCTGGAGCACTTGACTACCAGAAAACCAGCTGGTGTTTGTACAGATTTGTTTAATCATCTTTTAATAGCATGTACTTTAACTGTGCTAAAACACTTGAAAGTGACAAATACAGCCTTTCCACTTTCTTCTACATCATTTGAGGGGAGAGAACTGGCTTTGTCAAAGTTTGTCATTGCAGCACAGAATAAACCAAATGCTAAACATGCAATAATGCAGGAGTTTACACATCTTTCTCCCCCAAACCCAAGTTTAGTATACTTCTGACCAGAGGAACTTGCTGGACTGATTTAAGTTTGGCAAGAAGAAGTAAAAACATGTCCCTACAAAGTGGGTTAACAGCCCACCCAATAATTAAGTCTTTTCTATCAACCTACTAATCCCCCAAGCAATTCTGAAGTCACTTAAGTACAATTCCTTCCAAATGAACTTCATACCAGCCATCACCTGCAACTACTCAAGTTTAGTCCAAAATTTAGACTAGATTGGGCTAGCTGCAGCTGAGCCTTGCAGGAAGAAAATCCAAGTGCCACCTGACCCCCTGAGGCAGGTTACAGGAGTCACTCCTAGGTTTGTCTATGCACCCCTCATCACCAGCTACAGCAGGGAGATGTCATGAGGGAGAGCCAACAGCCTGACAAGAAAAGTAAACTTGCATTTAAAAAAAAACAAATTAAAATTGTTAAGGAATATTCTTCAGTGTTCTACAATACTAACATAAACCACCTGAAACTTCTAGTTTTGTTCTTAAGGGCAAGGATTCCCTCTCTTGCAGGCAGCAGCTCCACACTGATAGCAAAGCTGCCTTGCAGGAGGCAAATGTGGCTTACCACTCCAAGAAAAGCTAGGTTTAGGGCTAAGGGTTTTCTTTGGTGGTTTGGTGACCATCCCTTCTCCCTAACCTGGAAACCCAAGGGGTAATTTAAACAAATTCTTAATCCCGATATTAAGCAGACTTATACCTTGACCTAGTATCACAGCAAAAGGAAACTTCAAGGCCCATACAGAGTCTTACTGGATGCAATTAGAAGTAAGCAACAGCTCATGTTAGTGCAATACAGCCTGTCCCATGCAGTAAAGGACAGGGACCATGCCAGATAACAATCACAGAGCACAGTTTGAGCTGCAAATTTGAAAACCCTGCTTTTGACCAAGGCAGCTCTACCTGACCCTGACAGCAAACCAAAGGAAACTCTGCTCTTTTGAGTGCAATCTACCCTTGACACATTATACAGCAAGAAGCACGGCAAGACTATGAGGGCAGAGACAGGAGACTTTGAAATCATCTAAAACAATGTTTCATTGTCATTTATGCACTTCATCTGCACAAGCCTAACCAAAGTCAGACACTTCTCCTCTTGCCTTTCCCAGAATATATTGCAAGTCTCCAAGTTTTCTACTTCACTCGTGACAGTCCCTGCCAGACTCAGGATGACAGCCTTGCATTTTCCCCATGACATGTGAAACCTTGTCAAAACAACACAATTCTGCTCCCAGGGCCACTGCTGCAGAATTTTGGTGGGTTTTCTTTTTTTGTTTCAACTGATTACATCCCACATCTTGTTTCCTCAGAATTCTCCATATTTGCCTAACCTCTCCCTGCTGACACACCATTAAGGTGGGTTGGTCTCTGTTTTGGAGCACAATCTCTAGCAGATACTTATTCAATAAGTGAAATAAAGTCATGCAGTGCTTAGAGCATGGAAAAAGAGCAAAAGCCCTTTTTATCACAAATTATAGAGCAGTCGTTTCTTGGCCTGGTCCTGCTATGGCCACTGCATAATTTAACCAGGTAACTGAGGAGATAACCGGATCTTTGAGCAGAAGTGGCATCCCTGTAATTAACATTTACATCATGGATTTCACTATATTCAACTTCTATGCCGTTCAGTAACAAGAAGTGCATTTGCATATCCTGAAAGAATCAGCTTAAGTACAGTGCTGAGGGAAGAAATCCAAAATGATGTATGATGTGTAGGATGGAAAACAGCTGACCTGCTATACAGAATATCAACAAGCTTTCAACAAGCTTTCATAACACTGAAGCTAAAAACTTAGTGATAGTTAAATCTGAATCTAATGCTTCAGAAAACCAAACAAAAATACGAGCTAGGCATTTCTTTGCCTATGACCTTTATATTTTTTACAAAGTTAACTGAGAAGAAGGAAGGTGTATAGGCGAATTCATTTACATAAATGTGGGCTTTTGAAAGATGTTGGATCAAAAAAAAATGTCCCTCTTCAGGGTAGGCTGCCCACTTCATAGACTGAGCACTTACAGGAAGGACAACATCCACAATTTAAACTTCTTAAATCACGATGGTAATACTGTCACTAACCCAAAGAAATGTAGCCAGTGTTATCATGCATTGCAATTTCTTATGCAAATCCAGTTCTTAACCCTAATGCTAGAGTTTCTGAGCAAAACGGATCAGTGTCACACATTCAGCTTCATGAGAGATGCCATTTCCACAGTAAGCACACTGAGAACTCAACTCCCCCTGCCTCACTGAACAGCAGCACACCAATTCCTGTACATCACACTGATGTACCAGTTATTCCTCTATCTAACTGCAGAGCCTAGCCTGAGCCACAAGACAATTTTTAGACAATTATTTCAGTCAGGCACAGAGCTCTGGGGAAGGCAGAAGAAAACAGCAGCATGTCCTATCTACACCAATGATTCTGTGTCGTTTCATGACAGATGATAAAAAGTCTTCAGGCTACCAATCTTGGGATGACCTCAGCTTCAAGTTGGTGCTGCAAACACTAACTCTCAGACATACTGGGCAGCATACTTAACTCTCACTAGGCTCAGCTATTCAGATCATCCCCATAGTACCTAGTTTAAATTTTTTGGATGAAATTATTATGCAAATAGTTATGTTAACAAAGAGGACATGAATGCTTTCAGCCTGCATTAACAGAATGTGTGTTACAAAAGCAAAGCTGTATTAATATGGACTGTTTAATCTATGTCTAGAAAAGCATTTGCAGAGCAGGGAAAAGTTACATCTTCAGCCCTAGGCACAAAAAACTGCTAACAGTGAAGATCTTCCTACAGAAAAAAAGATAGCTTAGGAAGGACTTCATTTTCAGAGAGCCACACGAAGCTGCTGCAGTCTTCCCAAAAGGAAGAAGAGAAATTATTTTGGTTCAAGATCAGAGGCAAAAACATGATCTGAAAAAATACGCATATTTAATATCTAAGTTGGAGAAAAGGCCTTTCCCAGAGACCCTGAAGAACACTTTGCAGTGGATTGAGGATGAAATAATGAACTGTGCATGGATTTTCAGATATCTGTAATGACTGCACTCCCTATGAGACACCTCCAAATGTTTATTTTGAAACCTGACTTCAACAGCAATAATGCACAATCCAAAGGGCTCCTTCTTGCAGCTGCAATACTGATTCTGTAGTTTCTTTAAAGACATATCAAGCATAAGGAAGTTTAGACACCAGATCACACTTCTGTGAATAGCTGTAACCAGCAGCAAGCACAGCTAATGGGACCAAAATTGAAGAACAGTCTCACAGCATATCTGGTGTCACTGTATTAAGCCCAAAAACCTCAGATCCCCTGAGCCCACAGGAAGGCACTGGGCAGTCCGTGTGCCCAGAGAAAGACAGCCCAGAACAAACATTCAGGGAGCTCTCCAAGTCTGAGATATTGACATTTCCATGCCACTGTCATCTGGGGGACTAATTTAAAAGTCTTATTTCAAGTGACATATGAGCTGAAAGAAAGCAGCTTCACTTCAGGCATTTAACCAACTCTCTCCAGCAGGACTGAATAAATACTCAACCAAACTTGTTAACAGTCATTAAAGGAGTTGGCTGAACACACAGCAATTGTTTCTCCCAAGAAATGAGACCACTCCATTTGCAGTGGGAAGGTCATATGCTGGGTCTTGTTTTTTAGCTGATGCCCACTTGGCAGCATGGTAAAACACTCCAGCCTCTTCTCCCCACCTCACAGGTGTTCCAACTCCCCTTCTGCCTAAGCCTCTTCCATACCAAAGCCTTCAGCTTCAGTATCCTCTCTCATCCCGAACACGAGTTTAGCCTGCTGAAGTTCTGCCTTTTTTGAAATGACAGATCTGTGAAATGTTTCATCTTCCTCCACATTTCCTGGTACGTCCTGAATGTTGGCTCTCCCTTTTCATCTAACAACTCCATTATTACTCAATACCTGGAAAGTTTAGTATATGCAGAGTGTTACCAAGAAAGGATGATTGCTAGGTTTTAAACAGCTCAGTACTCACATTGCTCTGAAGAGGAGTAAGTTACTGTCAACAGGATATAAACATAACTTGTACACAGAGATAAGCTGGAAGTGATGGGTTTTTTAAAGAAATAATTTTGTATGTTAAGATATCGGTCTGGCTTCAGGCACTACAGCCACCATTGCACATGGCTCCAAAAAGCATGGTACTGGTTCTGGAGATTTCCTCTCCCAACCTTAATCCTTTCTCTGCTATTCATATTTCCCTCAGGTTTCTAGTGCATTTTGGAAAGCCTGTTCAGCTGTGTCCAAGCAGCCTTCCCTGCCAAGTGGGAATTTCCCTGCAGAGCACCAGCTTGTAAAACCAGCTGGTCCCACACAGGAACCATCCTTTTGTCCAAGCACTATTCCCACACGAACAGGAAGTTAGAGTTTAGTGCTTCTTTAAGCAGAGTCCTGACCACCACCTCCTTTTGGGAGCTTCTGGTAAGCATGAAGTAGACAAGCTCCATTTCAAACTGTCTATAGCCTCACAACCGGGGTCTCCAGTTCACAAGCCAGACTGATTTTTCTCACCAGTATCTGTCTTCTACAGCATTTGGTGGTGGCTCATGGTAGTTCAAAGACCAATTTCACATTATGCAAAGCTGACCAGAGTTTTTTACTTCATCACTGAGTCATGACCCTACAACAACTACACAGGCACTAGTCAGAGTTTCAAGAACATAGATAGGCATTTATGTATCATTTGTTTTTACTTCCATCCCTCATTTATACGTGATTCAAAAAGTCAACTTTAGCTCTGCTTTATGAAGCAAATACAGCTGACAAGGCAGGGGGCTTGTGAAGACTATTCTGGTACTGCACAATTCTATCACCATTTTCAGATTTTATATGAACTCTTGTTACTGTAGGCTCAACTACTATTGGTTAAGTTTCTAGGTATTATTTATTCCTGTATTTAAAGCAGAGTTTCCACAGAATTCTTCAAGATCTATTATCAAGCCTTACAGTATCAGGAAGATTAAAGAGAATTATGTTTTTAATTTACTGGTATCTCTTTTTTAAAGAGGTGTTTTGGTTGATCTAAATTTCTTAAGGCAATGTGGTTATTTTAACATAATGAAGAAACAAGCATGGGACAGTCAGCTCACCAAGACTAACGCTGCAGAACCAGTTTCCCCAAAAGAGGGAGCACAGCAGTGTTTCCCAACATGGTGGGGAGGTTCCTTCTTGTCTGGATTCACCCCAGTAAAGGGAACAGGGGTTCAACAATCATAGCATTTGCCTAAACTCAAGCTCCAACTTAAAGTTTTTTTTGTGGAAGAAAGGCCTCATGGAACCACAGTTCCCACATTTACTGTGCATTAACAATGCTCACTATGCAACCACAGGTTCATTAGGAGCAAAAGGCAAGCCTACAGCACTGCAAGCTCCCATTAATAAGGCAGAGTATTAACCCCCTGGCAATGGGCTGTGTAGGTACAGCTTTATGAAGGAAACAGTCCACAAGGTGCTGGACTAATGATGGCTGGTGTCTTATCAGGCACCTCACCACCACCTTCACCCTCAGCTCCCCTCTGCTTCAGGATGCTACCATCTTTTCTTCCTTAAAAAATATTAAAGGGAAACCCAGTATCCTTACTCATTTTCGCTTGTTGCAAGTATCTTGGTGCCATCTGACAGCAAGACTCTCACACCACTACATCCCTGCAGCGCAAACTAGTCTGGTTCTCCTTTTCCAGTAAATGTTAATCTGCTGGCAAGTGACCCATGCCTTGCTTCTTGCAGCTATTAGTCTGGGAGAGTAGAAACAGCCTTGTGGAGATAGCTCCATGGCCACTTGGGAACTGTGTGGAAAGCTGTGCTTGCAGAAGATTGAATGCCAAGAAGGGTTAAGACACCAATATCTGTAACAGCTGGACTTAAAGAACTGTCAAGCAAAGAAAAAAATATCTGCATAAGAAAAAAAGAAAACTAAAGGTATAGAATGGAGTCCTCAAGCCAACAGTGAAAATTTCAGTAGTGCTTTGACAGCCACTGCTGCTGCAGAGTAGAAGAGAGGTGATTGCCTTCAGATTCTATACCTTTTATGTTTAGGTTACTCTAAAAAGAGGTATTTGTACTTCCTACTAAACAATGCTCCAAAGCCCAATGCCCATCACTCCACACTCTGTGGTTGGGAGTTACAGCATAACTGAAAATTAGGTTTTCTATGGAACCATAATATTTTTACATTATTTACATTTTTATTACTCCTGGCAAGCTAAGAGAGGTGGCAGGATCTATCAGACACACAACATCCAACTAAAGCCAATGCATGCTGGGTTTAGAGATGCCCAACTGGTAACAAGATAGGGAGACTGTCTCCCAAGAGGATTTTAAGAAACCTTAAAATGCAAGTAATTCAATATTACTAAGTTTTTACTTAAACCTCCTCCTATAAGAGGAAAGACTGTGGCAGTAACAGTGTAGGCAGTTTTCTAAAGTTACATGGATACAGTCAATACAGTCACTGCACCATAAAAATAAATTGGAATTCCAGTATTCTCTGTTTGTAACAGGATCTTCCATAAAAAACTTGTACTTACACAAACTCATTGATAGCCAAGACCTGATACTTTAAGCATTTGTAAGTAGGGAATGCTACCAAGTGACAAAATACTTGGAGAGATCAGGAACACTGTTCTAACCACTTACTGTACTTGTGGTTAGAGATATGCAGAGTAATAGGTGACTAGCCTTTTATTTATTTATTAATCACACTGTATAACATTTGTAATCAACCACTTCCTATTTGCAAGCTAATTTAGAAACCTTCCTATCTGAAAAAAAACAGATAACAAATATAACCCTTAAAATGTAATGTAGCCAAGTTATTAACATTTAAGATGAAAAAAGTATATTAATTTTCCATATCCAGGACAGCATTACTGAAACAGACCTAAGCTCACAGGAACATGAGACACTAGCTTTTAGTGACCTTTTCTCAGCCATTCCAGCCCTAGCTTGAAGGTTACCCCAAAAGGATAAGGACACTCATACAGGAAGCATACAGACATTTACTTATATTCATCTTTTCCCCTCAGAAAGCTCCAAAAGCAGAAGTAGCCAACCACAAAAGCATCAGAAGTCACAGATGCTGTAAGGATGCAGGAATGAAGCTTTGTGCTGGGAACCCCATCCATATGCTCTGGTAGAAACATCCTCAGTCATCTGCAAGAACCTTACATTAACCAGTCAATAAGAGAATTACCAGCTATTTAAAGACCCATATTTAAGAAAACACACTCTTTTTGTTAAACTGACCTCACTTCTGACTGATCCCACTGGCTTTACTACAGGTTTATGGGAAGACTTAAATTTCCATAGTAAAAAATGGGACAACTGAGTATGAACTACACACAAGAATTCTCCAAGAGCAGGTCGTGACCTGATATATTAAACTGTCTGATTCAGTTCAGCTTGAGAGTTTGTAGGCTGAGTTGTGAGCTGTGTTGGCTGAGAAGCCTCCACAGAGTCCATCACTATTTCTGTAACGCAGATGACGAACCTCTGCAGAGGAAGTAGGCAATTAGCTGGGAAAGCAGCCTCTTCAACAGAGCTGCCAGAGCAGCTGGAGGCCTTAGCTTGTTTAACTGCTGAGAGCCACATGAACTACTCCTTCTGGAAAAGAAGGGTGTATAGCAACATGGAGCTAACAGATAATACATAGACTTCTATGTAGCATTTCTTAGATTGCTTAGGGATGTAAAGTTTTAGGATAACAGAATGGAAGAGGAAAAGTTAGTTATGTTCAGTTCTTCTCTTGGTTTTGCACCTGTATAATCTGTCAGAGCTAATGGGAAACTGCCCCTCTCTAACAAAAAACTTTAAACCCTGCTCAGCCTTTGGCCAGCAGAAGCTTACAGTTCACACCAGCTGACAGAGCCATCTCAGAAGCAGTGAGAAACATCACTAAATACCACACCATGCCCCTTCTACAGGAACAGAAGCTTAAAGTGCAAGTTGTTAAACAATACAGAAAACATTTAAGTAAAAAACAAGGCTTGGTCAAAGCTTCATAGCTGATGAATATAAATTCATATCACCTGTACATCAGCCAAACAAAGAGCTAGAATGTACCAGCATTTCTCACTAGTGCTTCTGGAGACTCCAGTGGGACTGAACGACTGTAGATTACAGTCTCCTGGCAACTCATACCTCTTACAAACCCACCTACCTGCATGCCAAGGCAGGTGCATATACACAGCCTTAAACAGGCTTCTTCCACTCAGCACTCACTGGCAGTCTTGATGCCTTCCACAATTGCTTTCATGGTCCCGTAATACTAAAAAGAATTTCAGGCTGCTGGTACCAAAGCCCAGGATGACAACAGCCATCTGAAGCCCAAATCTGCAGTGGCCTGAAGCCCACAATTTACATCACATGGCTGAGCATGGTCAGCAAAACTGACATTTTCACCAAGGGGAGATAATTCCACAAGATGAATATGCTTTCATACTTAAACTACTTTGTGGCATAATTGTTGGACCCCAGCATGAGGCACCTTCTGATTTCAGCCTGAAAATAAGGAAAAAAACATCCCTCTGGCCATTAAAGGTGAACACCAGACCAGAGAAAAGATACAGCAGCTTCCAAAATGCATGTTTTTCCACAGACACTGCTCAAGGAGAGGTGCTAATGGATTTAGAAAGCATTTCAGATAGCACTTAAGTGTATTTCAAGGCCATGACAAACAGCTCAAGAACTTATGGCTAGCACTGCCACTAAAATTGCCCCATCCTTTTACTGGCCATGATTACTGGCTCCAACTTCAGCAGAGACCTCAGCTTGAAGAAGTATTCACACAAGTATGAACTAGAGTCTATCCCTAAAGAGAGGCAGGAACAAGCAGAACACAGGACAGCTTTTTTCCCTATAGCACACCACCTTAAATATTTGTGTAGCTACAGCTGTAGAATGCTACAACCTCTTTTTGCTCTCCTCCTACCACTTTAAGGAGGAGACACATTTGAACATGTACATGGTTGCACATATTCAGCTTTCTCAAGTTTACACAAAGAAGATACCTACTTTAATAATAATAAAAACCTTCTTATATTTTCATAGTTCCCCAAATTACATTGAATCTTTAAATTTACACTAAATCTTTAAATTCACATGTAGGTGAGGGACTACTCCCATGCTACCACTACCTGCTCTTCAAAGCCAAAAAGAAGCAATTCTTTATATCACTCTGCTTATTCAAAAGATTTTTATGGCTAGTATAGTGCACTGAATTATATGGTTCTTACAGGCCAGCACTTTGCTGTAAAACATGATTTGTTAGCTATGTCACAAGATGACTGTATCTAGCAACACTTGACAGATTAGCAATGATTAATCCATCTTTTCCCTGTCTTCTCATGTATAAAACCTTTGACCCTAGAGAATTGCAGAATTCAGTTAACATGCCAAGTTGACTGGAAATGTTTTGATGATTAGAATGAATTTCCCCCTAATTAGTATTACAAAAGCATACTCTTTCATGCATGCTTGTGATTAAGCAATTCAAGCAGCCCAGACACCCCTAACCCCACCTTCCAAGAAGAACCTTCCACTGAGCCTCATCTCTTTCAGGAATGAGCACAGTGGCTGCCTATCAAGAATTAAAAGCCACAGCCAGGTGCATGAGCCAGGTAGATGCTGTGCCCACCACCAGAGCAGCAACACAAATCTCTGGCCAGAGCTCCCTCTGAACAGATCCCTTGCTGTGGACGCATGCAATTTATAAGCACCTCCATTGTAATTCCTAGCAGTAAGGTGAGGTGGTTATTTTTCAGTATTTTTACACACACACTCACTTCAGTCTAGTCTGAAAATACCTGGTGCAACTTACTGGACTCCCTGCTTGACATTTTTCTGCCTAACAGTGTGCTGGCAAGAAGGTCTAGGATGGGAACACATTTCTGTCTGTGTGATTTAGAGATCCAGACTAAAAGTCTCCACATGCCACTAAGACATGCTAATCTCCTGGTTGTCAATGACAACACCAAACAGAAGCTTCAACACTTCTATATACACCTTGAGACAAAATCCAGTGCAGGTTTCTGTTTTCCCCTTTTGTTCTGACATGAGTTTCTATTGCCTCCCACATGAGATACATAGAGCTATATATAGATATAAATATACATGTGACTATAGTGATGGCCATATCACCAATCAAAGCAAAGAGGAGTTCTTCTATCATCCTCATACCTGGGGAGTACATAAAACAGCAATGCTCAGAAAAGCTGCTTTTCAGTATCTCAAGAGCCCTGACAAAATTTGCTTATAAGTTGCCTGACATACAACGTGTCTGTAATTGCAAAAAGCTGTGGACTAGCATTCATCACTCGAAATTTGCTCCTGTGCCAAACAGCTGCTATTCTCATGAGTTTAATCACACCCCACAAAACACTAGAACTCCAACCTAGTACATCTCATATGCAGTTGAATTAATCTACTTAATCATTCTGCTTTTTTATTTGCATTGGTCTTCACCTCACGCTTCAAAGACTCATCTGAGCACTCAGCAAGCATGCAGCTGCTTTTCACTTTCCTCAAGGATGTCTGCAGTTTCTCCTGCCTTCCAAAGCTACACGGCAGTGCAGCTGCTTACACCTACGTACATTTCGTGAAGAGTCTCTAAAAAAATCAGATTTCTAATGAATTCCTGTGGCAAGCTCGGGACAGGACAATACTAAATGCTCACACAAGAGAAAGTGAAGGAAGAGGTCATTTTTCTGCGTGGTGAGAAAAAAAATATCAGTCTACCAGGTTTCTCTTTCAGGAAGTTGCCCAAGAATGTGATTACAACCACAAAAGCCAAACCATGTTCAGAATCATATGTAGATATGAGAAAGGGGGAGAGAATAAATCACACTGAGGTCTCTAATCCACAAATAGATATTCCCTAGTTTTATGGGAAATTTGACATTTTAACACCTATTTGTTAGTACAATAGTTTCTCCAAAGGTATTTTCCTGTAAAGATCCTCCTACATTGCACAGCACAGAGGCAAAATATCGAACACCATTTTCACCAAGAGACAAAAGATTCTCTTCTGAGGCATACTCCGCATTTCCAAATACTCCCAGAACTCGATACACGAAGCAGCGCCCATATAATTCCAAAGTGAGCCGAGGTCAGAGTTTTGGCTAACCAGTTCTCTGCTTCAGCACACAACGTGATGCCACCAGCACTACCCAAACCCTGTTACAGTATCAGACTATCACCCCTTCCTCCCCAACCAGCAATAGCTGTAATTGTTTCTCCCCTGCTACTCTATCATTCGACA
Source organism: Lanius collurio (assembly GCA_020086605.1). Taxonomy (NCBI): domain Eukaryota; kingdom Metazoa; phylum Chordata; class Aves; order Passeriformes; family Laniidae; genus Lanius; species Lanius collurio. The sequence continues at coordinate 8,137,385 of JACBWW010000018.1, forward strand.
TGGCAAAAAAACTTCAGTTACTAACTGAATCATGATTTATTACTTTTATCTAGCACTACACCAGCAAGCTCTCTCTCACAGCACACAAGAGACATGAATGAAGCGAGCAACTTCCAGTTTCCAAGCTCTCCGAGCGCAGCCGATGCTCGGGAAGTGCCACCTCTTCCGTACCCGGGAGCGAAGCGTCTCCCGCGCCACCCGGGACGCGCCGGCGATGCTGCGACCCGCGGGCTACCACCCTTAAAACCCGCTTCTCTTAGGGGAAAAACCCTCCCTGCTTTCAAAAAGCCAACACGCAGAAGGAACTCAGCGCGCCAGAAGCCCCGCTCCCGGCACAGCGCCCACGCACCCGGCGCTGGGAAACTTGTGAGAGCAGGTAACCGGCAGCGCACGGCGAGGAGCCGCCGGAGCGACCCCCGCGGCCTCCGGCTCGTCAGCAGCCCAACTTTGGGCCCTCCGGCTCCCCCGCCCGCCGCTCCGGTCCCCTCCCTGCCGCCGGGCGCCGGCACGGCCCCGCTCACCTCCCTAG